>CM065684.1:43232241-43364812 GCA_017654935.2 Phymorhynchus buccinoides | reverse complement strand
TGAAGGTATCTATGGCTGTTTTTGTGAATGTGTGTGTGTGTGTGTGGCATCAGAATTGTCAGAGAATTCAGAGGAAGAAGAATTTCTGACAGAGGATTGGCTTCTAGTGTCAGAAGTTTTGTCTTTTTATTCAGTGTTATCTTTTCTGTTGAATAGCATTTTAACTCTTTCGTTCCTGGGAGCTGCTTTTGAAGTTGAATGGGAGCAACTGCAGATTCCTAGCTTTATAGAGCTCTCTATCTCCCTATTCCTGGGTTTCCAGAGAGAGTAAAACTGTATAAATGGGTGTTATGTTATTGTGAATATGCGGCATGTTTTCAGCAGCCTGTTTCTCTTTCATAAACAATACTTGCCCCAGTAAAAAAAAAAGGGGGAAAAAACATCATTGCAATGCAATTTAGAAGAGCAAAGTAATAACAGTTGCATCATGTTGCATATCACGAGCAAAAGAGGCCCATAGGAATCAACAGGATAAAATGTCTCAGCAGCTAAAGAGGTTTTCAGGAATGAACAGTAGTTGAAACTTCTCTAAATACAGAAACCAAAGAGTTAAAGTGATTTATCGCCATATTAAGCCTTTTTGGTCATGTTGGGAACTCACTTCAGTGTTGTCCCTCTTCAGTCTAGGGCCTTGATGGCCCTTTTACCGCGGTTTTCAGAGGATTGGACTTCAAACTATTCTGATGCCTGGGTGTGGGTGTTATTATGGGTAGGGTTAATCAGACATGGCCTATTTGATGGCAACCAAATTAAAAGTACCTTGAACTTTTGTTGCGAACAGAAGTTTCGCCAGGAGAATTTGTCCCTCAGCCAGGAGCTGAAGACGGCTCAGGAAAAATGGCAGACGCAGGCCTCTTCTGCAAACGGAGACATGGGTGCCGACCGTCAGGCCAAGGATTTCATTCACACTGCAGAGCACCAACGCATGTAAGTAAATACTACTACTGATGATAATTTGAGTAAATACACTTTCCGACTGGTGTGTTCATGATAAGCGTAGTTCCTTCTCAGAGTCAATCAAAACTAAAAGGAAAGGAAAGAAAACGTACTTGGGAAATTAATATGTTGATAATATTTCTATCATGCTCTTTTTTTGGTGTTCATTCTGTTTATTTATTTATAAAGAAAACTTTTACAGTGTTTAATCTTAAAGCACTTAATGTTTAAGCTCTTTGGTACGTGCAGTCACTCACAGAGTTTTGCACAAGCTGGTACTTACACTTACACACATGGACGCTTGCACACATACACATGAGCATGTGCGCATGCACAGACACACTCAAGAGCTATTTCTTTTTTTTCTGTTTTCATATTTTATTTTCTTCTTCGTCGATCTCTGACAGTTTCTTGTCAGTTATGAGTGCAGATACATCATGCTGCTGTTATGCGCCTAACTAAGAAATAGGCACAACATATCCGTCTTCGGCTGGAGAAATTCTTTGTAAGAGTGTCTAGAAAAAAAGGCAGGAGAATGGACCAGTAAGGCAGAAAGATGGTAGATGACAGTAAGCAAAGGGAAGAGTCAAAGAGAGTGACAGATAAGAGGAAGTTACAAGCACAGAACTTCCAGAAGGTGGGGAGCTATTTGTACATTTTTTAAATATGCAGTGTAGTGAATTTACATGATGCTGTGGCTATTTTCAGTGTTTCAGAGAAGGTGGCTGAACTCAGCAAGCTACAAGCAGCCCTGGATTCCCAGATGCAGAAAAACAATGTAAGTTGTTAAGAAAATCTCCTCCGAAATCGGAATGTGACAGCTGAATGCAGCTCCGAAATTGTAATGTGACAGCTGAATGCAGCTCCGAAATTGTAATGTGACAGCTGAATGCAGCTCCGAAATTGTAATGTGACAGCTGAATGCAGCTCCGAAATTGTAATGTGATAGCTGAATGCAGCTCCGAAATTGTAATGTGACAGCTGAATGCAGCTCCGAAATTGTAATGTGACAGCTGAATGCAGCTCCGAAATTGTAATGTGACAGCTGAATGCAGCTCCGAAATTGTAATGTGACAGCTGAATGCAGCTCCGAAATTGTAAGCAAAATAAAAACTGATAAGTATGTGTTGAAAGGAAGAGGTAAAGACCAGTGAAAACTAAAAACTGATAAGTATGTGTTGAAAGGAAGAGGTAAAGACCAGTGAAAACTAAAAACTGGATAAATATGTGTTGAAAGGAAGAGGTAAAGACCAGTGAAAACTAAAAACTGGATAAATATGTGTTGAAAGGAAGAGGTAAAGACCAGTGAAAACTAAAAACTGGATAAATATGTGTTGAAAGGAAGAGGTAAAGACCAGTGAAAACTAAAAACTGGATAAATATGTGTTGAAAGGAAGAGGTAAAGACCAGTGAAAACTAAAAACTGGATAAATATGTGTTGAAAGGAAGAGGTAAAGACCAGTGAAAACTAAAAACTGGATAAATATGTGTTGAAAGGAAGAGGTAAAGACCAGTGAAAACTAAAAACTGGATAAATATGTGTTGAAAGGAAGAGGTAAAGACCAGTGAAAACTAAAAACTGGATAAATATGTGTTGAAAGGAAGAGGTAAAGACCAGTGAAAACTAAAAACTGGATAAATATGTGTTGAAAGGAAGAGGTAAAGACCAGTGAAAACTAAAAAATGGATAAATATGTGTTGAAAGGAAGAGGTAAAGACCAGTGAAAACTAAAAACTGATAAATATGTGTTGAAAGGAAGAGGTAAAGACCAGTGAAAACTAAAAACTGGATAAATATGTGTTGAAAGGAAGAGGTAAAGACCAGTGAAAACTAAAAAATGGATAAATATGTGTTGAAAGGAAGAGGTAAAGACCAGTGAAAACTAAAAACTGGATAAATATGGGTTGAAAGGAAGAGGTAAAGACCAGTGAAAACTAAAAGATGGATAAATATGGGTTGAAAGGAAGAGGTAAAGACCAGTGAAAACTAAAAGATGGATAAATATGGGTTGAAAGGAAGAGGTAAAGACCAGTGAAAACTAAAAACTGATAAGTATGTGTTGAAAGGAAGAGGTAAAGACCAGTGAAAACTAAAAACTGGATAAATATGTGTTGAAAGGAAGAGGTAAAGACCAGTGAAAACTAAAAACTGGATAAATATGTGTTGAAAGGAAGAGGTAAAGACCAGTGAAAACTAAAAACTGGATAAATATGTGTTGAAAGGAAGAGGTAAAGACCAGTGAAAACTAAAAACTGGATAAATATGTGTTGAAAGGAAGAGGTAAAGACCAGTGAAAACTAAAAACTGGATAAATATGTGTTGAAAGGAAGAGGTAAAGACCAGTGAAAACTAAAAACTGGATAAGTATGTGTTGAAAGGAAGAGGTAAAGACCAGTGAAAACTAAAAAATGGATAAATATGTGTTGAAAGGAAGAGGTAAAGACCAGTGAAAACTAAAAAATGGATAAATATGTGTTGAAAGGAAGAGGTAAAGACCAGTGAAAACTAAAAAATGGATAAATATGTGTTGAAAGGAAGAGGTAAAGACCAGTAAACTAAAAACTGATAAATATGTGTTGAAAGGAAGAGGTAAAGACCAGTGAAAACTAAAAACTGGATAAATATGTGTTGAAAGGAAGAGGTAAAGACCAGTGAAAACTAAAAAATGGATAAATATGTGTTGAAAGGAAGAGGTAAAGACCAGTGAAAACTAAAAACTGATAAATATGTGTTGAAAGGAAGAGGTAAAGACCAGTGAAAACTAAAAACTGGATAAATATGTGTTGAAAGGAAGAGGTAAAGACCAGTGAAAACTAAAAAATGGATAAATATGTGTTGAAAGGAAGAGGTAAAGACCAGTGAAAACTAAAAACTGGATAAATATGTGTTGAAAGGAAGAGGTAAAGACCAGTGAAAACTAAAAACTGATAAATATGTGTTGAAAGGAAGAGGTAAAGACCAGTGAAAACTAAAAACTGGATAAATATGTGTTGAAAGGAAGAGGTAAAGACCAGTGAAAACTAAAAACTGGATAAATATGTGTTGAAAGGAAGAGGTAAAGACCAGTGAAAACTAAAAACTGGATAAATATGTGTTGAAAGGAAGAGGTAAAGACCAGTGAAAATAAAAAATGGATAAATATGTGTTGAAAGGAAGAGGTAAAGACCAGTGAAAACTAAAAACTGGATAAATATGTGTTGAAAGGAAGAGGTAAAGACCAGTGAAAACTAAAAACTGGATAAATATGTGTTGAAAGGAAGAGGTAAAGACCAGTGAAAACTAAAAACTGGATAAATATGTGTTGAAAGGAAGAGGTAAAGACCAGTGAAAACTAAAAATGGACGCATACATACCTTACCATTTGTGGCTTGAGAACGCAGAAGAAGAAATGGTAAAAAATAAATGTGTTAGTAGTATTCCAACTGAATTATGTCATGTTTTTTTAATAATAGTAAGCATATATTGTCAACTCGTTTCATGTTGTAATTATTGCACTTTCATGCAGATAAAAATTTTATTATTATGAAAACTTTAACTAATCTATAAGTTTTGTTTGTTTTTACTCTGTTTTGTGGATGCGTTTAAAAGTGAAATCGGACATGAAAATTGTTTTCCCCATGATTTTCGTTGTAAATATTCTGTTGAGTTGCTCAGTTTTGTATACTCTACTTCTCGGTTTCTTGGTGGTTTTGTTTCACACAGGAGCTGCGACATAAGAACTGGAAAGCTATGGAGGCTTTAGAAAATGTAGAGAAATTGTCGGCAAAGAAAATTGATAGTGCTTTAAAATCGTCAAGGGTAATTTATGTGTTTGTGTGTGTGTCTAAGTCTTGTTTTGTGAACTGAGCACTCTGCCTTATTTTGGTGTCAGCACTTTATTATTGTGGACAAGTTGTAAATGTGTAAGCGATTGGGTTGTGATTTATCACCTTCACTATTGTGGTTTGCTTTCCTTTTGTGCGTGGCAAAGAGAGTAAATATTTTGATGCACCAGATCCGGTAAAACCTTAACATTTTGACGCACATATCTGTGCAAAGTGTATAATTTTACTCGTGTTTTTTTTTTCCTTTTTATTGATCAGTACTTAACTTGTGATTGCATTTTATGGCATTTTTCCCCTCAGTGTATGTATTTTACTCTTTCCATTTATTTCACTATTCATTTATCCATGTAATCTCTGCTATTACAATTTGCTGTTTTTTCTCTTTGGGCAGTGTTCACACAGGAGTGTTCACACATGAAAGCACCAAAATTGATTTTAATGCTGGATTTACTGTTGTAGATAATGCTAGGCATACAGATAGTTGATGCCTCTGATTTTTATAATTTTTTAAAGGAAATTATTAAGATAACAGTCTGGTAAAAAAAAAAGAAGTCAAGTACAAAATTGTATGCTTCTTTTCTGTTTTTCTGTTTTTTGGGGGGTGGAGTTTGTGTGTGTGTGTGTTCACTTAAGAGAAGATAACTCAGAGTGGTAGTAGAGAGTCTCAACGAAGGCTTATCACATCAGTAGATTCAATCTCCTGGTTATGTATTTTGAACTTAAATGATAAATGTCTATTTCTGAAGGTGGTTTTTTTTAATGAACACTGGATGGCTGTGAGTTGACAGGAAGAGGTAAAACAGGCGGTGTCTGCCTGTAGTGATAAATGTGTGTACTGCTGGAGTGTTTTCTTTCTTAGTTATTAGTTAATGCGTGCGTGTGTGTGTGTGTGTTTTAAACACTGGATTGATAGGAAGAGGTAAAACAGGCGGTGTCTGCCTGTAGTGATAAATGTGTGTACTGCTGGAGTATGTTCTTTCTTAGTTATTAGTTAGTGTGTGTGTGTGTTTTAAACACTGGATTGATAGGAAGAGGTAAAACAGGCGGTGTCTGCCTGTAGTGATAAATGTGTGTACTGCTGGAGTATGTTCTTTCTTAGTTATTAGTTAGTGTGTGTGTGTGTTTTAAACACTGGATTGACAGGAAGAGGTAAAACAGGCGGTGTCTGCCTGTAGTGATAAATGTGTGTACTGCTGGAGTGTTCTTTCTTAGTTATTAGTTAGTGCGTGTGTGTGTTTTAAACACTGGATTGATAGGAAGAGGTCAAACAGGCGGTGTCTGCCTGTAGTGATAAATGTGTGTACTGCTGGAGTTTTGTTTCTTAGTTATTAGTTAATGCGCGTGTGTGTGTGTTTTGCACACAGGATAGATATCAGATCAGATCAGAAAATAGGGACACGGTTGAATAGCCGTTAGGCTTTTAAAGTCAATCGTTTTGTTCAAATCGATTGCTCAGGTTTTTTGATGATTGAAAATCAATCATCATAGTCATATAATAACACTTTATAATTTTCCCACTTATCTAATAGATTTTTGAAAGAGTTAGTATTTAGTGCACTTTTCATATTAGTAGGTAATTTGTTCCATAGGGGTGTCACTCTGTTACTGAATGAAAATTTTCTTGTGTTAGTATAACAATGTTCAATAAATATTTTGTTAGTACTATTTCTTGTTTTGTCATAGTTTGATAATTTGAAAAAATCAGATGTGTCTATGTCGTCAATGCAGTTAAAATTTTTTATAACATTGAATAAGATCACCCCTTATTCTTCTAGCTTTCAATGATGGTAAACCTAGGTATTTTAATCTATCGCTGTAAGAGTTGTTTTTAAGTTTGTGAATTAACTTTGTTGCTCTCCTCTGTACTTTTTCAATCATAGATGATTGCCGTTTTAGGTGTGGGTACCAGATGGTATTTCCATATTCTAGACGGGGTCTTATCAAACCCTTATACAGATGTATGAATGTATCTTTATCTAGATATGTGTTGAAAGGAAGAGGTAAAGCAGATGGTATCTGCAGTGATATATACCATATTTTACAAACTATAAGGCAATACTGTTTTTCCCAGACTGAGATCCCTGTGCCTTATAATGTGACTGAAAAAATAGTTAAAATAATAGAGTAACAAAATCTGAATTTTGAGTCAGATTTATAAATCAGGTGCGCCTTATAGTTCGTAAAATATCGGATGGATGGATAATGAATGTGCATTGACAGGAAGAGGTGAAGCGGGTGGTATACACTTTAAGTGATGAATGTGTGTATTGCTGGAGTATATTTTTAACACTGCGGATGGAGAGGTGGTATTTGCCTGTAGGGATAAAAGTATGCATTGTTGGCATATTTTCCTTAACACTGTCTGTGGATGGATCTGTTTTGACAGGAAGAGATAAAACAGGCAGTGTCTGCTGATGAGGATAAAATAATGTATGCATTGTTGGCATATTTTCCTTAACACTGTCTGTGGATGGATCTGTTTTGACAGGAAGAGATAAAACAGGCAGTGTCTGCTGATGAGGATAAAATAATGTATGCATTGTTGGCATATTTTCCTTAACACTGTCTGTGGATGGATCTGTTTTGATAGGAAGAGATTAAACAGGCAGTGTCTGCTGATGAGGATAAAATAATGTATGCATTGTTGGCATATTTTCCTTAACACTGTCTGTGGATGGATCTGTTTTGATAGGAAGAGATTAAACAGGCAGTGTCTGCTGATGAGGATAAAATAATGTATGCATTGTTGGAGTATTTTTCCTTAACACTGTCTGTGGATGGTTCTGTGTTGACAGGAAGAGGTGAAGCGGGCGGTATCTGAAGCAGAGAGGACGGACAGGGAGGCTCTCAAACGCCTGTTCCCTGCTGTTAGCTTCTCCGACAGCATGGTAAAACAACCATTACATTGGTTGTCTGTTTGCCGTCTTCACGTTACTGTCCCTTGTTGTGTAATGGTTTTTTTCTTTCTGTTATAAACTGGTCTTTAAACCAGGGCTTCTAAAATTTAGAGATTGCCCTCTAGATCATGCATGAGATTTATGCACAAGATGTCGAACAGGGGGTGAGATTACTCTTTGAACTTTTAATCAGTACAAAGGAAAAGTCACTTTTCGAAAGTTAACAGAATGAGCATGCCCTTTAGGAGTGAGAACATCTTGAATTGAACCTTGTAACTATGTAAATGCTATGAAGATGTTTCTAACTGAAGATCTTTCTAACATTCCATCATTGAAGCATTTCGGTAATCTTTGTTTATATGAAAATAAGTTATTTCATGGGCAATTTGTACTTGACATAACAACATTAAGGAATCGAATCTATACATCATATGTGCTCATGCCCTTCACAGCAACCCAAGAGACAAAATGTCAGAGATACTAGTTAGAAATGTTGGTTTAAGCTTGGGGGGTAATAGAATGTTTGTGTCAGATATGATGAAATGTTAAGAAACGCTGACGGCAAATGTTTGTGCTTGCTGCAGGGACACAAAGAGTGGCTGGCCTCCTTTGAGAAACATGCTGCCAGATTGCAGGAACAGAGTTCCAGTTCTGAGGTAAGAGATAGTTCATGGAGGTGTCAGAATTATCAAGGAGTCCTGGGGATACTCACTGATCCATCCACCAGTGTAGAGTGGCACAGTGGTAGCGCGTTCGCTTCGTGTCAAGTAAGCCCAAGTTCGAACCTGGGTACAGGGGAGTTTTCCTCTCACTTTGCACTAGGCCTTGCGGTCTGAACGTGGAGTCTTTTGGATGAGTCGATAAACCAAGGTCCCGTGTGCTCATGCACTTAGCACACATTAAACCCAGTGGCAACGAAAAAGTTGTCATTTGGTCAACATTTCTCATCAGTCACACAAAAATCGCTTGCAAAAAAATAAAAAATAAAAATTTGGTGGCGCGCCTCTGGCTGCGTCGTGCTCTCCAGGTGGGAGCAACACGAATTTCACAGAGACGCCTCTGTGACTATAATGTACCTAACCTAACCTAACCATATTTAAGCGAAAAGAATCAATCCTGTGGAGAGTTGAGTAATTTCTTAGTTTATGTGAAAAGAATGATATCAGTTTGAAGTTTGTTTTTTGGTGGGTGGGTGTGATCTGTGCGTAAAGTCATTGAAGCTACTTTTCTCTCAGTTATTAATCCAGTCTTTTTTTTTTTAGTTGTAATTTTGCTTTCAAGTACTTGTGGTGAGGTAAAGAAATCTGCACTTGATAATGAAATGCCAAACAGTTTGTTTTCTGGATAACGATTCTTTTCTTTGTTTTACATCTTTTTGTGATCAGTGTCGTCTTATGTCTCTTTTGTTCATTTGACTTTTTCTCTCTCTTTTATGCCCGGTCTTTTGTTTCCTATATTTTATTTTGTTGTTTACACAACCCTGGTGGGTTTTTTATACTGTTAGTATGAAGCCAAGCCTGCAAAACACACACACACAAAATTCTTTATTATCTTTTTCAGAAGAATTTGAACCACAGATTGACTCATCTTGCGGAAGAAAACAGTCGTTTGCAGGCGGATGTGGAAGTGTTTAAGAACAACATTGCTATTCTGGTGACCCCAGTTCTTCTGTTTTTTGCAGCAGTTTTCTTTGTAGACGTAGAAGCTAAAGCTTGCACCGTTTTCTGCTGTTTTCTAACCCACCTTTGCTAACTCAACTTTTTTGTTTGTTTATTGATGCAGACAAGAGAATTGTGGCAGTGTTGGCTGCATGCTTTGCAAACATGCTGTTTTTACTACCAATGTCTGTCTATGTGTTTCGTTGTTTTGTGAGTAGTAGCTATGCAACCACAAAACCAAAAATTTTTACGCAGTCCTATATTAAAATCAGAAATAAGATCAAGCTAAAAAAAAAAAAAGAACCTTCCAAATTTGAATTAACGTATTTTTCGGACTATAAGGCGCACCCCCCCAAATTTTACACAAAATTCAGATTCTGTTATTATATTTTCTTACTATTTTAGTAGTCAAATAAGTCATATTATAAGGCGCAGGGGTCTGAGTCTGGGGGAAAAGTATCGCCTTATAGTCCGAAAAATACGGTATTATCTTAGTTTGTTTAATGGAGTGGTAGTGTGTTCACTTCATAAGCAACGAACCCGGGATCATTCCTAGTTGCAGCGGTAAGTTTTCCAATCGCTCTCCACTAGACCTTACGGTCTGAAAAAAAGTCTTTCGGATGAGACAACATTAACTCGGGTCCCGTGTGCTCGAACACCTCACGCATGTTAACAAATCCAGTGACAAGAAAGGTGTCATTTGGTCAAAATTTACCCCTTCCCTATTCCCCTTCAGTCACACCGGGAAAACAATGCATAAAAAAAAAATAGGTTGTGTTGCAGTAGTGGTAATGCGCTTTCCAGGTGAGAGCAGTCCGAATAACTAGAAAAGTAATAGTAATACCAATAGCAATAAAGAAGTAGAAGCTTTATATTCCTGCTTCGCATGTGGAAAAGATTCGTAGTAGCACAATTACCATATAACAAGACTGAAAAGTCGTATACTCCACAGCACTATTATTTGTTTTAGAGCTCACTCACATTAAATGGAAACTTTCTGAGATTATTGTTTCAGTGTTGTCAATTGCATGAAATGAATTCAGTACCATTTGTACTGTAAACTTCAGTGTTGTCAATCGCATGAAATGAATTCAGTACCACTTGTATTGTAAACTATTAAATGGAATGGCCATTTACCTGCCACATTCGTTTTTTGGTCATAGTCATACATACCTTGATTTTTTAAGAAATGTTTAGTATCAGTGTTTGCTTTGATCACGGTCATTTGAACAATCCAGTCATAACAATAAAAGCTATGTGAAGTCTCCATATAGCATGAAAACCAACATAACAGACAGCTTTAAAGGCGGAGTGTTAATTTGAAGTGATACTTTGGCATAGAGATGTTACAGGGTGAATTTATTGTGAAAGGTAGCCCCTCTAAAATTGTTGTTCACGGTAAAACAATCAGCTTTAATAGCAATTTCTTTAATATTTGTGTGCTTGTTTGTTTGCTTTTCTATTGTTTTGTTACTAACAGTTTTTAATCTTTCTTCGTTTTATATAGATATGTTGTTTTATTTTGGACATTGTTTTTGTCGTTGTTCTAGAGTTCTGTGCATGCCCTTTGGCTAGTGTAATTATTAATATTTTGTGCTTGTAAATCAAATGGTTTCTACTAATATAAGAATTATTTGAAAAATATTCGAATGCTTTGTAACATTTTACTTTAAGTCTGCTCTGAAAACCGACTACTTCAAACTACAGCTACAGAGAATATTGCCAGCCACTCTACTTGTCCATCTTGTTATGTGTATGTGTGTCATCTCGTGTTCTGTGTGTGCGCGCGCGCGTGTATGTGTGCGTGCGTGCACGCATGTGTGTGGTGTATGTGTGCGTGCACATGTTTGTGTTGTGTGTGTGATGTGTTCATGTAGGCCCCTATATGAGTGTATGTATGCATGGTGTGTGTATGTGTGTGTGTGCTGGTTGTGTGTATGTTGTTTATGTGTGTATGTTGTTGTGAATATATGCTGTTATTTCATGCTTGCGAATTGTGTGACAATGCATACGTGTATTAGGCCTACTATAAGGACTAGTAGTAGTAGTCACAGCAGTTGTTGCTGATTGTTATGTGCATTTTTACTGGCCAAACGAAGTCTGACCGGTATTGTTTTGTCTGCTCATGTTATTGGATTTTTGTTGCATGTTTTTATTCCATTTCAATTCTGTGTAAAGCGCCCTGTAGCCTACGTAGTAGATGGGCGCTATATACATTTTCCTTATTATTATTTGCATACAGTTTGACAAGTTTTGATATCATTTTTTAGATAATAACTTTTTTTCGGGGGTTAGTTGAGGCGGGGTTTCCATGCAACCAGGAACCCCCACCCACTGTAGCAGGGCTATCACTGCACACGAAATTCACTGATTTCAACAGAAAGTTAAAATAAAAACTGTGAGGTGTGGTGGGGAAATGCAGGATGTGTGGGGTGGGGTTGGGGCGCAGACAATGTGTAAATCCTCAATAAGTACTCTTTAGTATGATATCTTGTCATTGATTTCGCTTGATATTGCAATCCTTTGAAAGATAGAAAACAGGCAGTGGAACTCTCCTTATGTTTCATAGATTTGTTACTTTCTCGGTGAGGCCCGGAAATATTGAGATGCTTTTGCAGGTACAGTGGAACCTCCCTATTAAGACTCCCTCTAAGATGTGACCCAAAATAATTTCCCTGAATTTTTCCCCTTCATATCCGTACTACTGGGTGCCCACCTCCCTATTAAGACCCCTCCATATTAAGGCCTTTTGGGGGCTGATTTTTCAAAGTTCCATTGTACATTCAAATGCACGCTTGGAGGCTCACTTGCACAACAGACATACGTAGAAATGATTACTCTTGGTGTACACTTATGTCACTGCCGCATTTGTACTCGCGCAAAGATGTTCGTGCGTTATAAAACTATAGCATGTGTTTTGATATGTGTGCAGCATTCAGAAAAAGATCGGATCCACGACCTTGAGACGGAGAATCGAAAGCTTCAACAACAGTCAGAATCATACGAGAAGAACTTTGCCCAGCTGGTGCGTTTATTTCTACTGGTGCTAGCATGCAGGCATATATATATCTGCAGAAGCGTGGGTTTCTTTACTATGTATTTACCGTATTTTTCTGACTTTTCCAGAGTGAGACCCCTGCGCCCTATTATATGACTACTTATTATTATGCGTTCCCAGGCCCAAAGGCCATAATGGGTAAGGTACGCATGTGTCCGTCTTCCAGCCCTCACTGGTCTCACCAGCGTACAGCCGACACATTCCGATTTTGGAGGAGCTCAAAGAAGAAAAGTCATTTGGAAGATTTTTTTTTTTTAAAAGGCAAGAGAATGGGCCGATAAGTCAGAAAGATAGTAGATGACAGTAAGCAAAAGGAAAAAGGCAGATTAGAGGAAGTTACAAGCACAGAACTTTCCAGAAGGTGGGAACTATTTTTATGAAAGACCCCCCGGTATCCCCACGGGGAGAGACTCGTAGAGGGGGCGAGGTTGTCCAGCTCCCCGTATGGAGGCACGAGGCATCCACCTACTGCCCCGTTATGACTACTAATATAGTAAGAAAATATAATAACAAAATCTGAATTTTGTGTAAAATGTGGGGTGTGTGCCATGATAAGGTGCACCTTGTAGTCCGAAAAATACGTTCGTATCATTTCATTTATTAAGTGCCAGTTTAAAAATAATATTTCATCTGAATGATGTTTGGGTAACTTTTGGGCTATGTTATCAACATAACATTTTTTTTTTAAATTCATTTAGGCAGTATCTTTACATTCTGGTTATTTTAGTTATTAGAAAAATATTGCATTAGAATTTCCTTATTGTTTTACTTTTACAATGCATTGCATAAGTTTGTTTTAAATAACTAATTTTTTCTCTCTTGAATTTTCTTTTTTTTAACAAAACTTTCATGTACACCTGTTATTATATCAATATAATAAAAAAAATTGTTTAAATGATAGTGCTTTATTTGGTAGAAAAAGGAGAAGAATATATGTTTGTATTTTGTTCTGCAGCTTTGAATATTGTCTGTATTTGATATTATCTCCACAGGTCCATTACTTGGAATGTTTTTGCCTTTGTAAATTTATTCATTTTCAACATAATGTGTTTAATGTGGTGACAGCCCTGTCAAGGCCTTAGTTATCAACAGGGCTATAATCTTAATCTTTCACAGGTCCGTTTTTCTTTTGTGTCAATGCACTTGATAATTTGTTAAATATCCCGGTAAGTGAAATGAAACAAATGCCTTAGTGCGCAAGTTTCTTTGCACAGTTACCTATGGTGTGCTAAATATGATTTCAGAATGCTGGTCAGGAGAGGCTACTACACGTGGAAGAAGAAAACCAGAGGTTGAAGAACGTGGTATCAACCAATTCATCTGTGAGTATACACAAAGAAGATTACTACAGATTGTTTGTAGTTAGCCTTTGGGGACCTTCCCCAATGCCAGCTGTCCTCAAATCCCTTTGGCCGAGAGATTGGGGATGTGCCCTGGGCAAGGCCATCTCCAATGTAAGCAAATTCCAGCCCAGCCCCCCAGAATAGCATCTGGCCCCTCTGCTATCTGGCACTCATGGTCAGAAATAACTTGACTGGCATATTAACATTGTTGTTGAAAAATATGATTCCAATGTGGTTAAAAAGAACTTGGTGCATTTGCTTTAACCCTTTCAACGCCAGCCATTCCTCAGCCAAAATTTACCATTAAACTTACCTGGGTAGAGAAAAGATTTTGTCTGCAATATTGGGGATTCCTGTATGACGTGCATAAAATAAGACCTATTCCCAAAATTAAGAACGTAAGGTCACGGGATACCAGACCCTCATTTGATGCCTTTTAATGTCATGGGTGTCAAATCATTGTGGTGCCAAGAGGCGACAGTGGCGATGAAAGGGTTAACCCTTTCACCGCCAGCTATTTGCAGCTAGAAAATACAATTAAACATAACTAGGTAGAGAACAAAAAGTATACGTTATATTGGGCATTCCTGTATGTTATGTACAACATTAGGCCTATCCTTACCTCCCAAAATTAAGAAAATAGGGTCTTCAGATAACAGGCCCTGATTTGATGCCTTTTAGTGACATGGGTGTTAAACCATTGTGGTGCATAAATGTGACATTGGCAGCGAAAGGGTTAAGGCGAAGGGTTGTAAGTTTGGAAATGTAAAGGAACAGAATACTTTTGCTATACAAATTAAAGTCTGGATGCTATTAGGGTGCTGGTTGAATCATTGGAGAAATGTAAGTAAGCTTTTGTAGGGTAATGTCATTGTATTGTCATCCATAGTATTATTTCCACTGCTGATCACATTTGTCATAGTGAAGATATGTTAGCACTTGTCTACATAAATCTTTTTAGTGTAGGTTTTTAGGTTAAAAATAAAATGTTACCAGGTGCTGAAGTTTGATTTTCTTCTTCTGCGTTCCCAGGCCCTACGGCCAGGTACTTATGTGTCCAGTTTTCATTGGTCTCCCCGCTGCATTCAGCCGACACATTCCGATTTCAAGCTTGAAAATTTGAAAGATTTTGTTGTTAAACTCAGTTAAATATCAGAAAGATAGTAGATGATAGAAAGCGAAGGGGAAAGGCTGAGTCAAAAAGAGTGAATGAATGAATGAATCTTTAATTTAATGTCTTTTCACATAGATCGTGATTTTAGACAGCATGCACCCAAAACAAAAAACAAACAGGTAAAATAACATGCATAAGAACGACATATTAAAAATTAAAAAAAAGTAAAGAAAACCTACAGTAGTCTTCCAATAGTTGAGGACAGCATTGCTTTTGCAATTACAGTAATGTCAATTTCTGCGTCATTTAAAATATCCTTGGTATTATCATACTTACGAAAAAAGTCCATATTGATCATTCGATATTTAGAGATCAATACTGGGCATTCTAATAGTAAGTGATGAATTGATAATTTATCACTACAAAGACAGTTAGTATCCAAGTTAGTATCAAAAAGAGTGACAGATTAGAGGAAGTTACAAGCACAGAACTTCCAGAAGGTGGAACTATTTGTGCGAAAGACCCCTCCGATGTACCCAAGGGGAGAGAGTCGTGGAGGGGCGGGGTCGTTCCAAGCGACACATCTTCTTCCTCTGCGCTCCCTGGCCATAATGGGTGAGGTACATATTTATCAGGTTTTCAGTTTTCACTGGTCTCCCCACTGCATTCAGTTGACACATTCTCATTTCGGAGGAGCTCAAAACAGAAAATTAATTGGAAGATGTTTTTGAAAATAAGCAAGAGAATAAGCCAATATGTCAGAAAAAATAGTAGTAAGAAAAGGAAAAGTCAGAGTCAAGGAGAATGATAGATTAGAGGGAGTTACAAGCACATAACTTCCAGAAGATGAGGGAACTATTTATATGAAAGAACTTCCAGTATCCCCACGGGGGAGAATCGTGGAGGGGGCGGAGTTGTTCAGTTTCCCATATGGAGGCACGAGGCATCCACCCACTGCCCCGGCTGAACTTTCATTTTGATAGTAATGATTGTATGCAGTATTGATTGCCACGTGTTCCTGTGAATGTGCTTCAGTTATCTGAGGAAGTGTCCAGGCTTCAGGCAGAAAAGGACAGTCTGCACTGCCAGCTGCAGGCAAAGGAAGAAAGTATTACAGAGGCTGTGAGTAGTAGCTCTGACTGTCTTGTTACAGTCTGTACTGTTGGTTTGATCTAACTACATGGATGAAAGTAGTTCAGGAGTGCTCCTGAAATCAGGATTGGAAAAGCTGATAGAAAAAGTTCAGGATTGGCTATCTTGTCATCCAGATCCACAGTGTTATAAAATCAAGCATTTCTGCCAACATTGATGGCAGGCAGATTAAAACAAGATGATAGACATGCAATTCTAACGCCACCACCACCCATCCTCTATACACAAGACACTCACACATTGGACATTATTTTTAATGCGGTCACCACTTTGGGATTGGGAAGATTCAAAGAACTTTGAACTCTGTCCTTTCAGAATTGAGAGAATGTTTTACTCTCACCAAATTTCACCCACGTAATTATGAATAAGACGTTTCAGTAAATGTTTAACTTGTGTCGGAATATGAGATCAAAGTCTTGCACAGTAGAAACTTTGGTAAAAGTGTATTAAACTATACTCAAGTGTATTGTGTTTGATTTTTTTTTTTAATGTGTAAAATCCAATCACAATAAAGGCAATATAGATAATGGTTTCACTTATTAAAATAGTTGAAAACAATGCCTTATGACTCACATTCTGCTTTTTGTGAAAGCTCACAATGTCACATAGATAGATATCTTTAGCGATTCCTAAATGAAAGGTTTAAGGTAGCTTGTCCTGTTTATTTCAAGTTTGCATACTAAGTTTTTATTTTGAGGATTCAGCTGGATTTTTAGTTTATTTCTGTTTCAGGAAAACAAACTGCACGATTTAGAAAAAGTGGTGGAATCAGAAGAGAAAAAATGGAAGGAGAAACTAAAACAGTTTGAAGAAAAATCATCCCAGGTAGGAGCCTTCTTTGAAATATATGTGTAATGAATGAATGAATCTTTAATTTAATGTCTTTTCACATGAATAGTGATTTTAGACAACATGCAAAAATTGAACCAATTAAAAAAGATACATGCAAACTTAAAACACAATTACAACAACACACAAAGCAACACATTTACAGTAAGCTTCCAATAGGCGTGGACAACATTGATTTCGCAATTAAAGCAATGTCAATCTATTCTAGCCATACACTACCAACACCTAAAAACAATTGCATGCACACCAACCGACCTGGGTTAAACCTTAACACATAAAAGAAACGAAGTCAGCCACGGAGCTAGGCCTACTAGGCCAGCTATCGCGGTGGGGTTAGCTCCCATGATAGCGTACCGTAGCCTAGTCATCCGGGGTGACTTCCCCTCATTCCTGATATCCCAGGGCGCCATGATCTGACTTGGGTTCTTCCTTCTGAGAAATTGTCTTATTTTCTCTTTCAGGGTTTGTTTGTTCCTTTTTCTCCTTTCCAGTTCGATTCTTGAGGCTTTCGGCTATTGATTCGTTCGTTGTCAATTTCTGCGTCACTTAAGATATCCTTAGTATTATTATACTTATGAAAAAAAATCCCCATTGAACATTCAGTATTTAGAGAGCAACATTGGGCATTCTAATAGTAAATGATGAATTGATAATCTCTGAGTGCAGAGACAATTAGTTTCTATGTATTTAGTTTTCCATGAATTTAGACGTATCTTGTACACTTAACTAACTTTCGTTTAGTATATGTGTTTGGCTGTGCACATGTGCATGCACATCCATACACGCAAACTGTTGAGGATAATCATATTACATAAGATGGGCATTATAACTAATAGAAGTTGCAGGACCACAAGGATATGCGAAATTTGAAATATTAAATTATTTTGCCGAATTTAAATACAGCTGAAAAAACGTTTTCTTTTAAAGAGACAATTAATTATTTCCTTGTAACTCGGGATTAATAATTTTTTGAGGTCGGGGGGGGGCAAAACTTGAGACTTTCAGTTTAATAGTACTGCTGTAGAAGAATTCAAGAGGTAAGTAATTATGTTCTTTTGATGAAAAAAAATCTTGAGACTTCATGAAAAAAAAATTAGACTTTCAGTTTAATAGTACTGCTGTAGAAGAATTCAAGAGGTAAATAATTGTTTTAAATAATAATAATAATAAATAATTAATAATGCTTATATAGCGCATAGTCTTGCAAAGCAACTCAATGCGCTTTTCACTCACCATTCGTGCAAACATTTCTAACAGACTGGTTCACGTATCCTCACCATACATATCTATGAAAATGAAAACATTAGAGAATGCATTGCATATAATCATAACACAACTCACTAACACCCACCTGCCTTCAACCCCCCGAACCATCCCCACCAAAATTATTTGGAAGATTTTTTTTGGGGGAAAAGGCAAGAGAATTGGCCAATAAATCAGAAAAATAGTTGACGATAGTAAGAAGAAAGAGTCAACCAGAATGATAGATTAGAGGAAATTACTAACAGAACTTCCAGAAGGTGGGGGAACTATTTGTTCTGAAAGGTCCCCCGGTATCCCCACTGGGGTCATCTTTTATCAGACATACAAGTTAAGTGCCCAGTGATGTACCAGCAGACCTGTTTACCACCTACACGATTCTTGAATAGCTGAAATGAGTAGTTTTGATGCAAAATGTGTAGTTTTATTCATTAAACCATCAAATAATGTTCACTAAAAATGAGTAGCAATCAAGAATTAAATCAACAATTTTCTCTCTCACCTTTTTTTTTTTTTTTTTTTTTTTTTTTCCCTCTTCCCCTATCTTTCTTTTCTTTTTTCTCCTCTTTAATGTTTAGGCTTGTGTGGATGTGTGTCTGGGTATGTAAAATTGTCTGTGAATGTATGGAAAAAACACCAAAAAACATTCTTCATATACATACTACAGTATTCAAGAAAAAAGGCAAGACAAACTTTTTTCTCTTTTTGTTTTGTTTTATTCATCTTTATTTACAGGTAACCATTGTTTATTGTACATTAATGTTGAATCATACATATATGAATGTTATTTGTAAATGTATGAAGAAGGAATAAAATGTTTAATACAAGAATTAAAGAGCATTATTTTCTATTTTGGAGAGTAGTAGACATCCAAATTGAGTAGAATACTACTCGAAAAGAGTAAACAGGTCTGTTTAACCAGTATTTTGATAGATTTCTCTTGTGATGCAAGTATTATTTATTATTTGTTTGCAACTTTCCTATTGCAATGGAACCCTGAAAATCAGTCGAAAAAGGTCTTGAAATCAGGAGGGGTCTTAATGGTGGATGTAGTCCCAATATGAAGGGGGGGGGGGAAATCGGTGGAAAATGTTCGGGTCACATCTTAGAGGGAGCCTTAATTTACTCTTCTGGCGCCATGTATTTTTTGACGTTCTTGGTTGCCCCTCTCAACCGACAAGAGGGGAGTAACTATTTTTTCTAGTGCGCATGCGTTGCTTTAACGGAAAAATCACTGACATAAGCTCTAAAGATAGATAAACACAAGGCATGGTGCTTGGCATTAAATGTCTTTGTAGTAGGAGTGTAGGGTGATGCACTGGGCGAATGTATTCGCCCATGGTGCTAGAAGAGTTAAGGAAAGTCTTAATAGGGAAGTTCCACTGTATACTAAGTTCCGCCAAAAAGCCTAAATGTTACAAAGAGTGAAAGCTTTGCAGCCTACAAACCTTGCAAAGAATGAAGCCAACTTTCTTACTTGTAAGTGTTAGTGTTGTTGTAGGCAGTGAGTGAGTTCACAATGATCCCCAGCTGTAATGTAGGTGAAAGGGTGGGAGTATAAAAAAAAAACGGCTTCAGTCAGCTGCAGAGTGCGAGCTCTTTGTATATTCATGCTTTTTGGTTCCACTAAGGTTTAAGTACTAGCACTTTGTTAATGTTTTTGTTGGTCTTGTGCTAATTGATGTGAAATGAAAATGTTGATGTTAATCTGTAGAATTTGCATAAGTTGCTCACTAGTTAGTGTTGATTATATGTTGCTTTTGCATAAGTTGCTCACTACACTATTAATCCCTTGGCTGCCAGTGAAAAATTAAGGAAAAAACCCATTGTCAAATGTAAAAGAGAACTGTTCGAATCAGTTTGGCAAACTGGTTTCGGGATATAACGTTTCTGAGTGTTTAAAAGCAAAATGCTCTATCCTAGCTGATGTGTTTTACTCAGGAGCCTGACTCGTCCAGTCGAGAACAGGAGCTGGAGGAGCTGACGATGCAGCAGCAAACTCAGATTGAGCATTACAGAACTGCCCTGACAAACACTGTGAGTAAAACACTCACACACTTCTTATGAAAAGTAATGTGGTGGGTTGGGGAAATTAAAGACACTAAAAATAATAACAAAAACTGACGTTTCTGGGCATAACTAACCCCTTCGTATGGGTTAACACAAAAATAAATTTACTGGTTTTACTCTTTGTGTAATACATTTGGCGTTTTGGTGATATTTAGATGGCATGCAAACATGCACAACTTACATGCATAAACAGATGTTTATTCGTTTGCATATGTTTGGGTTGTTGTTGTGAATGTTTGTCTGATTTCTACTTGACTTCAGTGTTAAGTCATCCCGCAATACTTCACTTCCGTAGTGTGTTAGATCATGTCGCAATAAATTAAATACTGACAAATTTCAGAAGAATGAATACTTCAGAAATTCACTCTCTTTGAATGATTTTGTAGTTGCAACCTGAAGAATGGAACTAATATTTATAATTCTACTCTATATTTGGGAATTCGCTGCTGGTTACAGATGAGAGAGTGAAGCATTTGTGCATGGTGGCACAGAAAGGTTCTGTCACCTCTGCTGGCCTGTTTGTTTATCCCTGGCCTGCTGTGTTTTTCACAAGGTAGATCTGTGTTGCAGGAGCAGCTGTTGAGACAGCTGGAGACTGCAGACAACACCTGGGAGGACAAGTATCAGGCTGCTCAAGAGGAGCTGAGCAAGGTAAGTGATCGTTGAACATGCATGTGTGTGTGTTTTAAAGACATAGCAGCCAATTGCGAGTGTACATATTTAAAACATGATCCTTTCCACAAGACTCACGGTAAAAATGAATGGTGTATTGTATTTATTTTCTAGTCATGGAGACTCGTCTAAGTGAAATTCGGGCTGCTGCCACTATTGCTAATGCAGTGTCACTTTTGGGGTGGGGGGCATGTTTGAGTAAATTGGAGTAAAGTGTCTTCACTGCCAGCCACAAGACATACGAATCGCATCTGAGTGCGATGCGATTTTGATGATGTGAGTTATGATTCACGTGAAATTCATGTATTGGGTCTACTTGAGTATAGTGAGCGAAAATGGCAGAATTATTTTAGACGGAAGTATTTCACGTGAATCATGACTCACGTGACACAATTGCATCGCATCCCCATGCGATTTTACACGCTGTGTGGTGCCAGCTTTACCAAAGGATGAAGCATCATGAGGAGAGCTGGACTTGAACCCCAGACCCGCCAACCTTTCGGATCCATAGACAGCGATTCTAACTCTACGGCCACATCAGAGAAAATCTGTTTTTTCTGCTCCTTTTCTTATTTATGTATGCCGACTGTGGATTCACTGTTCTGTTGAATTTATCTGTTTTGTGACATGTTCGGCTTTGATATCTTTTTTTCATTTTAGAATTGGCTCAAAACCGGGTCATGTCTGTGTCACTTTTTTCAGTACAAGACAAATTATCAGAAGGCGCAAGAGGAACTCCATGCTCTAAGGGGAAGCCAAGAGGTTAGTGCCTGGGAGTCTATAATTATATAGTGCGGTTCTGTCAGTGAATAGACAGTGTAATATGTTGTTGTGTTGTACATATTTCTGCTTTCATCAGTCTTCTGCCTTTGTTTTCAGCTTAGGAAATAGCTTGCTCTATGCTTACTAGGCTTTTGTATACGGTTTACACTTTTCAAGGTTTAGCAACATGCTTCAGTAAGCCTAAGGTGTACATTTGGAGCAGCGTAAGTTCTGTTCAGATTTTCTTCAGCTGTGAAGAGGTTAAACTAAATGTTTTTATTACTTTGGAATGTTCTATAATAAAAGGTAAAGCTTGTAGACACTAGTTCACTCTGCATTGTATTTTGTTTTTAAAGGTTGTGAGAGGCCTATAAAGAGAGATTGTCTGTGTGTGTGTGAGATATATATATAATATATATAATATATTTGATAAGTGCTTATGTGTATATAACTATATTTGCTTGCCAGTTTAGTGCAAATGAGGGCTTTAGCGTGGACTAGCGTTGGGAAACTTTGAATCAGACCATTTCCTTTGTTGTAATGCGTCTATGATACAACCATGCATGGGTTGCATACAGCATGGTTTGAAATCCGATTGATGTGATCGTTGACATGTATATTTGCCATCCGTTCTGTTTGTTTATTACCCCCCTTTTCTTTGAAGTGGTGGTTGTCTGGCCTTGGTTGTGTTCACCTTGTAACTAGTCTGTTTCCCTGGCTGTTGTCTCCTCTCACCTCTAGTCTTTGTGTGTACTTTTTTGGTTTCTTCAGTCTTAAGTTTCTGGAGAGTACATTTGTTTCTTGCATTTAATGAAAACAAGTGATTCACAGGCATGGTAATTTTCAGAGAATTCTCTGAATTCAGAGAGAAGTGAATGTAGAAAAACTGAAGTCAGATGGGGCTTAAAAGTTGAGATGATGCTCTTTTATCCAGTTTTTGATAGTTTTCATGTATTCATCATCAGAAAGAATTGTCCCCCCCCCCCCTCCCCCCCTGATCACCATAAAGATCTCTTTACCTTGACCACACTGAAAGTCAACGTCTTCTGAACCCCCCAAAATCTTTTTGAAAGATGATAGTTTTTCCTTCAGTACCATGCCTGGACACTGAAAAAGTTACCCTTCTTCCGTTCGTTTAGTTGTTCGTCATCATTGTTTTATGTTTGTGGCTGTGAACTTGAAATGTCATACATACAGTGTTTGTGGGTTTCAGTTTGATTTAAAAATTGCCGCTCTGAATGACGTAATGATGCTAGTGGCAAATGTTTTATGCTGAGCTTTGAAAATATTCAGCATATAAGAACAACAAGCACTTGTTTGAAATAGCAATATTTCCAATTCTTTTATTAATCCTTCCTCTGACATCGCTACAGGGCTACTCAGGAAGGAACTTTGAAAATATAAATTGATTTTTTTAAACTGTTTGAGTATGAATGTCTCCATATTGTGTGCTCTTCATATTTTGTAACCCTATTAAATACTGCTTCAATTTTTTTTTTAATAACTCTGATTTTGTAGGAATTTGTTATATAAAAGAATACTGAGTGTAAAAAAAACAAAAACTGACATTGTGGTAGCTTTGTTATATTGTAAAGCATACCAAGTTTTAAAAAAAATATACTAACTTACTAATTCAGTCACATGTTAGACATTTAAAGTTGACAGCCAGGATTAACTGAGGTGTTCCCGAATACCACAGTTCTGTGCTTTAGTCTTACTCTGATCTTGATGTTACAGTGTACTGGTGCTTGTGATGTTGATTTCTTTTTCCTTGTTTTGTTTTATGGTCCCACTTTTGTTCCTGATTCTAGGATCTGTCAGATTTGGGTTTTGCTTATCGGTGTGTTGAGAAAAGTCTCACCGGTATTGTTGATGAGGTAAACCCTGTTTTTTCCCTGCTTCTTGCATGCTTCCGTAGATGTATTCTTATCCTTGACATTATATGCATTATAGGTTTCAGTTATAGTTTCATTTCTGCTTCTTTTTAAAGTGTAAACATTTGCATTGGGTAAGCCTATTGATGACGATTCCATGTTAACAGTATGTATGATAAGTCCCTCTTACTTTGTCATTGATCATTCCGTGTTTATAAGTTTGGCACATAACAATGCAACCTTGACAAGAACTGCGGTATTGTATGTGCATAATTTTCAATCATATTGCTAACCCACGGGCTGCAATGTACTTACCCGGAGTATGGGTATGGTGAATCTTGATCCAAAATGAAGGGTTTTGACACATTTACACACATTTATTTTTTGACAAAGTACTCTCTCTCTCTCTCTCTCTCTCTCTCTCTCTCTCTCTCTCTCTCTCTCTCTCTCTCTCTCTCTCTCTCTCTCTCTCTCTCTCTCTCTCTCTCTCTCTCTCTCTCTGTTTTCAGTTTGATTCTTATATAATTGTAAAGATTAAGCATTTAAGATAAACAGTTTCATACATTACAATGATGTATGGTACCTGTCAATAAACCACTGCACTGTTTTTCGTTTTTCTATAACAAAAATTTCCTGCAACCTTTTTTTCACTGGTGAAAGTTTCTTTACAGTTTGTCTTTGAAAACCATAAAATAAAATAGTCTACCTTTATAGATTACGATTCTGTTCGCCGATTCAGGAGTTACAGGGCGAACAGACAGACACATCCTAATGATTTTATTATATTAGCATAGATAGTGATTTAAAATGTTCTATGTTTAAGGTTATTTGCTGTTTTAAATTTATTCAAGATTAAGTTTTGTCCAAGAGTCAACATCTGCAGAATTTTGTTTTTAAATGTTAAAAAAAAGTAAAACAAAAAAATATACTTTCCTAAATACAAGCTTCATTTTGTTTCTTTTCTATTAAAGCTCAGTGTAATATATTCTTATAACCCTTTTGCCGCCAGCTATTTTTTAGTTAAAAAAATACCATCAAACTTGACTGGGTAGAGAAAAAAAAATCTGCAATATTGGGAATTCCTCTGTGACATGTATAACATTAAGCCTATCATTAACCTCCCAAAATTATGAAAATAGGGTCTTCAGATAACAGGCCCTGATTTGATGCCTTTTAGTGACATGGGTGTCAAACCATTGTGGTGCATAAATGCGACATTGGCGGTGAAAGAGTTGAAGCAAATTGAACAAGACATGATTTTCAACATACTGTAGATCCTAGCTTGGTGTGAATAGTACTCCACAGTACTCCCATGTACAACTTATTCCATAATCAACGGTTGCTTTTTTCCCCTTATTATGGCCTCCCCAAGTGTCTTCAGGGCTCCAGTGTTTTGTTGTGTTGGGTTTTTTGTTCGTTTGGTTGGGTGCTTGTGTTGTGTTTGTTTTGCAAGTGCTTATTTGCTTTTGTGATTTGAGTGAGGAGTGAACCATGCTTATGAATTCCCTAGCTGATTTGAAAAATTCAGTTTAATGATTCCTTTTCCTCATACTGTAAATGTTTTTTGTTGTTGTTGTTCTTGTTCGTTGTAGTTTAATTAACAGGGGAAAAAAGTGAAACAATAGGTGATAAAGAGGTTCATGGAATTGTTGGGAGGGTGAAAGAGAAGACAGCAGAAAATGTGGCAGCCACACTGTCTTCAGGGGATTTGGGAGACTGATGATGTTTTGCTAGGAGCTTGTCATGGCTAAAGACAATCCCCGCATAACTATGCATAGATAACATTTTGATGTAGCCTTGGTGTTCTAGCCTATGTCAATTGATCTGACACAGCCTTAGGCTAAGGCGGGCCACGGGCGTTCCTACTGTAGACTAGACTACACGACTGTCCCCATGTTTTGCCCGTAGTAGTGGTGACCTCTCTCAGTTGAGGCCTTCAGTAAAGATCAATGTCGTTCGGCAAATGGCCTATTGAAAATACACCTTTTCTCAGGGCGTTACACATGTGTTGGCTAGTTAATTGCTTTTCTTTTAGAGGCTATTTTGTTTTATTGTTGTGATTGTTTTCTGAAAGAAGCTCGTAAAGTTCCGTATTTTTCAGACTATAAGACGCACACCCCAAATTTTATCCAAATTTCAGATTTTGTTACTATATTTTCTTACTATTTCATCAGTCACATTATAAGGCGCAGGGGTCTGAGTCTTAGAAAAAAGTATCGCCTTATAGTCCGAAAAATACGGTAGTATGTTTTTGAAAATCCTAGGGTTCAGGAGTGGTTGTTGATTGTGTGCTCTTTGTTTGTTTATTTGGAAGTGAATTAGAAAAGCAGTACTGGTATGTGCATGAACAAAGCTTGGGTTTAAAAAATTAAAACTTCAATTGTCAATAAAATGATGACCAAGCTGAATACAAGTATCCTGGTTATGTGCAGCTTATTTTCCCCTTTCCTAAAAACAACTGTGGCTACCCCCTGAATTTCCCTGTGTGCTTGCATGTGTTGACTAACAGTGTTGGAAAGGTTTAGCTATATAAGTCATTATGATTGTGTGCTATACGTTTTGATCAGATTGTTAGAAAACTTCAGGACTTTCCTGATATTGCAGTACCTCCAGGATCGTCCCACCATCTTTATAGTTATTAATGTCCCACATGTGCCTGTTCCAGGCCGGAGGACGTTAAACAAATTTTCATCATGCTATACGTTTTGTCTCATTTCTGCTTTTAACCAACAGTTTCTGTAATGATACTTACAGATTACTGTGTCCGGAATATCAGATGGGCATACATGATTGATTTTATACCCCCAGTTCTTCTAACATTTGATGCCCAGACTTGGTTATGAGTTAATGAAGTGGACGTGATGTTTCATGACTGAAAGTGTTACAAAGTTGGTTGCAGTAATCGAGTATCCAATTTGCATGAAAAAATCAATTTAGTTTTTAGCGATTCTAGTGTAAAAATCCTGCATATTTCTGATGGTACTTTGGTGGTTTTTTGTTTTTTGTTTTTTGTTTGTTTGGTTTCTTTTTAATTTTCTATAATGACATAAACAAGCACTTTGATGAGTTTGTGTGCATATATTTGTATTATTGATTGTCAATGTATGTGTGTGTTTGTGTCTCTCTGTCTGTGAGAATGAAGGGGGGGTGTAGAAAAGCGATGTCATCTTGTGTTAGCTTCATTGCTTGGATGCTTATGTGGTGTTTTGTGTCTGAGTTGCAGTGAGCAATTGATTCAGTTGTTATGTGTACGGTTTGAAGCCTCTCTCATTTTGATTTTGTTATGTGTGTGTTTGGGGTTTTTTAAAAGGGGGGTGGGGTGACCTATCTTTTTAATTTAGGTGTGTGTGTTTGGTAATAATATGTTTAGGCATCTTGTTTCGTGCATACATAACAATTTTAAGTTATTTATTTTGTTTCTTGATATTTTTACCATGACAGTTTGTGTTAATTCTTCTTTTTATTTGGTGACACCAAGTGTATGGTTAATACAGGGGTGCAACTTTTCCTGGGCCTGTATTCACGTTGAGATATTCCAAAAGTCCTATTAAATCCTATAGGACATTGGAAGAGCTTCTAAGTTAGCAGCATGCTAAGTCTCATGCTATCTCAACGTGAATACAGGCCCTGGTATACAACTACAAGGATTTCCTGTTTTTGAATTTTACCAGAAAAGGAAATTCCTTTTTCTTTTTTTTGTCAAACAAGATCTTTGTGTGTCTATTGTATTTTTCAAACACTTTAAAATAAGCATTTGTATAAATTGTGGAAAAAGCAAACTAAAATACCTTCATAAATCAATTTTTGCTTCAGCTGCAGGGGGATATCATTACCCCTGGACCCCGGCCTTTCAGGGTTTTTTCATTTTGTGTAGTTGCACCCATGTTAATAAGCACAGCATTAATTTTTAGTGTCAATACATTTGTGCACTGAATAATGCATCCTGTATTTCATATCAAGAAAAAACTAATGAACACAATATTTTATTTTTGTTTTTATTGTAACATGGATCGTTGCGAGGTTCCAATATTTTCTTTTTTTAGGAAATGTATTTTCAGTGCACTAACTTGTATTCTTTTCTTTGTTCTTCTGCATTTATAGATTATTGCAGTGATTATTGTTTCCTTGGTAAATGGAAAGGGTGTTTAACCCTTTCACTGCCAGCCATATTTCAGCCAAAAAATTCCATTAAATTTACCTGGGTAGAGAACAAAATCCATCTGCAGTATTAGGGATTCTTCTGTGACATATATAAAATAAGGTCTTTCCTTACTTCCGAAAACTAAGACAATAGGGTCTTTGGATAATAGACCCCAATTTGATGCCTTTTAGTGACAAAGGTGTTAAATCACTGTGGTGCTGAAATGCGACTTTGGCAGTGAAAGGGTTAAAAACATGAAGAGATAGCAGGGTAGCCATTTTTTTGTTTTTAGTTTGATACTTTTCTCTGTTTTCTTTCGTTAAAATGCCATCAGAATTAAATCTGTCATATCAGAATTCTTCTTCTGCGTTCCCAGGTCAAAACGCTCAATGGGTAAGATACATATGAGTCCGTTTTTCAGTTTTCACTGGTCTCCCCGCTGTATACAGCCGGCACATTCTGATTTCAGAGGAACTCAAAGAAAAAAAAAGTATAAATTTTGGAAGATTTTGGGGGAAAATAGGCAGGAAAATGGGCCAATAAGTCAGAATTGAATTAAAGATACACAATTGTCATATCTCAATGATGTTGGGTTTATAATGCTTGGTGTTTTTATTTTTAGATATTTTGAAAATAAGAAAAAGCTTGTGTGTTACCTTTCTGAAAATTGCCAGCTTGTTTCAATAATGAAAAATTCTTATGCTTTACAGTTGTTTCATATTGTTAGCACTGAAATATTACTAACATTTTTAACAGAATCTTCAGTGCCTACAAATTCTGTATTGCAGCTCTTGGATTGTAAAGTTAATTGCTCAAAAACATGCATGGGTTAGACTTTGATAAAGATACTGATGAAAGTATAGTTCCACATTCCTTGTAAAAAATAAAATGCAAGATTTCGCTGTGGAGAGATTTATGTGTACTTTTTTTTAAAAATTTGTAATCCTTCTGCATCTTTTTATTTGTTGCCAGGATTGAACAACGCATACCATGGGTTTATATAGCTAGTGTTTTGTCTTCGTCAGAATGCTTTTCAGTTAAACCTCTCGCCTTCTTCACTGGAATTTAGTTGATTGTGCAGTGTTCTGTCATGATGCATGCTGATTTTATCTGCATTTAAACCACATGCTATGTTGAAAGGGATAGTGGAGATGTTTGGGGCGCATGTTTGCTTGCATGTATTAATATATCGAATAAATTTACATGTTTTAAGCTATTTTTGTTACCCAGACAATCTCAAAGGAACCTACTGACTCTTTTAGCGCCATGTACTTTTTTAATGTTCTTGGTTGTTTGTTTCTCAACCGACAAGAGGGAAGTAATTATTTTTTCGAGTGCGCGTGCATTGCTTTAATGTCAGAAATAGTGACAAAAGCTAATAAAACAAACACATGTCAGGGTGCTTGGCAGTGAATATCTTTGCATATCTAGTGCAGAGATGTCTTGGGTGAATATATCGTCCATGGTCTAGAAGAGTTAGGAGAGGGGTGCATAAATTGATCTGTGTTTTATGCCCGATTAACCAGATCGTGTTGATACAGGATTTATGAAAAGGAATAGGAGAGGGAGATATATGAGAGAGATATAGGAGATATATGACTGTGCACATGTATAGGCAATGGGTTGTATTGGGGTGTGCTTTATGTTTGATGACCCAGATGCAGTTCAAGATGGATGACCTGCAGGAAGAACTCAGGCTGTCCAGTGAACGAGTGGACAAGCTGACCCAGTGCAATGAAGAGGTCAGTCAGTCACTGTGCAGATTGTTACCTAGACTCAGACCCAGATTGTTACCATATTTTTTCCGACTATAAGGCATTACTTTTTTCGCACAGTGAAACCCCTATGCCTTATGACTATTAATATAGTAAGAAAATATATTAACAAAATCTGAATTTTGTGTACAAATTTGGGGGTGCGCTTTATAGTCTGAAAATTACAGTAATTTAATGGATACACTCATCTATGTTATAGAGTTCAATCTTGGTATGTGTGTGTTATTGCTTTAACTTTGATAGTAATAAAGGTTACTTTTATTCAAGGCGTTTATTGAACTCATTTGCAGCATACACGTTATTTTTATGCTCATGAACATTAACCCTTTCACTGCCAGTATGCCCTTTTGGCGCCATTCCGATTCAACACCCAAGTCACTGAAATGCCTAAGGAAAAGAAACGAGAAGGAAAAGCCTTACTTTGTACATATCATAAGGGAATTCCCAGTATTGCCGAAGCCATTTTCTCGATCCAATGACTTGTGAATTTAATTTTGGGAGATAAGGAATAATGGCTAGAGGTTATCCAATGCATTATATGCTAGTCTGCCGTTTCTGACAATGACTGCCAGATAGCAGAGGGGGCAGATGCTATTCTGGCAGGCTGGGCGAGAATTTGTTTATAGTAATGATGCAGGGTACATCCCCGCTCTCTCGGCCAAAGGGATTTGAGACACAGCTGGTGTTGAGGAAGGTCCCCAAAAGCCAGCCCATCCCTTTGGCTGCAGCACCAGAGCCGGTGCAAGGGCCAGTCTTCCACAAGAAACTAAACGGTACCTTGATTTTCCATTACTGTAGACAATTATCTATTGTACAGCTCTCATGTTACTGTTGACCCCTACTACAGGCTAATGTCAACCAATGATAAAAGCCATTATGTCATAGGGTAATGCTCCTTGTTGCAGATACCATCTTTTCTCTGAAGTTCGACAGAAATGTCTAGCTGAAAAATGTCTGGTGGTGAAAGGGTTGGAGAGTGAACGGTGTTTATGTGTATTTGCAGCTGACCAGTAAGGTGATAGTTCTAGAGTCTCAGAGCAAGGCTGTGGTGCAGGTCAACAGGGAAGACGTGACCAAGGTACGTACACGATCCTCTTTCCAAACTTGCTAGTTTTAATTCTGTTACCACACACAAAAAAACATTTGTCATTAGACTAGAATCTTTGCATGTTAAACAAATGGATTTTAACTCTTCTAGCGCCATATGTTTTTTTACGTTCTGGGTTGTCCGTTGCACTCAACCGATAACAGGGGTAACCATTTTTTTGAGTGCGCATGCATTGCTTTAACGGAAAAAAATCACTGACAAAAGCTCTGAAAATAGACAAACACATGGCAGGCTACTTGACCGTCAGTGTCTTTGCATTTGGTGGGAGTGAAGTGTGATGTACTGGGCGAATACATTCGCCCATAGTGCTAGGAATTCATCATTTTCCTGCTGTTTTTTTATTTGTTATTTTTTTTATTGATAATTACCCGTGTTAATTCTATCTTCAAAATCAGGGGGTCAGAAATATGCCTTTAGATTTTTAGGTCACCTGGATATTTTTGGGGGTCTCTCAGTCATAATAATGATTATCTTTTCGCTTTTTTATTTAAAAACTGTGTCAAATGAAAATGTGCTGCGGTTTGTGACACACTGGCCTGAATTCCAGTGCGTCAGATGGGAGATTTTAGCGTCATAGACACACATAGTGTGTATGAATTGATACTGACTACACAAGTAATCCTTTGCAGTAGTCATTAGGTAGCATTGCATCAGAAGGGAAATGCATAAGGAAAGGAAACGTGAAGTAAGTGCCTTACTTTATACTTGTATACTTGAGAGGGAATTCCCAATATTGCAAAAGCTGTCTTCTTTCTACATAGGCCAATTTGATCAGATATTTTAGTTTCAGAATTGGCTGGCAGTCGCCCTGAGGGGTGCCAGGGGCTCTTTCAATACAATCAAATAGCATCCCTGCCGTCTGGAAGTTCTGTGCTACCAACTTTATTTTGCCTGTCATTCTCATTAATTTTGCTTTTCTTTTTACTTGGCTTCATCTATTATTTTCCCTGCATTATTTAAAATACCCTGCAGGGTAAATTCTAGAAACGTTTAAACACTTTTTTTTTCTCCTTTGAGCTCCTCCTAATAGGAATTGTTCGGAAATAATTAAGGGGAGTAATTTCATGGTGTGTGGGAGTGATCTCGCCTAATTCAATCGGTCAAACAGGGGAAGTTACTCTACCTTCAGGTAGATCCCCAGCCCTCACTTCATGTGTTTGAGGAGACACACAGCGTGTAGAACGCTGTGCGTCGTTCTAAATTTGATGTAATTTATATTTTTACGTCACAGTTTGCAAGTTCTATCACTTTGTAGCAACTGGTCACCCCTTATTTTTCTAAAAAAAAGTGTTTGCAAGTCGCTGACTCGCATCCTGCGGTTTCAGGCTTAGACGCCATTGTTGCTTTGGTGTTTGACCAAGTAATGGAAGTAAACAACTCTAATTTTCACGAAGTGCTCTCCCCTAGTTTTTTTCCAAAAGTCGTCAATTACGATGTGTTGGCTGAGAACAATGTGAAGACCAGGACACTGAAGTCCAAACACATGCATACCTTAAGGGGCCGATCCATTGCATAGGACTCGATCCAACTGCGATCCGATTGTGACGATATCTGTGAGGCATGATTCGGGTGAAATACGTCCGTTTAAAAATAATTCTACGATTTTCGTTCACTTTACTCGTGTAGACCCCTTACAATACTGTATTGTTAAAAAATTGGGACTTTCCTGGTGTTGCACTGCCTCTGGGCATTGCCTCCAGGATCGTTCCCACCATCTTTATATCTACTAATGTCCCATAATTATATGTCTGTTTCAGACCAGAGGACGTTAAACAGATTTTTCTTCTTTCTTCATATAGACCCCAAGAAACGAATCACATAAAATATCTAATTCAAAAATACATAATTATATTATAAACGTTTTAGCTGTACCTTTTTATCTCATGTCAGTTTCAAAACTTATTTTCCAGATAAGAGATAATAACAAATCTGGAAAGCTTGAAAGCATTGGTGTTTTGTGGCTTTTTTGAAAACATAATTATATTTCATCAGGTTCGTGTGCGGGGGACTACAAATATAGTGAACAAAACTAGTAAGCGTACTAATAGTGTTCAAGTGCTTCAGCTGTTTGGGATGGTCCCTGGAGTCTTTTAGCCAGGGTACGGCGACAACAACATGTGCGTGTCCTTTTCACAGGAGCTGGAAGAGGTGCGCTGTCAGCTGGACGGGGAGCGTAAGCGTACCAAGGAGCTGTCGTCGACGCTGGTTCGTCTGAACGGCATCATCAAGACGGGGCAGGACGCCCTGTCCCAGGAACAGACCCTGGTCAAACAGCTGCAGGAACAGCTATCGGACAAATCCAAGGTCTGTGGTCCCGTCATTGTGCTCCGTCTGTCTGTCTGTCTCTCTTTTCCTCTGCCCAGACATTGTATCTTTGTCCAAGACCACTGTCTCCTTCCCTCTTCCAGTGTTTTATAGTGGCTATAAGATTTCCCCTTTCGATGCGTGACTTTTGGGAGACCATGTATAATAACTGTATTTGGTCTATATTCTAGTCACAGAGACTTATCTCTGTGAAATTTGGGCTGCTCCTACCTGGAGAGCACATCGCCACAAGTTCAACGCCACCCTTTTTTTTTTTGGGGGGGGGGGGGGGGGGGGGGGGGGGGGGGGGGGGGCGGACTTGGTAACCTAGCTATCAGTTTGGTCATACCAGGCAGCGGGATTTCTCCCTACTCTTAACGGCTTTTCTCTCTTCTAGCACTCTACACTTCCACCAAATATAAGGACATTCACTGCCAAGTACCCTACCATGTGTTTGTCTATTTATAGAGCTTATGTGACTGTTTCTTTCATTAAAGCAATGCATGCACACTCAGAAAAAATAGTCACTTCCTTCTTGTCGGTTGAGATGGAATGGACAACCAAGAACATCAAAATATACATGGCACTAGAAGACTTAACAGTTAACTGCTGTGGGATTTTTACGTGCGGTAAAGCACACTGTTCAGACTAGCTTTAAGTTCCCATCCAAAGGACTCAACGTTCAGTTCCATTTTCCCGTCAAACTTGAAAGAAAGGGCGAGGCCGGGATTCGAACTCGGGTCACTCACGCTTTGAAATTGGCAGGCGAAAGTCATAGCCATTGTGCCACCTTTCTTCCAATGTATGCTTTATTTATTATATAATGTTTTGTTGTTTTTTCAGGCCACCGGATCTAGTGCAAGCCAGGAAATAGAACAGGTTAGTACTCTTTAACCTTTAGCTAGTTTAAGAACTATTAAAAAATACTGATAGTGTAATTTTATACCTATGTACAGTTTGCTGTATTTGTACAAGCCTGCTCATAATATTACTAATCAGCCTGTCTGTGTACACAGGGCTCCCAGGGGCCCCCATTCGGGGGTCTATGAAGCACTAAAATTCTGCAGGACTCTCTAAAAGAATGTGCAGGGGTCCCAGGGATGCACTAGAAAAATTCTTTTTAGCATTCACAATGCCACTGGGACCCTCTATCCCGCCTCTAGAACCCTCTGTGAAGAAGTCCCTGGGACCCCTTGTTTTGCGGGACGATTGGGAGCCCTGGACTACATGTGCTGTTTTTATCAGTATTATATATTTAAGCACTGCATTGTTTCAAACACTAACTCTTACTTATGTCATTACTGTCATGTTGAACTTTTGAAAGTATTACACTTGTCAAGGTTTCGAAAGTCTTGCCATTTCATGATTTGCTCTATGAAACCATATCTAGGTTTAACATTTAACCCTTTCACCGCCAGCTATACTTCAGCCAAAAATGTCCATTTAAATTACCTGGATAGAGAACAAAATCCATCTGCAGCATTGGGCATTCTACTGTGACATGTAGAATAATGTCTACCCTTACTTCCCAAAACTAAGACAATAGGGTCTTTGGAAAATAGACCCCAATTTGATGCCTTTTAGTGACATAGGTGTTAAATCACTGCGGTGCTAAAATGCGACTTTGGCGGTGAAAGGGTTAAAGAAGAAATGGATCCAACTTGTTTGTAAAAGTGGGAACTCATAGAGGGTAACGCAATTTCATTTTTATATTAAGTTATCTAAAGTAAAGCTGGGCCTGTATTCACATTGAGATAGTATGAGACTTATCATCATGATATCTTAGAAGTCCTTGTAAAGTCCTTTTAAATCCTATTACTTTAGAAGGACTAAAAGAAAAATATGATGATAATAAGTCTCAAACTATCTCGATGGAATTTTGGAATGCTTTTCCTGCACAGGTTTTTATTATTTTTAGTAATAAAAAAAAATATAGGTATTTTTCATGGACTATCTTGGACTATGGACTATCTTGCAACTGAAGCAAATACTGTCCTAATCTTTTGTCTTTTTTTTAAATTTCTTTTGAATTTTCGCTCAAGTTTGAGTAATTTTTTTTTATAATTCTCTCCTCTTTTGTCAGTCATACAAACAGCATGGTAACAGATTTTTTTAAAATTAAGAACTCTCTCTCTCTCTCTCTCTCTCTCTCTCTCTCTCTCTCTCTCTCTCTCTCTCTCTCTCTCTCTCTCTCTCATTCACTCCATCTCTTTATCTCCCCCTAGAAACTCTTCTTTATCTTAGTACAATCATAGGTGTAGAGTCTTTTGTTATGAAATTATGCTAATTGTGTCTACATATTTCTTTGTTTCGTTTGTTTCATCTGTAATGTTTTTGTAGTGGAGAGAGATGGCAAGTTGACACTTTTCTTTTGGAATGCTTTTCCTGCCTATTTCTGTCCCATCCTTTCCCCACATGTTAATTGGTTCGGTAACCTGTAACTCAGGCAACAGACACCGTGGGATCTACCCATATACTGCTGGTGCAGTGTTCTTGGGTACAAGCTTCATGATGAAAAATCTCATCATTTTTTTTTAGTTGTTTTTGTGGTGGGTTTTTTTTAAAGATTAAAACTATAAAAGCGTGATGATAAATGAAAATAGTAATTGCATAGATCTGATTAATATACATGATCTGCATGCATGCACTTTAGATATTTGTATGTGCACCGCTTTCAAGACAGAGGGCATGAGGAAAGGAAAGAGAAAGAGTTCTGATGCTTTGATTCTCTAAAACTTGTTCAGAAACCTGCCTGAAAAATTAAATTAGCTGCAATCAACATTCATTAACGAAATTTGTGCAAAGCTTCACTTAAAAAAAAAAAGTTCCCTTTCGTTCATTTACAAAACTGGATTTATGTGTACGTTGATAGTTATTATCTATGCTGTGGTTAAACATGTTTTTAAACAAAGGAGTGTGTTGCTTATTCTGAGTTCAAACTATATGTAATTCTGAAACTCATGCCATATAAGTCAGAGAAGAAAAGATAAAAGCTGTTACGCCCAATCTGTGAAATTGCCTATTTCATGAAATGAGCAAAATGCTTTGCCCAATTTATGAAATGGACAATGTATATCACATTTTTGAATCCCCATTCACACAGGTATTGATTAAGATTGATTCAATGGTATCACACTTTTCTGCATTGTATTTGCACCCCTATCCTGCACCCCAACTCGAACAGATGCTAAGCTGGCGCATGCCTGAGCCACATGTTGAATCAAACATTTCATCAAATTAAGTCTGAATACAATAATTTTAACTCATCTACAGTGTAGTACAGATGAGATTTCTCATTCATTTGAACCAATTCTTGATCCATGTGTGCTAATGAACAAAAACTATTTTTCATTCATATTGCTTTTCTCAATTGCAAGTTATAAATTGGCTATTTCACAAACTGGGCAAACCATTTTGCCCATTTCATGAAATGGGCAATTTCATGGATTAGGCGTAACAAAGCAATCATCTGTTATCATTAGGTTGTTGGCTAAAATACTAGAAAATGGGTATGTATTTTGTTATGTTTATATTTTCTCATTATTTATCAGTGTTCATATATTCTTTGCTTTGTATCTCTCTCTTCCTTATTTTTGTTTGTTTATTTGAAGAAGAACTTCAATTTGGTGTTCATCCTTTCTTCTTCTTGTTCAGTATTCACTTTTGTTATTTTTATGTTATTATTTTATTGTAAGTACAACATATAATATTGATATAAACTTTTTATATACTGTATTTTACGGCCTGATTATAAATTATAAAGCGCACCCCCCCCCCAATTTTACACAAAATTCAGATTTTGTTATTATAGTTTCTTACTATTTTATCAGTCACATAATAAGGTGCAGGGGTCAGTCTAGGAAAAAAATTATTATTTCATTAAATGCTCCAGCAATACATCAATAATGGAGTGTATTATTTTAAAGACCCTGCACGTCACGTGTCACATTCCCTCTTATACTAGGAAGATTTCTTATGATTCGTTACTAGCCATAAGAGGGAAAACACGTGAAAACCGTGATTTTGACACGTGACGTGCGGGGTCTTTAGGATGATATAAGTCTACCAATAGCCTAAAACTTTTGTGAGGTCTAACTATATAGCGATCAAGTTCTTTTTTTCTCTGTACTTAAAGACACTATGCATTTGTGATGCACATGTTTTCAGTTTATGTGTTGCTGTTGCACTTGCTGTGTCATGGTCTTTTCCTTCTTCTTTTTCTTCTCCTCATCATCCTCTTCATCTTCCTCTATCTTCTTTTTCTTCTTCTTTTCTTTCTCTTTCTCCTCTTCCTTTACCCTACTTGTTCTTTTTATCCTTCTTCCTTTTCTCCTTCTCCTGCTTCTTCTTCTTCTTCCTTGTCCTGTTCCTTCTCCACTCCTTACAGCTCCTAAAGTGTTAGAATATTTGGGGGGAATATTCCACAAAATGTTGAAGAGTAGATTAAGAGTTCAGTTTAAAAACCAAAAAAATCCACATTTCTCACTGTTGAAATTTCAAGTTTGTTTATTAAAGTTGTAATTCTGTTCTTTACAGTGATGTTATCTTTTGAATGTGTTACGTCTACTAGTTTGCAGAGTAAGTGTGAAAGGCAGTTACTTGGCTTGTTAATATGCCAGCTCACATTTGATGGTATAGACCAGTTATGTATCATGCATGACATGTTTGTTTTGTTTAGAATATGGATTTTACACGTGGCTGTCTTTCTAACAAGTCATTGCTGTTAATGTTAACTAATTTTGACAACCATGTACTGCAATAAAATAATATAAAATAAAGTTCAGAATGTCTTATTTCGATATGAAAACAATTTAGCTTTAAACGCTTGCTGTTGCTAAAGATACCAACGCTTTTCATGCGATCATTGCACGGATGTTCTCAGCATGAGATATTGACAAACAAACAATCTCTGTGCATGATGTTTGACTAACACGCTTGCTTCCTTCTTGGCCCCTGTAGCTGAGAAACAAACTGAGTGAGAAAGAGAAACAGCTAGAGAGGGAAATTGCGGCCAACAAGCAGCTTAGTGAGCGCTTGGTGAGTGTGCCGTCCAGCCCCTCACCAACCTCCTCCCCCTGTCGTTATATCATCCCTTGTTTTCCCCCACCCACCCTCACTCCTTTAGCTTCTCTCTCCTGACATGTCACCAGGCATCAGAATCATTTCGCTGTGCGTTAAAACTTATTGTAGTATGTAAGACGTCGCTTCACAAGAGAAGAAAAAATCCTCAAGATTTCAGCAATTTCATGTCAAATTACGTCAAATTTGTTTAAATATGTCAGTGTCAGTCTTTTTATCTTTTCAAATGGTCATTTTCAGCTATGCCTTGCTTTGATCAACTGGTAATCCCAACACATCAAAACTGACAGATTCTGAGTTATGCTAGTATTAGTTCCCCCACCTTCTGGAAGTTCTGTGCTTGTAACTTCCTCTGTTCTGTCACTCTCTTTGACTCTGCCTTTTTCCTTTTGCTTACTGTCATCTACTATCTTTCTGCCTTAGCAGTCCATTCTCCTGCCTTTTTTCAAGAAATACTTTCAAAAATATTTTTTCCAGCCAAAGTCGGACTTGCTGGGCCTATTTCTTAGTTAGGCACATAACGGCAGCATGATGCATCTGCGCTCATAATTGACGAGAAACTGTCTGAGCGATCGAAGAAGAAGAGATTTTGATATTAAGAGAAATTGTATGAAAAGACAAAATAATTTATTCAGGAAAAAGTCATACATTTATTAACTAAGAGATATATTAGCAATAGTAATGCCTACTATTATTCATTTTTATTATTTAATACAGCTTGGACAATAATTACTTTTTTTATTATCAGCTTGGTTTTTACAAATAAAATTGAAGTTGTGTTTGCAATCAAATAGGATCTGGGTAAAGTTTTTATTCAAATCTGTCTCAAATGTTAATGATTTCAGCTTCATGAACTACTGCATAGCCAAGACGAATACCGCTAAAGAAAAAGACATAGCTTTAGATTTCAGTGTTGGTATGTGAAAGCATTATGCGAGTGAACAGTTCCTACACTTGAACTTGTGCTTGAAGACTTTTTTGTGTGTCATTTGTATTAAATCAAAGAGAGCCACTTTTGGCTTTTGAAATGCCTGGAATGCGTCGGCTTCACTGGTTCCTAGACCCTAGTTTTTCTCCTTTTGTGGGAGGTGGGGGGTGTAGGTCTCCCAATTTTCCTGTTTTGTTTGTGGGTGGGACTGAAATCCCACACCAGATTTAGTTTGAACAACGAGAGCTATTGTTAATGAAAATAGTATTTGCTTGTGTTGATTGACAACTGGTTCCATAGCAGACTGTCAAAGTGACCAGGCATTTGTGCAGTGTTTTATCTGGTTGGTGTGTTCCCCATGACTGGACATTCAAACTTTCTGTGTAGACTGCTGGTGTTCAATATTCACTGTAAACTGTTGGCTGAGAGTGAGACTGAACACTGGATTTGTATGTTTATGGGGAGATGAATATGTGAAATAACTTAACTGTTTTCCTTCTTTTTTTTAAAAAGAAGTGATTGTTGGTTTGAAAAAGAAGAAAAAAACAGGAAAGAAAACAGGACTAATTTTTGTTAGGATCCTGGTGACATGTTGCCTTTTTTTTTATGTTGTTTTGTTTTCCCTGGGCATTTAATCTTGCAGATTGTTGGGATAAAATTGTGGTGAAGGTTGTTCCCTGCATGAGTGATTATCTTTGCATGGCTACAGAATATTGGTTTGACTGGCTTAATAAATTCATGTTTCATGCAACACTTAAAATGCGATTCATGGTGCTGATTTTAGTATATGCTTGGGGCTTCATTTGGATTCCACTGCCTTTAACCCTTTCTCCGCCAATGTCGCATTTATGCACCACAATGGTTTAACACCCATGTCACTAAAAGGCATCAAATCAGGGCATGTTATCCGAATATCCTATTTTCTTAAATTTGGGAGGTAAGGATAGGCCTAATGTTATACATATCACAGAAGAATTCCCAATATTGCAGTTAATTTTTTCTCTCTACCCAGTTAAGTGTAATGGTATTTTGGGGCTGAAAAATGGCTGGCGGAGAAAGGGTTAAAGTGTTCTTCAGTTTTAGGACACTATGAGCAGACCTCTCTCTTTGGAGATGACCTACCATAGGCCATACTGTTTAAAAAGAAGAAACAACTGGACATGGTGCGCTGGACAGGAACTGTTCCTTTGAAAGTGAATTAAATGCATGGGTGCAACTCTTTCAGTTTCACATTGATTTCAGGGTTTTTTAAACTTTACCAGAAACTGAACTTCAGTTGTATTTTAAATTCACACACACACACACACACACACACACACACACACACACACACACACACACACACACACACACACACACACACCAACAACAAAAAATCGACCACAAGCGATTTGGGGCATTTTGAACTTGTTTGTTATATTCCGGAAGTCTCTCTGGGAATCTTGAAAACAGCATGGTGATGCCATACTGTTTTCAAAGGCAATGTAATCATTTTACAAGGCTTACCAGACTCAAACTCTCTCTGTCCATCATTTTAACTGTGAAAAGATCTCTCTCTCTCTTGCGTTGCCTCCCTGATTCCTCCAACAGGGCTCTGCCCATGTACCCCGCTGGGGCTCTGAGCGGCCCCTGGAGCCCTGCCTTTCAGTTGTTGTTTTTCATTTTGGGGAGTTGCATCAAAGACTGTATAGGGGAAGATAAGCATCCGGTCTCTTTTCCCTATATGAGTAGTGAGGATAGAAACACTGACACATTTACACGTCGATAGGCCAGTTGAATTCTCCGTTCAAATTCCAGTCTGAGTTTTTGGATAGCCGCCGCTGTGACTGGTGTCACGTCCTCACGAACGATAACTCTATCAGCCTGGCTCGCCGTACCTCTTAAGTAGTCCGTCTTCCCCTATACAGTCTGTAAGGTGTAACACGTTTGATCCATTATTTTTCTACAATTGTTTTCGCTATGGAAATAAATAATGATAAATTCAAAGTAATGGATTGTTTGGTTTCTTTTTTTTGTAGCAGTGTATAATATCGGGGTTGACCTTGATGTTTTTATGATGTTTTCTAGTATTGAATAGCTGCTTAAGTTAAAATGTTGTGGTAGTGGTTTTAAGGGTTAACGATTCACGTGAGGGTGCGTTTAGTCAAGAATTTCTGCTTTGGAGCAGACATACACGCCAGCATTTATTTTGTAGGTACAGTACTTATGTTAAAGCAATCTGGATAGTATCTCTGAGAGAAAGTAATGTATGAGCAAAGATGAACAGGCAGGTTTCAACAGTTTTCTTTTCTTTTTTGTACCTTGTTTTGGCGTCAGGAACTTTTCATGATAACTAAAAATGTTTACACTTGCCTGTGATTTTTTCTTTAATGATTTTTTTAGAAATGTCATTCTTTATATGACAAAAAAATAAAAACAAATGTGCCCAAGGTAATTGCTTGGGCTGAATTTCTGATATGCTGTGAAGACACTACTATTATTTGTGCTAAAAGAACAATTCTACTGCTGATCATACCTTGCCATCTGCTGTTCCGCAGCGTTTTCGTTTGTGTACATGGTAATTTCCGCTTTCCCCCCCCCCCCCATTTTTTAGTGAATTAAACTGCTCACACTGCTTTAAGATTTTTTTTTTTCTTTCTCATGCTCACCCCTCTGGATTTGTTTATCATTATGTTATTCACATTTATGATCTTGTCCTTTTGTTTGTGTTTTGTTTTCCCTCAATATCATAATGAAATAGATGTGGTTACCCCCTCATTTGTGGGTGGTGGTCTTTTTTCCTTTAGTATCGTGCACCAAAAGTGTTCCCTTCACTGGATTCTGGGCAATAGTTGTGTGGGTATACTGTATATAGCTTAGTATGTGCACAAGTGTGTGTATGTGGAGGGGGGGGGGGTGGGGGGGCATTTCTGTCCTTATGTTGTGTCTTTATATTGTTTTTCTCATCTACATCACAATTTCATGTAATTGTGTCAAATATGTTAAAATATATTATAATAATAATTATTATGCCACGCTAGTTTTTCTTCAACTGTGTTAAACTGGTGTTCATTTGACCCCTTAAATTGCAGAAGATTTGTTTTGAAACTTTGTGCTTCAACTTGCTTATCATGGTAAGCAAAGTGTTGAGAAAAGTGAAGCCATTTTTTATGACAGACTGTGTGCGGTGTGGACAGTAAAGCCAAGAAAGGGAATTATGTTACTTTACTAATAAGGGCAAGAAAAAGATTCAGTAAGCAATTACACTTCTCCTTCGTAATGATTATGCCTCACAGCCTTATGAAATCAAACATTTATGCACGCACACGCACACACACACACATTGGACATTATTTTTAATGTGGTCACCACTTCAGGATTGGGAAGATTCAGAGAACATTGGAATATTCACTACGGTCATTGTTAAGTTTAGTGTGTTGTCTTCATTCACCTTGTCAAAGTCTTTTTAAAGACGACAATTTGGTTTTATTCGCCATGTTTATTATTTATTTCATCTTCATGTGCTTGTGTGAGTGTAGCGTTTTGATGCTTTTTAGTTCAATAGAACATTGAAATGTGTCACTTCAGATTGAGAGAATGTTTTACCCTCACCCGTGCAATATGTTTATTGATAACTATTGGTTTTTTTTTAAAGAATGTTTACCCCCTCTGGTAAAACATGATTCAGTCTAAAGAGTTTTATGCTTGCGAATATTATCAAAATGTTGAGGTTGATTTATATGCTGCATGGTACAATGTCTTACGGCAGGGTCAGTTAGGTGTGCTGGTGAGTAAGCCTTTCTTTATCAATCCATAATTATGGTGGTGGGTTTTGTGCATGATGGGGTTTGCAGCTCACACCAGACCTGCCTACTTCTAGGATTTTATGTGTGGGGTGGTGGTTTGTTTTGGTGTTTTTTTACCAAGCACAAACATAAAATGTGTAGTGCAAAAGAAAATCTATGCTATTTTGAAATTGATGACAATGTTTGACTGCCACATGTATGGTGTAGACAATTTTCAAGTGAGATGGCATTCTTTGTGAAAGATTGAAATAATATGTTAGAACTAGTCATGAAGAAAATTAGAAGGAAAAAAGTCAATCTAATATCCACATATTGTTGTAAAACTAGACACATGGACACACACAAAATTGTGAACGATAGAATAAATTTTACTGCTACCAAGATCTGCTTAAAAGCATAATCTTTTATAATTAAGACCCTGTGTCTGTATTCACATTGAGATAGCAAGAGATTTATATCTTAGAAGTCCTTCTAAAGTACATGTAGTAGGATTTAATAGGACTTCTAAGATATGGTGATAAGTCTCATACTATCTCAATGTGAATACAGGCCAAATTTGTATTGCTTTTGTGAAATTTGTCATCTCTAGTTGGGCAGGCTGGCAGGTCTGTACATCTGAACTTTTTAAAAATCATAATTTCCATGGTATTATTGAACAAGATTTCAGCATGTCCTTGCTCACATTGTTCCGTTAAGTAACTCTGTTGTATCCCACATTCCCTTTTTCACCAAAATGTAGTTTGAATCTATTCAATCTGTTGTCTGTTCTTCGTTGCGATACACCATTGAAGCGTCAAAATACCTGCCTGTTTTTGCCTTAGAGGTCAACATTTGTTTGTCAGATAATATCTCCACATCTTTACCTGGTACCTCCACATTTTCCCTCGTTATCCCGTACCTTCTTCACATTTCCCTCCCCCTTTACCGATGAATCTAAGTTTTTCATGGACAAAACCACATGGCAGGAAACGCAGGAGTCCTGATTTTGGCATTGTTATTTTTTCAGGAAATCCTGAATTCGCAATGCTTTATTGAAGAATAATGACACAAGAATGAGAAGAAGAAAAATTCAGTGTATTGTTTTACGAAATGAAAACTGCTTTCAAGTGCTCTGATTTCGTTAGTAAAAGTGTACAAAGAAACCTTCAGCTTCGGGGGTTGCGCCCCCTGACTCCCCACAAATGACTTTGCCCCTTGACTGCACCAAGGCAACCCTACAGAACCCAGGCCTTCCTACTTTTCATTTTGTCCAGATTTCACCCTTGGGTTTTGCACTCTGTGTATGCAAAAACTCAGCTTAGAGGACTAAAGAAAATCAACATTTTGGATTGTTTGGGCTATACATTCCTAAGGTTTGTGAACAACGAGGGTTCAGTGAATGAAAACATTCAAACCTGAAGAGAAAAAAAGTGTGAAGTAGGAAAAACTAAAGCTGCCTCAAGAGAGGACGTGAAGGGATAGAATGTGATGATCACAAAGACTACTTATCAGACTCAACATTCCCATGGTAAGGGACCTAAAAGAAATGCGTTTGCAGCCTCTATGCTGCCATATGTCAAGCCTCAATTATTTTAATACAAAGGAACCTCCCTATTAAGACTCCCTCTAAGATGTGACCTAAAACAAATTCAACGATTTTTTTCAACCGTCATATCCGGACTTCTGAGTGACTACCTCCGTATATTGGATTGTTGTTTCATGTTTTTATTCCATTTCAATTCTGCATAAAGCGCCCTGTAGCCTACATAGTAGGATGGGTGCTATATACATTTTCCTCATTATTATTATTAAGACACCTCCCTTGTAAGACCTAATTTTGGATGATCTTTCAAGGTCAAATTAGGCAGGTTCCACTGTACTCTGAACCCTTACTAAATCCCCAATGTTGCATGAACCATGCATGATTCTTTGTACTGTCAGGGAACCGAGTGTTGTGTTCAAGGCTGTCTTGTACTTCATACCCACTGACTCCCCACCCCCAACCCATGTGTTTGAGAAAACAGTTGTCTGTAGCATAAAAGTGCACATATGATATAACACACACAAACAGACACACAAATGTGCACACATATATACCCACACACAGCTGTACACGCTCAGTATCATACACATATGCCCTCGCACAAACGCACACAGATATTCTCTTAAATTGTTTACATACAATTTCACAGACAAACATGCTTTTTTTTTCAAGCAAGCAAGTCCCACAAGACATTAGCCTGTTTTATCTGTCAGATGTGAGAATCTTTTTTTCTTTCTGTTATTAAAGTTTAGCAGCATGTATAATTACATTTTCTGCATTCCAGTGCCTTGCAGATGACTGAGAGGATTTGAAACCGTAATCTATCTGACTTTTGTTAAAGCCTTCATACTCCACTTATGTAATCCAGAATTTATTTTCTTTCACTTTCTCTCTTCTTCTTTTGTTAAGATCAGCAAATTGCTTAATGTTGTCTTCAGATTCAGTTTATATAGTACATGGTGACGTTTTATTTATAATTATCTATTTACAGCTTAGCAAATTGTTTGTTTATGTATTTAAGAAAATTTATATATAGCGCTTCACCTTTAAGCACTAAGCTCTGTTTATTTTTGTTACTTGTAGTTTCTTTCATTCACTTCGTTTCCTTTTTTCAAACTGTTTAACATAGAATTCTTTGAATTTTACCAACATGAGTAAAAAATAAATAATAAAAAGTACATCAGTTTGTGTGCTGAAATGGTGTCTGACTGGACATAATGGTTGTATACTTCCCTGCACTGCAGTGGATGGACTTGGCACATGACAGTGATGCACTGGTAAATCTTATCATTAAACATTCTCCAGTTTTTCTATTACAGTTCAAGTTGTAGTTTTTTCTTTTGAGATGCATTAAAAATGTTGGGCATAGACTGAAAGAGGTCAATCACTAAATGACACAGAGTAAAAGACTGCAATTAATGACGGGAGGTCTAAAAACTGACACATACCTGTTAGAACAAATAATAATAGGCCTATGTTGTATTTACTTATATTGTTATTTTAATGTCAAGGGCTTTTTGTTTTTGTTCTTTTTCTGTCTTCCTTGGTTTTCGTGGGGGTTTTTCCTTCCTCTCTTTAGTTATCTTTTTCATCTTTACAAAATCAAGACATGCAGACTATGAATTTGTATTTGGACTTGCCAACATCATATTATATGACTTTTTTAAAATTATATTCAAGGAATGTCATATTTGGTTTGAAGCAATTACAGGGTTCCTGAAAACAAAGATTATGCATATTGCTTATTGGAGTTTCTTGCGTGTTTTCGTCCTGACCCTTTAACTCATTCACATCGCAATGATTTTGAATTATTAAAAAAACAAGCGCGAAATCGCAATAGTTTGTGGCACGCGGTCTATTTTTACCACTCCAATCATGAGTTACCTCCCCTGGCTTTTCAATAATTTTAATCTGTAAACCAGAATGTTATCTCTGCACCATTTCGTAACTTTTTATATCTTTTGGAAAACTATGTATCCTACTTATACTCATCAAAAGAAGCACCGCATACTCGTCGTGTCTGTTGTAGTGTCTGTATTACATATGTTTATTATTTTGTACGCTTTTAAAATACATCATTTTAAAGAGCGGCCAGAAGTGTAGCCTCGATTTGAAGTGCGACAATTTTGTCAAAATGTGCGACAATTTTGGAACGACAGACCGACCGACCGACCGACAAAGTGAGTTATAGGTTTGTGGCTTGAGCCACAAACAAAAACTCGCAAATCACTCCAGCCATACACACAAACAAAACATACATAAACAAAAGGAGAAATGAAAGAAGATTATGGGTTTTTACTCTAGGTTTAGACATGGGGAAATGGTAGATCAGACTTTTTTATACACAGACTTTATATAGAAAATCTCTACACCGATTGGTTTTCCCACAACAAACCACAGCAAAAGCAAAGTCACCTCTTCCACTGTGATCACCCAACCCAAACCCTGGCGAGTTTCCCAATTTTATCATTTTCGTCCCAGAGTCAGAGGCAAAATTGTGGTCTAAGGGAGCGAAGCGAGTTTATAAGTGACCAAGGTATGATGTGCACACAGATTTACTTCCCTTGAAGACAATGCATCAAATTGACAGCTATCTATTCCGAACATATATGGCTGGAACGACTTGAATGAAGTAAAATTTTCACCCCTTAAAACTGTAAACAGAGGGTGAGCATACCCCTTAAGAGAGACAAATATCAGGAACCCTGATTTATAATGTTTTAGCTTGGGCAAAATATATTAGTAGAGACGCATTTAGTGTAATATTGATGAAATCAGAAACATGGTGGTGTTGGATCGCTCTTGCTTGGGTTGTTTGGGTGGCTGGTTTGCTCTGTGCATCTGGATTTTTAAAAGAAACCACAGTGGCTACGGGTATGGCATGGCTGCAACACTCAGACCATGTTCAGGGATAGTAACTCTTCCTAGTCAAATTTTTCGCCAACAAATGCATTTTCTTATTTCGTATATTTAGCGCATCTTGGTTAGGGATAGGGTTAGGAACATGTTAGAATTAATATTAATAGTTTTTGAAGACATTTGCGCACAATTTATGCGTCCCGTGATTGAGCGCCGTACCCGTAGCCTAGAGAATGTGAGATATGGGCCCGTACCCCGAGCCTCTGCCAAAAGAAGCATTACAAAGTGATACGATTGTTTCTGTATTTGGTTTTTCTTTTATTGTTATAAAAGTTTAGCTCATTTGGTGTTATTTCAGGATAATTTACAGTGCATGTGCTGTTTCATGTCATTTGGAGGTAGCAAATAATGATCCTTTCAACAAATATCTATATTGTTCATGGTATACTGTTGCAAGTTGTGGAAACATGCAAGTATATAAAGTGGTGTTTTTTAAAAGTTATGTTTTGGTTTGTTTTCCCCCTTTTTGGGAGGGGGGTGGGGTCATGGGGATGGTAAGGGGTGGAAAGTGAGTTTTGTTTTGTTTTAATGTGAACTTTATGCACAGTATGTCTGCCTTTTTTTCACATTTGTCATACAGGTTTGTTCTTAATGATTTGTGTTGTTATGCTGAATAGAAGTGTTCAGTGTCAACAAATTATTCAAAAGTGATGTCTTCAAATTGATTTGTGGAATTGCTTTTGTTGTTGTTTGTTTGTTTGGTTTTATGCTTTTAATTTGATAATGGGATTTAGAAGGGGGGAACACAACTTACTCCTCTACATTTTCTTCTGGGTTAGGGGTCATTTTGAAGATAAAAAATGTTTGTTATAATTGTTTTAATGCGGGGTTTTATGATGAATTATGCTATTCCCATTTGCCTGTGTTTTACATGGTTCTCTCAGTGTGTTTTTAACTGTTTGGCTGGACTTTTCAGTTTTGATCCCTTCATTATTTTTTTATAACACAAAAGGATTTCTTGATGAAGCATAGTTGTAATGGACTAGAAAGAAAAACAAAACATATTTAAATCTTTTTGTACTAACATGCTCGTTTGTGTTTGTGCATTTATATGTATCTTTCTGTGTATGTGTACACAAATGTGTGTTTGAGTGTGTGTCTTTCATTTAATGTCTATCCACTTCTCGTGATATTTGTGTATGCGTTTGTGTGTGTGTGTGTGCATGCATTGAAGTGTCCATTCTTGTTGAGTAGTTTTGTTTATGTTGACGATACATTGTGAAGGTTTTGGACTAAAGATTACCTGTTGATTATTTGCTGCAGGGCACGTCCAAGGGCAATGACCAGGGTACCTCCGTTTGAGCAGCATCCAACCTACCGCCATCATCATCGTCATCATCAGCCACACTTTCCTGCCACCCTCTGACATATCAAGGACAGCTGACGTCTCTCTCACCTAACTACAGCAGCACTTCACTCCGGTGGTGATGGTGCATCAAAGTCAAAATAGACGATTTTCTGGGGGGGAAAATAGGGGAGAGCACTTCGTGAAAATTAGAGTTGTTTTCCTCCATTACTCGGTCAAAATACCATTACAACAATGGTGTTGAAGCTTAACGCCACAGGATGTGAGCCAGCGACTTGCAAACATTTTTTTGGAAAAATTATGGGTGGCCAGTTGGCACAAACTGATAAAACTTGCAAAATGTGACGTAAAAATATAAATGGCATACATTTTAGAATGACGCATGGTGTTCTAACTAATCTAAGTGCTGTATGTCTGCTCAAGCACATGAGGCAAGAGCTGGGGATCTACCTGATGGTAGAGTAACTTCCCCAGTTTGACCGATTGAGTTAGGCATGATCACTCCCACGCACCATGAAATTTCTCCCCTTAATTATTTCGGAACAATTCCTATTGAACATTTGAAATAAAAACAACAATTCTGTGACCAGCAAAGACAATGCCATACAATATAATGCCTTGAAATTGCTCACGTATCTTGTCAATTTTTTTGGTTACTCGGTTTGTTTTCTCTTTCTCTATGCTGAAAGTAAATGAACCAGGTCGATATGTGATGAGGCTTTATACTGAAAATTCTCTGCCCCTGTCTCGTGCACTGAGATGCGTGTGCCATCTACATAAGATTATCGCCCTTGCCTGTCATGAAGTAGTAGTTTAAAGCCACAGAAAAGTATTCGCACCTAACTCGTCACCAGGTGGCATAGGCAGTTCAGGCCTAAAATGATCGCCCTTTCGTGTCGGCAAGAAGTAGTATAAAGCCCCATTGTTGTCTGTTGCACTTGCTTAACCCGTTGACTGCTATATAGCGTATCACGTACAGGCTTGATAACATCACTGATGGTGTCATCAGATGAAGGGGAATAACTTATACTGATTTTTGCTTCAACACAGTCAAGAGGATTATATCCCCAGACAATTTTGCCATAATGGCTCTGTCCTTTTCATGTCATCATGATTTTTAAAATGCATTTTTCTTTAATTTTCTCTGGCAGTCAAGGGGTTAACAGTTTTCAGTTTAAGGCATTCTGAAGTTCTGCTGTCAGAACTGTATCAGGTCAGGTCTGTATCAGTGTCTCCATCTTATTTTTAGGGTTTATGGTGGGTTACTGTTTCAACTTTATGAGGTCCTTATTACTTGAATCAGAATGTCAAAGAGAAGAAGAAAAATGTAAGAAAATTAAACATGAATGATTAGAAGTTGGGTTGTGGGTGTCATCATACCACGAATTATGTTCCATACGAAATATTGTCTGCCTTGTTGGGAGAACATGTTGACACAGTGTAATGGAGCTTTATACCATAAATTATCTCCACGACTTGTGATACTGACTTACGCGCCACCTAAACAAAATTATCGCCCTTGCATGCCGCCAAGAATTCTCTGAAAATGATCTGCCCCTGAGCACTAACTAAAAAAAAACCTTGTGATACTGATTCACATGCGCAACCTACATAAAATTATCGCCCTTGCCCAGAAGCCTCTGAAAATTATCTGCCCCTGAGCACTGTACTAAAAAACACGTGATACTGATTCACATGCGCCACCTACATGAAATTATTCCCTCGCACGCTGCCAAGAAGTCTCTGAAAATTCTCTGCCCCTGAGCACTGAGCTAACAAAAAACAACTTGTGATACTGATTCACATGCTCCACCTACATAAAATTATCACCCTTGCGCGCCGCCAAGAAGCCTCTGAAAATTATCTGCCCATGAGCACTGAGCTAACAAAAAACAACTTGTGATACTGATTCACATGCTCCACCTACATAAAATTATCACCTTTGAGTGCCGTGAAGAAGCCCCCTTGCTTATGAGAGAGGAGTGGGAAAATGTGTGTGCATGAATAAATAATGTTGTGATTTTGTTTTGTGTTTTATTTGCCAGAATGTGTAAATACTTGACATTGCTTACATGCAGCTCTATGGTGAATACAGATAATGTTGATTGTTTAAAATTTTTAAGTGAACAGCAGTGTTGTAATCAAATTCATTACAATTTTAAGTCATTTTGCAAATGACAACGATAAAGAGAATATAATTCTAGTTTGATAACAACAAAAAATTTAATTTGACTACCCTATCACATTTTTCAAAGAATGGCTCTACTATTTTCTTTATCTTTGTTTTCATTAGAAAAAAAAACTTATTGATTTTTTTTTTTTAAAGCAAACTGAACAAAAAAATTGACAAAACTACAAATCTCAGATTTTTCATTATATCAGTGTTGAAAATTTTAAAGTAGATCCTCTAAAATGTTCATTTAAGACTTAAATTTAAAAAAAAATAAAAACACCGTAGTTGTGGCAGCAAATTTTCAGTTTATTTTAAAACCTTTGACGAAAAAGTCTGAGGCTCTCTGAATTTGTATAAATGTTCTGCTGTGTAAGTAAAGAATTAAAAAAAAAAGGTTTTAAAAAAAAAAAGAAACAAACTTACATTTCCGTGCCATATGGAGTGCTTCCTTTTCAGCTGATTTATAGTGAATGGGTTGATATTCTGACCATGTCGGAATGGGCAATGACCTGAATAAAGGCGTTGGTGAACTGAACGTCAAGTCAAACCATTATGTTCTTATATTTGTTGTTGAAGGCAGCCAAAAAGGAGGAAAGACAACTAAGAAGAGATCAAGAGTGGGCTGTGTGCATGTCATCCCTTCCCTTTGTCTGTGATGGCCATCAGTCCTTATTCAGGGTTCTCTGTTAAGTGTATTTTTTTTGTAAGCGTTATCAAACCCACACTGACAGGTGTGTTTTTTCTGTAAACGTTATCAAACCCACACTGACAGGTGTGTTTTTCCTGTAAACGTTATCAAACCCACTGACAGTGTATTTTTTCTGTAAGCGTTATTAAACCCACACTGACAGGTGTGTTTTTCCTGTAAACGTTATCAAACCCACACTGACAGTGGTTTTTTCCTGTAAACGTTATCAAACCCACACTGACAGTGGTTTTTTCCTGTAAACGTTATCAAACCCACACTGTTTATTTTTCATGTAAATGTGATCAAACCCACACAGACATTATTTTTCCTATAAGCGTTATCAAACTCATAGTAACAGTTTATTTTTCCTGTTAACATTGTTAAGCCCATTGTAACAGTTTATTTTTCCTGTAAGCATTATCAAACACATAGTAACAGTTTATTTTTCCTGTTAACATTGTTAAACCCATTGTAACAGTTTATTGTCCCTGGAAATGTTATCAAACACTAGCGCAACGCTGAGTACCAGTAACGCCTAGTAACGCTAACGCCTAGTAACGGTAATGCCAAGTACTGGTAACGCTGAGTACAGCAAATTTGCAGCGATTTGGTTAAGAAACGGTGGAGTTATAAGGCCCCGTTTCCCATTGACGCTGCTCTGAGAGTGATGCGCTCTCCCTAGTAACGGTAATGTCTAGTAACGGTAACGCCAAGTACTGGTAACGCTGAGTACAGCAAATTTGAAATGATTCGGATAAGAAAAGGCAGAGTTATAAGGCCCCGTTTCACGTTGGCGCTGCTCTGAGAGTGATGCGCTCTCCCTAGTAATGGTAACGCCTAGTAACGGTAACGTCAAGTACTGGTAACGCTGAGTACAGCAAATTTGAAGCGATTTCGTTAAGAAACTGCAGAGTTATAAGGCCCCGTTTCCCGTTGGCGCTGCTCTGAGAGTGACGCGCTCTCCTGATTTTCTTCCAATTTGCTGCCAGGCTTTGCCCCGGTGACAGCAAGCCTGACAGCAAATTTGATGCGATTCGGTTGAAAACCGGCGGAATTATAAGGCCCGTTTTGCATCATGCTGCTGTTATGCGCCTAAGTAATCGATTCGCTTCCGGTTTGGCACATGGATAGTCCCAGGCCCCGGTCATCTTCCTGCCAAATTCGAAGGCAATCGGCCCAGAAACGCCGGAGATACGGGCGCCGAGAGGCCGGCGCATTTGAGAAACCGCGCAAATGACACGGCCGCCTCGGTTGCCGTTGCCATCGCCCCGTTAGGGCTCACAGCAAATTTGACGTGATTCGGTCGAAAAACGGCGGAGTTATAAGGCCCGTTTCGTGTTTCAGACACACAGACACACACACACACGGACGGACACTTGGCTTTTTACTATATGATGTTGATTGTGGCCACGTACAGTCAAGAAGAAGAAACCCACACTGACAGTGTATTTTTCCTGTAAACGTGATCAAACCCACTCTGACAGTGTATTTTTCCTGTAAACGTTATCAAACCCACACTGACAGTGTATTTTTCCTGTAAACGTGATCAAACCCACACTGTTTATTTTTCCTGTAAATGTGATCAAACCCACACAGACAGTTTATTTCTCCTGTAAATGTTGTCAAACTCATAGTAACAGTTTATTTTTCCTGTTAACATTGTCAAATCTATAGTAACAGTTTATTTTTCCTGTAAATCTTATTAAACGTGCACTGACAGGGGTTTTTCTGTTAACGTTGTCAAACCCATAGGGACAGTTTATTTTTCTGTGATTGTACTCTAAAGCACGGCACTGAAGCAAACATGTAACTGATGCAGGCATCAAGCAATTCATTATCCAGGGTGCACCAATCTGCTCATTTATTGGCCTTAACACTAATAACAGGGTCTGTTGTTTTTGAACTGTGACTGTCAGCAAAGCCAAGTTCTGTTAGCAGTTACGACAAGTGTGACTGTCAGCAAAGCCAAGTTCTGTTAGCAGTTATGACCAGTGTGACTGTCAGCAAAGCCAAGTTCTGTTAGCAGTTACGACAAGTGTGACTGTCAGCAAAGCCAAGTTCTGTTAGCAGTTATGACCAGTGTGACTGTCAGCAAAGCCAAGTTCTGTTAGCAGTTATGACAAGTGTGACTGTCAGCAAAGCCAAGTTCTGTTAGCAGTTATGACAAGTGTGACTGTCAGCAAAGCCAAGTTCTGTTAGCAGTTATGACCAGTGTGGCGCACTGTAGTCGATGGAGTGTTCTGTAAATAGGCTGTCCTGTGTTGGTGAATGTAATGTCCTACAAACTGTATGCACAATCAGAATTATAGAATCAGTCTTTTAGTCTATTTTAAGACTGCTCTTCACAGTTTCTGTAACATCTACTTGTTTGTTTTTCTGTGGATATTTATTTTGGTGGCAGAATGTTTGAATACAATGGGGTTGGTGGGTTTTTTTTAGATAACAGTAAAATGTTTGTCAGCTAGTTGAAGTTTGAAAATACAATGTCTGTTTAGTTGTGTATTATGTCTCACATTTTAAAAGTTTCAGTCCGTTCATTTGCAAGTTTGAAGCGTCTTCTTGTCAAGCCATTTGTTGCACATTGATTTTTTGTGTGTTCAACTTTAGGCTGTAATTACTTAAATTAAAGTAAACTATTCTTCTACTTAGAATTAACTGTGCATATTTAAAAACTTGTGCAATGTGTGTTCAGTTGAATCTTCCTATTATTTGATAACCAGTTGGTTGCATTCTGTCTCTAGTGAGAAGCTTGATATATTTTCATATAAACTGTTTGTTTGTTTTTCTGAATAAGTTTGGTTGCGGTTTCGTGAAATGTAGTTGCCCATTAAGCAGGCTCTATTTTAAAGTTTGTCCATTTAAGTTGCAAGTTAAATTGTTGTAGTACCGGTTGCAAGGGTGTAAAAGATTGATTAACCAACGTTGTAGAAGAAAAATGATCCCCGAGTGTGTGCGTGCACATCAGTGTTAGCTTTTGCATGTATAAAATTGGTTATGCATGCTGGCCTTACCATTGAAAGCTTTTGTGGTTGGAATAAGGAAGACTTTTAACTTCTGTGTATCAAAGTTATCAGTGCATATTAATTTGAACCGCACCACATACCCTCTCCTTTCCGTTCTTAAGGCATGAAACCAGTTGATGACTTTTTTATGATTGGTTACAAATAACATTATCTATACTAACCATACATTACCAACACTCAAAACAATAGCATAAACGCCAATCGATCTGGAAATCACACATGCCATAGCAACCAAAAAACAAATCACCCAAGGGGAGTAACCCTTGGTCTAACCCGGGTTACTTTCCCCTGCCAACAACCATGTGATCACCCCAGATAACTCTTCACTTTTGAAATAACAAGAACAGATATACTGCCTGCTTAATGTCTTGAGAATTATCCTGCAAACTTGATTAGCAGATTTTTCTAAGAACAAAGCTCACTTCAGACAATTTCTTTTCTTAAAATATAATTGAAACTGCAGAAAAACAACTTTTCTCTTTCCTTGTAGAAATTTTGTTTATGTGAAATTCTTAGAGTTTGTGGCAGGTGCTTTGGATCTTTAGTATTAGTTATGCAAAGAAAACAATCCAAGCTAGCAGCTTACAAACATAAGGGTTTACGTGAATATTCTTTGTACTGTTTGTCATTACTTGTTCTGCCTTTTAGCCATATTCAGTCGAGTCATGTTCAGTTAATGTACTTATTATTCAGTTTACAGCAGTTGCTTGTTGATGAAAGTGTTTGGTTTTAGAACTCCTTGTTGCCGCAGTTGGTTTCACTGTCGTTTGCTATGAACAGGACTGTCACATTTCAAAAATGAAACTGAACACCTAAATTGTGGACTTGGTAAGGAAATACGGTAAATGAATGGAAGTGCATGTTATTCTTTGCTTAATATGTCCTGGAAGAAATTGTCTTCCATACTGGGCTTCCAGGAATTAAAAATAATAGATTTATTAAACTTTTTTTTAAAAGTTCGATAACAAACAAAAAGTGCTTTTTTTGTTGTGATTTTTAAAACCCACACTGTTGTCTTCCAACTTTCATTAATCACCAGTTGGTTTTCATGACGCATAAAATGTAATGATCATCTCTCCAGTGTTTTCAGCCTTTCTTCTTTGTTCATGAGGCTGGCTCATAGACAATAGTTGACAAAGTATTGCGTTGGTAATAGCATCTCAACTGCCATGTGTATGCATCTTTTGAAAATGGCGAATTTTAATCAGATCATTTGTCTATTAGAAAAGATAGTGTTTGGTTTATCACTAAATGTGTTCTAAGTGCTTGCAAGGGAGTCTGTATTCATCGCCTTTTGTTTGAGAACTATAGTGTAGATATTCTGGTGAGGGTGTTGCTGTCATTACATTTCTTGAAGCATTGTATAAATCTGTATAATTCTTGTGTTTGGTTTGGGGAAGAAAAAAAACCTTGCCAGTTTAATGATTTAAGTATAAACAGATGTGTATTATACAAAAAATAAGAGTGGAAATCCACACAATGTTTTCTATTTATACATGTGCATATCCTGTAATGAAAAATACTTTAAAAACATTTGACAAAAATTGTGAATCTTTCATTGTTGTAGGACTGTGTTCTGCATGCATGTTCTGCATGCAATGTGTTCTGCATGCATTATCCAATAGAGTGCATGTTGTTCACTTGCTAGTTTGTTGACTGAACTAAAACTTTAGTGGGAACATTGAAATCTCTATTTTACTGTATTAATATATATACAGTAAAATTAAAGTAATAATTAAAGCAAAGACTACAAGAATTTTAAGAAAATCCGATGACAAGGATGAGCTTGCTGTGGTCTTTTCCCAAATGAACACTAGTTTCTTTTACAGATTTTTAGAAAATTATTTATATGTTCGCTGTAATGACCATGCACTATGGAACTGATGAACAGGGTGGGGTCCATTACTTATTTCTATGTTGTTATTTTTTATACTGTTGAAGATGTTTGGCTGCAAGCCCAATAGTTGTGACTTAAAACTCCCTTAGCGTTTAAAATTCACATTAAAAAAATCTGTTTGGCAACAAGAAAATTGACTCTGCCTTGTAGAGGGCTGTACCCAAAGCCAGGTTCATTTCAGGTAAGTTGCCTGTCTCTACATCCTGTAGACAAAATCTTTAAAAATGATCTGAATGCAAAATAAGGGTTTTAACACAACAAACGAAAAATTGAGGTTTTACATCCTCTCGGCCTGGGATGGCACATATGAGACATTTGTTTTGTTAGAGATAATAGTCAGGACTAGACAAGTACAGACAGTACAACGCAAAACAGGAACAACATAGAAACAAGAACAGCAGACATTCTCTACTTCAAGCTGTAAGATTTAAAATATTTTGTAGTTGAAATGATCTTGGAGGTTTTAACACAATCATCGGTCTAAATCTAATATAGACAGTTTGGTGTTGTCCTTATCTGTGATATACAGTAACATATCCTGATGATTGTTCATCAAAAATGTTTCTATCACTACAGTTTAACTGCTAATTTTGAACAGATTGCTATCACACCTACCAATAATACTGAAATGTTTTATTCTTCTTCTTTTTTTAAATCTATCACAACGACTGAAACATTAGAATGGTTTACATACTGCACAACCATGACTATTGTATTGAAGGCAAATACTGAAAGTGTTGTATTCTTGCCACACACACAAACTATATCTTTGCTTTCGCTAATGCAAGTATACTTTTGAGAAATTTTTTTAATAAATGCTAACAGCAAAAGTGTGCAGATTTTGTCAACGGTTTACCCAGTAATTAAGTGTTCTTTGAAGAAAGCGTGCAAGAAATATTCATTTGTTATTCTGTGAGTAGCTATTTATCAGATTGGTTAAAATGGCTACATTATTGTTATAATTGTGACCTTGTGTATCCTAGTCATATTTACTCTTTGTGATGCATTCGACTGTTCATGTCACATAAGTAATGTCTAGTTTTGTGACTGATCTATGTTGTTTGCTTTGTTGATGTTGATTGATGTGATAGTTCATTTTGTACATCAGTTGCATGGAGAGAATAGTTGTTTTAAGTTTGACAGGGTGTTGGCTATCATTTAAAATTGGAAACCAAATCATATAGTAAAAAGCCAAGTGTCCGTGTGTGTGTGTCTGTCTGAAACACAAAACGGGCCTTATAACTCCGCCGTTTTTCGACCGAATCGCTTCAAATTTGCTGTGAGCCCTAACAGGGCGATGGTAACGGCAACCGAGGCGGCCGTGTCATTTGCGCGGTTTTGCAAATGCGCCCGTATCTCCGGTATTTCTGGATCGATTGCCTTCAAATTTGGCATATATATGACCGGGGATGGTGACGATCGGTGTGCCAAACCAGAAGCGAATCGATTACTTAGGCGCATAACAGCAGCATGATGCAAAACAGGCCTTATAACTCCGCCGGTTTTCAACCGAATCATGTCAAATTTGCTGTCAGGCTTGCTGTCACTGGGGCAAAGCCTGGCAGCAAATTTGAAGAAAATCGGGAGAGCGCGTCACTCTCAGAGCAGCGCCAACGGGAAACGGGGCCTTATAACTCTGCCGTTTCTTAAACGAAATCGCTTCAAATTTGCTGTACTCAGCGTTACCAGTACTTGGTGTTACCGTTACTAGGAGTTACCGTTACTAGGGAGAGTGCATCACTCTCAGAGCAGCGCCAACGCGAAACCGGGCCTTATAACTCCGCCTTTTCTTATCCGAATCGTTTCAAATTTGCTGTACTCAGCGTTACCAGTACTTCGCGTTACCGTTACTAGGGAGAGCGCATCACTCTCAGAGCAGCGTCAATGGGAAACGGGGCCTTATAACTCCACCGTTTCTTAACCAAATCGCTTCAAATTTGCTGTACTCAGCGTTACCAGTACTTGGCATTACCGTTACTAGGCGTTACTGGTACCCGGCGTTGCACTAGTACATGTAATGTGTGTATTAACAGTGATATTTTACTTGTCACTTATTGCTGGAAATTCAACATTATGAATAGGATTGTGATGCTATTTTTTCGGAAACGATGGCTTTGTAGCCGCATGTGTTCCTTAGTAGAGACGAATGACTTAAAACACAGTTTTAAAAGTTCAAAAACATGGCAGTTCTTCCGGTTGATAGAGTGAGGTCCCTTTTCTTTTTTATAGGGATTCACTTGGTTGCCTCCCTTCGTCCAGTAATCCCAAATGGGAAGTTAATGCATATGTGATGGTGCATGGGAAAACCAGACATAAGTTGCTCAGAATGCTTTTGAGCAAAACGGCAAAAATAGCCAACAACCCAAAATATCAACTTTCTATTTAGGTCATGTTTATGTCTATTTTTAAGTATTCTACGAGTCTCCACATTATAAAAGGCAATTTTGAATGATTTCTTTGTTTATTTGATTAAAAAAAAATGCAGGTCAATAGAAACAAAGAGGCAAAGTTCTGTCTTCTATGTCCGATTTCTGCAAATGACCTGTCTCGAATATCAAACTTCAGGTGGCTATGAATCAAAACTAGGCAAGATAATCAATTCTGTTTTCTGTGAATGGACTAGGAATCTTTGCTCCATCTTGTAAAAACAAAATCTCAATTTATGCCAAAATTCCTTTATGTCTGGTTTTCCCAGGCACTGTCACATATAGTTGAACACTAACATTCGTCTAAAAATACACAGTATAAAAAATTCAACAGCATGGCAGTTTACTTTTGTAAAGTTTACAGTATGCCAAGTTTACTGCTCTTTTGATTTTAGACTGATCAGAGTCTTTAGTTATGGCATAAGAAAAAAGAATAGATGAAAAGTTGAAGGCTAAAATAAGTAAGTTACTTGACATCATCAAAAAAGCAAATGTGTAATATATTTGGGAGAGAGAGAGGGGTGTTATTTTCTGTACTGTATGTGTGTGCCATTCAGCGTTGGTGGCAAAGAGTTTCACATGCATTTGTAGAACCATGCAAATTGTTGTATAGCAGAGTTGAAAAACATATTTTGGAATAATTCGTATATGTGTTGTTGTATGGTTTATCAAGGTGTTCAAGACAGTTCTATGAATGAAGTGATGTGGGTCTATAAAATGGCAGCTTAAGTGAGATACATATCCAAAAGCATCCCAGTCAGCTGTTCCATTCATTCTGATTTTGGAAAGAATAACAAATGTGCAAGATTTGTCTTGTTTTTCATCAAATGTTGGCCCTCTGCCACAACACGGAGAAGGCTGATGCTTTTGTTTGTTTGTTTGTTTACTTGAAGGGGTGGGGGTCAGATTGGAGAGAAACAGTGTTATAACATGACGAATAATCTATGCAGATGCAAAATGATTATATTTTGTGTGTTGCAAACTATCTATGCACTATTGGGACATCTTTGTGCCCATTGTATATACATGCATCGGTGTTGGTTGATGCTATGATTATTATTTCATGACAATGACATGTCGTACGTCTTGTCTCCACTGTGCAGAAAGTACTATGGCTCGTTGAGTGTTCGATTCATGTGCACACCTCGCACATATAGCTATGCAATCACTGTGTTTGGTTTGAAATTCATATTCTCATCAAGTTCATTCTGTCTTTCGTTTGTACAAATTTACAGTCTCTCCTCCCCTCTCTTTAAAGCGTTGTTAGTTTCTTTTTAGTTATAGTAAATGTAAAGTTTGTGTCACTGCCACAAAAGCAGTATAACTCATTTAAGGTTCCCTCTTGCATTTATTTCGGCCAAAATTGCCCAGCCGGAAGTTGCCTCTGTGTATTCAAGCCACCAAAAACCGCCCATAGCTTGCCCCCACTCTGAGACCCCCTCTGATGGCATTTTCATTATGCACCAAGTTCTGGCTTGTTATGCACACATTATGAAGAAGCTTCTCACTTGCAATTATGTGATAGTAACTGTATGGCGCTCTGTGTGCTTCAAAAGACCGATTTGTCTGTAAATGTGTAAAAGAATCTGAACTCTAGAAGTTTTTTCGGTAACAAATGTGAATGCAAGAGGGTTAATTAAAAATTTAAAAAATCTGTTTTCATATTTTCTTCATTATTAGCCGAGTTTGTGAAATTACTTAACAAGTAAGCTCTTTAACTTATTTTAAAAGCATTTGTATATTTAGCTTTGTCCTGTAATGACTTTGTCTCTCTCAATACATAATACTACTGGTAAAGGAAAGTTTCATTAGAAAATAAGGTAACCATATGTAAGCAGAACATCATTTTCAAATTTTTTTGACTGAACACTATAACATAATTGATAATCATTTTATAAATGTTTATCATGGCTTTTTAAATTAACAGAAATAAGTTAGTCATTACGTAATTTTTGGTTACAAGGTGGATAGTGCTTAAGAAGTTAACCTCTATTTTAAACAAAAAAATGTATCATCAAAATCTTAATGTCTTATCAGTACTAAACCACTGAATGAAAGATATGTTCTTTTTGTTTTAGTGATTTATCATATTCAATTTGAAGATGGTCTTATTTTATTGTCTCCCTATTCTTGCATGACTTTTTCTGCAAGATCTTTAACTTGGTGCTAGCCTTAGATGTGATATTGGTATATAATTATCTGCCTGTTTTCTTTATAAACTTCAACTACAAGTTGATTACCTATGTGCAACGATTGCTGCCAATGTACTGTAGACTTATTTTCCTTCAAGTCTGGGTATTTCAGGATCATTGTCAAATGAGAGTCCTGCTATACATTGTGTTTTGAGGGTGTTTTTTAAAGGATAATCAATGTGTTCACCAAAGAATCCAAAATGTTCACAACTTCATAGCTAGCTTCCAGTTGTATTCAGACATAATCATTTTTGTGTACTTACAGAATCAGATATATATCAGGGTCGGTGGATTAGTTATGGCAATTGTATTTTGGATATTTACTTTGTATTGATGTTGTTTATCATCATCATTGCATGGATATCATCCCCTTTTCAATAAAATCAGTAAAGACAAGGAAATTGTTTCCATTGACTGGGCTTATATGGTTTTCTTGGAACTCGTGAAGTGTGTGTGTATGCTTGAAAATAGGAACGGTCAAGTCTTTACAAAAAAAGTCAACGAGTCGTCTCTGTCCATGGTCTTTCTTCTAAACTTTCTTTGACCTACGGTGTGCCACAAGGTTCTGACTTGGGCCCTCTACTCTTCATTCTCCTATCCTGTCTCCTCTATTGTTCAAGAACACCTGCTTCAGCATCATTCTTTCTCTGACGATAATAAATTGTATGTCTCCGGACCTCTCTCTGACCTTCCTGTCATGATCCAAAGCACCCAATCCTGTGTAGCCAGCCTGAAGGACTGGATGACAGAAAATAAACTGGAACTTAACGAAAAGAAATCTGAACTGATCTTGATCACCTCACCAAAGATTCAAAATCACCCTTCCCTCCCATCCTCCAGCAAACTCATTGACTCACATTCCGATTTTGGAGGAGCTCAAAGGAGAACATTATTTGGAAGATTTTCTTTGTAAAAAGGCAGGACAATGGGCCAATAAGTCAGAAAGATAGTAAATGACAGTAAGGAAAGGGAAAAGGCAGAGTCAAATAGAGAGATTAGAGAAAGTTACAAGCACAGAACATCCAGAAGGTGGGGGAACTACTGATTAAAACTATCCATGAGGAAAAATGACAGGGAATCAGCTGCCGTGGCGTGGTAAAGACACATACTTCTGGCTGGCAGATCACGGGTTCAAATCCTATCAGAGTTAAGGTTTTTTTCGGCCCTGGACCGACTCCTACCCAGAGTGAGTGGCTATGGGCTCAATGGAAAGACTGAAACCACACAGTTGAGCTTCATCCGCTTAACGGATGAGTGTTGCTCTGATTTCATGACCAACACTGCAGGTGTCTTGAGTTCTTAGGCCTGGTTAATGCCAGGATATCATTATGAAGGGAAGCGTAGAATACAGCCCTGTCACATAGTCTCAGACCGATATGGAACTCCATAGCATTATCATCATCATTGTCATGCGCCTCACTTCCATCAATCGTCAAAAAGAAAAATGTCTCAAATCATGGTGACCTCAGTTTCGGTTTCCAATCTAGTCTATGCCTTGGTGCTTTCGGGTCAAAGCCATGGGCATCAGTATGTTGTGAACGCGAAGAGATGTGCATGTTCTGAACGTGAAGAGATGTCGGGGGATGGATGTGGTAGCATCCTCGGAGGAGGACCTCACTCACACTGGCTCTGCAAATAAGACTTTATTGTCGTCAGTAGGAGGCTTAGTAAGTGGTGTCCTGCGTATCCCCAGGCTGTCTTCACACTTGCTGGTGCCCATCATTAAAATCTAAACGCATTACTTCACATTAAAAGCTAGCCCATGCATTTTCAAAGGCTGACTAAACACCAATTTGATTTTGTTGCTTGACTTTTTGTGAGGAGTATATATATAAGCAATTTTCTCAGATTGAGTCTAACAGGTCTCTTTAAATTTCATAAGAAAATCGATGATTTCTCAAATTTGTTCTGGCAGTAAAGAGGTTGACAGATAAGCCCAAAGAAGAATACATTTTAAAAAATGTACACACATGTACACACACGCACACGCACACGCACACACACACACACATACTGTATTAACACATCATTTTTGTTACAGAAAATATTTAATGGTCAAAACAATCCAATACATCATCCCTGATAGTGACAACCGCGGTTAACTATGCAGACCACACCAAAAAAAGAAGAAAACGAAGATCTTGACAATAAAATATTGCAAGTAAAAGACACAGGTGATTCTGTTTCATGCACAACTATAATGGATGAACATGTCTATCAATAGCATGTCAGCAAGTGTGTGTTTACCAGTGTAAGATTTTTTTCTCATTTAGATCATACATACATGTACACTGCTATCATTTTTTTTTTGTATTTTGTATTATTTAAAGATCCAGACCAGCAAAACAAATTTTTAAAATTTACAGGACAATAGAATCCCGAAACCAAAAAGCCCAAATTTCTTTTTTAAGAACTTTTTTTCATTTACAACATTCAGCTAAATTATTGAATCAATATTAAAAAACTAATCTACAAGGGAAAGGACACTTTTTCAATGAATGCATTTTGTGACTAACCTTAGCTCAATTTGAACTTCCAGGCCCATCATCTATTGTTTAACTTGCAGTTTTTATTCAAATATCTTTAAAAGTTCATGTACCGGTATATATTATAAAACATTGCAGTAGAAATAACAAGAGCTGAGCGCTGCACATAGTTCTATTTGTTACAAAACTTGGAAACTGATGAAATTGTGAAACAAAGACTACTCTTACAAATTATACAAACACAAATCTCTGTGTGCTGATCAGCCATTTTTATTGTTTGGCTTTTGAACATAAACTTGTATGGGAAACAGGTCTGGTGTACAATTCAACTGTGTGTGGTTCATATGCAAGCACATGGCATCTTTTATTCGGCGTTACAAGCGTCAAGTGTGTAGTCTCAATGCTGGCTAGCACTGCTCTTTTACAGTATCTACGAAAAAGAGAGCTGAGTGTGTCAGTCTCTCTCTGTCAATACATAACCTCTGAAAAATCAATCTCTATTAAGTGCCTCCCCATGGTGACAGTTACTGGGTACTTAGTGGTCCCAGGCTGAACTATGCGGGTCTCTCAAAGGAGAATGGCCCCTACACATGCGGTATGCAGGCCTATCAGAGTTGAATACCAGGCTGAACTATGCGGGTCTCTCAAAGGAGAATGGCCCCTACACATGCGGTATGCAGGCCTATCAGAGTTGAATACGTCCTGGTGCCCACAAACCAGATCCCCAGGTATGGGTAAACTAAAATAACAGCAATTTGAGCCAAGACATATTTGACATTTTTAATTTCTTCTTTTTCCCCCTTTTTTAAAGTTCTTCCCCCAAATGATTGCTATGCACACCCCATTTCAAATCATATACACTGATCATCGGGAAGCAGTGAACAGACATGAAAACACATTGAAAATATGTTTCTCAACATGACCTTGTATGAAGTTTACCATAATTTTCAGACTATAATGCGCACCTTATAATATTAATAAGGTGCACCCCCCAAATTTTACTCAAAATTCAGATTTTGTTACAATACTTTCTTGCTATATTATCAGTCATATTACAGAATAAGGTGCAGGGCCAGGGGTCTCAGTCAGGGGGAAAAGTATTGCCTTATAGTCTAAAAAGAAATATGGTATCTAAGATAGTTGTTCTATCAGATCTGGACACCTGCGAAGGAAACAATGTTTTCCTTAGCTGGAATGTAAAAAAAAAGAAGGATACTGTTAAAGTGATTTAGGTTCTTGTTTACAATTTTCCACAAACATAGCTGTTCACTGTATTTCTAAAAGGCTGAGCTCTGCATCTATGCATACTGCTGTCTGAATCTAACTTTGACAATAAAAAGACTGGTTTTGATTTAAAAGTGATGTAAACTATTTTTTTCAAACCAAACAATAGAGTGATTGACTTATTTCTTAACAGTTTTAAGATTACAAATAAGTAAAACCATTTGTTACAAAACTTGAAGCAAACAAAATTTAATATGAAAAACATCTTACAAAACTAAAAGACACATTTGGGCATTAAAACTTGCTTTAAAAAGACACTTTTTTTAATTTTATTAAACCAACACTTTAATCTAAATTCTGAGTTAAAAAAAAGAGTTCAGAATTTTTAAAAAATCTTCTATGATACAAATTTCTCTTATTTTTAACCCTTTCACCGCCAATCTCGCATTTTTGCACCACAATGGTTTAACACCCATGTCACTAAAAGGCATCAGATCAGCGCCTGTTATCCAAAGACCCTATTTTCTTAAGTTTGGGAGGTAAGGATAGGCCTAATGTCTCAGAGGAATTTCCAATATTGCAGACTTTTTTCTTCTCTTTCTAGCTAGGTTTAATGGTATTTTTTTGGCTAAAAAATGGCTGGCGGCGAAAGGGTTCAACCACAAAAGAACTAAAGTTTGCGTTATGTAATCTACAATTTGCTTCAAACAGATCCATAAGTTCAATTTTATAAACTGCTGATTCAACCTTCATTAATTTGTGATTTTGTTTGAAAGACAATATGATGGCTTGGAGTCAAAACGGACCGTCTTTAGGCAGTCCATTGACATATTATTGAACTTATTACGAAAACTAATAACTTGTATTAAAAAAAAAAGACTGCTGAAATATAAAAAGCAAAACCCCCTTTTTATATTTATGCAGTCATTGTTTGATACAAGTTATTAGTTTTTGTAATAAATCCAATAATACGTCAATGGACTATCTAAAGATAGTCCGTTAGTCTGTTTTGACTCCAAGCCATCGAAGATGGATTTCTGCAATTCCTTTCAATCTCTTTAAACCAGAATAACATAGCAGACGGATAAAAAACTAAAACACAATACATATTGTTACAATTTATTTCACACACACACATTTTATTTGAAACAAACACAAAAAATATTTGAAGAGCACAAGGAAGAGAAGAAACATGGAAAAGTTGGAAGTAGCTATGAAAACTTATATGGGAAGAGAAGTTCACTTTTTATTATTTTTAACAAACTGATTTGAAGAACTGTCATGAGCACAAGTACTTCTGTATATTGTCACAATTTTCTTGCTTTTTAGTTATGTCCCAAATATTTTCATTCACGAAACCTAGTTACTAGTAGCTCCATAGAAGAACTGCATTAAAACATTTATGATTTATTTGAAACAATCCCATTAAAACAGATCTTCCCAATTTATTTTCTTAGGAGACTCATCTCAATTCAGACATGGACATTAAAAAGACCTAAATGGTGTCTGCTGCATGAGTTAACCATACTTTTCATTCCCAAACACCTTATTCAGAAAAAACCTCAGCAGAACATTTTCTGAAAGGAACTCAAACCAGTAGGCTGATCACAAATGATGAGAGCACACATTTGAAATACAGCTGACAATCTACAACTACAAACCAATACCAACACCTGGATATGACACACACACACGCACAAACATACAGAGAGAAGAGACTGGGCAATGCTATCCTATGTTGCACAAGATGCAAGGACCGTAGTATTATATCTCACACCAACTCCTGGAGCATTGTCTTCACCACGCGAACAGCCCACACAGTGCATGGAGCAACATCGCTGTTGTTTCAGTCCTGGGAACTAAAACCATCATGTACAGAGTCTCTCGGTATGTTTTAGTCGCAGTAGTACCACCAGACTTCAAGTCTGCCTTCCTCATCAACTGTCATTGTTCTGCGACGGCTCGTCGACGAAGCCTTCGCTTTCCGTCACCAGGGCGCGCTCCAGGATGACGCGCCCCTCCTTGTAGCGCTGGTTCTCCTCGGTGGCGAACTCGTAGATCCAGCCGAGCTTGGCGTTGCACTTCTTGCAGGACACGTCGCGCACCATGTGGCGCCCGGTCAGCATCACGCGGTCCTGAACCTCGCTAAAGTTCAGGTTCACCACGCGGTTGAACAGAAAGGCTCTGCCGGTCGCTCCTGTTGGGTCACAACACAAAACAGGGTATATTTTAAGTGATACTTCAGTATTTTTATCAATAAACACTTCATATATAATGGCAAATTACTGGTAACCATTTTGTTTTACTGAACATTGTTCCTAACTTGTGAGCAGAACACTTGAAGAACTTATCCCCCCAAATAAGTACATAAGATTTTTTATTCAGTTCCTGTTTTAAAATGTTCCTTTATCGGTTCGTTCATGGATAAAAATAAGCACATTTGCCGTTTTGGTTTGGCATTTGGTACATTCTAGTCACAGAGACTTATCTCTGTGACATTCAGGCTGCTCTCCCCCGGAGAGAGCGTTGCCGCAAGCGCAGCGTGTACCCTACCGTAAATCGCATGGGTCAGACTAGCTTCAAGTCTTTCACTTCAATTCTCCTGTCGAAGTAGAAACAAAAGGCGAGGCTGGGATTCAAACCAGGGTCACTCACGCTGCAGTCATGCATTGAAATCAACAAGCGAGCGTCTTAACCACTCTGCCACCTTCCTTCCTGCATGCAAATACATTGATCATATTATCATGGATTAACCACAATTTTGTGTTTAGTGATCTCTTGTGATGTCAGATGAGAAATGTAAAAATATGCGCATAAAAATGCTTCAAACATGATACACTAAAAGAGCAATCCAACACCACCTTAAAACACATGTTACCATAGTTAGGGTATTTACTTTTGTTTAAATTTATTATAGACCTTTTAAAACATAGACTCATTCACAAACTTGCCTAATATTTTTTTCACTCCCATTTCTTGCAGAACGGGAGTACATTGGAATGGGAACGAGGGCTGTGCATTGTCCTGTCCGTGTGTGTGTGTCCGTGTGTGACCAAAATGTGTTCCAGTCCATAGCGCCTAAACCAGTGACCCGATCTTAATGAAACTTGGCACAATGATTCTTTAGATCTTGCATATGATTTACACAATGTCAGATTCACAGAACGATGAGCCATATCAACATAATCCCAGTCAGAATTTTTTTAATATTAATTAAGAACACACACTAATTATTGAAAAGCTAATACAGTGGAACCTCTCTTATAAGACCTTCAAAAATGAGGTCTTAAATGGGAGAGTTGTATAAGTATAAGGGAGGTAATTTTAATACTTACAAAGAAGGGCAATGTTTCAGAGAAGTAGGTCTTAAAAAGGAGGGAGTCTTATAATGGGGGGGGGGGGGGGGGTGTCATCTTATAAGGGAGGCCCCACTGTAAATGCATTTACGCCAAAGTAGGCATAGTGAATACCTGGTACTAGTGGTAGATGTCACCCGACAACTTTTCTTGCAAAATATTTAATTTGTCAGTATTACCATACCGATACAGAACATTTTTTACACAAAAAAACACAATGACCCGATGATAAAAAAAATGTACTGCCTTGACAAGAGAGATAATGCACTTTGTAAACCGAAAGTACAATGGTACCTCCCTTATAATATCTCCTGTTATAAGACTTCCTCCCACATAAGACCTACTTCTCTGAGACTTTGCCCTTCTTTGTAAGTATTATTTCTATTAAATTACCTCCCTAATATTAGTAATAAGACCCCTCCCTTATAAGATCTCATTCTGGGTGATTTTTGAAGGTCTTATAAGGGAGGTTCCAATGTAGATGTTTCTAGTTGTCTGGGTAGTTGTTGTGAACCATTTTTTAAATGCAAACTGAAAGTAAGTTTTTCTTAGAATAATAATAATAATAATAATACTGGTTATTTATAGAGCGCTTAACTCCCTTTGCAGGGAGCTCAAAGCACTGAACAAAGGCCTAAACACTAACATACAGATAAACATACACATTAAAGATAAGCCAAGAATAATCAACATGAAGACAAGTAACACATTCTTTTCAAATAACAACACTGAATCTCAGCACAGATTGCATGTTTGCAAACCGAAAGTAGCTGTTTCTAGTTGTCTGGTAGTCTTCTCGGCCTCACCTGACTCTTGTAACCGACAATAAAGTATTCATGACTGTTGACCAATGTAGAACACTTTGACTCTCAGTTTCTGGCTTCCTCCCTCTTCTCCCTCTCAATTTCTGTCTGTCTGTCCATCTAAGTAATTATACTGTTATTCATATGTGCATAGTGAGCTCTGTGTGGGTGTATATTTGTGTGTGGGTGTTGCTGGCACTGGGGGTACGTTTATATGGTGATGCCATCTTGTTTTCTTTATGTTAATTGAATTGTTAATTCAATTGTTTTAAAAGAAAGATGCATATGATATAGTGACATACTTGCATGCATGCACTTGTGACTGTGTGTGTACATTCATTTTTCATGTCTATTCCATTGACGTAGAAACTCCAATAACATTAACAATATCATAAACTGAATAATAATACATGAGAGTAAACAAGATGCAAAGCAGACGGCCTTAACATCAACATCAAGATGAAAGATCAAAATCTAGAAAGACTCAGAGTCAATTACTTCAAATATCTTGGGGCCATTGTGACAGATGAGGGGTCGAGGAAAGAGGTCCTAGCAAGAATAGCACAAGCAACAACAGCGCTGACAAAGCTGAAAACAATATGGACGGATAAGAACATCAACAGCAAATACAAGAACCGACTACTCCGTTCTCTTGTCACATCAAATGATCAACCTTCCTGTATTTGTGTGAAACATGGAACATCACTGCAGACTTGGAAAAAAGAATACAAGCATTTGAAATGAAGTGCTATCAAAAAAATCTTGGGCATTACATTCAGAGATCGACTCACAAACGAGGAAGTACAGAACTGAGTCGAAGCAACCATTGGGCATATGATGACCTCCTTTCAATTGGAACTAGAAAGATGAAATGGTACGGCCACGTAACAAAATAATCCGGGCTCGCCAAAACATCCTTCAAGACACTGTACCAGGTGGAAGGAGAAGAGGAAGACCAAGGAAGCGTTGGGAGGACATCAGGGATTGGACGGGTCTGCCTTTTGCCAGAACTATGAGGCTAGCTGAGGACAGGGTCGGATGGAGAAGGGTTGTCAGCTCATCAGTGGTGCCCCTTCAGCCCCAGTTGGCTAATGGGGCTAAGTAAGTAAGCAAACAATCTGACAGTACCTGTAAAGCGTGTGGATATCAGTTCCTGGCGGTTGGTTAGCTGGGTATCACAACTGGCACAGGAGAAGACTCGTATGCCACCAATGTGCTCCAGAAATACACGCCCCATGTTGATTAAGCTTTAATAGTCTGAAAAAATATAACATTCAGAAAGACAGTATTGAATACACTATACAGAATATATATATCTAAACAAAATACACTTTGGGTAAAATAAAAATAAAAAAACAGGGGGGGGGGGGGGGGGGGGGGGGGGGGGGGGGGGGGGGGGGGCGGCATATTAAAAGTAACTTAGTAAGGTGTAAAAATCTTATTCAATTTATGATGCATAGATTTTACAGGGGTATTACTCGAAGGTTATAACCTACATATGGTTTTTTCCCCCCCCCCCCCCCCCCCCCCCTCCCCCCCCCCCCCCCCCCCCCCCCCCCCCCCCCTGCATTTCTCAGTTAATTCCATTTTTCCGTTTTTGCCTTTCTTACCAAACATAAAGCTGTATTTTATGAACCTTTTCAGCTAATTATCTTTTTTTTGAATAATAACCCTAACCCTACCCCCCCCCCCTATAAGACGGAAAAACGTAATGAACCACGACTGTGACAAATGCCGCGGTGTACTGCACTACATGGGGGGGGGGGGGGGGGGCGTCTATTAGATAATGGCCTTTATCATGACTGCAATTAATTATTAAACAAAGATAATTAGCTGAAAATGTTCATAAAATACAGCTTCATGTTTGGTAAGAATGGCAAAAACAGAAAAATGGAATTAACAGAGAAATGTAGGGGGGGTGGCACATCTTGACCTTTAGTCTTTACCGGGTTTTTTAATGTGTGTGTGTGCGTGCACGCATGTGTGTGTGTGTAACTGTAACAAAAAACAAGGAAGTTCTTTACAACACATTTTCTTTTTTGAGCAAAAAAACTTTGAACAACTACCTGCAAATGTGTCACACCAGTATGTTAGGCCTACTGTGAAACTAATTTACAAGTAGATCAGTCTTATTTGTAATACATAAAATGACAGGTAACTTATTAAGAAGCACTATGTGTGATGTACCATGTACCAGTTGTACACACTGTCTGATGACAGTAGTATGGGCAAACCCTGAAAAAGCTGACATCATTTTAGTCTTGACCAATCACTTGACCAGTCAGTCATTCTTTGTTCTCGCAGTCAACTCCCTATCATCACTTCAACACTTTCAAGCAGTCCCATTTTCGTGAACTAATAAACACAAACAAATCACCAAATGGTATTCATGCCAGAAACCCATTGGATTATGTTGGAAACTAATTCGTGGTAAAAATTCCATTGATTGCTTGAGAATTATTCAATTTCCTTGGCCAGGCTTTAGCTCTACAAGCAGCCATGACATTGGCCTGATTGGGTTAGCCCAGTCCATCACAGATTTTTAACTTTCACAGCTGATTCACGTTTTCTTTTCATCTCAGACTTTTATTTCTGTAAGCACTACTTTCTGTAAGCACAACCTTGTTCGCTTATATATAAGATTGTCTTACGATTGGAACACAAAGAAAGACTACCTCAGGATTTCCCCTCGCTCAGTGACTAGACCAAGTTGGCTGTGTTGACAGGCTGAACAAACCAAAACATTGGTGGATGACGTCACGTCAAGTTTCTTTCCTTTGCCTTATGGGACAAGTAGGCCTAAGGTTAAAGGTCAAAGCACTTGCGCGTCTGCGCCTCATGTTTCTTTCGTCATTTCCGCAGAGCCCAACCTCTAAACAAGCCGCATCAGACGGTTGCTGGTGCTTGATTACAGAAAGTTGATTATTTTGGGCCGTCTGGTGTACTTTTAACTCTGCAAACATGAGGTGGCTCTCGGACAACAAAAGCAAAAGCGAACCAGAAATCTTTGATACTGTGGTGGATGGCCTCAAAAAGATCTACAAGTCAAAGTTACTACCGTTGGAGGAGGCTTACAAGTTTCACGACTTTCACTCTCCAGCCCTAGATGACCCAGACTTTGATTCCAAGCCGATGATTCTTCTCATAGGGCAGTACTCTACGGGTAAAACGACCTTTATCAGATATCTGCTTGAACAGGACTTCCCTGGCATCAGGATTGGACCTGAACCCACAACTGACCGCTTCATTGTTGTGATGCAAAATGACCAGGAAGGGGTCATCCCTGGAAATGCACTGGTTGTGGATCCCCAGAAGCAGTTTCGTCCTCTGTCCAAGTTTGGAAACGCCTTTCTGAATCGATTCCAATGCTCTGGCATGTCAAATCCAGTGTTAGATAGCATCACCATCGTGGACACACCAGGTATATTATCTGGAGAAAAACAGCGAATCGACAGAGGGTATGATTTCACTGGTGTTTTGGAATGGTTTGCAGAGCGCGTTGACAGAATAATTCTCTTGTTTGATGCGCATAAGCTTGACATATCAGATGAATTTCGTCGAGCAATTGAAGCGCTCAAGGGATACGATGATAAGATTCGTATTGTGCTGAACAAAGCAGACTTGGTAAATCATCAACAGCTGATGAGAGTGTACGGAGCACTCATGTGGTCATTAGGGAAAGTTCTAAGCACACCTGAAGTAGCTCGTGTCTACCTTGGGTCATTCTGGGACCAGCCACTGCACTTTGACATGAATCGTCGATTGTTTGAACTCGAAGAACAAGACTTGTTCAAAGATCTTCAGAGCCTACCCCGTTACGCTGCTTTACGGAAACTGAATGATTTAATTAAAAGAGCAAGACTTGCTAAGGTAAGTCACTGTAAGTGTTTGTTTTTTACAATGATCACAAACAGACAAAATAAAATGTACAGACATGAACATTAACAAAAAGTTGAATAAAAAATATAGACTGTAGTGCTCCTAGACTTTGTGATCAAAGTTAAGACAATTGAAAAGGATGAGGTCAATCACAGGTTGTATTACTATTAGTCATGATTTAGTGAGTAAGAAAGAATCATGTGATGTATTTAATGACCTTACACTTTTTTTTTAAAAAGTGAATAAAAAATCCAATTGGCAAATTATAATTTATATGCCTTTATGGTCACCATCACTTCACGTCCATTGGTTACCTAGAACTAGTAGAAGCTCTCTCAGTCAGTGTTTCCCAAATATATTGAAAACCTGATATAATCTCCTTAAAATTTAATAACCCTATTTGTAACCCTCTGCCTCCTATCCATTTTCTTGCCTCTCTCTGTGCTTCTGTCTCTCTCTCTCTCTCTCTCTCTCTCTCTCTCTCTCTCTCTCTCTCTCTCTCTCTCTCTCTCTCTCTCTCTCTCTCTCTCTCTCGCATACACACACACACACACACACACACACACACACACACACACACACACTCTCTCTCTCTGTTTCTGTCTGTCACTCTCTCTGTCTCTCTCTCTCTCTCTCTCTCTCTCTCTCTCTCTCTCTCTCTCTCTCTCTCTCTCTCTCTCTCGCATACACACACACACACACACACACACACACACACACACACACACACTCTCTCTCTGTTTCTGTCTGTCACTCTCTCTCTCTCTCTCTCTCTCTCTCTCTCTCTCTCTCTCTCTCTCTCTCTCTCTCTCTCTCTCTCTCTCTCTCACACACACACACACACACACACACACACACACACACACACACACACACACACACACACACACACTGTTTGTCTCTGTTTCTGTCTGTCTCTCTCTGAGCCTCCCTCAGTCTCTTTGTCAGTTGTGTGTCTCTCTCTCATTCTCCCTCTTCAATCTTGATCTCTCTCTCTCTCAGTGCCCCCACCCCCTCTTTCCTTCCCTCCCTTCCTCTCTTTTTCCTCTCTCTCTCACTTTCTCTGTCTCTCTAAGTCTAACTCTCTCTCTCTGTATGTCTTTCAGTTTCAGTCTCAGGCTCTTCTCTGTCTTTCTGTCTCTCACTGTCTCAGTCTCTGATTCTGTCTTTTATTGAGTCTCCTCCCCTCTCTCTCTCTTGCTCTCTCTCTCTCTCTCTCTCTCTCTCTCTCTCTCTCTCTCTCTCTCTCTCTCTCTCTCTCTCTCTCTCTCTCTCTCTCTCTCTCTCTCTCTCTCTCTCTCTCTCTCTCTCTCTCTCTCTCTCTCTCTCTCTCTCTCTCTCTCTCTCTCTCTCTCTCTCTCTCTCTCTCTCTCTCTCTCTCTCTCTCTCTCTCTCTCTCTCTCTCTCTCTCTCTCTCTCTCTCTCTCTCTCTCTCTCTCTCTCTCTCTCTCTCTCTCTCTCTCTCCTAAGAATAAGACACAACATAATTAATACATCAACAGTCACTGAGTCAGTTGTTTAAATCCATGTCTTGCTATTCCATGTCTGTCGTGTGATGGAATGCTCATGTATATATATTAGTTATTATTACTTGCCTAGTGTGGATGGTCGCAAGCTAATTTCTTTTATGTCATTATATCAATATATGTTTTGTTTAATTATAATCTGATTCCCTTTTTCTTTTACTTTTGCTCAAGAATCTAATGGCAAACAGATTATTTTTATTTGAATGTATTGCTTTTTTTCCCTTCTGTTTTTGATGATTTATAGTTCTGCTTAGCGAAACACTGTTACCCCCCCCCCCCCCCCCCCCCTTGTCAATAGACCCCTCCCGGTGGTAATGTCAATTTATAAACCAGTGTCTCTCTCTCTCTCTCTTCTTCTTCTTCTCAGTGGTGGGCCCTGTCGCAGCCCAAAAAGTCGCTCAGTCAAATAAATCGCCCGGCTTACTATGAGTATGAGAGTGTGTCTTTGCGACATTTTGCGACATTGAGCATGAACCACAAATTTCACTTTTTTTTAGGGTTAGGTAAATGGTTCAAGTACAGAAAAAGTGAAATTTCTGGTTGTCGCAAATACACACTCTCATAGTAGCGGGCGATTTATTTGACTGAGCGACTTTTTTGACTGCGACAGGCCCACTACAGAATTAATTGTCTTTCTCTTTCTGTCTGTCTCTCTGTTACTAGTGTTAGTCTTTCTCTCTACTAATTACAGCTGTACAGCACAATCTTGTCCCTTCGGATGTCTTGTTACTTTATCTCTGTTTCACTTACACTCTCCCCTCCCTTCTATTTGCCCTTCAATCCAACTTTCCAAGTTAAAGTGGTGCGTGTGTGTGTGGTGCTTGTGTGGCATTTGAATGTGTGTCAAGATCATGTGTGTTTGTGTACTCAATTTGTGTTTGTTATTATCGCTTTGAATGCTTAGGAGTGTGTGTGTGTGTGTGTGTGGTGCTTGTGTGGTGCTTGTGTGGCATTTGAATGTGTGTCAAGATCATGTGTGTTTGTGTACTCAATTTGTGTTTGTTATTATCGCTTTGAATGCTTAGGAGTGTGTGTGTGTGTGTGTGTGGTGCTTGTGTGGTGCTTGTGTGGCATTTGAATGTGTGTCAAGATCATGTGTGTTTGTGTACTCAATTTGTGTTTGTTATTATCGCTTTGAATGCTTAGGAGTGTGTGAGTGTGTGTGTGTGTGTGTGTGTGTGTGTGTGTGTGGTGCTTGTGTGGCATTTGAATGTGTGTCAAGATCATGTGTGTTTGTGTACTCAATTTGTGTTTGTTATTATCGCTTTGAATGCTTAGGAGTGTGTGTGTGTGTGTGTGTGTGTGTGTGTGTGTGTGTGTGTGTGTGTGTGTGTGTGTGTGATTATTACTTTGAATGCTTTGGAGGGTGTGGGTGGCGGGTGTCTTTTTGTGTGTGTGCTACATGTATGTATACATCTAGACTTAAAATTAAATGTAGAGCTCTGTGTGTGTCTAAAAAAAAGAGTGTGTGTCACTGTATAGAGAGAAAGTTGAGGCTCAAAGTTAAACATTGCATAAAATTTGCACAGTGTCCTAAATTTTAAATTTCCCATTAAATTTTGAGACAGGATGAAAATACAGGGTGAAATTACAAGTCTTGTCTCAAGTGAAAAAAGATCATATGACCTTAAACTAGATCTACACTAAAAGTAAATTTAAAATTAGTACTCTACTACAGGGGCCTATTATTGGCCCATTATTTTGAAAATTGACCCATAATTTTGTACAATAAAAATTCACTTTTAAAAGTCAAAATTGAAGGGACTTAAATTTTATTTTGAGTTAAAAAGCTTTTTCAATACATGTATTTAGATTATATTTTAAGACCCAAAAATTATTGTGAATTATTTAATGTTTTTGAGTTACCTCTGTTTTTGAGACGCACTTGGCGGTCATATTAGCCATGACCATGATGTTTTTAAACAATCTCAATCTGAAACTCTGAAACAGGTATTCGTCTGCAGGCATGGGTTTGTAGTTTATCAGTCCTTTATTATATCTGGATAAAAATAGAACTAGAAAAGAGATTTCCTCCAGCCGAAGTTGGACGTGCTGGGTCTAACCATTTCTTAGTTAGGCGCATAATGGCAGCATGACGCATCTGCTCTCATAAAAATGTTGACACTGACAGGAAACTGAGTGATTGAAGAAGAAGAAGGACTAGAATTAAGCAATTTTATTTTGCATTTTGCAGGACTTTCCTTAATTTTTAGTTATAATTACATGTCACTACGGGAGCCTCTGTTCACTCTGACAGTGTAAGAAAGCAATGTAATTTTGTAATCCTTTTTTTGTTATCCTGTCATGTTTGAAGGAAACAAAAGGGAGAGAGTGGTGGGAAGGAGAAGGAACCCCGAAAGGGATAGTGTTACTGTTTGTTTTCATAGTATTAGTAGTGAACCTAGGGTGTGAGAAAGAATTACTTTTTCCCTTCACACCTGTCAGTGTTGTAAATGTAAGAGGCCTCCACTGCTCTGGACAGTGAAGATTTGTCTGGACCATCTATGTGGGAGGAGACAGGTATCTGACCTCGTGTGTGGGTGACTGACTGCCAACCATGCCAACAATGGCAGTGTGAAATGCAACCTCAGGCCCAGTATTAAAATACCATACCACCCTGACTACTAGTACTACGAGGGAAAAATTTACATTTTGTGCCTGACAAGGAGGTCTATGTTGACGCAGACTGCTGAATCCATTGAGTTTTACCATTTTTATGTTCTCAGCCCCTTTCTTGTAATTCTATGCTGATCATAATAAACAATCCTCCGAAGTCGGAGTGTGGCTGCCCACATGGTGGGGTAATCAAAAACGGTCACACACGTAATGTTCTCGTCCCTAGTTGGTGCATTTGTACCATAGTGTTCAATTACCTCGGATGTTGCGATGATCCCTGGAGTTTTTAAGCCAGTGAATGACAATGTTCAACAACATAAACAGTAGTAGTTTGCAAGATACTAAAAAGTTTTTGTTTTTCACATTTTATGCTGCAGATTGCTGTACAAAGAAAAAAACAACTACTTTACTCATAAAAATGCAAGTTATACTTCTCCAACCATTCCTCCCTCTTCCTCACCCTTTTTCTCTGTCTGTCTGTCTCTATCTCTCTTTTTTATTTCCTCAGGGCTGGATGGAAAAGAAGCTGTTAATAGTGTTATTGCTTATCTCATGTTCTCTGGTTAAGTAAAATAAAGTTTCTTTTCGCTTCTCAATCTCTGTTCTTTGCACAAGTTGAAAGCGCTACCAACACCATACTTTTAGTGATAGAAAATGAACTTGTCTTGTTTAATACTGTATAAAATTTCACGTGCCTGTGGTTAGTGTAGTTTGCTTGGGTAGTCTTTCATTGTTGATGATGCTTGAATGTTGCCCTTAGGCTAACCTTTCCAGTGGGATAAAAAAAATCCATTACATGGCTCAAGAAAGGCCTGAAAATTGTTCTTTTAAAAATTCCCAAACAGTCCTTCCTTGCTCTGAATCTGAGCTTTATTTTATTTGATAAATCCCCAACTTATGAGTTATGTTTATAAATGTGGCTATTTCAGTATTTGGGATTAATTACCCAATATCCCCTTTCAGTTCCAAACTGCATCTTTCTTACAATTATTAAAAATGTACTAATTGATGAGAATACAAAGCAAAAATATATCATACAGTAAATGGATTTGCATACTGCTCTAGTTTTAATTCTTTAAAATATTCTAAAAGTCACAGTTTCACTGGGTTTGTGTTAAACCTTTTTGTCAAATCATGTTTTTATTTAGATAGGAATTTAAAAGGGTCGAGGAGGAAGGATAAAGAATAAAACTGGAACCTGAGTGGAAGCAGAAATTAATTTGTTTTAGGTTTTCAGAACATCAATTAACACCTATGAAATGTCATAGGTGTCAGTGTCCTCCTTATTTTTCTATTAATATCACATTCTTACAAATGTTTTAGTGGTAAACCAGCTTGTTGCCCAAGTGTTGTAGGTGTCTTGATATTCATTTATCAACAAACTTTATGTACTGTCAGACCAAAGTGTGAGTGGGGCTTTGGAAGTATTGAAATACAAAGAGGTAGGAATTCAGTTGAGATTTTCAAAACACATCAAATTACACATACGCAATGTTATATGTGTCAGAGTGCACAGCATTAACCGTTTCGTCGCCAATGTCGCATTAATGCACCACAATGGTTTAACACCCATGTCACCAAAAGGCATCAAATCAGGGACTGTTATCCGAAGATCCTGTTTTCTTAATTTTGGGAGTTAAACACAGGCCTAATGTTATAGTATACGTATGCCTGTCACAGAAGAATTCCAATTATTGAAGATTTTTTTTTCTCTACCCATATATAAGTTTAATGGATTTTTTTGGCTGAAAAATGGCTGGCGACGAAAGGGTTAAACATTTGTAAGACATTCTCTATTATCACCCCCCCCCCCCCCCCCCCCAATTGTTGTTTTTGTCTGACTGTTCTTCCATCAACATTTTGGGGGGGTTATAAATGCAAGCATTAGTTTCACAGAAAGACAGTGTTTGTCTTATTTTTGGTGCCCATTTGATACAGTGTAATATTTTGTTTGTCCAATGTTACTACATAAGCAGATCAGTATGTTTGCAGTAAATACATAAGAAAACACTTAATTTAGAATTTAATGTGGACTAAAGGTCTGCACACTCACTTTATTTTGCCTTCTTTAGGGTGTGGTATCAGACACACATTACTCTGCATGTACAGAAAACATGACCTGCAATGGATAGGAACACAAAGTGTCTTGGAAAGGAAGTTTAAAATAGGAGTTAAGACAAAACTAAAATGGATTTTGAATTTATATTTATCATATTAGTATTATAATTGCTTAAATTTGAATTGAGGCCTCTTGTTTTTACAATCAGGCATTCAGCTCCTCAGCTTTACATGTAGCCAGTAAAGTATTGTCTGCTGGGTTTTGCAATTTTTGTGAATTCCCATAAGACTGTAATAGAAGATGAACAGATGGTGGAGCAGTTATGATTAATCATGATCGTGGTACTCTGTTCCTGTTTTCCATTCTGGTCACATCTGCCACAGTGTGTCACTCTCTTTTCCTTCTTATGCTTGTGTTGTCTGCTATCACTATCACTAGTATCAGTCGTTTAGTTATTGCTCGTTAGGGGCACCCTGGCTGATGTGCAGAACTTTGCAAACACATGTGACAGATAAAGAGGAAAAGTAAATAGTATGAATGCATAGTGTTTGCAGTTTGGCCTCAGGCTCACTGGGGATTTAGAGAAAGGAAATGGAGCTGGTCAAGTGGTCAAGATAATGGATATTTGACTGTTGACATCGGCATTGTAACAGCTTTACTACCATGTGATAACGCTAATTCTTGTAATGTTCAGTCACTAAGTCACATGACACATGAGAAAACTTAATTATAAATGATATTAGCCATCCACAGATAAAGTTTCAGGACACACAATTTATACACACATGTATCATGTATGCAGTCAAGCCCCCACACACCCCCACCCCTCCCCTGCCCAGCATTTATGCATGTACACGCACACGTACACGTACACACACACACGCACACACACACACACACACACACACACACACATACACTCACACTCACACACACAGAGTAATATAAACACAACATGTTTATAGGCATACTCGTAGGTGAAGTAAAATGCTGTGAAGGGCACTAGCCCAATTATAATAGAACTATTGAAATTAACAAGAGCAGATTTTCTCATGGAATGTTAGAGGTTTGTCACTAAATATCAGTTTATTAGGAAAGTCACTGTCACTTGTCACTGACAGTTCCATAGATTGAAAGTAGCATTTGACATCTGCCACTAGTGTCTGTTGAAGGTGTCACAGAAGTTTTGCTACCATCATCAGGTGACCAATTACTGGAGTCACCTTGTCCCATTGGGTTTAAGAATTTGTTCACTGGTTACTCAGCTGTACACGGGAAAAAGTGGCAAGAACTTTAAGAAGTGAGCATTTGTGGTACTTTCGCTGCTGCCATATGATGAGCAAGAATCTCTACGTCAGATCAGATAATGTTTAATACAGTGTGTCACTCTCTTTTCCTTCTTATGCTTGTGTTGCCTGTTATCACTATCAGCCATTTAGTTATCGCTCATTAGGGGCACCCTGGCTGATATGCAGAACTTTGCAAACACATGTGACAGATAACGAGGAAAAGTAAATACTGGTAGTATGAATGAATAGTGTTTGCAGTTTGGCCTCAGGCTCACTGGGGATTAAAAGAAAGGAAATGGAGCTGGTCACGTGGTCAAGATAATGGATATTTGACTTCTGACATCTGCATTTCAATGATTGCAACAGCTTTACTACCATGTGATAACGTTAATTCTTGTCATGTTCAGTCACTAAGTCAGATGAGCAAAATCAAATATAAATGCTTTTGTGATAAATTATTGATAATATCCATCCACAGATAAAGTTTCAGGACACACAATTTATACACACATGATCGTGTATGTATGCAGTCAAGCCCCCACATGCACCCCACCCCTTATGCATGTACACACACACGCACACGCACACACACGCACACGCACACGCACACACATACACACACACACAGAGTGATATAAACACAACATGTTTATAATAATAATAATAATAGTGAATCATTTATATAGCGCACTCCTCCACCAAATGTGGAGCTCTATGCGCTTAACAACAACAAAAATTAAAAGCAAGAAATTCAAAAACAAAAACAAGTAATCGCTCACACACATGCAAAATAGGCATGTATACACACACCACACACCACACAACACACACACAGGCACGCACGTACGCACATATCCACACACACACACGCACTCACACACACACACCGTTACCATCACCACCACTGACCCCACCCAAGAACTCAATACAAAATACAATCAGTTAAAGAAAGCATCAACACACACACTCTCTCTCTCTCTCTCTCTCTCTCTCTCTCTCTCTCTCTCTCTCTCTCTCTCTCTCTCTCTCTCTCTCTCTCTCTCTGTCTGACTCTCTCTCTCGCAACAAAGCTGACGTAGACATTGCAGTCAACACACAGTCAAACTAATATGGGGGAGGGGGGAGGGGAGGGTGTGTGTGAGAATAGAGTCGAGAAGTAATGTGGCCTAAAGGTTGTGATGTAGCTTGAATAGGTGGGTCTTGAGAGCTGATTTGAAACGTTGCAAGGACTGGATATGGCGAATTTCGCGTGGTAAGGAGTTCCAAACTGATGGGGCTAGGGGCATTTCCAGAGAAATAAGAATGACATAGAGTGGACATTTTATTATAGGCATACTCGTAGGTGAAGTAAAATGCTCTGACAGGCACTAGCCCATGTAATAGAACTATTGAAATTAACAGGAGCAGATTTTCTCATGGAAAGTTAGAGGTTTGTCACTAAATATCAGTGTATCATGAAAGTCACTGTCACTTGTCACTGACAGTTCCATAGATTGAAAGTAGCATTTGACATCTGCCACTAGTGTCAGTGGAAGGTGTCACATAAGTTTTGCTACCATCATCAGGTGACCAATTACTGGAGTCACCTTGCCCCATTGGGTTTAAGAATTTATTAACCTGTTACTCAACTATACACAAGAAAAAGTGGCAAGAACTTTCAGAAGTGAGCATTTGTGGTACTTTCGCTGCTGGCATATGATGAGCAAGATTTTTTTAACGTCAGATCAGATAATGTAGGTACTCGCCCTCAGTTTGACAGTTCTAGAAACCTACGTACTATGTTAATTATTTTATCATGCTAGATTAGTAGATATGTTCACACAGTTGTAGTTTTATGGGCTAGAATCTCTTATAAAAACTCATGATCATAATCCACCTAGATTACTTTATTTCTACACACACACACACGCACACGCACACGCATACGCACACACACACATGACTACAACCTTCAGTCTCAAGATTTTCTTCTTTCAGTTTATGAAAATAATCCTAAGCTGATCCTAATCCTATCCATTTCTCAAGAATGACAGAGTGTTGCTTTTCACTCTCCAGTCTCGGTGAACATTTTTCTTGCGAAAATGTTAGGGGAGGGTTATGACCTACTTATGTGTATATATATATGTGTGTATGTGTGTGTGTAAAGTATAAGATAGCCCCCCTTTTATTTAATCTTTAAACTTTAATCAAATTTAGTTTCAAAATAATGTTTGGTTTTGCATTTGCCTGTGGGTGCGTAAAAGTACAAGATAGCCGAGTATTGTGTGACCAGGCAATAGGTAGAAAACGCCCTGTTTGCTGATAGACCACAAACTATCTGCAGAATTCTCATGAGTAATGGGCAGGCATCCCCCGAGCTACCTGACATCTGTTACAGCATTACGAGTTTCTCATGTGGAAGAAGGGAGAGAAAAAATGGAGGGAGAAAGGGGCTATTAATACATTGCACTGCTGGCTACCAGCCCAGGCTCACTTTCATTGCTACCTCAGCAGCAAAATCTACTGAGAGGGCAATCTACTTACACTGCTGCACTTATCATGCATCCACATACACGCATAAACACATGTAGGTGTCCACATACACATACATGCGTCTGCGCACACACACACACACTCTCTCTACAAGAACAGGGAAGCAAACATATTATACTTTTATAGACACCTATCTTCGTTTAAACTTGCAATGCTTTTAGCTTGTGAAAACTCTCAAGTAATTGCAAAATTATCTGTGTACATAAACAAAGCTCTCGTAACCAGAAATCAATGCTCTTTCTGAAACATAGCAACTGCACGATGTGTTTCTTTAAAATGCTTTTGTTTGTCAATATTGTTATGGGCCAGAGGCCTAAGCATTAAACTATTTTTGACTTTACTACAAGAACTAATTTCACTTTTATGTCAAGAATTGAAGAAGGTACACAGAACTTACAAGAAGCACGAAAAAAGCGAATATAAGAGGGGGGGGGGGGGGGGGGGGAGTCTACAAACCATTGCATAATCTATGTGGTGGCATCCAGTTTTGTTTTGTTTTGTTAACCTTGGCAATGCATGTCTTCACAGTTGTTGTTTTCTTCTGTTAGTGTTGGGTGTCTGGGGAAGGCAGAGAGTAAAGACTTGGCTGAGGTGACAGGCAGACATCTGCTGAGTGTTAAAATAAATGGGGCTAGGGTTTTTTGTAGGATGCTAGAATTGTTTATGAAAGAACTATGGGGCACAAGATCTTGCGCACACATTAAAGCCCATTCCACTATTCGGTGGGAGTAGGCCGTGTTGTGCCGGTGGGATGGATGACACGAACTCACATAGCATGGCAAAAATGGGTGGCGCTGTACTAAAAGCGACGCGCTCTCCTGGTGGGAGCAACCTGACTTTCACAGAGACGAGTTTCTGTGACTAGAAAAGTACCACAATGCCAAAAAGCTTCATGCTCAAATTGGATTGATCCTTTGCTCTTCAATGAATTAAGTGTAAAATATAATACAAGGTGAAACCTTCATAAAATGAAAAACAGGAAGGCCTAGGTTCCGGCAGGCCGCCTAGGTGGGGTCATGGGGCGGAGTGGTTTGTAGGGGTTGAGAGATGAAGCCTCCGCAGCTGAGAGGGGTTTTGGGGGAACATTTTTACAAATAAAATAAGAGCATTTAGAGCCAGCTTTCATTTTTTAAATATAAGGTTTTAAAGCTTTCATTTCATTTTCAGTAAAATATTGCAAATTCCTGATTTTCTGAAAAAATATCAAATCAGGATTCCTGCCATGTGGCTTCACCCATGATTATTATCATAATAATGTTCTCATCTTATACTTTTTTGTGCCACAGACTTTTAAAAATCCAGTTGCTGCTTGCTGTAGGCTTTTGGAACTCTGCTTCAAATGGTAAAATACTGAATTATTCAATGTAATCTGTGTGAAATCAGCATTGATGAACGCACAAGCATTGTTTATATGTGTGCAGGTTCACGCCTACATCATCAGCTACCTGAAGAAGGAGATGCCCTCCATGTTCGGCAAGGACTCCAAGAAGAAGGAGCTGATCAGCAAGCTCCCTGACATCTTCACCGCCATCCAGCGGGAGCACCAGATCTCCCCGGGGGACTTTCCTGACCTGAAGCGCATGCAGGAGCAGCTGGCCTTCCACGACTTCACCCGGTTCCAGGCCCTCAAGCCCCGCCTGCTGGATTCTGTGGACAACATGCTAGCCAAGGACATTGCCCGCCTCATGCAGATGATCCCCCACGAGGACGAAAACATCTCAGAGAACGGGGCCGCCGTGCATGGGGGAGCCTTCGAGGGCTACACCGAGACCCCCTTCGGCATCGGCAGTGGGGAGGGCGTGGACAGGGGACGAGGGGAGGCAGAGTGGGTGGTGGGGAAGGAGCAGTACGAGTACGATGAGGTCTTCCAGAAGCTGAACCCCATTCAGGGCAAGATCACGGGTGCAGCGGCCAAGTCTGAGATGATCAAGTCCAAGCTGCCCAACTCGGTGCTGAGCAAGGTGTGGAAGCTGGCCGACGTGGACAAGGACGGCATGCTGGATGCCGAGGAGTGGGCCCTGGCCAACCACCTCATCAAGATCAAGCTGGACGGCCACGACCTGCCCAACGAGCTGCCCAAACACCTCATCCCACCCAGCAAGAAAAAGGAGCACCATGATGATGATATCGATGAAGTGCCCGAGTGAGAACATATTAGGGTGTTGAGAAAGGATCCACTCTCTTGATGAGGGGAAAGATTCTGGCGGATTCCTGATGCTGAGGGGCAGAATGGGTTGACTGACTGCATGAGTGTAGAGAACAGAGTGCATGTTGTGAGTGACTGTATCCAGACTTATGCACCATGCCATAATTGACTCTATGCAAAATAGCATTCTAAAGTCTAAACCCCCTGTACTCTTAACACAAATGCTGTCATACACTTGGGCGTCAAGTTTTGCATAATGATTGATAATGTGTGATAAATTTCTGTATTGAATGGTCAATCCTGAGGATCTCTTAGCTGGGTTTACAATATATAACCTGTGTCTTCCAAGCTTTTGCTAGTTGAAATTTGTTCTGCTCTTATGACAAAACTAGGGCTTAAAATACCATATCTTAGAAAGTGACAGTATGTCACACCGTTCCATTATCACTGTAGCATTGCCTTATGAACTTTTTTGATGGATTTGATATTAGTTTGATGGATGGCTTTTTGAAACCTTTAGAAAATTATAGTCTTTAACTTGGAACTAAAGTGATGCAACTTTCACTTTTTCAGAAATATGTTTAATGAGAGACTTAGTGCGATTTTTCTCACGCCAGAGGGCATGACGCTCGTGTGGGGCTAATCCTCTCTATATTATTAGTTGGGGATAAAGAAAGAGAGAGAGACAGTGAGTGGTCCTACCATCACTCTCTCTCTCACTACGCCCAAGTAAGAAAATCGCGTGATAAGCCCCTAGTGCATTGACTGCCCTCTGGCGTGAAAAATATCGCCATAGGTTGACCATTGCATTGTCCTTATAATGCATATTTTGAAGAAAAAAATTGTTGTCTTGACTGTGAGTGCAAGGCGATTTTAAAGAAAATGTTTGTAATTTAATAGTTTCTATTTGTGTGCTATTCTGCATTGCTATTAAAATTCCTTTGCCCTCGAGTTTGATCAATCAGCATCAGTACCAAATCAGCATTTTGTAATGGGTTTTTTTGCGGGGGGGGGGGGGTGTTAGGGTAGCACCCAAGGAACAATCCTTTCAATTTTGTCAAATAATCTGGATTAACATCCTTTTAAAGTTCATACTCTAAGAAGAAACACACAACTCAAAAATCAGCCAAGTAATCTAGATAGTCTACCTCAGCAGAGATATGTGCTTAGTGAGTGCTTGGTTGAAGTTTGTAATTTGGTGTTGCACTTGTAAAGCTGGAAAAAAAGAGTGACAGGTTTGTCATTATCTGCCCTTAATGTATAATATTCACATAAAACATTTTAAATGTTTGATCAACACTTTTGATTGTTTTTACATCCACTATTATGCATACTCTATAAGGAACCCATTTTAAGCTCTACGATGGCTTTAACTATGTTCATGCTGCAGTATCATTTTCATTCCTTCGGTTCAGGCAGTGTGTTGTGTTTGCTGTGTTTGTACAAAGGTCTGAAGGAGTGCACTTAGAGATCTAATGTGCCTTATTACAGATTGAAGCGCCCTAAAATGGTTTTCAACAAAATCATTGCTATTTCTTACAAATATATTGGGGGGGGGATATAATTTAAAAACCATTTGTTAATTCTATAACACAACAAAAATACTTGCAAACAGAAAAAAAATTCAACAAAGATTTTGGAGAAAACACTTTAAAGCTATCCTGTTTATGCACATTTGTTTTTGTATTACTCATTTTCATTTATGTAACTTTATTTATTATGTAAGTAACCATCATATATTGAGAATGAGATGAATATGTGAAGAAACATAGTTGAAACCACCTCCTATGATGTCAGTACAATTTCTTTTAAACTTGTGTAGTATTGCATGCATAGTCAGCCAGGTCTTGACCATGATCACTGGATAACGGAAGCCAACCGCTATTCCAACAAACCGAGATTAAATTAGTAAGGCTTGCCCTATAAATACACTCCCTTTACTTTGGCCAAGATTGGCTCTGCCAGGATTAGAGTGTCTTCAAAGACCAACAACCATCCTGGCCCCAAAGGTTGTGGCACTGACAGAGCCATTGCGCCGTATAAATACTGTATGTTGTTGTTGTTGTAGTGTAGAGTGGCACAGTGGTAGTGTAGAGTGGCACAGTGGTAGTGTAGAGTGGCACAGTGGTAGTGTAGAGTGGCACAGTAGGTAGAGTGGCACAGTCGTAGTGTAGAGTGGCACGTAGTGTAGAGTCAGTCGTAGCGCGTTCGCCTCGTGTCAGGTATACCCGAATTCGAACCTGGGTACAGGGGATTTTTCCTCTCACTTTGCACTAGGCCTTACGGTCTGAACGTGGAGTCTTTCGGATGAGACGATAAACCGAGGTCCTGTGTGCCCATGCACTTAGCACACGTTAATCCCAGTGGCGACGAAAATGTTGTCATTTGGTCAAAATCCTCCCCATCCCCCTTCCTTCCTCAGTCACACAAAAATCGCATGCCAAAAAACCAAAAAAATTGGGTGGCACGCCTCTGGCTGCGACGCGCTCTCCAGGTGGGAGCAACCCGAATTTCACAGAGACACCTCTGTGACTATAAAGTACCTAATACCTATCTTGAGAGTGATACTCTTTCTCTAAAGGCTAAGCTGTAAAACAATTTCTGGCTCCAGTAGTTAAAAACACACAACCAGGCCACACACCTCACTTTACTGTTTGTCCTTATACCTTTACAGGTCATTTGTACAGCGAGGACCTATCAAAGGCAGAAAATTGTTAAACCAATAGTTGCCAATAACCATATATATCTATACCTTGAAATAAGGTATTTGCATGAAAGCTTTATTTTGCATACAGATTCATTGATATTGATTTATTTCCTCCAGCAAATAGTGGCTGTCAGTTGCTATGAATGAAAAAATGCTTCGATTTTGCATGTACATTTCAATTTTCCCTTCTTAATAGCGATCTGTGATTTTGTGTGTGTGTGTGTGTGTTTTCATTCTGAATTTGAACTTGTTTCAGTCTGTTTTATTTTCTTTTTCCTTAATAGCAATGGTGACAAATCCTTCAATCAACCACATTGATTTGCGAAGAAAACTGGGGTATATTTTGTTTGATGTGACTCTGGTCTCTGAAACTGTTGTTGTAAAAAAAAAAGCAGCAAGATTGCTATAGTGAGTATGCAGCCATCGAGTACTTGGATCGGATTTATGCATGCGATCTGACAGACATATGGCAAGCTGGCACCCCCACATGCAAGCACACACTTTACAATGATGTGGACACACATATTGATTGCGTTCATTGACATTGAACAAAGGTACTTTGAATAATTGAACTGTATTTCATTCGAAAATAAATGTTGAAATTGAATGAACACATTTTTCTGCAATCTGAGGTACTTTGTCTTTATGACATTCTTTTCTTTTCCATTTTGTAGTATATGTTCAGACAAAATGAACTGTATTGCAAAGGTCTTATCTTCGAGTATTCTTTTTTTAAATTTGCTAGTAAAGTACCGGTAGTATAATAAAGTATATCGATATCCAACTTATCAGTTGTCATTTTTAACTCTCTTTAGCTTTTAGTCCAACTCAGGAGTTTTTCATAAACCTGTTAATTTATGTTTTCTATCACAAGAAAAGTCTAATGATGTTATGTTAAAAAGGCAACTGAGCGAGAGCAATTGAACTTATAAAAGAAACACTCAAGTTGTTTTTATCTTTTCTAATTTGGCTTGTGGGCAGCTATATCTTTTTCCTTTATTCTGTTTGAAAAATATATCAAATCATCATCATTTATTCTATGTGTGGTACTTGATGTTATTTCGTTCTCTTGAAACAAGGCAATCCATGGCAGTTAATGGGATGGTACATCTCAAGTATCGTGGATGACTTCATATTGTTAATTGTAATTTAAAAATTAAGGTCCTCAAAGTTTCATTTGCCAAAATTGCTACTGGATCTCTTTTGGTGGTTGTATACTTTTTCTGGTTTTACTTTTATTCTGCTGGTTGTGAAACTGTCCCCCCACCCTCAGAGGAAAGGTATAATGGATAAGGTATGTGCTCGTCTATTCTTCAGCAAATTTTATATTGGCACTATTCACCTTTCCTCTGTCCAGAAATGTGCTAAGCATGGAGTTATTTCAGGTACAACTAGCATTATTGCTTCTTTACTCTTGTATTTCCTCTTTTCAATGCCTTTTGGTGACAAGAGTGTTAAAGGGGCACCCTGACGGATGATTTTTGCAAGAAACACGTCGAGGTCACCAGAAAGACAGCCTTTTCAAGGATCGAAACACTCACTTTGCTCTAGTTTACTAGAAATCAAACTGTCAAAACGGCAATTCCTCCTTGGCGGAGTTGCCGGAGAGAGAAGCCATTTTGGACAGGGTGGGTGGAGGCCACTGAGAGTGGTTGAAGCTTTTCTTCTTTGTAGTGCAGTAAGCAAAAATTTGAGCTATTTCCTTTCTTGTGAGCGAGACTCCTTTTGGTAAACTGTATAAAAACTATTTAAAAAGGCTTGTATTGTGGATATTTCGTGCAAACGATTTTGTCTAACTCAGGCGGCCATTAGAAAAGAGAAGACACATGCCTCTTTCACTGAAAGAATCTGACTTCCAGCACCTCTGGCAAGGAGGAATCACTGATTTGACTTCTAGGAAACCAAAGTGATTGTTCCGATCCTTGAAAAGGCTGTCTTTCTGGTGATCTCGACATGTTTCTTGCAAAAACTCATCCGTCAGGGTGCTCCTTTAAATCTCCAAAGGCAATGTTGGTGATGAAAGGCTTTAAAGACCCCCCACATCACGTGTCACATTCCCTCTTATACTAGGAAGATTTCTTAGGATTCCTTACTAGCTATAAGAAGGAAAACACGTAAAAGCCGTGATTTTCACACGTGACGTGCGGGGTCTTTAAGCAATTTACTTTTGAAAATGATCTGAAAAGCCTCAACTTTTCTGAGCCAAAAAATATTGAGACAGTTTAAAAGTTGTCAATTCTAGAACAGCTTGTTTAAAATTTTCGGTACCTTTTACTTAATAATAATAATAATTTTATTTCATATAGCGCCAAAATCCATACAGCAATATGTTCTACTTGTCCAGATTGCTTGCGCGTTAAAACTACAAAGTATTTTTCTTCTCCTTTTTGTGTGTGTATGTGGATTACAGGTGTTTGCTTGGTTTTGATGCTGCCTTTTTTTTCTTTTTTTTGTTGCACTTCATTATGATTTTTAAAAGTTCACATGTGGGTACTACGTTATGTACATTGGCGTGATTGTCTATTTTATTTAAGAGGAGTTTTTAACATTGACTGGGGGTAGTGCCAATATGGCATTTCTTGTACAGTGGGACCTCCCTATTAAGACCTTGAAAATCAGTCCAAAGTCATAATAGGGAGGGGTCTTAATAGGGAGGTGGACACTCGGTAGTCTGGATATGAAGGGGGAAAAAATTGGTGAAACTTTTTGGGGTCACATCTGAGAGGGAGTCTTAGAGTTAGTTAGACAGGTTGCACTGTATTCAATTTATGTGTAGTTGTTTTTGCCACTTTGCTTTGGTTGTGTATAAACAATTTTTAAATGCAATGACATTTTGAAGATGCTTCTAAATGATCCTTTGTGGTTGTTTACAAACTTTTGTGTTTCCTGTCGTCTTTGTCACTATAATTTGCTACTTGTTTTGAATGTGCATCTAAAGGTTTCTGTACACGTGAATATTTTTAATCTTTCCCCCATGGCAACACAGCGATAGGCCAGTCATAATATGATTTGCATATCACCGAGTTGCTATGGGAAAAGAGTAAAAGAATGTTCACATGTACAGAGACCATTATCTCTATCACTATTTGAAGTTATGGGGGTGATGATTACTTTTTGAAACTTGTTAATATCCAGTGCCAAAAACTAGATTTTGTTTTGATCATAGCATTTTTTTATGTTTGATTTATTTGTATACTTCTCAGCGAAATTATTGAGGTTTTAATTGTTAGATCTGATTTTGATCAGACAGGAAAGCAACAACAACAAAAAGAGGGTGGGGGGTGGGTATTGGTTGGGGAGAATTCCCCCGTGGGGATACCGGGGGGTCTTTTGTATAAATAGTTCCCCCACCTTCTGGCAGTTCTGTGCTTGTAACTTCCTCTAATCTGTTACTCTTTAACTCTGCCTTTTCCCTTTGCTTACTGTCATCTACTATCTTTCTGCCTTACCGGTCCATTCTCCTGCCTTTTTTCACGAAACACTTTCAAAAACATTTCCTGCAGCCGAAGTCGGACTTGCTGGGCCTAACTATTTCTTAGTTAGGCGCATAACGGCAGCATGACGCATCTGCGCTCATAATTGACAGGAAACTGTCTGAGCGATCGAAGAAGAAGAAGGTTGGGGAGAATACAAAGCCAAAAAAACCAACAGGATGGTAATCTTACAACCTGAATCTATTTCTATCGTTTTCTTTCTTACAATCCAATGAATAAGCCACACACAACTGCTTTTGTGGTTTTTTCGTATGTTTTTAGGAACACTACATGAAAGTTTTTATGTTATACATATAAAGATTATAGGATGTCATTATTTCTGGCTTTCAGCATTGGATTGTTAGTTTTGTGAAGCAGATTGTGATGTTTGAAAAGTTGAATATTTCGGAGCCGGTTAGTTAAATGTATATTTTTCTCTGTTCCCTTCCGAAAAGAACACCAGAAAATGAGTAAAAAGAGGTACAAATAAAACTGGAATTACAAATATTGATGGAAATTTTTGTGTGAGGAGTGTTTTTTTAATGTTTTAAGTGCATATAAAACATTTGACATATTTGTAAATTTTATTATCTTTGATCATGCACATTTTATTATGTGTACTTTGCTAACCACTGGGTTTGTGTAGAACTAATATATTTGAAGTGTTTTAATATTTATTTCACTATTTACAGCATTTTTAAAGACAAGAGACTGGGTGCATTTATGGTATAATAACTTTTTTTAATTAAATATTGTGGTCTTCGATACACATTTATGAAACTATAGTTAGTTTCAAGCGATTTGTGTCCCCTTTTGTTTTACACAGCTGACATCAAACTTGTGTTTAAGAGGCTTGTTACTATGCTATGCCTGCTGCATTCTTCTCATCCTGAAAATATATGCATGGCTTATTAAGTTATTTTGTTTACTTTCCAATCAGTAGTAGGTGAAACTTGTCATCTCTTTGAGATCATTTAATACCACAAAATCATCTTCGTTGTATTTGTACAGCTGATTCATCTATTGTGCTGCATTTGATTCATAGGTATTCCTGCCAAATTAAAGATAAAAATGAACATTAGTATTGTTGTTTCTCTGTGGATTTTGGTTTTTTCCTCTGACATAACAAGGATTGTGTATGCTATTTGCCTTGGGTGGGAAACATGAAAACAAGGCTCTGTTTACACTCTTACCAAAAATTAAAACAGAAATCCTGATCAATGTCTCTCTCTCTCTCTCTCTCTCTCTCTCTCTCTCTCTCTCTCTCTCTTCCTTATGTTTTGTGTTACTTTGTATATTCTTTCTTTTAAAAATAACCAAAACATACCTATTGAAATTTGACTAACTTAAATGCTTGTGTTAGTGTTATAAATTTGTGTTTGAATCAAAGGCAGCCACAGGCTTTGTCATACAGCTTTTATGTGTGAAACTTCTCTTGCATACTCTGTCTTTGTCATACAGCTTTTATGAGTGAAACGTCTTTACACTGTTGGTTTAGTGTTGTGTCAGCTTGAAACGTCATGGTTTGTAATGTTTTTATTATATCACTACAATACAAATGCAGCAGAGTATTCTTTTGTTATACACAGAACTTGCTTATTTTATTGACACAGATTCCTAAACCTTGCATGATCAGGTTTTTTTATATACAATGAAATAATGACTTTCTTACCACCCAGTTTTGTTTAACCAATAAAAGATGTGATATCAAGATTTTAATGAGTGTCAATTATTGTCTGCAAGTGTTACCTTCCAAGAGAAATGAAAGCATGTAAACACTTGCATACTCTCTTTCTCTTCCTTTCTCTCGTACACTGAAAATTGACCCCACAATGTTTATTTCAAGATCTTTTAAAAATAACATCTCTCACTCTTTTCTTCTCAAATCCACACACATACAAAATCACATTTACAGTTGCCTATTGTACAACAGTTGTAGAAAGCATTTCCCCCCGTGGGGATACCGGGGGGTCTTTTGTACAAATAGTTCCCCCACCTTCTGGAAGTTCTGTGCTTGTAATTTCCTCTAATTCTGTCATTCTCTTTGACTCTGCCTTTTCCCTTTGCTTACTGTCATCTGCTATCTTTCTATCTCACTGGTCCATTCTCCTGCCTTTTTTTCTATAAATTCTTACAAAGATTTCTTCAGCCGAAGTTGGACATGCTGGGCCTAACTGTTTCTTAGTTAGGCGCATAACGGCAGCATGACGCATCTACGCTCATATGACAGGAAACTGTCTGAGCGAACGAAGAAGAGGAAGACGAAGAGGAAGAAGAAAGCATTTTAAAAACAACTTTAAATAAGGGAGGGGAGGGGGCAGACACAATGGACACTCCAGCAGTGAAGAAAAAAACCCACAACGAATTGTGTGACTATTTCAAGCACATTTATTGACATGAACACTAAATTAAACCAACCTAAGTTGCATTCATTTCTCCTTGAACAGATCATGGGTTTTTGACAATGGCAGTGAACAATGGATCCATGAGACTGTTACCAACATTCATTCATAACAAAACTTGACTAAAGAACACATTGAACTACAAAATCGGAGAGCAAGCCATTTTCATCTATTCCTTCTTCATGTAGGCTTGAGTGGGCGACCGCGTCTGAAAGAAAACAGAAACATGACAAATTAAACTTAGAGCAATTTGATTATTGAGAATTCTCATCTTTACGTCAAAAACTACACGTGAAAAAGATAACTGGTGATTAAAAGTGAATTAAAATGTGACACTTTAACTTTTTGTTTGTTTTCAAATTATCATTATATGACTATTTTTCATTCTCATCTATCACTATCCTTTATCACCTAATCTATTTACACAACAACATCATACAGTATTTATACGGCGTTAAATATTGATAGAAATCAAATCGAAGCACACACACACATTAAACATTCATAACGCATTCAAACAAGGATGCTATACAAAGACAAACAAGATAATAACACACGTTTGAGAAATAGACCTAAGGACAAGGAAGAGGAGGGAAAGAGAGAATGAGCTGCAATGACGGGGAAACAGGTGTGTTTTGAGGTTTAACCCCTTCACTGTTGCCTACTGCTTGCGCATGCGCGCCGGTTTGCCGCACGATTTTTTGAACGCAGCAAAATCGTGACTTAGTGGCGACATATTTTTTTTATAAGTCGGTGGCAAGTACTGAAGCACTATAGAGGACGAATATATACGTCGTCAGCAGCGAAAAGGTTAATTTGAAAGCAGAGAGGGTCGGTCGCTGACGGAGGGGGAGAGGAAGTTTGTTCCAGGAGGAACACACACTGTTCGTTGACATAAAGTGGTTTAAAAGTACACATTAGCTGAACTACCCACTTTGACTTTGCCTCGGCCACGCCCTTACAGCTGCGACACTCCCACCGCCCCGTGGGCAGGCAGCGCAGACCAACACAGAACGTGTGGTAGCCACGGTCACACCGGTCGCAGAACAACATCTTGTCCTGAAAACAAAAAGACAACAACATGCTTCTGACATTTATTTTGAACTAAATAATATATGCCTTGCGAGGAAATGAACGTGCAAAATCAAATACCCGTGTTATGCACAACAGAATGACCATGTGTGTAAACCAAATCACATCGCTTACTGGATAATATCTTGTCCGGGTTACCAACAAAGAACTTGGATAGTTTCCCTTTAAAATGAGAAAAAAATGCATCATACAGAAACAGACATACGTTCATTATATTGCCAGTTCACCTTAAAAATGATAATCATATTCAAATGACAGCAAAACAAACTTTTAAAATTGCAATTATTTTGTTGCTAAGCAGATTTGTCAGAGCCTTTAGATTTGAAGTTTTCTGTGTAGCAATAAGTAGTACCGGTATTAGTAAATTGTAAAAGTGCCACCTTCATTTTGGGAAAAAATGTCATATTCACTTTGCAGCCCTTAATTTTACATATAGATCAAGTGAGCACGTCAAACCTGGGCTGGCCAAAAGAGAACCTACCAGTTTGGTAGCCCAAGGCTAGTGTAAACAACCTGTGTGTGTGTGTGGGGGGGGTAGATTTCAAAAGTCACTAGCCCGATGGGCTACTGTAAATTTCAGTACTGCACAGCCCTGTGTTTTTTACCATTGAGTCTCCTCACACCATCTCTCCTTTCCAACCCACTATCAAATCAAGCTCAGCTGTCTGCTAAGATAACAACATGCCAGCACTGGTACTGAAAAGAAAGGAAAAGCAGCCTCCTCAATCTCCTACCCCCCCCCCCCCCCCCCCCCCCCCTATCATTTCTCTCTCTTTACTTCTCTCATTTCTTTCCTTCTCACTTTCTTTTTCTCTTCCTCTCTCTTCTTTTCCTCTCTCTCCTTCTTTCTCTCCCTATGTGTGTGCTCACACTGTCACAGGGATTTTTGTTCTTTTCTTCGGGCCAGTGAAAATGTGTTCGACGGGTGAGTGAAAATTTTAAAGTTTGGCCATCCCTGCAAACCATGCACTCTTCTAGCACCATTTATTTTTTGACATTCTTGGTTGTCCGTATCATCTCAACCGACAAGAGGGGAGTAACTATATTTTTTGAGTGTGCATGCGTTGCTTCAATGAAAGAAACAGTTTATAAACTCTAAAAGCAGACAAACACATGGCAGGGTGCTTCGCAGTGAATGTCTTTGCATTTGGTGGGAGTGTAGAGTGATGTCTTGGGCGAATGTATTCCGCCCATGGTGCTAAAAGAGTTAATAAAGGTTGATTAAAAAAGTTGCTGTAGACAGTCGCTCACCTCATCATAAGGGTCCATGCACTCCACACAGGTCTTGCACTCCATGCACTGCCAGGGGTAGGTGGTGACCACCTGAACCATTTTTTCCGTCAGATCCAAACAGGTGGGGTGGGCTGCAGTGACAAAAACATTCGCCATACTAAAGTCAAGCAAACTCAGTAGTATCAGAGAAAGTGGGGCATCAACTACAGAACCTAATGCAACACTTCCTCTCACTAAAACAATCAACTCTTTTCTTTCTTTTTTCTAACCAAAACATACTTCTCCATCTCTACCTTGTAAATTCCAGCAGTAGGCATTATTAGCCTGACTGCTGACCTCTGCAAGAAACTCAGTTAAAAAAACAACGAAAACAAAACTATAAAGTTGGCATTATCAGGGCTCCCAATCGTCCCACAAAACAAGGGGTCCCAGGGACTCCTTCACTTTCAGCATAGAGGGTCCTAGAGGCGGGATAGAGGGTCCCAATGGCATTGCACATGCAAAAAAGATTTTTCATAGTGCATCCCTGAGACCCCCTGCACATTCTTTTAGAGGGTCCTTTAGAATTTTAGTACTTCCCAGGGAGCCCTGATTATTTTATTCTTTCACAACCACATTTCATTGCAGCTCTTTTCTTTTCTCCCTGAAGTGCGTCTTCTGGATTCTGTAAGCCATGATTGGTTTCTAAATTAAATCATAGGTGAACACACCAAGCTAATTGCAACCTCTGTAAAAACTGAGCTTGAGAACAGGATCTATTCTTAGCTGCTTACAAAATGGAAACATTTCTTGATCTTACTTTTAGGACAAAAAAGTCAGTTTGATAACAAATGTTTACCAGGGCAAACTGCCAATGGATTCAAACAACCCGTTTCTTTTATAAGGCCAAAACATGAACAGCAAGATCTATCAAAGTCATTTCTGAAGCTAGGAATGTGTGATGAACAACAGTCAAAGAAAATAAAGCACAATCCATTTCACTTTCAGGTTAAAGCATCCACCATTAACCTACTCCTGAATTCACAATATAATCGCTAGTACGATTTCTTCCTGTTAACCCTTTCACTGCCAGCCATCTTTGAGGCAAAAATGTCCATTAAACTTACTTGGCTACAGTAAAGATTTCGTCTGCAATATTGTGGGATTTTTCTGTGACACATTTAGAATAGGGTTACTACCCAAACTTAGGAACACAATGTCATTGAATAATAGACCCTGATTTCAAGAGTTTTAATGGTGTGGGTGTTAAATCATTGTGGTGCAAAAATACAACACTGGCGGTGAAAGGGTTAATTTTTCTCCTTATCTACTTACCTCTTTACTTTCTATTTATTTGAAAAACACACACACACACACACAATAAAGTTATCATTACCTATCTTTCCACACTCTGAGCACTTGATCATCTTGGTCTCCACCCTCTTGTACTTGAGGAACAGCACAGCGTTCTTGCAGATGCGGCACTTGTCCTTGTCCTCATCGTCGTCCATCTGACAGTGGAAAACAACAGACCAACATGCAGCAGTATCAGTACATGCTAACGTGCATGGATGCTCCTGCTTTCAGGATATCCTGAAGTTCAGGATTTTTTTTATTGCCTGGAGCCGGCGTCGCCGGATTATGAGAATTAGAGAAGATGCATTTTGCTGGTTATAGGGGTAATGAAGTTTAACCAGAAGTGAAAGTACGAGAGCCTGTGAATTACATTGGAAACTGTTGTTTCCCTTCAGCTTCCAGGGGGCATTGCCCCCCGGAACCCCCAGGAGGGGTACTGTCCCTGCACTCCGCCAGGGCCTGGGCAGCCACTGGACCCCTGCCTTGCAGGATTTTTTTTATTTCCCAGGAGCACCCATGAACGTGTGTTCCATACAAACTAACAGGCAAATGGAGTTTCAGAGAAACAAGAACCACTGATTGTACAAGACATAGTAGGGACTGTGATAAAAAAATTACCGTTTAAACTTGAGCAGTTTATCAAGGTCTAATATCTTCAACAATGCAAAGGTATTTCTACGTACACAGGACTTGTGAATGTGGCACACAGGTTGCTTTACCCAATATAAAAAAAAACATTCTAGCAAATAGCTTTTTTCCTGTGAACTGACTAACTGCAACACCGATGGAATTTCATCTTCCACCATGTCAACATACACTCATTTCCAACATACCCTTCATCCTATAAATCCACATTTGAAAGTATATAAGCCGAGCAGCCTAACAGCAATGGCCGATTACTTTCATATCACACACAGAATCTTCTTTTTTTTTTAAATGTGGGAATGTGTTTGGTTGTTAAGCCTTTAAAAAGTCAATGAACTACATGTATTACACAAATTATTTTGTCCCAATTTATCTGCCAAAACAATCAGACAGGAACATACGTTTTGGTTAAGCCTTTAAAATGTCAATTTAACAATACAGTGGAACCTCCCTTATAAGACCATCATAAATCATCCCAAATTAGGTCTTATAAGGGAGGGGTCTTTAAGAGAGGTAATTTTAATACTTACAAAGAAGGGCAATGTCTCAGTGAAGTAGGTCTTATGTGGGAAGGAGTCTTATAATGGGAGGTCTTATAAGGGAGGTTCCACTGTACAACAGACTACGTTGACCACACCACACAGTCAAACCCACCTTCTCTTTGCTCATGCCAGGAGGGGCAGCCAGCGAGGCAAAGGGGACAGGAGGAGTGGACACAGAGACAGACACTGTCCCAGACGTCCCCTTCTCTTCTTTCCCAGTGTCCAGTTTCCGCTTGCCTTTCAGGACTTTCCCTGGCGACTTGGCCGGCGTTTTGGCCGGGGTCTTGGCCACTTTCTTCCCAGATTTCTTGCCGGGGGTCAACGCCGCCGCAGCAGGGGTAGAAGGGACGACAGCTTGGTTGGCTTCGGCGTTGTTTCCCTTGGCACTGCCACCAGCAGCGCCATTGGCACTGGCTGCTGGCTCAGAGTCGCTGCTGCCACTGCCGCTACTGTCGGAAGAGGACCCGCTCTTGTCCTGCACAGGTACAACTCTGTTAATAAGATCAATTTTCCCTCTACTGATAATATTGATTTGGGGCAGAGTTAATTCTTTTTTCTCATAAGGGAAAATGAATGAACATGGGTAACCTAGCTATCAAATTGGCCAGCAGGATTTCTCCCTGCTCTTACCGACTTTGTACCCATATGTACCTGCACCATCTTTACAAATGTCCCATATGTACCTGTACCAGGTTGGAGGACGTTATACACTTTTTCTATAATGCAGCCAAAACAACTCTGATAGGAGGACAAAGCACATCAACACACCTGACAAGCCTTGCCATGCCTTCCCCCTGCAGCAGGCACTGAATGAGACCCACCCACAGCAGATACTGACCTCACTGCTGTCTTATGAAGACTCCCCACTGCCGGCAGGCACTGAATGAGAACCACCCACAGCAGATACTGACCTCACTGCTGTCTTCTGAAGACTCCCCACTGCCGGCAGGCACTGAATGAGAACCACCCACAGCAGATACTGACCTCACTGCTGTCTTTTGAAGACTCCCCACTGCCGGCAGGCACTGAATGAGAACCACCCACAGCAGATACTGACCTCACTGCTGTCTTCTGAAGACTCCCCACTGCCGGCAGGCACTGAATGAGAACCACCCACAGCAGATACTGACCTCACTGCTGTCTTTTGAAGACTCCCCACTGCCGGCAGGCACTGAATCAGAACCACCCACAGCAGATACTGACCTCACTGCTGTCTTCTGAAGAATCCCCACTGCCGGCAGGCACTGAATGAGAACCACCCACAGCAGATACTGACCTCACTGCTGTCTTCTGAAGACTCCCCACTGCCGGCAGGCACTGAATGAGAACCACCCACAGCAGATACTGACCTCACTGCTGTCTTCTGAAGAATCCCCACTGCCGGCAGGCTTGGCCAGAGTGTTGGACATTTTCTTTGGTGGGTCGTACAGAGCCGTGTTCAGGGGGAAGTAACGCAGCTCGTCACTCGTGTACCTGAAAACATAATAATAATAATAAGGCTAATTTATACAGCGCTTTTTCTCCCAATGGAGCTCTAAGCACTTTACAAAAAGCATATATACCTATAAAACCAATACAGTCGACCCCCTCACGAACGGCCCTCTGATTTACGACCTCCCCTCTTTTAACGACTGAAATATGAATGACGGATCGTTTTTCTTCTAAACTTGCCTCCTCATTTACGACTCCCCCTCTAACGCGTTCTACGACCGTAAATCTTGTTGATTTTACGACCGATGCAACACATTCTGACCTCGCACTCAGTTCGAGCCGACGCACAGCTGGGGTACTACTGTTGTTAGGTCAATCTCGGTAAAAACGAACCGTTCTCACGCCGAAATTGAAGAATTTAATCAGCGATATCACGATCTGACCACTAAATGTCACCACTTTTATGCACATGTGTCATCACTGAGCAGTTTATGATCAAAGTTTGAACTGAAACCGTCGCGATCGTGTCGATCTTTACGAACTCTGTGCACACGTAGGCCTAAATGCGAAGTCAACTCCCAAGTTGAAACTAGGTGATCGGTCACACTCCATAAGTTGGAACTCAGTGAATGGTCTCACTTTGTAAAAAATAAGTTGAAAAGCAGCTCCTTTCCGTTATCAAACTGATAAATCGGCGTTAGTGCGTGCACTGAAACACTCACTGAATGCAAACAACTCACAAAATCCGATAATTGAAAGCAGCTGGCGCATTAGCGTTTGCCGTGATTTCGTATTTGCGGTGTGTGCGGCGCCATTTTGTCAGCCGAGTTGTATGCGCGGTAAAAGTTCCGTGTGTGCGAACTGTGACTGAAAATGAACTGCCAGAGCGTAAAATGGCGAAAATTAGGTCTGCACTGCTGTTATGTGTAGTTTGTGTGTGAGTGCAACACGGGCCGTCGAGCACACTTTCTGTTTTCGCTCGTTTTCGTATATTAGCTAGACCGCGGATGTTTCATTCAAGAATGACGGAGAAAGCATGTTTTTGTTTTAGTGTATGCATGTGCTGTGCGTCATATACGGTGTAGTGAGTCACTGAGTGCATTGTTTTGGTCACCCCCGATTTAAGACCCCCCTCTTTTACGACCGATTTTTCGCGATTTTTTGAAAGTCTTAAAAGAGGGGGTCGACTGTAATAACTACCGGAACAAACAAACGCAAGAAAAATATTAAATGGACTCACAATACTACAGCCCTCCCTTCCCTTTCATCCCCACACCTCCCAAATCCCACCCTAAGACACTGATCACAACGAACATGTCTTTCACGCTAAACACACATGCAACTTTTCTAACAGCCAAAACCCAAGCAAGCCTCAAACCCAAAGCATTCACATAGAAACAGAATGATATAGACTCGTACACCCCAATGAACACACACACACACGTGCAAGAGCACACATACATACATAACCATATGCAGACACGGGAAGAACATGGATGCAAGAGCATTAACTCACGCACGATCGCACACACATGAAAACAAGGACCAAATGGGCACCTGTTCAGATAGGAACTGTAATGGTGATAGCAAGTAACATAATAATATTGTTGTAGTATCAACGGTCTTCTTGTTGTCTGTTATCCAGATTCCAGATCACTTCAAACAAGAGTTATTTTTGATTCTGCCTTCTCCTTCTCATGTTCTGACTCTGGGCCTGTATTCACATTGAGATAGCATGAGTCTTATCATAATAATATCCTATAAGTCCTTCTAAAGTCCTACTACTGTAGGACTTCTAAGATATCATGATGATAATACTCATACTATCTCAATGTGAATACAGGCCCAGGTCATATTTTACAAAGTTGCTTTGTCTTTCTGTGGAGAACAAACAAATAAAAAAAAACAGATTTTTATTATATGTCTTTTCTTTCTTTGTTGATTGCTCAGTTTCCTGTCATATGAACGCTGATGCGTCATCCTGCCGTTATGCGCTTAACTAAGAAATAGTTAGGCCCAGCATGTCTGCCTTCGGCTAGAGAAAATCTTTGTAAGAATTTCTAGAAGTAGAACAAAGGCAGGAGAATGGACCAGTAAGGCAGAAAGATAGATGATAGTAAGCAAAGGGAAAAGACAGAGCCAAAGAGAGTAGTGATAGATTAGAGGAAGTTACAAGCACATAACTTTGTGAGGGAACTATTTGTACTGAAAGCCCTCCCTCCCCCCAGTATCCCTAAGGGGAGAGACTCGTGGAGGGGGCGGGGTCGTCCAGCTCCCCATATGGAGGCACGGGGCATCCACCCACTGCTCCTATTATATCTCAATAATTAAAATGTTCTACTCCTTCTTCCCACATAGCTTTAATTTATGGAGAAGTTGTACATAAGGGTACCCACTAATCAAAAAAATGGAAAAACTCTGCGACTTTCATTCTGTTTACTCCTAGGCACATGACCACGATGCAGTAAAGCAAACAGACATCCAAGGTTCTAACAAAGAGGCCATCTCAGCTTCATGCATTTCCAGTGTACCTGCAGTAGTGGTCCTGGAACTGTCCCGGGATGAGGGCCACAGGGTAGGCGCTGGGCTTGGTGATCTGCGGGGGAAGCTTCTTGTGGCGCCCCTCAGGGTACTGGATCATCTGCAACACACCACCGGCCGACACATTTCAGCTGTGGAAGGAAGTGTAGTTTACACTAATAATACTAGCACGCTTCCACTGTACACTACAGGAAAATTAATTCATACACAGTGATGTCCTGAGGCCCCGGTCATAGGCCATTGACCTATTAAGATTGAAAATGCCCTATTCAGTATTGTGTTCTCCCCTGTCAGGACAAATGTCTGATTAATTTTTAACACTGGCACACTTTGTCTTATTGATTTCTTCAAGAGCCAGAACACTGTCCTATTGATTTCTCTCGTCTCAGGACAGTTTGTCCGACCACCAATAACAAAGGCTGGCATAACTAGCTACATACTAGATACTAATCTGCAAAATGCGCCGACATCCTTCAGCTGTGGAATGCAGAGTGATCAGCAACACCCAGTCACACAGCCATCATGACTTTACATTGGTTTACTGCATTTTTCATACTATAAAGCGATACTTTTTTCCTAGACTGAGACCCCACTTAACATTGGTTTATTGCATTTTTCATACTATAAAGCGATACTTTTTTCCTAGACTGAGACCCCACTTAACATTGGTTTACTGCATTTTTCATACTATAAAGCGATACTTTTTTCCTAGACTGAGACCCCACTTAACATTGGTTTACTGCATTTTTCATACTATAAAGCGATACTTTTTTCCTAGACTGAGACCCCACTTAACATTGGTTTACTGCATTTTTCATACTATAAAGCGATACTTTTTTCCTAGACTGAGACCCCACTTAACATTGGTTTACTATCTTTTTCGTACTATAAAGCGATACTTTTTTCCTAGACTGAGACCCCTGCACCTTATAATAGGACTAGTAATATAGTAAGAAAGTATTGTAGCAAAATCTGAAATATAGGTAAATTTAGGGGTGTGCGCTTTAAAATCAGGCGCGCCTTACAGTCTGAAAAATATGGTAGTAGTTTAAGCTCTAGCGAATAAAACACAATTGTTTGCACACACACACACACACACAGAAGGAGAGCTACACTGACCCTCATTTCAGTTCCAACTTTACTCGCGTTCTTAGAGAACTGCGAGTAAAACAAAAAAGATATTTCAAATTTCAAAAAAGTTGAACATCTCCGACATTGCCAAGAGGTGGGCGTGAGCGACTCACAAAGGTCTGGAGGTCGAAGAAGGCCTGCCGCTCCTCCCTCTTCTCCCGCAGCAGGTGACGGTTGTATTCCGCCGCCGACCGCGCAGCCTTCTTCATGTAGTCCGCCATCTTGCTCTTCTCCAGCTTCGGCTGCGCCTGAGGGAAAGTAAGTAAAATAATGAAATTATAGAATGCAAAATAATGAAAATTATGACAACTTTTGAGACATCAAATTATTGTTCCGAGTCTCCTTTGTGTCATGTGGTCAAAATGATCACAAAGTTTGCAATGCTTCAAGTCTTTTTAAAAATGTTTTTAAGTGGACAAACTTCTTACTTAGCAGAGTGTGTGTGTGTGTGTGTGTGTGTGTGTGTGTGTGTGTGTGCGTGTGCGTGTGCATGCGTGCGTGCATGCATGCGTGTGTGTGTGTGCTTGCGTGTGTGCGTAAACACAAAAGTACTATTAAAAAATGAAATAAAAATACATGTTCAGATTGATTATATAAAAAAAAGAACTTCTTACCTGTATTTCATTGACAAATTTACACACTATTGTTTTTTCTTAATTATGAAGTTAAACTGATCTACAATGCCGCTAATCATTGTTCAGCCTTCTTTGTGTTAGTTGCAGAATCATACTGGTAGTAAATTAATTGTTTTCAATCCTCTGTGTTTTGTGATTAAATTGTTCGATATTTTATTTTTCCAGTTAGACATACACACAAGCTGTATGGATCTAAAATTATTATCAAATAAACTCACCACTTCGTATTCTTTATGCTTGTCACTGATTTTCTGTTTCTCCCTCTCATGCAGAAGAGTGGCATACTCCTGGAAAAGTAGAAAAAAACAAAGCATTTTTTGTTTTTTAATAAGAGAAAGAACCTATTCAGAAATCAAGTCTTTCATTTTCAAATGAAACATGAAGAGCATCGAAGGAGACAAAGACATTCAAAACAGTAGCTCAAAAGTACATTTAAAAAATTAAAAGGTTTACAAATGAAACAGAAATAAAAGCAACTACTATTAAGACAGGATTGTGCACGCACACACACACATCCAGAGCGCGAGAAAGAGACATAGAGAGAGGTGACTCACATGGTACTTATCAGGGTAGTCTTTCATCATCAGATCATAGACTTCTTCACTTCTGAGAGCCGTCAGACCTGCCACACACACAATACAAAACATTAATGCAAAATACATAAAAAATAAAACATTATTTTAAAACTAAATATTATATCAAAGATTGAAACAGTGAGACTAGGAGAGGATACAGAGAAATGAAGAAAGGTAGAGGATTCTCCATTAATTAACTCCCCTCCACCAAATATGTTTATGACCGTCATGTGTGGGTGAGGGTCATATGGGCAGATCTGACACTTCCTTTTTTGAGGAAGACGTTGGGTGTGCTCCTCTTTGGCTCTTATTCATGCAGGACTAGGCGCAGTTGTCATAAACAACTTTGGTGTAGGGGAGCTAATTAATGGAGAGTTATCTACCTTTGTTCAATTCACCAAATATTATATGATTATTACTTTTGTTGCTATATCTGTCCATCTTACACATGGTGTAGTGCTGGGATGGACATGCTAGCGTGATGAGGCCAACTCTTAATCTACAAAATGCTGCTTTTTTTAAAATCGCCATCATCATTTTCTTCATTACTAGCGCAACGCCTAGTACTGGCAATGCACCATACTGGTAACACCTAGTAACGGTAACGGCAAGTACTGGTAACGCTGAGTACAGCAAATTTGAAGCGATTCTGTTAAGAAACGGCGGAGTTATAAGGCCCCGTTTCCTGTTGGCGCTGCTCTGAGAGTGACGCGTTCTCCTGATTCTCTTCACATTTGCTGCTAGGCGTTGCCTGGGCCATAGCAAGCCTGACAGCAAATTTGAATCAATTCGGTTAAAAAAAAGGCGGAGTTATGCGTAAAAAGATGAAGCGGCGTATAGCGCGCGCGTTTCTGAACCGATTCGCTTCCGGTTTGGCACAACGATAGTCACCGTCCCCAGTCATCTACCTGCCAAATTCCAGGCAATCGGCCCAGAAACACCGGAGGTACGGGCGCCGAAAGGCCATCGGATGCGCGTTTCGCGCATTTGCCGAACCGCGCAAACGACACGGCCGCCTCGGTTGCCGTTGCCATCGCCCCGTTAGGGCTCACAGCAAATTTGAAGCGAATCGGTCGAAAAACGGCGGAGTTATAAGGCCACGTTTCGTGTTTCAGACAGACACACACACACACACACGGACAGTTGGCTTTTTACTATATGATGCATCACCATAGTTTCTCTGAAGAAAAACATTACTGAAGGTGTACCAAACCATGTGCAAGGTGTGGCAAAAGAGACACCTGAAATTTACATAAGATACAGTAGAAGTTTTAACATTATTTAAACTATCAACATGTTTTCTTCATCATCGCTGTCCCTCCACCACCCACCCCTCTTACCTCCCTTCTTCTATCCCTGTATATCCCTAACCTTCTTGTGCACAAAAACAGCAGCCCCTCAGGCCCTGACCAGGGTACCTAGGGGATAAGACAAGATGTCACACAGAGATTTCTGGCAGGAGGCAGCATAAACCCTGATCATTTCCTAACTACCACACCTCAGAACTTGATACTTCTTCTTCTTCTTCTTCTTCGATCGCTCAAACAGATTTCTGTCAATTTTGAGCAGAGATGCGTCATGCTGCCGTTATGCACCTAAATAAGAAATAGTTAGGCCCAGCAAGTCCGACTTCGGCTGGAGGAAATCTTTTTGAAAGTGTTTCGTGAAAAATGGCAGGAGAATGGACTGGTAAGGCAGAAAGATAGTAGATGACAGTAAGCAAAGGGAAAAGGCATAGTCAAAGAGAGTGACAGATTAGAGGAAGTTACAAGCACAGAACTTCCAGAAGGTGGGGGAACTATTTATACAAGAGACCCCCCAGTATCCCCACGGGGGGGAACTTGATACAAGACACGAACAGAAGTCGCAACTTTCCACCTGCCTCCCCAACCCTACCCGTTTCACCCCAACTTTCCTCAGGCCTAATCAGTCTCACGTTCGCGGTTAAACATTTGGTCACAAACAAGATGCCCCTCACTGAGATGTGCGCACTTCATGGCAGTGTGTCACGCCCCAGTCCGAGGCTCCATTTTCCCGCTTCACCGTTTTTTTTACCTGTGTCTTTCTGTCTGACCCCCTGCCGATTTCAAACTCTCTGTTACCTGTCGACTTCATTAGCCCCATGTCTTGAATGACGTCTTCCCGTCCAAGAGACCTCCCCAGGAAAGACCATGATTAATTAGCAGAATCTTTTTTTTGTGGTTGTGGTGTGGTGTGGTGTGGTGTGGTGTGTGTGTGTGTGTGTGTGTGTGTGTGTGTGTGTGTGTGTGTGTGTGTGTGTGTGCGTGCGTGCGCACATGAGGGTGTATAAAGACTTAATGCCCAGAAGGCAAAAAGCCCACATGCACTGGCAGGAGGGAGATGGTGGCGGAATTGAGAAGGGTGTATGGGAAAGAAGTGGGAAAGGAGACAGGGGAGGGCAGAGAGAGAGAGAGAGAGAGAGAGAGAGAGAGAGAGAGAGAGAGAGAGAGAGAGAGAGAGAGAGAGAGAGAGAGAGAGAGAGAGAGAGAGAGAGAGAGAGAGACAGAGACAGAGAGAGAGTCAGGGAGACAAAGACTCAGAAAATAGAACTTGCCTAAAAGAGAGAGAGAGAGAGAGAGAGAGAGAGAGAGAGAGAGAGAGAGAGAGAGAGAGAGAGAGAGAGAGAGAGAGAGAGAGAGAGAGAGAGAGAGAGAGAGAGACAGAAAGAGAGAGAGAGACAGAAAGAAAGAGAGACAGAAAGAGACAGAAAGAAAGAGAGACAGAAAGAGAGAGACAGAAATAAAGAGAGAGAAAAAGACTCAAAGAGAGATGATGATGAGTAGGGGCCAGACATTGAAAGTGGGACTTGGGGCTCTAACGGTTTGGGGGTGGGTGGGGGGATGGAGGGGGAGATGAGGGGGGGGGGGTGAATGAAAGGGGTTCAGCTGGAAAAGAATAAAGGGGAGGCAATCAGCGACCAGCTCTGTCCTATTCTGGGGGCTTCCTGCTGACGGCAGGGACGGTGTTTTTGTTGCCTGAAGGGACAGCGGCTGATGAGCCCACACAGGGGGGGCCTAACAATGCCGACCTGTCAACCCCTTTGTCTGCCCGTTCAGCGCTGCTGCACAATGTCACAATCGGACCGAGGCTTTCTGGTCCATACATTATTATATTTCACTCGCTGTGGCAGCTTTGCGAGTATGGAGAGCAAATTAAAACCGGAAATGCATTATTATACTTTTGTGTGCATTGTACAGTTTTCCTTCTATACATCAACCACAGTCAACTTTGACTACTCTGTGGTTGTACTTTGGGGATCTACAAACTGCTACACCTTCTTGCCCCTCCACACCCCACCCTTCCCCGTCCCCCCAAAAATGCATACCTTTTTTTTTATTCACTTACCAAAACTTGAAAATATTTGTTTTTGATAGCTAAATTATGGCTGATACTATTGCTTTAGAAAATGGATTGTTTCTGGTCTTTCAAGTCTGAGAAACACGTAATGAAAACAAATCTGCACGATCTAGAAACAGTACCATATTTTTCTGACTATAATTTTATTACCATACAGTATATATTACTATACAATATAATACAGTATAATGCGCACTTTTGTATAAGGTGCAACCCCCCCCCCATTTTACGCAATTTCAGATTTTTTAAATTATATTTTCTTAGTCATATTATAAGGCGCAGGGGTCTGAATCTGTGCAAAAAGAATCGCCTTATACTTTTATAGTATACATGTCCGAAAAATATGGTAGTTTTTCTTCATTTTTCACCGTAACTGCTTAAGATGGATATTTGGGTGAATTGACATCACAGGCGTCAAAAAAAGATATATAAATTATAATGGGACAATTTTGTCCCATGTCATTGTCATGGGCCTTGTGCTTTTGGCAGTAGAGCATGGAAGAAAACGTCTGTCACACACACACGCACACGTACAGTCAGACAGAGAAACACACAGGCCCTCCTTCCCATTCCAAGGTGCTCCCTTTCATCTAGAACTGGGAGTACAAAAAAAACCACTTTCCTATTGACTTAATGATAATCTAAAAATAATTTTATGAAAACGCAGCCCTTCATATTTTATCATCCACAAAATCTAAGAAAATAAACTGATAAAAGTTGTTGTTGTCGTACCCTGGCATAAAAACTCCAGGGATCATCCCAACAGCCGAAGCACCTGAACACTATGGTACAAATGCACCAGCTAGGGATAAGAACATCACGTGTGTGACCATCTTTGATTACCCCGCCACGTGGGCAGCCATACTCCGACTTCGGGAGCATAACTGATAAAAGTAAAGTTCTGACTCTGTGTTTCACAGAAGGAATCATTAACTAAGCTAAATCAAACGAAAAACGAGTTAATCAAGACACTGCCCTCTCACCAGCGAAAATGATAACTCCAAGACGCATCCCTGACTTTTCCAAATTAAAAGGCTGTCACAACCTGCTGGGCGTAATGAGCTAAATATTTGTCTCTCTCCGCCGTTCTTTCGGGGTCCCTGCTGCGCCCTTATTAACAACAAAAGGCTCCGCCCCGCCCTGCCCCACCCCTACCCCCATCAGTCGACGGAGATGCACATGGCAGGGAATAAAAGGCAACTTGCACCTTGAGAGATCAGCATTGTCTCTGTGACATCTCGGCACAGCAGCACATGTCGTCTCTCTCAGATTTCCTCAATTTTGTCTGTTAGTTCACTGATTGCAAGGTCTACAGATTTATCTATCGCTCAAGGTAAGGGCAAGTTTTAGTTTGTTTCTTTGTTGTTGAAAGTTTCTTCTGATAATGTGCATCTATGATGCTCAAACCTCCCATCTGATGCATTGGATGTCAGGCCAGTGTGTCACAAACCGCAGCACATTTTCACCTGACGCAGTTTTTCCAACAAATGTTAACTCATTGTGTTAACACAAATGTGTATGCAATCCATATTATTGCCGGAATTAATAGATAGCTGTCAATTTGATGCATTTGCTTCAAGGGAAGTAATTCTATGTGCACACCATACCTTGGTTGCTTCTAAACTCGCTTCGCTCCCTTACACCACAATTTTGCCTCTGAATTTGCTTTTGTAGTGGTTTGTTGTGGGAAAACCAATCGGTATAGAGAGTTTTTCTATATAAAGTCTATATATAAAAAAGTCGGATCTACCATTTCCCTATGCCTAAACCTGAAGTAAAAACCCATAATCTTCTTTCATTTCTCCTTATGTTTATGTATGTCTTGTTTGTGTGTATGGCTGGAGTGATTTGTGAGTTCTTTGAATAATTCAAAAAATTGTTGCGATGCGAATAAGTTAAACAAATCATAAAGAGTGACCCCCTAAAATACCCCGGAGAAACATATTTCATGAGCTGATTCTGACCCCCTGATTATGAAGATACAACAAACACTGATGAGAGAGAGAGAGAGAGAGAGAGAGAGAGAGAGAGAGAGAGAGAGAGAGAGAGAGAGAGAGAGAGAGAGAGAGAGAGAGAGAGAGAGAGAGAGAGAGAGAGAGAGAGAGAGAGAGAGAGAGAGAGAGAGGGAGAGAGAGAGAGAGAGAGAGAGAGAGGAGAGAGAGAGAGAGAGAGAGAGGGAGGAGAGAGGGGGGAGAGAGAGAGAGAGAGAGAGAGAGAGAGGGGGAGAGAGAGAGGAGAGAGAGAGAGAGAGAGAGAGAGAGAGAGAGAGAGGGGGGGGGGGGAAGCAGACAACGATTTGATGTTTGTCTGTCTGCCTGTCTGTCTTCTATATATCGTGAACCGCCGCACAGAATCGCTTTACATTTTGTGGGGCAATGTATTCCCTGAAGCTGAAGGGCCCTGTGGACAAATTATAACCTAATGGTAACACCAAAAATGGCAACAAGCACTTTAGAGCTGCCACATTTCCGTGATTTTGGCTGGTGGCAAAAAGGGTCAATATTTATCCTTACATTAAAATCAGATTTCTTAGCTTTTAATCCTAACTAGCGTAAGGCCAAGTACCGGTAACACCTAGTAACAGTAACGCCTAGTAACGGTAACGCCAAGTACTGGTAATGCTGAGTACAGCAAATTTGAAGCGATTCGGTTAAGAAACGGCGGAGTTATAAGGTCCCGTTTCCCGTTGGCGCTGCTTCTGAGAGTGACGCGCTCTCCCTAGTAACGGTAACGCCAAGTACTGGTTGTTCAAGTGCTTCAGCTGTTGGGATGATCCCTGGAGTCTTTAAGCCAGGGTACGACAACTACAACCAACCAACCACGGGCTACTTTTTCTTATGTTTGCTCGAGTTTCATTATATGCATATGTTGATGAGGTGAAAGAGTGAGTGAAAGCAGGAATTGTGGAATGAATGAAGAGAAGGAATAAAAATTATTGAATACAAAAACCAAACCCCTTAAAACAAAAAACATATCAGAAACGGAGATACAGACACACACACACACAGTGACACACACACAGAGTGACAGACACACAGAGTGACACACACGCACACACACACACACACACACACACACACACATGCACACAGAGTGACACCATACACACACACCTACATACACCCACACACACAGATGGTTTCACTTACCAAGGTCACTCTGAGTTTCTGTGACCACCCCTTTTTCCCTGAGAAAGTCTTTCTCCAGTTTGTCACACGTTCTCCGCGTCAGATCTGAAAGCAATAAACAATCACAAAACAAATTAACAATTAACTTACTACCATTCAGATATTTAACTTAACTTTTCTTCTTTTTTTCCAAAGAAACAAGGATATGCATTCTTGTTTGAAGCGCGATGTTTGACTTGGTCTCGCAAGGCGAAGATTAAATCGGGACGCAATGGTGATTTAGTCTACCTGTGACGTAGTGTATTTGTGACATATCACCTGAAGAAGAAAATAAGACGTCAAAAAATATATTGGAACTAGAAATTAGTTTGAACAATCTTTTGTGCAGGACCTTGGCTTTTTGTGGATTCCCAGATTTTTAGTGGTTGCTAAGTTCAGTCCTTTGTCTTTTGCAGTCATTTATAAGTAGATGGGGTCAATCACAGAAAGATACAGTTTGACACATGTGTGTGCAGTTCATGCACCCGACACAAGCGTATGGACATCAGCATCATGCGATTGAACTTCCTTTACATTCAAGATCTGTGTCGTTATTTCCTAGTTCGACTCAGTCAAAGTCTTGTTTAGCACACATTTTTTTTCAAATTTTGAGCATCATTTTATTTTAAAAACAAAATAGAAATCCAGAAAATTCACCCTTTTACTGCATTTCTGGCATTTATTTATGTTCATCTAAACAATGCAATCAAAGCCAAGTGTATCTGAAAACGTTTACAACTCTGTTTCTGATCTTCAAGACTGATTTTTGTGGGGGGGGTATGGATGTTGAATTCTTCCTATAAAAATGATCTCCATTATAGAACTCCCTCCAACTAAAGACCAATTTTTCCTGCATTTTGGAAGTCTTAAAATAGAGGTTTGACTGTTACATTTAAAACAATGAGAAAACAACACTTTACATCAAAGAAAGAGCTACAAACGTCCCATTTAGTGTTTACCTGGATATTTGCGCTTGAAGGACAGTATCCCCAGGTACTCGCTGATCTGCTCCTGAAGCAGGTACCACTCCCCCCCATCCTGCGGCCACTGGTACTCAAACACACGCTCCGCAGGGAAAGGGTGCAGCCTGCAAAAGTGCTCTGCATAATAAGTTATACTCAGCATATTTCTGTTGAGAGTTCCATTGTTCAAAACTTCATCTACAAGTACAACATCAACATTGTCAAACACTTTCGTTCCAAATTTAGATGTGAAACCCCCCCCATTATAGAAGCATTCTTCTTCTTCTTCTTCTTCGATCGCTCAGACAGTTTCCTGTCAATTATGAGAGCAGATGTGTCATGCTGCCGTAATGCGCCTAACTAAGAAATAATTAGGCCCAGCAAGTCCGACTTCGGCTGGAGGAAATGTTTTTGAAAGTGTTTCGTGAAAAAAGGCAGGAGAATGGACCGGGTAAGGCAGAAAGATAGTAGATGACAGTAAGCAAAAGGAAAAGGCAGAGTCAAAGAGAGTGACAGATTAGAGGAAGTTACAAGCACAGAACTTCCAGAAGGTGGGGGAACTATTTATGCAAAAGACCCCCCGGTATCCCCACGGAGGAAATAGAAGCATTCATCCTTTAGAATTCAATTTGCAGGATCCACATTTTAGCATTATTCAAAATTGAATCTGCGACACCAACACAGTAAACATATTGTTCAACATTTAACACAGGACATCTACATTGTAAGTACTAGAAGCATGACTTTTTAATACCAGCAGAAGTAAACTGTACAGATTTTTTTGGGTACACTATAAATACAATCTATAATAATCCTTGTAAGGGCATGTGCACATATACGCGGAAACACATACGTATATCCCATCTACAATCTGCCAGAAAAAATGTGGAAGTAAGAAACAATAAGGTATGTCATGTGTACATATACTGATACAGTGATAAGCGGAAAACCATCTGCATTTTTTTGGGAAAACCCAATACCCATATACCCATCTGCGTTTCCCGCTCGGCAATCCATCCACATTTTCCGCATATATGTGCACATGCCTTTACAAATTTTGTACATTTAACTTTCCAGAATGGGCTTAAGCCTCTATGGTACAATTAAATATTTATTTTAAGTGAAGTTTGATTCATGCTCAGTTTTGTTTTTTATTTTTTTCATTAGAAACTCTAACATTATGATTATGTCCAGTCAACACAGGATAAGATATTTAAAGAAGAAAGAAAACCATACACTATACACTACAGTCACCCAATCTGATGGTCAAGTTATTTCCTGTCATAGAAAAGAAGGAAAAATGGAAAACAAAAAAGAGAATTAAAAAAGAAAAGCTTTGTATTTACAAAACTGCCCACCCCTTTAAAAAAAAAAATCTCTTTACTCAATTTGAGTACAAACAGATACACCCATATCCTTTCAATTTTATACGTTTAGGCAACTCTCTTTATCATAAATATATTACACTACAATTACCATCTTCTGACAATATCAATTTTCTTTTCTAACATTCCTGATCAAGTGTGCTCACCCATCCTCCATTTCGTTCTTGGAGTCCTGTATGTCGGAGATGCTGCTCCTGCGTGGCTTCTTGGGACGGGACGGTTTGTCGGCCAGGGGGTTGGACTGCTGCGACGACTCGTCCACGAAGCTGAAGTTGGAGTTCTCCCCTTCCAGCAGAGACTTGCCTCCCACCGCAGGCATGCTGCTGTTGGCGTTCTCTCCAAAGGGGACCACCGCGCTGGGGCCCTTCACCACAAAGAACTCTTCCGGCTCCTCCACCGCAGAGTCCATGTTAGACAGCAGTTTGGAGTCCTCCGACATCACGGAATCCGCATTGGGGGCCAGCTTGGAATCCTCGGACAGCGCCGAGTCTAAGTTGGATGCTTGCTTGGATTCTTCAGACACAACAGAGTCTGGCTGAGAGATGAGCTTAGCGCCCTCTGTGATGATGGCGTTCCCGTTCGGAAGTGGCATGGAGTCTTCATTCCCGACGATATCCATGCCTGATCCGCGTGTGGAGTCTTCAGTCATGTTGTCAGTTCCCATATGTGGTCCTGGCCCTCTATAATCTGTCTTGGCTTCTTCAAGGTTGACAGAATCTGCGACTGGCTGCTCTTCACAGCCTGAGATCATGGCTGAAGGCATGTCTGGTTTGGGTGTACTTTCTGACGACATGACAGAGTCTGTGTCTGGTTCAGGTTTGATTTCCTCTGGTGTGTCTGTGATATAATGAAAAGTGTCTTTCTCCTTGACTAAATCTGTGTTGTCGGCTCTCATTTTTTCTCCCAGTTGACCTTGCTGCTCTTTGCTGTCATCTGTGTCCATGGGTTCTGATGTATCCATGGGTTCAGGGTATGCTGGCATCATTCCTTTGTCACCTGGGACAGCAGACAAAGCTTGAATCCGTTCTTTGACATTTTTAGTACTGTCCATTTCACACACACTTTCACCAACATCTTTTGCCATCATACCTTCTGCCATCTCTCGAGTGTTGCCAGCAGACACAGAGGGAGTTAATGATTCAGTCTTCACGTCAATCTTTCCTGTAACCTTTTCCTCCTTTGATGTTGTTATGCTCACATCTGTATCTTTTTCCTCATCTTTGTTTGCTTCTAAAACTACTGCAGCTTCCTTCATGTCAGAGGTTTTCTCCGCGTTTGTTACCACCTTTTGATCAGAAATCAACTCTGCCTGTTCAACTTTCCTGCTGACATCTCCATCTTTGCTCACTTCTGGTTCCCTTCTTGGTTCCACATCAAGCTCAACTTCTGGTTGTCTTATCACTAAGCTCGGTGGTGAGGCATCCCCTCCAGCATCCATGCTCTTTGTGGGAATCTTCATCTCTAGAGAAATCTTCTTCTGTTCAGAAATCTGTTTCTCTCCAGAAATCTGTCCCTCTTCAGCCTGTATTCTTGGAGTCTCCTGGGAGGGTGCAGTCACATCAGGAGGGAGTGAGGACGTTTCAAAGCCATCAGAACTGTGGCCAGTATTTTCTGGCTGCTCTGAGGTCACGTTGGTACCACCGTCCTCCGGCACTCCCGCAGGGGAGCAAGAGCTGCGGGGAGAAGAATTCTCGCTCTCTGCATACTGGGAAGCGATGAAGGAGAGAGCGGAGAAAGTGTTGGCAGGCTTGGCTGATGAGGGGTCTTCTTTGGGACTGGGAACAGACTTGGCTGCCTCCATCTTCTTGCCTTGAAATTGAACGCCCCAAAAAAGGGAAAAAATCTTAATTAAACAAAAAGTGAGAAAATGAATTCATTGTTTAGATGACATATGATTGGGTAACAAAATCAACACATTTCAACAACTCACATGGTAAAAATTGAAAAGACAAAAAAAATCCCCAGCACATTTAGTAAAGTATGCCTTGCTTACAAGTGTTAACCAAAACAAACTTTAATGCAGCAACAGATTCCATTTTTCAACATAATTGGCAACTTCTATGACTGTTTGTCTATCTAAATTGTTCAGAACGTTACAGTATCATTTCTTTACTAATACCAAATTGTGACCAAGGGTGTAGGGAAAACTAAACAATGCAATGTTTTGCTTTGCTATGTCTTACTTTGTTGCTCCTTCACAGCAGTTTCTACAGAAGGTGGAGTAACTCCGTCATTTGTGGTTTCTGGCCCCATCCTGGTCTCCTCGTCTATGTTGTACACCAGTTCCGGAGCACGCACATCATGCAGGTGACTCTGAGAGGAACCAGCTTCCATTGCCTACATGGCGCACACAGTCACACACACACACACACACACACAAATGCAATAACTTTGAATAATCTAATGCAGGAAATAGTTCTACGCAGCTTTCATGTTTAACTTTAAGCACAATCCATATTTTTGCCTGTAAGAGAAGATAATCTTTTGGCGGAAGGAGCAACCTTTCGCTCTTTTCTGTCGTGATTAATTATAGAATCTCCTTTTTTTAACCCCACAAGAGACATCCTTGTCATGGATTTTGCCAAGGCGTTTGACAAGGTGAATCACAGCCTTTTCATGCACCAACTCCACCATTAGGGGCAAAGTCAACGGCTGGATCGAGAACTTTCTGACAGATACTCTGAGGCAGTTGTAATCGAGGAAGCCCGATCAGAATACGCTTGTGTAAAATCCGGCGTCCCCCAAGGATCAGTGCTTGGACCCTGTCTCTTCCTCGCTTACATAAATGACCTGCCAGAGCAAGTGGACTCACCAACACGACTGTTTGCGGACGCCACAGCACTCTACAAAACCATCACTTCCGAACAGGACAAAAGACAGCTGCAACAGGATCTCCAACACCTGGCAGACTGGGAAGGAAATTGGGATATGGTATTCCATCCCAAAAAGTGTATTGTCCTACCTGTGTCAAGGACAAGGAGTAGAACACCACTCCGCCATAGCTATGACCTGCATGGCCACACCCTGGACACAGTGACTTCAGTGAAGTATCCTGGCATCACCATCCAGAAGGACATCTGAAGATCTGCTCATCAGAACTGAGGGAGAAAGCATACCTGACCCTTGTCAGACCCCTGCTTGAATATGCCAGTTCTGTGTGGGACCCCCACACTCGGAGGAACATGGACAAAATCGAAGCTGTACAGAGAAGGGCGGCTCGCTTCGTGCTAAACCGCAACCACAACACCTCCAGTGTAACTGACAATGTCAGTATTATCAGTGACATGCTTTTTCAGTTAGGATGGCCCACACTTAAGCACCGCAGAAAGTTTACCAGGCTGACAATGCTTTATAAGGTTTTGAAAGGCATTGTCAAGGTCGACAACACCAGACTGAAGTCAGCTCCAACTTGCCTAAGAAGAGGACACAGCCAGCAACCATCCACCATCCAGTGCCGGACTGAATACAGAAGTTATTTCTTGCTGCGCACCATCAAAGACTGGAACTCGTTACCTGAGGAGGCCTTGTCTGCCTTTTCAGCCGGCTCGTTCTAGTCCTCCATCAAGATGCAAATCCCCCCCAGTTTAGGTGTTCCTGCCGACTCAGCATCACGTCGGCGGCTCGATCAGCGAGACCCGACTGGCTGGGTCATCTTCGTAGAGTAGGTTTTTGTTTTATTTTGTCTCTTTTTGATGCCCGACTTCGAACCTCGACCGTATATAGTATCATAAAATCAAACTGATGATTGTGGATACTCAACGGGAGAAAAAAACCAAAATAATTAAAATAATACTAAATACAGCTTATAAGTTATAAAGCGCTGTTTGATGAAAAATAATCATCCTCACCGTGCTTCACAAATTTTGAGAGAAAAAACTTAAGAAGATACTCCTGTACTCAATACTCCTGTGCGCATCCATTTCTCAAAGGTTTGATTTGGCATTGTCAAGCATTTGGGGAAAAAAGATGACCAGGTACTAATTCTTTTTTCCTGGCTGGGTAGTGGGTGCTCATTCCAAACACACTGTTGCTGTTTTTGTTAATAATAAATGTTCACGTTTCTTCCTGTGTACTCTTCAACACAAAAGATGCAAAGGCCGAAGGGGCTTTTCCTGTAGCAGGAAATTGAGTCTGGTAGTGGACACTTCTTCTTTCTTTTATGTTCAGGAACAGTAACTCTTCCTTAGTTCCTAATCCTAGTCAAATTTTTCATCAACAAATGCATTTTCTTATTTCGTAAAAAATCTTGGAAAGGAATAGTTAGGGATTGGGTTAGGAACATGTCAGAGTTAATTGATAGAACGCCGTACCCGTAGCCTGAAGAATGTGAGATACGAGCCCAAATGAAAGTTAGGTTTTAGTCTTTTACGTCCACTTGGCCACTCACCCACGGCAGCTCTCACTCAAATTTACTGTCGAAAGCAATACCGACAAGCCAGCTTCCTCCCACGCTGCCGCACCATCCGGGACTGGAACGAGCTGCCCCAGGAAGCTGTGCAGGCCAAGACTAGTATCAGTATCACTATCACTTATCAGCACCTGATGGTCGCCAAATAAATCTCCAACAACACCCCCCCATCCCCCACTTGCACTGCGCACTTCCGCAGATCCCCAATTTCTACAGTGACAAAATAGTCAAGTGTGACTGTGGTCACTCAAAGGAAGGAAGGAAGGAAAGTCACTCAACTCACTGTCTCACTCAGTCACAGTGTGAGTGTCACTAGAGTCTAGTGACTAGACTAGTACTAGTACTAAGTAGTGACTAGTGACGAGTGAGTGTGACTGCTTTCGAATTGAAATCACATTCAAAACATTATCCGCTTAATTTCCACCAAACAACATAGCATACATTACTATTTTTTAAATCGTCTTTTTAGTTACATGTTCTCTGAGCAGAAAACCAACTTACCGAGCTCTGGGACGCAGAATTGGCTAAAGATGATGTAGATGTTTTTTCGACAGCCTCTCTTTGTTCAGCCGACGCCATTTTTAATCTTTTTCCTTGTTTCTCTGCCGCAAGAGTTACGCGCAAGCCGAAAATGATTGGATCCACGGTAGCTCATGAACCAAGGGCCTACATCAGTTCTGAGCTTCACCAAATTCCCCCGCTGGGGATACCGGGGGGTCTAATTAGTTCCCCCACCTTCTGGAAGTTCACGGTCCATTCCACGACAAGTGTCCCTAAGGCCAATTGGTCATGGGACGTTAAGCTCACCTATTTGCCTGGAAGTCCTGTGCTTGTAACTTCCGCTACTGAATCTGTCGATCACTCTCTTTGACTCTGCCTTTTCCCTTTGCTTACTGTCATCAGAGACAGTATAATCTATGCTGTCATCTACCATCTTTCTGCCTTACCGGTCCATTCTCCTGGGACGGTATTCACGTTGAGATAGCATGAGACTTAGCATGATGCTAACTTAGAAGCTCTTCCAAAAGTCCTATTAAATCCTATAGGACATTGGAAGAGCTTCTAAGTTAGCATCATGCTAAGTCTCATGCTATCTCGACATGAATACCGTCCCAGGCCTTTTTTTTAAGAAACACTTTTAAAAAAAAAGATTTCCTCAGCCGAAGTCGGACTTGCTGGGCCTTGTCGCAAATACACACTCTCATAGTAGCGAGCTGCAAATTTGCACGAGCTGCAAATTTGCACGCGACAGGCCTAACCAGCTATAGTTAGGAGCATAACGGCAGCATGGCGCATCTGCACTCATAATTGACAGGAAGTTGTCTGAGCGATCGAATAAGAAGAATACACCAATTAGATTACCTCCGCCATGGAAGTCAGGTTTAAGTCCATCTGTGTGTTAGCAACTTTGGAGCATCCTCTCCGGGTCTGTTAAAGGCACAGGTGGAGTATAAAAGAGGGGAAACGCTTCGTTCATCATTTGTCAATTACTTGTAGCGGTGCCATAGCCGATGAGGTTGAACCGAGGCGTGGTCACCGCTACAGCTATCTGTATTAATATTTAAAAAATCGGGACTTTACTGGTTTCGTACTGCCTCCGGGCATTGCCTCCAGTATTGTTCCAACCATATTTGTATTTACAAATGTCCCATATGTGTCTGATTCAGACCAAGAGGACGTAAAACTCCATTTTCTCTCTCTCTCTCGTTCATCATTTGTTATGAATTCTGATCGCTTCTCGGCCTTTTGGCTAAGACAGTGATTTAGGAACATAAATTTTTGTTTATAGGGCCTACCCTGGTTGGTTTGTTCAGCCCGTCGTACATGGCGAAAGCCGATACGCGACGCTAATGACTTCCATCCGTTCATCATTTGCTCATACACTTAAAATTGTGGCGGTACCATAGCCGATGAGGTTTAACTGAGGCGTGGTTACCGCTACACCTATCTGTATTGCTAATCAAATCGGGACTTTACTAGAGTTGCACTGCCTCCGGGCATTGCCTCCAGTATTGTTCCCACCATCTTTGTATCTACAAATGTCCCATATGTGTCTGTTCCAGACCGAGAGGACGTAAAACACCATTTTTTGATTGAGCGCGCGCCGCATTTGACCCATAGCTAGCGAGAGAGACGGTTCGCCCTTCTTTGTTTCCTGTTGTGCCAGCCACCGCGAAGCAGAGCTTGTCTGGCAAAGACCCGATCCGTAGGATCGGGTGTTTTCCCTTTAACCACAGAGTATAACACTACCTGGTTTAACTAACTGAGGTCATAGTTACACGCAGCGTGTAATGTGCTAAGGTCAGGCGAGACTTCTGTAAAGTCCGGCTGTTATCCAGCGGCCCTAGATTTTCCCTCGAGTTACAGAGAGAAGCATACATGCGCTAAATTCCAACTCAAGTGGCTTATAACAGAGTTGCGGTTTATTGAAGTGAGCTCAGATGCTAGAAATCATTTGGTTAATGCTTTCAAAAATATTCTGGATAATCTTCTTCTTCTTCTTCTTTTTCTTCTTCGGCCTCCTTCACTGATCAGATTTAAGATTCTGCCGACTCGGATATGTTGGAAAATGTTTTGGGGGTTTTAAAACGTTGATCGTGCAAATCACAGCAAGGAAAAATAAATAATAAACAAATAAGTAAATAAACAGATCAACAAAATAAATAAATAAACAGAACACAAGAAACAAAAGAGGGAACGGGGGAGCAATGCAAAGAAAAATGTACAAAAAAAGAAAAAGAAAAATGTACAAAACAGTGTCCCTGGCTTTAGTGGAGCTGGCCGGGCGGCAAGGCCGGGCCCACAGTCGCTAGACCAGAAGAGAGAAAACGGAAAAACAGCTGGAGGAAATCGGTAGGGGGGGGGGGGGGGGGGGGCTTTCATGGAGACCAGAGGGGAGGGGGGAAAGGGGGGGGAGAAGTGGTGGTGGTCGAATCATATTTGGGAGCTGAGTCTGGACCTGAAGAGGTCCAAAGACTTGAGCTTCCACCGTGTCCTGGGGAAGCACGTACCATTCTGGAATTGTCCGGGGAAAGAAGGATTTCAATTTTAAAAAAAATTAATAACATAGTTTAATTTCTTTCATTATTAAATCACATTAGACTAATTGAACTAATAATACAGTTTATTTTCTTTCATTATTAACACACAGTAGACTCATTGAACTAATAACACAATTTACTTTCTTTCACTATTAACACACATTAGACTCATTGAACAATAACACAGTTTGCTTTCTTTCATTATTAACGCACATTAGACTAATTGAACTAATAACACAGTTTACTTTCTTTCATTGTTAACACACATTAGACTCATTGAACTAACAACAGAGTTTACTTTCTTTCATTATTAACACATCATGGAAATCTGTTTAACGTCCTCCGGTCTGGAACAGACACATATGGGATATTAGTAGATATAAAGATGATGGGAACGATCCTGGAGGCAATGCCCGAAGGCACTGCAACAGTAAAGTCCCGAGTTTTTAGCAATACAGATAATGCAATAAATGAACACACATTAGACTCATTGAACTAATAACACAGTTTACTTTCTTTCATTATTAACACACATCAGACTCATTGAACTAATAACACAGTTTACTTTCTTTCATTATTAACACACATTAGACTCATTGAACTAATAACACAGTTTACTTTCTTTCATTATTAACACACATCAGACTCATTGAACTAATAACACAGTTTACTTTCTTTCATTATTAACACACATCAGACTCATTGAACTAATAACACAGTTTACTTTCTTTCATTATTAACACACATTAGACTCATTGAACTAATAACACAGTTTACTTTCTTTCATTATTAACACACATTAGACTCATTGAACTAATAACACAGTTTACTTTCTTTCATTATTAACACACATCAGACTCATTGAACTAATAACACTATCAAGAAGGACCTGTATAGTGTACGACAGGGTGGTACGTCGTACGCCTCGGTGTTGGATTTCCTGGCTCCTCGTCTTGTGCCTGATCTAACTGGCAGGTAGGCCGAGTTGATTTCAGCAAGGCCCTGGTCGTACTTGTAGAACATCTCCAGCCTGTTGTTCTTTCTCCTTTCTTCCAAGGATGACCACTGTTGTGAGGATCTCATCCACGCTGGAGTTTTGGCGGTACCTGTGTGCCACCCAGCGGGCACTCCTTCTTTGGACTTTCACAGGGTGTGGATGTCTTTCTTGGTGTATAGGGGTCCCACAGCACTGGGCGAACAAAATTCCCAATTTTCAGACACTTTTTTTATGATCTTGATTGATTTTTCAAAAACTTGCTCAGACCGAAAGAAAACAAAAACCAAATGTCATTTTAATATTGAGGGGACATTGCTGACGAAGCCCGGCTGTCCCTATCTACCTACTCACCTACCTACCTACCTTATTTTTTCGGCTTGGTAGGCCTAGCTCAAATCCACAACAAGACATCAATGAAAAGCACAAAATATGTAAATGGTACGGAGGGGAGGGGGGTCTAATTTGGAAACCTTATTTTATTTTTAAGACAATCACAAGCTATTAAAAAGAGTCCAAAGAAGGAAGACTAAACTCAGTAATTAAGGGAATTGGAATATATGGTGACAGGTTACAGAAACTAATAATTTAGTATCCCGGCCTGTCCGAAATAGGCGACTATACATGGTAATGTTTAAAAAAATCCGCAGTGTAGGCTCTACTACCCCCCCCCACCCCCCCCCCCCCCCCCCCCCCCACCCCCCGACACACCAAACTTTCTAACTACTTACAATCCAGTAAACGTGATTTTAAAATACTAATTCAATGCAGCAGGACTTTTTTTTTTTTAACGTTTTTTAATAACAGTTACCAGGTACACAACACACTTCCAGCCCAAACCAAGCTTGTACCTAACATTATAAATCAATTCAAACGCCATGACAAAGATCCAAACTTGGTAACATTAAAGTATCAGTTCGATTAACTTAAAAAATCGTCACAGCTGTACCAGTTATTATTTTTACAATGAAATATTATGAGGAAGAACACATAAGAAGCCGCGAGTCCTTGTCTTTTTTTCCTGACCTGATCTGACCTGTTAAAATGTTATTGTGTCTGTCAATAAATACATGTACAGTATAATAAAAATAATAGTTTCTACATAACAATTGTAAATTATTATAGCCTAGATTGTTTTTTGCTTCTCCAATTTTTCTTGTAATGATAGTTTATTTATGACAGTTGTAAATTTTTACAGCCTGGAATAATTATTTTGTTTACTCTTGGTATTTTCCTTTTTTGTCTACTATTATCAATAGTGAATTGACGTTAAATAAAGCCATTGAACTGAATTGAACACATGTGCATACGGCAAAAAGCACACAAATACGTACACACGAAACACATGACTCACTCTCTCTCTCTCTCTCTCTCTCTCTCTCTCTCTCTCTCTCTCTCTCTCTCTCTCTCTCTCTCTCTCTCTCCCCCTCTCTCTCTCTCTCTCTCTCTCTCTCTCTCTCTCTCTCTCTCTCTCTCTCTCTCTCTCTCTCTCTCTCTCTCTCTCTCTCTCTCTCTCTCTCTCTTAGCACTAATGAATTATTATTATTATTATTATTATTATTATTGCTACTATTATTATTATAGGATTGGGTTTCATCTTGTTATGTATAAGTGTTTACTCCAAAATGCGTGCATGTTAAAGATGAGTATGTAGAATAGGATTTGGTTTTATTCTGTCATGTGTATGTGCTTACATTTACGTTTTATGTATTTTTAAGATTAGTATGTAAAATGGGCTTAGGCTTGATTTTATTATGTGTATTGGCTTTAAATTCAAAATGTGTACATGTTACGAGTATGTAAAATAGGATTAGTCTTAATTTTGTGATGAGTTAAGTTTTACTTATGTGCATGTTAAATATGAGAACTAGAAAGTAGGTTTAGGCTTGATTTAGTTATGAGCAGTATTTACTTTTTAATATGTGTATTCGCTTGCAAACAATATGACTAGGTCTGCTTTTGTTACGAGTGTGTGTTTACTTTTTAATTTGTTCATGCTAAAAATGAATAATGTAATGTAGGAATAGGTTTCATGTTGCCATGGGTACATGTATTTACATTTTAAATTGTGCATGCTAAGATGAGTAGGTAAAGTAATACTATGTTTGACTTATTATATGCATGGGTTTCTTTTCAAATGAGTACATTTTAATGATGAATATATAAAGTATGATTGAGGTATTTTGTTCATGTTTGTGCACTTCTCTATTTTTGAATGTTTAAAGATGAGTGTGAAAAGTAGGATTGGGTTTTATTTTCCCGTGTGTATGCGCTTACTTCACACATTTTGAATGTTAATAATGAGCATAGTCAATAATAATAGGTTTGATTTTGTCATTGATGTGTTACAATATAGAGATGTTTTTTGCATGCTTTATATTACTTTGTATGTGTTTATTTTCGTTTTCCATTTCCTACTTTTATATATGTATTCTGTCCAGAGGGCTGGATGTAAAAAAGCATGTTATTGCTTATTCTATTACCCTCTATAAATAAAATTCATTCAATTCAATTCTCTCTCTCTCTCTCTCTCTCTCTCTCTCTCTCTCTCTCTCTCTCTCTCTCTCTCTCTCTCTCTCTCTCTCTCTCTCTCTCTCTCCTCTCTCTCTCTCTCTCTCTCTCTCTCTCTCTCTCTATGTTTAAGATAATGAATAACCTGGCGCCTCCCTATCTCTGTGAAAAAATCCAAATCAGTAATGCTCGTAATAAAAGTCTAATATTCATTCCTCGTCCAAGAACAGATCTTTTCATGTCATCCCTAACATACTCAGGAGCAAAACTATGAATGAGATGCCTGCATATATTAAAAACAAGAGCACCTTGGCGTCTTTCAAAAAATCATATAATAAATACTTAGTAGAATGTTTATAAATCACCTATATGTACGCCATGTTGTTTCCTCCGCATAATGTAAAAATGATTCCCTTCCAATATATAAATCACTTGCATCCAATGAATTTATGTTTAAACGCGGGAGGACAAATTATTTTATTTTATGCGTTTAAATTCTGATATTTTCTTTCCCTATTCATTGGTAATTATTATTACCCTATTGAATGTCATGTTATGAGATAACATGTGGATAACAAATATGTGTGTGTGTGTGTGTGTGTGTGTGTGTGTGTGTGTGTGTGTGTGTGTGTGTGTGTGTGTGTGCGTGCGCGTGCGTGTGCGTGCGTGCGTGCGTGCGTGCGTGTGTGCGTGCGCGCGCGTGTGTGTGTGTGTGTGTGCGCGCGTGTGTGCGTGTGCGTGTGCGCGTGCGTGCGTGTGTGTGCGCGTGTGTGTATGTGTGCATATATATATATAATTTTTTTTTTTATTTTTATTTTTTTCTTGCATGTTTCTGATTTCTTTTGTCTGTTTTGATTGTAGTTTATTTGTGTGGTTGTTTATCGTTTAATTTATGTTTGCTTGCTTGCTTTGTACGAGGACCTGATGAAAAAAAGCCATATTTTGTGCTTATTTAGTTATCCTCAATAAACATTCGAGTTCTCTCTCTCTCTCTCTCTCTCTCTCTCTCTCTCTCTCTCTCTCTCTCTCTCTCTCTCTCTCGTCTCTCTCTCTCTCCTCTCTCTCTCTCATCTCTCTATCTCTCTCTCCTCTCTCTCTCTCTCTCTCTCTCTCTCTCTCCTCTCTCTAGCCCCCCCCCTCTCTCTCTCTCTCTCTCTCTCTCTCTCTCTCACACACACACACACACACACACACACACACACACACACACACACACACACACACACACACACACACACACACACACACACACACACACACAGTGACACTGACTCATGACTGACACACCGTATTTGCTATATGATTTCAGACTGTCATCAGATGATTCGATTTCTACCCTCGGTGGTTTCACGTGAACAGAGAGAGTCTGGACAAGACGTGGTCAGGTCAAGCCAATGGGGACTCTGTCCAGTGCACCATGTCACACGCCCATCCATTCCACGTCACCACTGTCACAGCCACTGCAACTGTCACCGACAATAGCGTGAATGTGCATGTTGACGTGACATACCCGCCACACCAGCAAATATCTTACTGTCGTGACTCGCACCTTCAGGCTTTGACATCCCACAAAATGGCATCAGCTCCAATGACACATCCTTCCTCTTTCTGGTCACCCGAGACTTTGAGCAGTTCAGACTTCAATATACCGTCAGCATCCACAGTCCCTGCAGCTGAAATGAACTCCGTGCATAATGTTTCAGAGTTCCATAACAGTCATCCATCTGAACATCCAGGTTGGTGTGCCAGTATAGATTCCGGAGAGGGTCTGTACTGGCAAACAGATTTCCTGGTCAATAATGGTACCATCGACTATGGACAGTACGATACCAGTCTTACAAACGGCCTGGGCAACCTTGGTGAGCACTCTGGAAACCATGCGTTACAAGATAGTTGTTACAGAGATGGTAACCATTGGACAGCCAGCTCTAGCCTTGATCAGGCCTCGTATTCTGATGGGTATAGCGAATGGAGTGTGCAAGGAGGCAGTGTACAACACAACATGGAGGCAACTTGCCAGTTCAACGACACACCCATAGAAAATGGAATACATAGTGAAGAAATGAGATATAACACTTATGAACTAAGTCAAGGCACAATCTGTCACAACGCCCCAGGAAACTCTGAGAACATTTACCCTGATATTCCCCATTTTCCTCTCAGCTGCTCTCAGTTCCCAGGCCCATCACTATCTGGAAACTACAAGGAATCTACCACACAGCGCATCTGTCAAGCTGCTGACCCTTTTCAAGAAAACGTGGGATGTGGTCTTCAATGGCAGGAAAGCAATATTCAGGAAAGTTTCACAGACCCAGTGTGTCTTTCTGGGATGACTGACAACAGAGACGTGAAAACATTTCAAGAAACTGATATTGATCACCACGAACATACAAAATGTATTTTCGTTGATGACCTATCAAATAAAAGCAACATCAAAGGAAAACGAGAACAGTCACTCAACACAAAGCATAATGCTAGAGATGCTGGAAAACTAATTTGCAACAGATCGAAGGATGTTACAGAAAAAACTAGTTTGTTCACATCTAACTCGATCTCTCCTAGTTCCTTGAATGGTTTGCCTCTGTATCAGGAGCAGATGAATCATCAACAGCACCAGAGGATGAAATCAGCAATGCTTGACAGCCATTCTCTCCCACAGTCAAAACTTGATATTAGCTATCCATCTGAATCCGAACGTCGAATAACTCAACACAATTTGCCTGAAAAACAAAATAGACACACTTCATTCTTTATCTCTGAAACACACGATGACCCATCTTCAACGAATCAGAGCAACAGCCTACTGCCGCAAACAGTCTCTAGATCTGTCTCACCCCTCAATCAAAGCAAATCATCAGCGTTGGAACCCTCGAGTCTGCCCCCAACCTCTTCCATCTCTAAAACCAAGACTCTCTCTCCAACCATGAACGAAGCTCCTCAGCAGCTTGGATCAAATTCCCTGAACACATCGTCACAGTCAGCTGTCGACAGTCAGCCACGCAAGCATGTCGGTTCTGAAAGTCTGAGTGACTCTTCGTTATCACCGACGTCCTACAACACACAGTCTGCTATTGATGTGGACCATCTCCTGTCCACTGGTATCACTGTGGCAGGATTTAAGCCCAGACCTATCATCCGAAAACGGGCAAAGGTAATGTAAGTTTTTTTATTTATTCCATTTAGGCGTAACATCTTCAGGAGGGTTGCATAATTAATCAGTTCTGTTTAGTAAAAACAATTTTGATGAAAGTTCGGCCTCGTTGTGCATATGACATCTTCATTTTTCATACATCGGCAAAATCTTCAATCATTCTGATGAAGGTGGCCGATTTAAAAGGAAGAAGGAGAAGGGGTGGGTGTGGGTGGTGCCAATCTCGCAATGATCATAAGTTTTTAATTTTATCATAACGCAGCTGATGGGCATCCGAAAGTCATGACCTGGGATTGAGCGGTCCAGCCTCTTACGAGTAAGGAATTCAAAGCCAAAACATTTGATTGTGTATGGGTTCTTTGAAGATCCCTTATTACCGTTGTCCTGCACACTGCCTTAGAGTTTCATTTTATACCTGCGAATGAACTGGTAGGGTGGCAGTGGTGGTAAGCTTTGTTCATACTGTTTTATTTGGACTTTTCGGTTGCAATTCTTCCGTTGCTGTAATAGGTTCTTTCTTTCCTCGAATCGGTCTTGTTTTTAGGAGAGCCAAACCATACAAGAATAGTAAAGCCGAGATCAGTAAGAAATTATAGGGCTAGCGAATTAAAATGCGTTTGCACACACAAATTCACTCTAAGCCGCACGGGATACGCACTCAAATGCACTTTAGCATAAATAACAGATTGGCCTTTTGATTCCCACACCCCACTGCAGTGATCTCCCCCTCCTTCTACTTATACAATAAATCAGTTCCAGTAAGGTTCTTCAAATAATCACCTGCAGTAAACACATGGCAACTGTGGCAGAGAAATGTGAAGACACAAATAAAAAATGTAAAAGGCTGGAATAACTGAGCAGGCTACACGAACCAGGTCAATAACAGTTCTTTATTGGTTTTTTTAACTTTCTAAAAATAATAATTTGATTCGGATGGGAAAAGTGTAGGGATTTAGTGCAACTGATTTGGGAGGAGGTTGGGGTGAAAGAGTCAACGCATAACCGAGTGTGATAAGATGTTCCATATTTCTCCTATATAGCACAATGATAGCGTCCCCATGCATGCATGTGTCCCGTGAAAAGCTCTAACACCAGCTCATGATCTGTGCTCCCCTCCAGGTGATGATACCTCCAACCCACAAAGATGGGTCCTACTGGCACAAGCGCAAGAAGAACAACGACTCGGCCAAGAAGTCCCGGGAAGCCAAGAAGCAGAAGGAGAAGAACTTCTACCGGAGAGCCCTGGAACTGGAGTACGAGAACTACTTTCTGAAGGAGAGGCTGGGCCAGATGGAAGCGCAGCTCCACGCCATGACCGGCGGGTTGCCGGGTCCCGCCACTCCTCCTGTCATTCCTCCCATGCCTCCTCTTCCTCCTTCTGTTCCCCTTCCTCCTTCTATGTCTCCTGTTTCTCTGTCCGACTCTTTCTCTCCGCTGCCTCCTCCTCCTTCTATGATGGTTCCTTTGTGTGGTCGTTCTTCCGCCATAAACTGTGCTGCTGTTGCTTCCAGCGTAGGACCTTCTTGCGTTGCTTAACATGCCCAGAGTTCATAAATCAGATCACGGTGATTTATTTTTTACTCTGTTACTATGATTGCTTGTTGCTGTTTACTGAAAAAAAGTTAAATACCACTTCAATGCGGGGGTTGGGGCAACAAAGTATTCCATATTTAACATGAAAAAGTTGGCTGCCTAACGGGAAGAAGAAGGAGAAGAAGAAGAAGATAACAATGCTTTCCCACGACAGTTATATTCTTATCAGGTCTTTGCTCTTGGCTTGTTGCTTTAGGGTTATTTAACATTCCAGTAGCCTCAAAGGAGAAAACAGAATAAGTGTGTCGTTGTAAAGTTCTAGGCCTTAATAGATTATGTGGTCCGTGTGGCGACTAGCGTGCAGTACTAATTAAACAGTGTTACTCATTATTTGTCATTCGCAACCGGGAGTCCGTGGTAAGAGGGTTGACTATACTGACTCTCTCATTATGTGATGATTCCGAGGCAAAGTGGCAGATTGCTATCGACGTCCTACTGGGTGGCAGCCGGTGGGAAGGGCGACACAGGAACTCCTCCCTCACCAGCCCTTAATTTTATGAAGTTCTACTAAAGCTTAAGTGGGAACCTAAACGTTGTTACTTTCTAAATTAAGTAAACCCGGTAGAACTTCATAAAATTAAGCACAGATGGGAGTTGAGGGACTTGCAGGCTGACACGACGACAAGCAGTGACTTGGATCATCTCTGCTGATTTGACTTCGTCAATGATCCGCCGGCACCCAGCAGTGGGCTTTGGTTGTGCTGTTGCCCAGGGGGTGGGACACGCAGACTCATCCTCTGGGGTGGGTCCTTCAGCGCAGCGCCACTCACTGTTTGGAAGGGAACCCCTCTTGAAGGACCACGCCCGCCTGCAGAGACGACCCGACTCAGTTCGCCCGCATGTCTCCTGACAGTTTGCGACGACACCAGCTCCCGGTACGGAGTAGGTCGCCCGGTGGCCCTGAAGACGACTTTTGGGGGAGAAGTCTGCTCAAACAACACCAACGATACAAGACAAGCGGACTACAGGAGCACCTGGACAACCTTCGGCTTGTCTCACAATGCTCAAGTCTCCTACCGCCTAATAGATGCCAACACCTGCATCAAGATCAACAACCTACACGGATGCTGACTTCAGCATCAGGACAAGTTATTCTTCGACTCGGATTCCGTCCGAAATGTTCCAGTAACCGGAGGTGCATCCTCGTCTGTATGGGGTGTGCAACGTAGTGCCGGAATAATCTACGACGACGTCTGCCACGTCATGAATTCCTGTCCCATCATCAACTCCATCATCATCATCACCACCTCATCGAGAAGACTTCGTCTTCAGGAATACTGTCCTTAAGAGGCTACGCCTAATAGGACGCTAATCTCATCATCATTCATTCATTCATTATTTGTGTATGAAATACTTATACAAACAATTCATATTTGAGGTAAATTCTTAAGAGGGAAAAAGATTAGAGTGCAGCACCGATTGTAAGCAAGCAAACATTGGAGAAAAAAAGAAGAGGAGTGAGAGTTTGGGGTGGTGTAGAAAGTTAAACGGGTAGTTGAAAAGTGAAAGAGGCAGAAGCTGATTGAGGAATACCGTCCATAAGGGTCTCTGACCGATTGGACGCTAATCTCATCACCATTCCAAGCTGATTGGGTCCGTTCAGGAGAAGGAAAGAGACAGAATAAGAAAGAAGCATAAGAATAATAATTGACCGAAGAAACAATAAGAGAGAAAGAAGATTAACAAGAAGTGACTGAAAAAGAAAGAAGTGGATGATGGAAGAGAAGTAACATCAATTTGAGTTGTAAAATAGTTAATGAAGACTTTTGGGACTGTGTGTTGGATAACATAGTCGGCTACAGGTAGGAAGGGGTGTAACTGATAACATAGTTGACAGAAGTACTGATGTTAATTACAAATATATTTATTTGATAAATTTGATGTATAATTAATTGATTATTTATCTTTTTTTCAGGGACCACATCTGTAGGACCGAGTAGGGGCCACAGATACAATTCAGTAAAAAGACACGGTTTAAATTAGTTGAAGAAAATAAACCGGCAGTAGTAATATTCATTATTGTGTTGCTTTGAGCTTGGTATAAAGAGAATATTATGGAATCAGGCTGCGTAAAGTGTGAATGAGTTAGCGGAGTTTTGTAGGCCTTATGAGAGTGTGTATCAAAACACTATCTGAACGATCTTAGACGGAAAAAGTGCTGTCTCTATAGGGGATTTCAAGAATGAAAATATCACTTTTTCCGTAAAACAATTAACTAATATTTTCTGTCCCGGATAGTACACTTGACACTTGGAGTGCAAGTGAAGTTATAGTGCGCGTGCACTACAACTGCACTCGTAGAGCTGCAAATTTTCACGAGCTGCAAATTTGCACGCGACAGGCCTGACTTGTTGGTGTGCCGTTTGTTTATATAAACAATTTCTCAAAACTTAACAGTGTGTGTGAGTGTTTGTGTGAATAAAAGAAATGATCAACATCAATGTGCATGTTCACTGTTAGCCTTTCCACCCGTACCCACCTGACTCCCAAGTTCAAACTATCTGTCGGTCAGCATACTGTGAGCTGCGTCGCATTGGTACGATTCGCCATCTCCTGTCTATAGATACTACTAAGATACTAGTCTGCGCTTTTGTTCTCTCTAAATTAGATTATTGTAATTCACTTTTGTATGGCTGCCCCCAACACCTCACTGACAAGCTTCAAAAAGTCCAGAACTCTGCTGCCAGACTTGTCCTCAAGGTCTCTAAGTATCATCATGTTCAACCACTCCTGATATCCCTCCATTGGCTTTCCATCAAAGCACGTATTGACTACAAAATTTCCACTCTATGTCATTCTTATTTCTCTGGAAATGCCCCTAGCTACATCTCTGACATGCTTTCTGTCTATACTCCATCAAGGCAACTGCGGTCATCTTCAGATTCTAAAATTCTCTGTGTTCCTAGTACACGAACAAAAAATGTTTGGTGAGCGCTCCTTTTCCTTTTCGGCGCCATCAGTTTGGAACTCCTTACCACGCGAAATTCGCCATATCCAGTCCTTGCAATGTTTCAAATCAGCTCTCAAGACCCACCTATTCAAGCTACATCACAACCTTTAGGCCACATTACTTCTGGACTCCCCCCCCCCCCCCCCCCCCATATTAGTTTCATTGTGTGTTGACTGCAATGTCTACGTCAGCTTTGTTGCGAGAGATAGATAGAGAGAGAGAAGAGAGAGAGAGAGAGAGAGAGAGAGAGAGAGAGAGAGAGAGAGAGAGAGAGAGAGAGAGAGAGAGAGAGAGAGAGAGAGAGAGAGAGAGAGAGTGTTGATGCTTTATTCAACTGATTGTATTTTGTATTGTGTTTTTGGGTGGGGTGAATGGTGGTGATGGTAACGGTGTGTGTGTGTGTGAGTGCGCGCGCGCGCGTGTGTGTGTGTGTGTGTGTGTGCGTACGTGCGTGTATGTGTGGGTGGGGTGTGTATGTGTATGCCTATTTGCATGTGCGTGAGTGATTATTTGGTTTTGTTGTTGAATTTCTTGCTTTTAATTTTTGTTGTTGTTAAGCGCATAGAGCTCCACATTTGGTGGAGGAATGCGCTATATAAATGATTCACTATTATTATTATTATTATTATTATATGTC
>CM065684.1:43204741-43227241 GCA_017654935.2 Phymorhynchus buccinoides | reverse complement strand
GTTTTTTGTTGGCTTGGTAGGGGTTGAATACATGTGAAAGTTAGCTTTTGCGTCCACTCGGCCGCAAAACAGCACATATGCGACAAACCACCAACCAACCATCATTCATCAACTAAAAAAAAAAAAGTGGTTAAGGAAGTGTTTTTTTAATATGCCAGGGTTTCTGAAAACGTAGAGATTGTGCATATCTACGGACTAGACCTCTCAAATCACCCCCTAAAATATGAAACAATGCGTGATATTTACACTTTAAAATCTCCAGTAGGGAATAAATATAGCTATATAAGAATTTCTATTCACTCTGTCAGAGTGTGTGTGTGTGTGTATGTGTGTGTGTGTGTGTGTGTGTGTGTGTGTGTGTGTGTGTGTGTGTGTGTGTGTGTCTATGTGTGTGTGTGTAGTTCGCATTTAAAAAAGAACATAATGCTCATAACTACCATAAGTCCTGCTTTAGTTTCAATGGCAAATTGTAATAGTAATACAGTGGAACCTCCCTTATAAGACTTCCCATTATAAGACTCCCTCCCACATTAGACCTACTTCTTTGAGACCTTGCCCTTATAAAGACCCCTCCCTTATAAGGCCCCTCCCTTATAAGACCCCTCCCTTATAAGATCTCATTTTGGAAGATTTTTTAAGGTCTTATAAGGGAGGTTCCACTGTACTTTATCTAGACCAGCATTTTCCACTTATTTGGATTTAAGTTTATGCATGCTTAAAAAACCTGAATTGATTTTCAGAACAAGTGTATGAGCATGAAAAGGACAAGGAAACAAAATCACCTGTAGTCTTATGAATGATGTTTGGCATGTGTGTGTGTGTGTGTGTGTGTGTGTGTGTGTGTGTGTGTGTGTGTGTGTGTGTGTGTGTGTGTGTGTGTGTGTGTGTGTGTGTGTGTGTGTGTGTGTGTGTGTGTGTGTGTGTGTGTGTGTGTGTGTGTGTGTGTGTGTGTGTGTGTGTGTGTCTGTGTGTGTGTGTCTGTGTGTGGATGTTTACATGCATTAATGTAATCACTACTGTCATTGTTAAGTTTAGTGTGTTGTCTTCATTCACCTCGTCAAAGCCTTTTTAAAGACGGAAATTTTGTTTTCTTCACAGCGTTTATTATTTTTTTCATCTTCATGTGTTTGTGTGAGTGTAGTAGCGTTTTGATGGGTTTTTTAGTTCAATTATGCATTAATGTTCCTAATGTGTTTAAAACAAAATATACACAGGGATCAATCTTGTCACAGGACATCATGTCATTTGACCAGTTCGAAGAAAGTATAATACGTCATTTTCATAAGACAATAGGTCGTAATGTAAAAAAAAAAATACAGGAAGAAAGAAAAGAAAGGAAAATCAGCTTGAGCACAATGAAAACATTTTTCTAGGACTCTCTGTTGCAATCAGCCACACAGGTTCGCAGACGGCGTGTTCAAAACATTAAATAAGGAAAGTTCATTGCAATGTAAAGTAATGATAGAACAGTTATTTATGGTATATATTGTTTCACCAAGTCAATCTGATCACTATGGAATCAAGAAGTGGAGATTAGGTATTAGGTATTATTAGGTACTTTATAGTCACAGAGGCGTCTGTGAAATTCGGGTTGCTCCCAATTGGAGAGCGCGTCGCAGCCAGAGGCGCGCCACCCTATTTAACAATTTTTGTTTGTTGCATGCAATTTTTGTCACTGATGAGGGGGGGGGGGGGGGGGGGGGGATTTTGACCAAATGACAACTTTTTTCGTTGCCACTAGGTTTAGCGTATGCTAAGTGCATGGGCACACGGGACCTCGGTTTATCGTCTCATCCGAAAGACTCCACATTCAGACCGTTAAGGCCTGGTGCAGAATGAGAGGAAAAAATCCCCTGTACCCAGGTTCGAACTCGGGTTTACTTGACACGAAGTGAACGCGATACCACTGTGCCACTCTACATTTAGCGTCCAATCGAACTATGGCATCAATCACAGCACAAATGGGCGACGATGAAAATGGAGTTTTACGTCCTCCTGGTCTGAATCAGACACATATGGGACATTTGTAAATACAAATATGGTGGGAACAATACTGGAGGCAGTGCCCGGAGGCAGTACAAAACCAGTAAAGTCCCGATTTTTTTATTAATGCAGATAGCTGTAGCGGTGACCACGCCTTGGTTAAACCTCATCGGCTATGGCACAGCCACAAGTTAATATTGTTAGATCTATCACAGCACAAATTGAACGAAAGTTTAGCTTTCCGTCCTCCCGGCCGAAGCCATATGGGACATTACTTTTTATTTAGTTGGGGTAAAGCACAAATCAAAATCCTTTAAAGTTACTAACGGACATGAGGTAAAGTTAATAAGTCATATGACCTCTTGCCTGCAAAACAGTAGGTCATTTCAAAATGTTATACATGTGTCAGTGACTGATGACCGGTGCTAAGAATGATCCCTGCATACATGTTTTAATTTTAAATGCTTTCCCAAACCAATGTATCTAACATTTGATTGAAATAATGAGGCTAAGAGAGGAGATAATGAAATTGAACAAAGGGGAGAACTCTCTTAAATTAACTACCCTCCACCAAAGTTGGTGGTGAGTTAATTTAAGAGAGTTCTCCCCCTTTGTTCAATTTCATTATCTCCTCTCTTAGCCTCACTATTTCAATGATGAATCTTTGATTAACTAAAATTCACTTTGAGGCTTACCAGTTTGTTGTGTGTTGTTTATGTGTAACATGTTCAAGGTTAGAAGGCTATGCCACTCTTGAATAAATGTTGATTTGTTTGTGCATCATCCTCTCCACCAATGTTGATGTGTACTGTGTGGGTGAAGGGTCATAAAGGCCAACCTGGCACATCCTTTTTTGAGGAAGATGCTTTGTTTGCTTCCCTTTGGGTCTGATCCACTCATTGCTAGGTGATTGGTATCGTAATCAACTTTGGTGGAGGGGAGTTAATTTAAGAGAGTTCCCCCCCTTTGTCAATGAATCTAACATTGAATTCAAAGTATAGGAGGCTCTTAAGTATCCACTTTCTGAACAAATAACCAAAATAAACTAAAGTGACGGGAAAAACAAATTATGAAAACTTCTTTAAGACATGATCTGGAAGAATAAGGAACTTGCACATTACCTCAAACCTAATTTTAATGCTTCCTCTATAGAAAAATGAAAAGGGTATAAAAAATATGACCCCCACCTCCCCACACCCACACACATGCACACACTGCTTATGTTCTTCTTCTTCCTTTCACCATCTTGTGTCGAAAATTATGATGGTACTATGTTGTATGTTTATAATATGATTTGAATAATTCAAATTTGTGTTTAAATTTATATTTAAACTGTATTGAAATTTATATATTTACATGTACATACATGTGTTTATGTCTGTCCTGAAGAACACTTTTGAAACAGATTTAATTCATGTACACGCACTCACACACACACACGCGCACACACACATGCACGCACGCACAGACACACAGACACACACACACACACACACACACACACACACACACACACACACACACACTCCTTTCATCAACCCTTTTCTACAAAAAAATATTTTCCTCTCCCCCATTTCCCATACGCTTCATTTACACCCCCCCCCCCCCCCCACACACACACAGTATATTGCTGGGGGTTAAATTTGTAGGAGAACGGTATGGGGTGGGGTGAGGTAATCTGGATGAACAATCTGTTTGAAATGGTTGGGTTAGGATAAGGCAGAGGGAGGGGGGTAACTCTTGGACTTTGAGAACAGGGGAAGGGGCTGGAAGGGTTAGGGGGGCATAGAGGTAGAATGGAATTGGGGAGAAGAAGTGAAGGGGGGGGGGGGGGGGTAAATGAACTGTGAAAGAGATAAATGTACTTGGGGTTCAGGTGGGGGAATGTCCTGGAACGTACCATTTTGCCCTTTTTTTTAGTTTGACCTGTTAGGGCGAAACGGAACTTCATCAACCCTGCAGTAGCACTAGCAGTGCCGTTTCGCCCTGTCAATCCATGTCATTTCGCCCTGTTGTTTTTGCCTTGTTTCCAAGTGCCCCGTCACGTTCACAATTAATTGCCATCTATCTCCCATGTGAATAAGCTGAACAGTTTGATTTGTCATCCCAAGTTTTTTCCCATGTTTTTCAGGTTCACTGCTAAAAGTGATCTCTGATGTTTGATAGATATTAGATGTCTAATGTATTCACTGATTTTTCACCATCGCTCTGAGAGTGAGTTGATGATAACAGCCTCAGTTTTTTTTCTCCTATGCTGTGTTTTAAATTTCTGTCACTTTGAATAGTGAGCTGTCGTTGCAGAGATCGAGGTGTACCTTATAGGATTTGAAATTTTATTAATTTTTTTATGTATGGTTATAGGGGCGTGTAGACAATGGTTTTTTTCAAACTATGGCCACATGATTGTCTTTCATACTTCAGCTGATGCTTTTAGGTTCAAACTGGCTCCCAATGCGTTTCTTAGTTGATACTGATGAAGAGTATATTGTGAGCGCAGATGCGTCGTGCTGCCGTTATGCGCCTAACTAAGAAATAGTTAGGCCCAGCAAGTCAGACTTCGGCTGGAGGAAATGTTTTTGAAAAGCGTTTCGTGAAAAAAGGCAGGAGAATGGACTGGTTAGGGAGCAGAAAGATAGTAGATGATAGTAAGCAAAGGGAAAAGGCAGTTAGAAGAAGAGTATATGACTAGAGGGGTCTTTGACTAACGTTTGTCAAATTATGACTTAACGTTGTTTAGACCAGTGAGTACCTCCCTGGCGGAAATGTGCACTGGAGGTTCAAAACATCTCTCACTGGATTCCTTGCGTGATGCTGATCAATGAATTATATAGGGGAAGACGGGGTAAAAAGCGCATGGGCGGGTAAGAAGCCCACCCCAATTATCTCATGAAATAAAGAAAATTTCAGTCACATTTACCCATGAGACGAATGCTAAACATTAACACTCGTCTCATGGGCAAAATGAGACTGAAATTTGCTTCATTTCATGAGATAATTGGGGTGGGCTTCTTACCCGCCCATGCGCTTTTTACCCCGTCTTCCCCTATATACGGTTAAATGGGTCTCTGGCTAACAAGTTTCAGACTATGGCCAACACTTTTTAGACCAGTGGTAGCTCCTTGACAGAGGTTTGCACTGGGGGGTTAAAATGTCTCCCACTGGATGCCTTATGTGGTGCTGATGAATACTAATATTAAAGGTTAATACGAATCTCTGGCTAGTGGTTTTCAGACTATGGCCAACAGTGTTAAGACCAGTGATTATCTCCTTGGCAGAGGTTTATACTGGAGGCTCAAAATATATCCCAATGCATTCCTTGCATTATGATGTTGATGTTGATGAATAATATTTAAGGCTATAGAGGTCTCCGGCTAATGGTTTTCAGACTATTGCCAACAGTGTTTTGACCAGTTAGAGAGAGAGAGAGTGAGAGAGAGAGAAAGAGAGAGAGAGAGAGAGAGAGAGAGAGAGAGAGAGAGAGAGAGAGAGAGAGAGAGAGAGAGTGTGAGAGAGCGAGCATCAATCGTCCTCATCAAACTGAGATAATGATCAATGACAATATGAACCCTGTTTGTTACGCTTAGTCATAAATCAATACCTTTAAAATGAGCTTTGCTATTTTTAATGCCCCGCCAGAGGCACACACACACACACACACACACACACATACACACACACACGTTGGTTTTTCTTTTCTTTCTTTTTCTTTCAACTGCTATGTTGTTGATTCCCCCCCAGAATATCGGATACTTGGCAAGAAGGGCGAAGGTACCTTTTCGGAGGTACTCAAAGTCCAGAACATCAAAGATGGCACCTACAGGGCGTGTAAAAAGATGAAACAGAACTATGACAGGTAAGTGTCTTTATTTAATTAAGGGGTTGGGGATTATGGGGGGAGGAGTGTGTGTTAAATATGCGTGTGGGTGAGAATGACGTATGGGTCACTGAAACTCATTTGTCATTCTGTTCTTCTCGTTCTATTAATCTTTTCACTCCGTTTACCCTCTTCGATCAGTTTCCTACGCTACATGCCCTAGGGCTTGCTTGTGCTGCCAGAACTTTGTTTGTGCACTTTATAGGGGATGGGGGAGGGGAATGGTGGTGAGTACGGGGGGCGGGGGTGGGGGATGGTTAGGGTGGGTGGGTGTTGAAGGGAGGTGGGTGTTAGTATGATTAGGGGAAGACGGGGTAAAAAGCGCATGGGCGGGTAAGAAGCCCACCCCAATTATCTCATGAAATGAAGCAAATTTCAGTCTCATTTTGCCCATGAGACGAGCGTTAATGTCTAGCATTCGTCTCATGGGCAAATTTGACTGAAATTTTCTTTATTTCATGAGATAATTGGGGTGGGCTTCTTACCCGCCCATGCGCTTTTTACCCCGTCTTCCCTTATATGCAATGCATTCTCTAATCTATTCATTTTCATAGAGATGTATGGTGAGGATACGTGAACCAGTCTGTTAGAAATGTTTGTACGAATGGTGAGTGAAAAGCGAATTGAGTTGCTGTTTGCATGATTAGGGGAAGACGGGGTAAAAAGCGCATGGGCGGGTAAGAAGCCCACCCCAATTATCTCATGAAATAAAGAAAATTTCAGTCAAATTTGCCCATGAGACGAATGCTAGACATTAACGTACTCGTCTCATGGGCAAAATGAGACTGAAATTTGCTTCATTTCATGAGATAATTGGGGTGGGCTTCTTACCCGCCCATGCGCTTTTTACCCCGTCTTCCCCTATGCGCTATATAAGCATTATATTAATTAGTATTATTATTAATGGAGGAGGGGGAGGCTGTAAGAACTATGTTGAAACTCAGTGTACCTGAAGTCCCATGCGTTTTTTCATCCCCCTTTTACCCTACTCCCCCCCACCCCCACCCTTCCACTATTTTTTAATTATATGGCATGGGTCACTCGGGTGCAAAAACTCTTTCAGTTTCACAACTGATTTAATTTTTTTTTTAATAACGTTTGTAGGGGAAGACGGGGTAAAAAGCGCATGGGCGGGTAAGAAGCCCACCCCAATTATCATGAAATAAAGAAAATTTCAGTCAAATTTGCCCATGAGACGAATGCTAGACATTAACGCTCGTCTCATGGGCAAAATGAGACTGAAATTTGCTTCATTTCATGAGATAATTGGGGTGGGCTTCTTACCCGCCCATGCGCTTTTTACCCCGTCTTCCCCTACCAGAAACTGAGCTTCAGTTGTTGGGTGGTTTATTTTTATTTTTTAATATAGGCCCTATCCCAAATAAAATCGACCACAAGCGCTGTGGGGCGTTTATAACTTGTTATTTTTCAATCCCGGAAGTCTCCCGGGGAATCTTGAAAACAGCACGGTGATGCCATATTGTTTTCAAAGGCAATGTAATCATTTTACGAGGCTTATCGGGCTCAAACTGCCTCTGTCCATCATTTTAACTGTCTGTCTGTCTCATTGTCTCTCTCTCTCTCTCTTGTATCATGCACTAATTGTGCTTGTTACACTAGGAATAAGTTTGCTCGTTTCCTTTTTTGTTTGTGATTGTTTGTCTCTCAGTTTGTTTGTTTGTTTGTTTGTTTGTTTTCATTTCTTTTGCATGTGCGTTGTGCTAAGTGTGTGGAAGGCTTGCTGAAGTGTGTATGCTCTTATATGAAAAGATGTATTATTTTATGCATATTTGATTTCTTGTCATGTTTGATTGCTTTATAAATTATTGCTAACTTGTTTTTGTCGAGGACATGGTGAAAAAAAAGTATTGTTGCTTATCCATTTATCCTCATTAAATATTTCAATTCAATTAAAATTCAATTCAATTCAATTCAATTCAAATTATCTCTTGCGTTGCTCCCCTGAATCCTCCAACATAGCTCTGCCCCTGTGCCCCGCCGGGACCATGGGCGGACCCTGGACCCCTGCTTTTCAGTTTGTTTGTTTTTCATTTTGGTGAGTTGCACTCATGATATAGATTTGTGTGTATGTTTGTCTCCTGAGGCAGTCCTTTCGATCGTTTTTCTGATTGAGGTTGAATTACTGTGTGGCTCGATCTTTGCTGCAACAACGTGAACATGATAAGCCCACAGGGCACAGCCTATGCATCACTCTTGGCATTGGTTAAGCACACACACACTGTCACATGTGCATGCGTGCACACACACACACACACACACACACACACACACACCGCACGCACGCATGCACAGAGAGAGAGAGAGAGAGAGAGAGAGAGAGAGAGAGAGAGAGAGAGAGTAACACACACAGTCACACGCACAAACACTCACGCTCACACACACACACACACACACACACACACACACACACACACACACACACACACACACACACACACACACACACACACACACACAGAGATATAATGATAGCCTGGTATATAACAAAAATTGCATAATCACCGTACAATCGACAGATTTCCTTCTTTTTACCACTTAGACTTAAAGTGCATTAATAAAAAAAGAAAATGGCAAATTAAGTACTTTATGCATTCACCCCAGTTCTTAAAACAAGTGCATGCAAAAGTACAAGAAGATCTTCGAATGTACTTGAACTTTTCTTCGCCTTTCCCTCGTTCATATTGCATCTTTGGTGACATGGACATAACGGGCATGAGGTTTGGGATATGTAGGCTAATACTGCCAATGTTCGCTGTTATTCGTTTAATGGTTTAGGCTGTAAAGCTTAGCATGGAATACGAATCTTGCCCTACATAAGCGCACATAAAGAAACATTTTAATCGAATTGCCTAAGAAGGCTTCGTCATCAGGCAACGTGTGCTAGTAGGGCGTTAATCTCACCTACTTGACTTGAGGTTTTAAATACAGACAGACAGACAAGGAAACCCACAGGTCCTCGATGTGGTTGCATTGTCCCCCCGTTCTTACAGAACTAGGAACGCAAAAATAGTAAAAGAGTAGGCTACCATTTTACCAACCCTTCCTTTTCTTCTTCGATCGCTTAGACAGTTTCCTGTCTGTTATGAGCGCATATGCGTCATGCTGCTGTTTTGCACCTAAGTAAGAAATAGCTAGGCCCAGCATGTCCGACTTCGGCTGGAGCAAATCTTTTTGAAAGTGTTTCTTGAAAGAAAACAGAGGCAGGAGAATGGACCGGAAAGGCAGAAAGATAGTAGATGACAGCAAGCAAAGGGAAAAGGCAGAATCAAAGGAGAGAGACAGATTAGAGGAAGTTAGAAGAACAGAACTTCCAGAAGGTGGGGAAACTATACAAAAGACCCCCGGTATCCCCACGGGGGGGTGGGGGGGGGGGGGGGGTGTACCAATCCGTAGGTGGCATATTTTAAGAACCTTACAGTTACACAGATTCTGTTAGCATTCCCCGTCTTTTGATTAGAAAATGCTGTGTTAATTTGAATGCAAAGAATTCAGCTGGGTTTGTGTTGGGGGTTTTTTGGTGGGGGGTGGGGGGTGGTGTGTGTGTGTGTGTGTGTCCAAGCATTTTGTGTGGGGGGGGGGGGGTATTGTTGTAGCAAAACTCAACATCAGCATTGTATTGTGTACATAGGCTTTTTGCGCACTCACATTGAGCACTCATAACAGCTATTGAATTTGCATTGCCAAATTATCGATTGACTTTGTTGTAGGCCTCTACCCTACCTACTATTTGGCCTTGTATTGTGTACATAGGCTTATGCTATTCAAATTCCTATTCACAAACCATAATCACGTTCACTTTTTGCATTTTTAAATACCCTGCAAGCCTGTTATTTTATTGCATTGATCAAATCGTACATTTTATATGCGTCACAGTTTTTCTTTTGCTTGGCATAACATCTGAGAGCGCAAGCAGAGAGAGATCGCCTTTTATTCGTATAACAATCTCCTTGCGCAAGCCGGAAAAGTTGAGCCTTGCACGCAATGCATGCATGCATAGTCTACCTCTTGCCGAAAGAGAAACTGACTGCAAGCTAGCCCAGCGAGCCGTGTGACGTGATTAGTTAATGCGTGTTTCATGAGGTTTGATAATGCTCTCGCCATGACCCAAATCGGGTCGATAAATCCATGGACGTCAGTTAAAGACCCACCACGTCACGAAAGAGAAACTGAATCACGGTTTTCACGTGTTTTCCCTCTTATAGCTGGTAAGAAGTCATAAGAGATATTCCTAGCATAAGAGGGAATGTGACACGTGACGTGGGGGGGTCTTTAAGAGTTGGTCCTAAATCGAGGCAGGCGCTACATGGAGATTAAGCGCCATTTTAGTTTTCTCTCATTCTCTCTCTCTTTTGTAATGAGCTAATGTTAGTATTATTATGACCATAAGGGCGCTCAGTAGTGATGACAGGAGTGACCGTTTATTTGATTAGATATTTTCCCGTCAATTAGATTTTGCCACTTTTCTAGTTGACTGTGCAGTATTCACATTGTTATGTTGGGCCAGGGATGACATGACATGAGTACCATTTTTTGCACAGGGTTGGGTTGCACACTTACAAAATCTAGGCCTATTGATTAGTGGTCTTTAATTTAGAATAATCAGCACAATCACAGCAAGCTGCAAGGTGGACACAAATCTGACTTTGCAACAACAACAACAACAACAACAACAACAAAAGTATTAGGTATGTAATTCTACAGACTTACAAATAATCCAAGTACTGATCATGGCCTTGGAACCGTTGCTTATCGCGATATATATACTACTTTACTCACAATCGGTTACGATCGAACCCACAGAAGAAAATCCGTTTAACGTCCTCCGGCCTGGAACAGGCACATGTGGGACATTAAAAGATATAAAGATGGTGGGACAATTCCGGAGGTACTGCAATACCAGGAAAGCCGAATAATTTTCAAATATCAAGATGTAACCATAAGTTGACGGGTGGAACCCACAATATACCAAAGGTCCTTTACATGTGGACAGCCTTTCCTTTCTCCCCTGCTACCCCCCCCCCCCCCCGGCCCCCCCCCCCCCCTTTACTTGTTCATGCTTCAACACAGACACACCCTCCTCTGCTAAAATTAGTTCTGCCTAATTCATCAGTTACCTCCCCGCCCCCCCCACCCTCCATCCCTTCTGTCACCTGTAGGGGAAGACGGTGTAAAAAGCGCATGGGCGGGTAAGAGGCCCACCCCAATTATCTCATGAAATAAAGAAATTCAGTCAAATTTGCCCATGAGACGAATGCTAGACATTAACGCTCGTCTCATGGGCAAAATGAGACTGAAATTTGCTTCATTTCATTTTTTTACCCGCCCATGCTTTTACCCCGTCTTAAACCAGTTTATTTTTCTTGTTTTTAATTTTTAGTTCTTGTGGATTATCTCATTCTTTATGATGAAGATTAAAGACATAGTACAATGTGATTTCTGTGACCACTTAAAACACCCCGAAGGAAATGACTCGACCCGTTAGCTGCAGAACAGGAAGAAAATAATATCGGTAAAGGTCAAGATGTGCCACCCCCCTACATTTCTCGGTTAATTGTATTTTTCCGTTATTGCCTTTCTTACCATACATAAAGCTGTATTTTAGGAACATTTTTAGCTAATAACCTTTTTGGAATACTAACCCTATCCCTAACCCTAGCCCTAAGCCTAACCCTACCCCCCACCCTATAAGACGGAAAAACGCAACGAACCACAACTGTGACAAATCGCGGTGTACTGCAGTGGGGGGTAGGGTTAGGTTTAGGGCTAGGGTTAGGGGTAGGGTTAGTATTCCAAAAAGGTAATTAGCTAAAAATGTTCCACCAAGCAATATATTTGTTCCTAAAATACAGCTTTATGTATGGTAAGAAAGGCAAAAACGGAAAAATAGAATTAACCGAGAAATGCAGGGGGGGTGGCACATCTTTACCTTTACTATAATATCTTACACAACAGTCTTCACTAGTTTGTTTGTTTTTAGAAAACAAAAAGGATGGATGAAGCAAAGACAGCTGAAACAAATTGATGAATATTTTGAACATATCTGATGCGGGTGTTGTTAAACAACAGTTGCACTCTTTGTTGCGTTCTTTCCATTGGTTTTGAAGCAATAACTGAGCAAACAACGCCTCTTATGTCAAGAAGTGGTCTTTGGCTTTTCTCGGGCAGTATATCACCATAGAGCAATAACTGAGCAAGCAATGCCTCTTGTTTCAAGAAGGGTTCTTTAACTTTTCTCGAGCAGTGTATCACCATAGAGCAATAACTGAGCAAGCAATGCCTCTTGTGTCAAGAAGGGTTCTTTAACTTTTCTCGAGCAGTATATCACCATAGAGCAATAACTGAGCAAGCAACGCCTCTTATGTCAAGAAGTGGTCTTCAACTTTTCTTGAGCAGTATATCATCATAGAGCAATAACTGAGCAAGCATCGCCTCTTATGGCGCCACAAGTGATCTTTAACTTTTCTTGAGCAGTATATCGTCCGTCTAACCTCGCCAACATCGTCCTGGCGCCACAAGGATTCGAACCTGCAACGCCAATCTAAGCCTAGGCCTGCTGATGGATTTGTTGTCGTACCCTGGCTAAAAGACTCCAGGGATCATCCCAACTGCCGAAGCACTTGAACACTATGGTACAAATGCACCATCTAGGAATAACATTACGTGTGTGACCGGTTTTTTTTATTACCCCGCCAGTGGCAGTCACACTCCGACTTCGGAGGATTTTGGAGACTGATGATGTTATGCTAGGAGCTTGTCATGACTAAAGACAATCCCCGCATAACTATGCAGAGCATAACAACATTTTGATGTAGCCTTGGTGCTCTAGCCTATGTCAATTGGTCTGACACAGCCTTAAGCCAAGGCGACTGCTGGTGGATAACAGATCAATCCTTTCAAAAGTCTGTTTTCTCGTATTGTGCTTGTTTCCAAGACTTCAGTAGCTTACAAAACTCTACACATGGAATCATGCTTTTATATTTTTGTTTTGTTTTCTTCTTCTTCTTCTTCTTCTTCTTCTTCTTCTTCTTCTTCTTTTTCTTCTTCTCCTTCTTCTTCTTCTTCTTTGATTTTCCTTGTTAGTAGCTGTTATTTGTCTCACCTGTTGTTGTTGTCGTCTTACTCTGGCTTAAAGACTCCAGGGATCATCCCAACAGCCGAAGCACTTGAACATTATGGTACAAATGCACCAGCTAGGGATGAGAACATTACGTGTGTGACCGTTTTTGATTACCCCGCCGCGTGGGCAGCCACACTCCGACTTCGGAGGAAAGTCTCACCTGTCAATCCTAAGTGAAACGCTGTTTTGTTCCAGTTTGTTACGCCTTGGAATACACGATACTTGTCCTAATAAACGGGAACCTGGTTTGTCACGTTGGAGCTCTAGCCCCGTGACAAAGCAATTAGTGATTGTCAGCAGGGGATCTATCGAGTAGGTGACGGTCCTTTGAGTGGTGGATCGAAGCGGGCATTGCAGATCTGGGTCGCTGAAAGGCCTGTGGAGGCTATTTACTCAACGTAATGGGAGAGCGCATTGATAGTTGAAAAGCTGTCCTGGTGTAAGTGACAGTGCGCTTAAAAAACAAACCCAACAATAAATAATTTCTGAGCTTCTCCGAAATCGGAATGTGTCGGCTGTGTGCAGCGGGTAGACTAATGAAAACTGAAAAGCGGACACCTGTTACGGCCTTTGGGCTTGGGAATGCAGAAGAAGAAGTATGCCCTCTGTAGTCTAGGGTGTATAACTTTCGCTGTATCTCTTTCCCCTGGTCAAAATACAGACACCAACAAAAGTTAGGGACCACTAATTCCTCACATACGCACGAGACATAGATAGCGCCACCAAATCCTTTAACCTTTTTATAAATATTTAGACTGATTAAATGTACACCGGAACCTAAACATTCATTGCATTCGTGGTATTGTTTGTGCTCAAAAGCAATGAGAAATGCCATCACCCCAGATTTTAAAATCAGAAAAGCACGGCTATGAAAAAACAAAACAAAAACGGTTTTTAATTTGGGTTCTTTAAACGGTAATAAAGACATAATGTTATGGCAGAGTGTAACAAGAAAAAGTATGGGAACTCTTCGTTTATGAATCAGAACAAGGTACATGTAAATAATAATAATAATAATAATAATAATAATAATTGTTGCGCTCTTTCTCCAAATAATGGAGCGCTTACAAAGTTAACTTTAGACAACAACAATAACAACAGTAATAAACACAAAACATTCAATATATTATATTAAATACAAATCCGATACTTCACACGTGCGCGCGCGCACACACACACACACACACGCGTGCGCGCGCGCGCACGCACAGCACACCCATACAAACACACAGAATAGACATTCATGCGCGTACCGAAATCATGAGTGTGACCCAGTCAGCCAACATGTTTCTGTTAAATTGTGGGTTCTTTCTTTCTCTCTCTCTTCTCTCCTCTCTCTCTCTCTCCCCGGGCCTCTCTCTCTCTCTCTCTCTCTCTCTCTCTCTCTCTCTCTCTCTCTCGCTCTCTAGGTTGGCTATGTAGCTATTGACATTAAATCATCAATTTGTCTCTTCTCTCTCTCTCTCTCTCTCTCTCTCTCTCTCTCTCTCTCTCTCCCTCTCTCTCCCTCTCTCTCTGCCTGTGTGTGTATGTGCCCGGCGCGTGCATGTGTGTGTGTGTGTGTGTGTGTGCGCGCGCGTGTGTGTGTGGGTGTTGTGTGTGTGTGTGTGTGTGTCTGTGTGTCTGTGTGTGTGAATGAAGGGATATTAACCATTAATTTGTCTTGGCTGACCTCGTCCACAAAGTAGCTAACACGGTGACACACATTTCGTTTCAGTTGTTCATAAATCAGCGCCTGTGTGTCTATAATCCCCCGTCGTGTTCTTGATTTTATGGGCTGGTGGCTGGTAGGGTATAATGGCACGTTAGCCTTTTGTTTCTGTCGGCTATTTCGTAGGATTATGATGTATGTTTATCACCCTGTATGTGTGTGTGTGTGTGTGTGTGTGTGTGTGTGTGTGTGTGCGTGTGCGTGCGTGCGTGCGTGTGCGTGTGCGTGCGCGCGCGCGTCTTTCACTTTATAGTACCTAAACTACCTAACCGATCTTTACCCCCAAAAAATGCAAAAGGGGTCTCCCAAGTCCTGACGGGAATGCCCGTAATGTCCGACTCACCAAATGGCAAGCCATATAAAGTGTATCCGTGTGAATTTGATTAAAAAAAACAACAACTGAATATTCAAAATTTATTGAGTACTCAAAATGATAATGGAAGAATTAAAACCAAAATTGGTGTAGTGAAAAAAACACCTGTCACTGAATGATTTTCCTTTTACATTGGAACCTCCGTATTATGATATTAGACCTTCCCTATTAAGACTCCCTCTAAGATGTGACCACAAAAAAAGCCACCAATTTCCCCCTTTCATATCCGGACTAACCTACTGCGTGTCTACCTCCCAATAAGACCCCTCCCCTTTAAGACCTTTTTTGTGCTTAGTGAGCATGCGCAATGAGGAGATGGGAAGAATTACATGCGAGAGGAAGTTTTCAGGACACCAGAACTTAGGAACTTGTTTCAATTAGAGTATCAGATTTCACACTTTCCTATTGTTTTACTCTTTGCGTTGAAGAAGAAGAAAGTTTGGTGTTTTACGTCCTCTCGACCCGGGCAGGCACATATGGGACATGTGTATTAGTTGGATATGTGAAAAATGAGGCAAAAACATTTACAAAACAGACATAGACAGAACGTGGACAACATACATAATGGAAAAGGGGTATTGATATTCTGTGGTAGATGATATTCTGTGGTAGATAGCAAGTAAGGATGTACTTTTTTGAAAAGATTGGGAATAGTACTCTTTGCGTTGAAGTAACCGTATAGTTTATATATGGCTTTGCCATTTTGTTTTGCCCTTTTCGTCGATTAGGTATTAGGTACTTTATAGTCACAGAGGCGTCTCCGTGAAATTCGGGTTGCTCCCACCTGGAGAGCGCGTCGCAGCCGGAGGCGCGCCACCCAATTATTTTATTTTTTGCATGCGATTTTTGTGTGACTGATAAGGAAGGAAAGGGGGTGGGGGGGGGTAAATTTTGACCAAATGACAACTTCTTCGTTGCCACTGGGATTAACGTGTGCTAAGTGCATGGGCACACGGGACCTCGGTGTATCGTCTCGTCCGAAAGACTCCACGTTCAGACCGTAAGGCCTAGTGCAAAGTGAGAGGAAAAATCCCCTGTACCCAGGTTCGAACTCGGGTTTACTTGACACAAGGCGAACGCGTTACATCTGTGCCACTCTACGCCCTCTATTGTACAGAAACATGGCTGTAAATGCCTTTAACCCTTTCACCGCCAATGTCGCATTTATGCACCACAATGGTTTGACACCCATGTCACTAAAAGGCATCAAATCAGGCCCTGTTATCTCAGGACCTTCTTGTCTTAACTTTTGTGAGGTAAGGATAGGCCTAACGTTATGCATGTCACAGAGGAATTCACAATATTGCAGATACAAATTTTCTCAGTTAAGTTTAACGGTATTCTTTATTGGCTAAAAAATAGCTGACGGCGAAAGGGTTAAGCACCAACTCTGTCTCGAATGTTCGTTCCTGCCTGATTTTGTCCCCCTTTTGTAATTGTAATCTGGCACGCTTCAGAAGTTCGTGGGCTAGGTACTGAGCTGCTGCTACATAGCCCCCTCCCCCCCCCCCCCCCCCCCCCCCCCCGCCGGCTTGTCTACAACCAGAAATACCCGTTAGACGATTTATAAAGGTAGGTTCAGCACTCGGACTGGTAGTAAGTAGCAGACCTGTTTACTCTACTCTTTTCGAGTAGTATTCTACTCAATTTGGACCTCTACTACTCTTCAAAGTTGAAAATAATGCTATAATTACTAATTTTCAGTGAACATTGTTTGATGGTTTAATGAATAAAACTACACATTTTGCACCCAAACTACTCATTTCAGCTATCCAGACTACTCAAGACTTGTGTAAGGGGTAAACAGGTCTGAAGTAGGTTCTATAACAATATAGGTATGTGTTGTTAGCGGCTAGCCTCCCTTCCCTGGTCAATAAACAGTTTGTTATTAGCCACACACCTCGTAGGTTGGTCACCCTGTGTGTTGATTATATCGAGATTGGTCATCAGACTCCTTAATTGACCCCCACCCCACCCCCTCTCCCCCCAAGGAGGCTATTTCTACATGTTTCCAATGTTGTTGTTTTTTGTTTGCGTACCTTGGCTAAAAGACTCCAGGGATCATCCCAACAGCCGAAGCACTTGAACACTATGGTACAAGTGCACCAGCTAGGGGTGAGAACATTACGTGCGTGACCGTTTTTGATTACCCCGCCACGTGGGCAGCCACACTCCGACTTCGTGTTTTAAAAAAAGAAAGAAACTGATGATGTTATGTTAGGAGCTTGTCATGGCTAGAGACAATCCCCGCGTAACTATGCAGAACATAACATTTTGATGTAGCCTTGGTGTTTTGGCTTATGTCTGACAGCTTCCAAGGCAAAAGTTTCTAATAGGACCTATGTTTTGTTTTTACCCCGATGTAATTGTTGTGGATAAATGTTATTTTGTTCTGCAAGTTGTAAATGAGTCTTATTGAAATTGTAAAGTGTTATATAGTAGAAAGCCTCACCAACACCTTTCCCACTTTTCTCGCCGCCGGCTCATGAACAGACCGACAGTTAGACGTTTTTCTTATTGAAACTGTTATATTAGGTATTATGTACTTTATAGTCACAGGCATCTCTGTGAAATTCGGGTTGCTTCCACCTGGAGAGCGCGTCGCAGCCAGAGGCGTGCCACCCTTTTGTTTTTGTTTGCATGCGATTTTTTGTGTGATTGATGAGGAAGGAAAGTGGGTGGTGTAAATATTGACCAAATGACAACTTTTTCGTGGCAACTGGGTTTAACGTGTGCTAAGTGCATGGGCACACGGGACCTCGGTTTATTGTCTCACCCGAAAGACTCCCCATTCAGACCGTAAGGCCTATTGCAAAATGAGAGGAAAAAATCCCCTGTACCCAGGTTCGAACTCGGGTTTACTTGACACGAAGCGAACGCGTTACCACAGTGCCACTCTGCATATATGCATGCGTATAATATTATGCGTGCACATAAAACAAGCAACAAACACCCAAGTTTTACCTATAGGGATATGCTATTTTGGGATAAGTGACCACTACAGCTGAATTTCTCAAATAAAAATCCCCCCCTCCCTCTCTCTCTCTCTCTCTCGCTCTCTCTCTCTCTCTCTCTCTCTCTCTCTCTCTCTCTCTCTCTCTCTCTCTCTCTCTCTCTCTCTCTCTCTCTCTCTCTCTCCTCTCTCTCTCTCTCTCTCTCTCTCTCTCTCTCTCTCTCTCTGTGTGTGTTGTGTGTGTGTGTGTGTGTGTGTGTGTGTGTGTGTGTGTGTGTGTGTGTGTGTGTGTGTGTGTGTGTGTGTGTGTGTGTGTGTGTGTGTTTGTGTCCTAGTTCTGAGAATTGGCAGAGTGGTGTGCATTCATGCGGCCAAGTGAAGTGAGCCCACAGAACGCTTTTTATGTTTTTTATTTGAACCCTTTACCCTTGCGTGGATCGAACGCTAGACTTTTCAATCGAGAGTGAAAGCATGCGATTGCCCCATTGAACCCTTCTCGCACATGTCAAAGTTTCAAAAGAGATCTTCCTACCAACAATCATTTCTTACAAAACGAAATCGTATTCAATTTGATTTCCTTCTGTTGTCTCATTCATGACTCACGATACGACTCAGGGCTCCTAGGGACCCCCATTCTATGAAGCACTCAAATTCTACAGGACCCTCTAAAAGAATGTGCAGGGGGTCCCAGGGATGCACTAGAACAATTATCTTTAGCATTCGCTATGTCACTGGGACCCTCTATCCCACCTCTAGGGCCCTCTATACTGTAAGTGAAGGAGTCCCTGGGACCCCTTGTTTTGAGGGACGATTGGGAGCCCTGACGACTGCAAGACGATGGTTTTTCGGTTAAAAGTTTAACCACAGTCACAATTCAAAGCACTGGTGGCTTGTTTGTCCAAGACTTTTGGCACCGTTTCAACCGTTTCAACTAGGCCTGCAGTATTATGGTACAAACAACTCGATTGTGCAAAAGAGAAATTTAAAAAGAGCTGCGAAACTGCTTTCTTTATGTAAAACGTCTGTATCTCTATCTCAGTCTGTATGACGGTCTCTCTAAAGCCTCTGTCTTAGTGTCTGTCTGTCTATCTGTCTGCCAGTCTGCTTCGTACGCCTTACTCGCAAACAGACACCTATACAAGAACGCCCACACATGCACGATCTAGAACATTGTCACAGAGAGAGAGAGAGAGAGAGGCAGACTGAGACAGAGAGAGGGAGGGAGAGAGAGGGTGGGGGGTTGGGGGGAGGGAGAGAGAAAGAGACAGAGAGAGTGGTTTTATCAAATCTGTCACAAATGTAAATAGTGACGTCACTGCATGTAATTCTCATTGTCCACAAATAGAGCACAAATCCCCTTTATCTGGAACGCATATATCCCTCACACACCCATTCCCGAGAGTGGGGTGAATCGCTCTCGACGTGCTGTTGGGTGGCAGACAACAACAGGGCAGCGCAGAAAACCTCCCTCACCATTGGGTTGTTGGCTGACTTGGCATGCAGGCGGGATTCGCACGATTTGGATGATCTCTGCAGCGCTGGCCAGCAGATCGCCGATACCAAGGAGATATCCCAGGTTTAATTTTCCCGGTAGGGCGTACCCACCTGTCTACTGGGGGGGGGGGAAAAACATCTGCATGCAGAGACTGTCCAACTCTGTTGTTCGTGTCCTGCCCGTGTGTCGACGACGCCATCACCTTGGCATGGAGAAGGCTGCCCGGTGGCCCCGAAGACGACCTAGAGTTGAGAGGTCAGTGAAACAACGATCAGCAAGTAAAGCGGGCAACGAGAACGACAGCCTAGGGCTATCTCACGATGCAGTCCAGCTTATCTCCTCGTGACGTCGATGCTAATGACACCCTAAGCATCAAGACGAGACCAAGACTCGGACTCCCGTCCGAAGGATCCAGTTCCAGACTGCGAACCCCTATGTTCAAGAGTCCGCAAGACAAAGGAATCACCCACCACTGTCTGCCGCAGCCAGGAACCGACTGTCTCATCTCATCTCATCACCCTTCCATCCCGGGAAGACCCAGTCTTCAGGAACTTTGTCCTTAAGGGCTCATGCCAATTGGACGCAAATCTCACCATCACCTCACACACGTACTCTATGCTATAATTAAAGCATTGATAGTTGTAATCCTTGTTATCTCCTTGCTGAATCACCGTTGTTTCCCAAAATGTGTATACGTTCACTAAAATCGCACGACTGTGCGATACGATTCGATCACGTGATCTCGATGCGCCAATCACATTTGTTTTTGGAGACCATGTGATCGAATCGTATCGTACAGTAGTCCGATTTTAGTGGACGTGTGGCTGGCCCTTAAGACCTACAAGACCTATGCTGCCTATCCCCAGAAAGCGCGAATACCTATTTCCCTTGATAGCGTTTTTGTGTGTGTGGGATTTTTTTTGCTATGAGAGGAAGTGTTATGCATATATTATTAGTTGTCAAATCAAATTCACTGTGGCCCTTGACATTTTAGCAAAGTAACAATCCCAGAAGTGTAGAACCAGCACCAAAAGTGCCTTTCAATTATTTTTTAGTTTCTTAGGTTGAATTTTATGGTTGTAAACTGTAGTCAGTCCGTTCGTACCTCCGCAAAAAGAGGTGGTGCGTGTGTTTGTTCGTTTGCTTGTGTGTTTTAGTGGCGTCTTTGTCCTGAGAAAATGTCCAGTTCAGGTGTGTTGTTCGGATACACTGGAATTTATACATTAAAAAAATAGTTTGTGGGTTATTCCTTCCTGAAAAGAGTTGCCCCGAAGGCATAAACGGGTTTCGCAGTACTTTTTACACTTTAAAATATTTGTGGGTTGTTCTTTCCTTAAAAGATTTGCTCCAAAGGTATAAACGGTTTCCGCAATCTTTTTTTGGTTTTTAACACTAAACATAATGATTTCGGGGTTATTCGTTCCTTAGAAGAATTTTCTCCAAATGTATAAACGGTTTCCGCAATCTGGTTTGTTTGTTTTTTTACACTAAAAATAATGGATTGTGGGTTGTTCGTTACTTAAAAGATTTGCTTCAAAGGCATAAACGGTTTCGCTGATTTTTTTGGGGTGTGGGATTGAAGTATTAATCAAGGAATAATATATAAAGTTTTGTCCGCAACCTACCCTAGGTAACTGTTCAATAGGGTGGGGGGGGGGGGGGGGGGGGGGGCTAAGAAAATAATGTATCTCGTGGGGAAAAAAAAGTCTGAGTATCTTGACACCCTCATAGAACGGGTATCGCTTTTTTCTTCGTCGTCGATCGCTGACACAGATCCCTGTCATATGGGCGCTGATGCGTCATGCTGCCAGTATGCGCCTAAATAAGAAATAGTTAGGCCCAGCCGACATGCCCGTCTTCGGCTGGAGAAAATCTTTGTAAGAGTTTTTAGAACAAAGGCAGAAGAATGGACCAGTAAGGCAGAAAGAAAGTAAGCAAAGGGAAAAGGCAGAGTCAAAGAGAGTGACAGATTATAAAAAAAAAAGTTACAAGCACAGAAGTTCCAGAAGGTGGAAGAATTATTTGTAGGGGAAAAAAAGAACGGGTATGAGTGTTTAAGGTGCCACCCCCCTACACCCCCACCTCTCACCCCAGTATGTCCAATTCAGTCGTACAAAACAGGTGATGAATTTCACTCAGCTGAACCTTTACTGTACATTGTTCATGAAGAATGCAGATGAGCGAAATGAACAGTGTTTCGTTCGACTCGTCTGGACAGCTTGTTGAGAGGTTCATTACTTTTGAAATCCTGACACACTGAGAACTAACTCCCTGGTTTTAACATTAGTTATTTTTTTGTAGGTTTTTTTATTTGCCGTATTAAAGGTTTAAAAAAAGATTTGTGTGTAATAGATGGAACATTGTAATTTGTTTTACTAAAAGGTATGATTATGCGAGTGCAGTGAACTTTGGACGAACCCACAGGTAACCGTTGCTTCTTGTTGTTGTTTTCGTTCCCCAGCTTAAACGCTCTGGGGGCACACCCAGTGCCATGTGAACATTTCGCATGGCCTTGGGTGGGAAGATTGGATGGAAGTTCAGTTTAACGTCGCGTATCGGCTTTCGCCATGTACGACGGGCTGAACAAACAAACCAGGGTATAAACAAAAAATTATATTCCTGAATCACTGTCTTAGCCAAAAGGCCGAGAAGCGATCAGAATATGTCAAAAAAAAGAAGATTACGTGTATGGCTGCTTTTAAAGGGCCCCGCCACATGGGCGGCCATACTCCGACTTCAGGGGGGCTTCGCTCCATTCATGGAGCCACCCACACATTCACTCCACCCGTGGAGTGACAACAACCAACAATTCCTTACGGCGTGTAGGGAGAACTGCCACTGGTAAAGACAGCTTCCATTGGGCACAGCCGCATCATTTTAATATTGGTCATGGGTCAGTTTCACTTGCATCACATGTACAGACACAGTGAATAGCCAAGGACCCTTGGCCGATAACCGTTGCTTAACCCTCCT
>CM065684.1:43182241-43194741 GCA_017654935.2 Phymorhynchus buccinoides | reverse complement strand
TCCTCTCTCTCTCTCTCTCTCTCTCTTCCTCTCTCTCTCTGCTCTCTCCCTCCCTCCCCACCTCCCCCCCTCTCTCTCTCTCTCTCTCTCTCTCTCTCTCTCTCTCTCTCTCTCTCTCTCTCTCTCTCTCTCTCTCTCTCAGCGCATTGTTTTGGTAAACTTGTATAAAAGGTTTCATAGACTTTTGTGCCTAAAACTGTAACACGTTTGAAAAAAACCCCACTCTGAGCAAAGACATTGTACCAGCAAGAGATTTGCGTGAGATACTGACTGAGGCGTGTTTGTGAATGAGTTTTTCATGAGACAACCCCCGAACCGCTGGATGGCTGCGATAAGCACCCCAACAATACGTTGTTGGTTAATAATGCAACCACAGAGGGGTTTTTTTGGCTGTCGGGCTGAGGAGGCCTGCCGAACTCAACTGAAAGAGGAAATATATATATATAAATCCCCAAGGTTCGATCATGGTTGGCAAAAAAGACGTTACAGTATACAAGAGAGAGAGAGAGAGAGAGAGAGAGGGAGAGGGAGGGAGGGAGGGAGGGAGGGAGGGAGGGAGGGAGGGAGAGAGAGCAACTTTTGTTTTCCGAGGATAATAGAATGAGTATAGGCTACAATACTTTTTTGATCCAGTCCTCAAGAAAGAAAAAGACAGAAAAGAAAGAAAATTAAAAGCAAAGAATTCAATAAACAAGAAAAGCATGCAAATCAAAGAAAACGATTACACATTATCAGCATAAACAGACACATTAGGCCTATCAATATAAACAGACACCTAATAAACTCAGCATTATACATAAATACTTAGCAGATGGGAGGTCGAGGGACCGCGAAAATAAGTGAGCATGTAGGAAAAAAGCAGAAAAAATGAAGTAAGAAAAAGAAAAGAAAGATAATAAGAATAATAGGACGGGGGGAGGGGGGGGGGGGGGGTAGTAAAGAGGAAGGGAATGAGGGTGGAGGGTAGAGAAAGAAATAGTAGAGCGAGACAGCAAAGACATAAACAGAAAGCTGAGGGAGGGAGAAGGAGTAAAGAAGGAGAGATATGGAAGGGGGGGGAAGACACAGAGAGAGAGAAGAGAGAGAGAGAGAGAGAGAGAGAGAGAGAGAGAGAGAGAGAGAGAGAGAGAGAGAAAGAAAGAAAGAGAGAGAGGGCAGAAGAGAGACAGACAGGTAGGCAGACAAACGAGTCTAGATGGAGAGAATGAGAGAGAAAGAGGGAGGGGTACATGTAAGACAAAAATATGTGCATATCAAATTAGTTATTTTGATAACACAATACATGGTATCAAAGTATGAACGCACCTCACAGCTAATTATACTCACAATGCACAAAGTAGCCTCTCTCTCTCTCTGTACCCCCTTACCTCTCTCTCCCTCCCCCGCTCTTTTGCGAGCAGAGATAGAGAGAGAGAGAGAGAGAGAGAGAGAGAGAGAGAGAGAGAGAGAGAGAGAGAGAGAGAGAGAATGCGAATGCGAATAGTTTGTTCAATTAAGGCCCGGTCTCCTCATTGAAGGGGTGTCAAAAGCACGTAGCATGTTTACACAAATGCAAAATCATAACGCGCGAAACACTGAAATAATTACTGAGAGAGAGAGAGAGAGAGAGAGAGAGAGAGAGAGAGAGAGAGAGAGAGAGAGAGAGAGAGAGAGAGAGAGAGAGAGAGAGAGAGAGAGTGTGTGTGTGTGTGTGTGTGTGTGTGTGTGTGTGTGAGAGAGAGAGGGTGAGAGAGAGAGAGAGAGAGAGAGAGAGAGAGAGAGAGAGAGAGAGAGAGAGAGAGAGAGAGAGAGAGAGAGAGAGAGAGAAGAGAGAGAGAGGAACAAAAGGCGTGAACACACACACACACACACACACACACACACACACACACACACACACACACACACACAACACACACACACACACACACACACACACACACACACACACACACACACACACACACACACACACACACACACACACACACCTGCGCGTGTGTGAAGAGATGAACATTGAACCCAACGTGCTATTCTTTTACCTTCTTCTACCCTCTTCTATTGTGATCTTTAAAAAACAACCCAACAACCTACAAACAACATTGGTTCAATGTTGGTATTCAATGAATCAGATCGCTAGTTCCGCGTTTTACTTTTAGCCTACACGGACTCTGCACACTACTTTACATTAACTTGTGTCAATATTTTCCGAGTGGACGATACTTGTGACTGTTGACTGAGAACCCTCTACGTGGTATGTTCGAGTTAGAGTACCTTTATAGAGGTCTAATTAAGGTACTCTAGTTCGAGTGAAGGCCCACGACGGTGCAGAAGTGTAAAGAGAAGGCCTTTAATACTTCTCTTAGCCTTGCCACCTACAGCGAGTGTGCATGGAGGGCACTAGGGGTATGCGCGAATATTGTATGCCAATATGTTTGTTGTTGTTGTTGTTGTTGACGTACCCTGGCTAAAAGACTCCAGGGATCATCCCAACAGCCGACGCACTTGAACACGTTAAACCCTGTGGCAACAAAACAGTTGTCATTTGGTCAAAATTTAACCCCCTCCCCCCTTTCCTTCCTCATCAATCACACAATAAAAAAATGTTTTTAAAAAAATGGGTGGCGCGTCTCTGGCTGCGACGCGCTCTCCAGGTGGGAGCGACCCGAATTTCACAGAGATGCCTCTGTGACTATCAAGTACCTAATACCGAATGTCTAATAATACCTAACACTATGGTACAAATGCATCAGCTAGGGATGAGATTCACGTGTGTGACCGTTTTTGATTAGCCCGCCACGTGAGCAGCCACACTCCGTCTTCGGGGCATTTTCGAGACTGATGTCATTGTTATGCTTGGATCATGTCACGGCAAAAGACAACCCCCGCATAACTATGCTAGCATAGAAAACAAGGGCATCGCCGAGCGGCAGCAACGCATTGTAAGTGCATCGCCGAGCGGCAGCAAGGCATTGTGACAATGCAAACCCGGCCATAGTTATGTCCTCCCCCCCCCCCCCCCCCCGAATAAACACACCACTTTCCACCCTTACAGAACGCATAAAATACATAGCCCAAAATTTGAAGCGATTCTGTTCACTAGTTCACGAGATACAGCTGAACTTTTATACAAACTTCCTTGCACCATGGTTCACCACCACACAAAATTTGAAGCGATTCTGTTCACTAGTTCACGAAATAAAGCTGGGGGGAAATTACATAGCCCAAAGAAGGAAATTTCGGTTTTCAAGGTCAAACTTCAAGGTCAAGGTCAGCACGGTGTTGATTAACGAAAGGAAGCTTCCTTTTCAAGCTGTCTACCCCTCTGCCAATTTTAATCAAAGTTCAAACAGTAGTTTTTAAGATAATCGATACACACACACACACACACACACACACACACACACACACACACGCACGCACGCACGCACGCACGCACGCACGCACGCACGCACGCAGGCCGGGTAACAACATAGCAAACAAACAGGTTGGATTTTGGCCCTTTTATTGAAGAGAAAGAACCAACGTTTCGAGCTGTTTGTTTCGACCTGTTTGTTTGCGGTGTTATGTTCTGTACAACTGGTCCTAGTGGTCATTTTTTCCCCCCTCCAGTATATGCTAGCATAACAAACTTTTGTCAGGATTAAGTCCAAGGCGAGTATGGCAATATTATCGAGTCCATCAATGGCTTTCAGATTGCACAAGGAGGCAGTTGCTATTCCAAATGGCCGGGCTGGAATTTGGTCACAGTGGCCTGGAGATGCTTTGCCCAAGGTACATCCCCACTCTCTTGGCCAAGAGGACTTTTAGAGAACATCTGGCGTGGGGTACGGTTCCCCCCCCCCCCACCCCCCCCCAAGGCCAGCCCATCCCCTGGGCTGCAGCACAAAGCGCCAGTGCATAATGCCCCCCTGTTTGAGAGTCTTGGTCCATTGAGACTATGGGTATGTGCACATTAGATCCACAATCCGCAAGTTCCGTATAACCTGCTGATTTTCTCTTTATGTGTGATTGTTTTCCTCAACATCAGTCATTTCCCCTCACATTTACAGTGATGTCCCGAGGGCCCGGTCATTGACCTATTAAAATTGAAAGTGTCTTATTGTGTTCTTCCCTGTCAGGACAAATGTCTGATTAAAATGTTAACGCTGGCACGCTTTGTCTTATTGATTTCTGCAAGAGCCAGGACATTGTCCAATTGATTCATCTGGTCTCAGGACAGTTTGTCCCCTATCGCTTTTCGGTCCTCGGTACATCGCTGCATTTACTGATTTGCTTTCATGTGTGTTGATTTCTCTTCATGTCGTTGCTTTCCCTTCATGTTGTTGGTTCCCCTTCATGTTCAGTCCTACTGATTTCTCTGCATAGTTGCTGATTAATTTCACTTCATATTTGTTCCCCCCAGTAAGTTTGCTGATTTCCCTTAATGTTGGCTGATTTCCCATCGCATGTGACGGATTTCCCGCCGCAGCTTTGTTGCTGATTTCCCATCACATATGCCGAATTCCCCATCGTATTTGCTTATTTCCTATCGCATTTGCCGAATTTCCCATTATATTTGCTGATTTCCCATCACATTTGCCGAATTCCCCATAATATTTGCTGATTTCCTATCACATTTGCCGAATTCCCCATCGTGATTGCTTATTTCCTATCACATTTGCCGAATTTCCCATTATATTTGCTGATTTCCCAACGCATTTGCCGGATTTCCCACCATATTTGCTGATTTCCCATTGCATTTGCCGGATTTCCATCATACTTGCTGATTTATCATCGCGTTTTCCGGATTTCCCACCATATCTGCTGATTTCCAGGCCTTTGTATTTTGCCGATTTCCTCCTAGAGTGCTGCATAAACTTTGAAACAGAAAATCAAAGAATAGGTGCCCGCTAGGAGACGAAGGTGATCGGATTTCTATTCCTCTCACCGTTCTTTTCGTTCTCGTTCACAGCGATGCTGATCGATGGTGACAGAAAGAGCAGCGCTCACATCATGCCCCTTACACCGCTGTGGTGTTGGGTCCCACCCAGTGTACACAGAACAGCACTTAACACTGAATGACCCTCGATCGTTCCGGAACTCATTCCTACCTTCGGTCAATGATGGCTAAGTAAAGCATGATCAGTGTCAGTGTACGCTACGCCAACCCCCCTCCCCACGCTTGGGGATACTAGGATGTTTCAGAACAAAAAGTTCCCTTGCCTTCTGGAAGTTCTGTGCTAGCATCTTCCTCTAATCTATCGCTCTCTTTGACTCTGCCTTTTCCTTTTCTTACTGCCTGTGCATCACGCACACTTCTACTTTTTTTGTTCTGCCTTATTGACCCATTCTCTTGCCTTTCCCAAAAAACACCCCCACCTTTATTCTCATTTGAGCTCCTCCAAAATCGGAATGTGTCCGCTGAATGCAGCGGAGAGACCAGTGAAAACTGAAAACCCGACACATACGTACCTCACCCATTATGGCCATATGGCATGGGGACGCAGAAAAAAGTGTACACGCCTCCATCCCCACCCCCACCCGTCTATGATATCCAGTAACTATAGTGCACAATTGTATCTATCTCGTTCAAACTACTTTATTGACCATACTCATGTTTAATACGTTTATATTAATTTTATCCTGCCTACTTTTCTGTTTCATCGTTTTTGTTCACACACCGCCATGTTTTAGTCCACTCACCCGTTTTCTCGGATGAACGCTTAGATCCACTAGTTACAGAAAAGGTATTATGAAAGTCAGACTATTTTTGAACCCTTAATTTCTGCAGATTTCTTTGTGAAAGGAACATAAGATTTGTGTGTCAATATTAAAGAAATTCTCCAATGACTGTTTTAGACAGATTACTATATTTTTGTTCTTCTTAGCAATTATTTCCAACAACAGTATAGCTTACAGTATACATTCCAAGATACTAAAACCATTGACACAAAATCGCTTGGGGGCATTGATTGGAAATTCGAAAACGGGAAGCAAATATAGGTTCAAGAATGTTATAGCGTATTTTTGATGATGACCGGATGAATGAGGAACAAATGAGAGCGCTGTAGATACCCCACATTCTATATTCATGGGATATACAGTTATGTGTATGCATTCAGAACATTGAATGGCTAACCTTTAGTCCTCTGCCTCTATGGCTTCTTTTCATAAAACACCCAGATGTCAATCAGACCTGAGGGATTCATTCATCTGTAGTAAGTTGTTCTTTCAAAGAAAATCGACCGACATTTAGTAGTTAAAGTAAGCTTGTATGGGGAGTCCCCCGTGGGGATACCGGGAGAATCCGGCAGAGGGGTGAGCTGTCCGGTCATGGTACAGTTGAGTCTCTTGTGGAAGACCATGACTCTCAAACGAGGGTGCCTGGCACCGGCTCTGGTGCTGCAGCCAAAGGGATGGGCTGGCCTTTGGGGAACTTCCCCAACGCCAGCAGTCCCCAAACCCCTTTAGCTGAGAGAGTGGGGATGTACCACGGGCAAGGCATATCCATTGTAAACAAATTCTAGCCCAGACCAGCATCTGTCCCCTCTGCTATCTGGCAGTCATGGTCGGAAACGACTGACTGGCATACATACATACATACATACATACATACATACATACATACATACATACATACATACATACATACATACATACATACATACATACATACATACATACATACATACATACATACATACATACATACATACATACATACATACATAAGCTTACACACATACTTATAAGCTAACTGAACTCGCAAGCCATTGAAGAATATTTACGAGCTTTTCGCGTCTCTGTTGATGGGTTATCTCTCCATTCATTTAATCCCTGCCTTCCCCGTGTTGGTTCCAGCAAACACCTTTTAATCATCGTCTCTGATTACACCTTTTTGGTCGCTCGTCATTGACGCTCACTATCTTTATGGTTCATCGTCGTCTCAGATTTATAACTTTATATTAGAGGTGGCCGTGCATTTTGTTTGTGTGTTTTGTGCTTTGTCCGTCACCAGCAATGCCACGCACTTGCGACACCCCGTAGAGTGTCACATCCTGACACAAAATTGGAAGGGATTCTGTCTTCTAGTTCACGAGATACAGCTTGAAGAAGAAACATATAGCGCAAAGAAGGAAATTTCGGTTTTCAAGGTCACACTTCAAGGTCAAGGTCAGCATGGTGATAATTTATGCTCGGATGTTTTCTTCTCTAGGGTATACAGTACCACACACAATCTGAAGCGCTTCTGTCAAGTACCAATGTGGAAAATATGGCTTAAAACCCAATGTGTAGACCCCTACCACTTTCAAGGCCTACGGATCGCCCGGACCGTGACCTTGACCTTGATCGGTATGCCACCATCAGAACGGGCATAAGCCAAAGTACCTTCATGCCAAATTTGAAGACTCTAACACTAAAGGTGTGGGAGTTATGGCCCCTGAAAGATTTTCGGTTTTCAAGGTCGTACGCCATGGTCAAGGTCACGACGGCAATATGGTTTGCGCGGATGCCTTCCTCTCATGGTGACACACCAGCACACACAATTTGACGTGATTCTGTCAACCCGTTCGAAAGATATCCTTGGGACAGACAGAAGGAGAAAAAAATGACCCTCCGATTTTCAGGCTCCAGCGATCTTTTTGACCTTGAACTTGACCTTGATCGGTATGCCATCATCAGAACGGGCATAAGCCAAACCACCTTCATACCAAGTTTCAACATCCTATGTTGATCGGTGCCCGAGATATGGCTAAAAATAGATTTTCGGTTTTCAAGGTCGTACGTCAAGGTGAAGATCACGACGGCAAAATGGTTTGCGCCGATCTCTTCCTATTAAGGAGGCACACCTTCACACAAAATTTGACGCGATTCGGTCAAGCGGTTCGGGAGATATCCTTGGGACAGACAGAAAGAAAAAAAAAGTAAAAAAAAAATAATACAAACCAGCCCATCGCAATAGTCCGTCTTGGTGACGGACTAATAAAATACAGCTTTATGTTTGGTAAGAAAGGCAAAAACGGGAAAATGAAATCAACCGAGAAATGCAGGGGTGGTGGCACATCTTGACCTTTACCTTTTTTTATATTGTTGAAAATTTCATTATCACTGTGGTGGATTTTCAGTATGCATGGAAAACACACACACACACACACGCACACGCACACGCACACAGGCACAGGCACAGGCACAGAGCACAGAGAGAGAGAGAGAGAGAGAGAGAGAGAGAGAGAGAGAGAGAGAGAGAGAGAGAGAGAGAGAGAGAGAGTAAACGTTAATTCCTCCTCTTCTTCTTCTTCTTCCAGTTGGGGATGGCAATAACAGACTAAATCAGACTAATAAATATGGATGGCTTGGAGTCAAAAAGGATTATCTTTTGATAGTCCATTGACGTATTGATTTATTACAAAAACTAATAACTTGTATCAAACAATGACTGCAGAAATATAAAAGGGGAGTTTTGCTTTTTATATTTCAGCATTCTTTTTTTTTAATGCAAATTATTAGTTTTCGTAATAAGTTCAATAATACGTCAATGGACTATATAAAGATAGTCCGTTTTGACTCCAAGCCATCTTTATCCTTTAGCCATCTTTAAACTTTATCCTGCCCCACGCCGAAAATGTTTTTTAGACTGCCATTGGCGCACAGGATCATGCATGCTATGTGAGTTCGTGCCTTCCATTCCATCGACACAACACGGCCTAATCCTACCGAATAGTAGAATGGACTTCAACGTGCGCGCAAGATCTCTGTGCATGCGTTCGCACACGGGACCTCGGTTTTAAGTCTCACCCGAAGGACTATTGTCTGATACAACGTAAATAGTTAGGCCCTACGTTACGAAAATAACTTTGTTTCTGCTTGCGCTTTTATTTCCTGTTATCAACTCAACTCAACTCAACTCAACTCAACTTTTATTTTGTCCTCATAAAAACAAGGATAATTTTCCTGCGGACACGTCATATGTACACACAGAAACCAAACAATTTATAAAAGAAGAAAATAAATTGTAATTACATGCTTTGAAAGTTTCTTTCACACTTCACACGCCCCGCTTGCGCGCTCACTTCCATACCACCCTCCACCCTTCCCACCAACATCCCACCTCATCACAGGGCTTTGGCAATGAAACATTATAGACCCTGTTTAAACAATCAAACAAAAACATATATCTCTCTCTCCCCCTCTCTCTCTCTCCATGACTCTCTCCCTCTCTCCCGTCTCCTGTCCCTCCCTCCCTCCTCCCACCCCTCTACTCTTATCGCTCCATCCCCTCCCCCCGTCTCTCCCTTACCCTCTTCCACCATCTACCCCCTCTCTCCAAACCCACCTTTCTCTTCCGCAGTAATACAATGAACTAAAATGAATAAACATTATACGTACACATGCCTAATAATAATAAATATGATAAGTTTTGCATGGTATTGTATCCTCCTCTAATCCACGCCTAGGAGAGCTTTGAAGTGAGCGACTGAATGGTGTATGTAGTAGGATAGACAGAAGGAAGAAATCGGACAGACAGAAATGGGCCTGTACTTCTCAGCTGGGGGTCAGTGGCATTGTTGATTGACCCTGTTTTCCCTAAAATATCGGCGACTACGTGGTGATTTAATAAATGTTTATAAAACACAATTTCACAGTTCTGATATTACTAACAAACATTTGTTGCAACTTTCTAACTACTCAAAAACTAGGAATAATGATTTGAAATTACTAAACCAACACAGCAGAACTAACATTAGAAAGAATTTCTTTAGTAACAGAGTCACTAAATACTGGAATTCTCTTCCAGCACATATCAAGTTAACCTTAATCAGTTCAAACACCTCCTCGATAAAGACCCCAAGATTCAACAATTGAAATATGTATACGATTAACACATCTAAAAGCGTCCTAGTCATGTCAATCATGAAAAAGAATACAAATAATCAGAAAGGACACATTAAGAGGTATCGAGGCCGAGTTGTCCTCATTGTCTGACCTGACCTGACCTGACCTGTTAGGTGAATACACTGTACAGCTGTCACTACGCTGCTTTCATTTTCACGAACAAAATGTCAAACTTTTGCGTCCTCTTGGCCCGAAGGGCATTATATTATGGGACATTGTTAGCTATGAATATGGGGCATTCACTTTCACCCACGTGTGTCTCTCTTTTGTACCTCGTGTGTATGGTGAACGGTTGGTGGTGTTTTTAACCCTTTCACCGCCAAAGTCGCATTTTACCACCACAGTGATTTAATAATGAGGACAATTTATATAGCGCCCATCCTACTATGTAGGCTGCAGAGCGCTTTACACACAATTGAAATGAAATAAAAACATGAAACAAAAATCCAATAACATGAGCAAACAAAACAATAGGCCTACCGGTCAGACTTCGTTTGGCCGGTAAAAATACACATAACAAACAGCAACAACAGCTGCTGTGACTACTACTACTACTACTACAACTACTACTACCACCACCACTACTACTACTACCACCACTACTACTACTACTACTACTACTACTACTACTACTACTACTACTACTACTACTACTACTACTCATAATAGGCCTAATACAAGTATGCATTGTCACAATTCGCAAGCATAAGATTACAGCACATATATATTCACAACAACATACACACATAAACAACACACACACAACCACCCGCGCACACACGCACGCACACACACACACAGACACACAGACACCATTTAACACCTATGTCACTAAAAGGCATCAAATTGGGGTCTATTATCCAAAGACCCTATTGTCTTAGTTTGGGGAAGTAAGGATAGACCTTGTTTTATATATGTCATAGAAGAATCCCCAATACTGCAGATGGATTTTGTTCTCTACCCAGGTAAATTTAATGGAAATGTTTTGATGAAATATGCCTGGCGGTGAAAGGGTTAACGTCATATTAGCTTAAAGATCCAGTGACGCATCACGATTAAGTCCCTTGTTTTTTTCTGGGTTGCTGTGACCCACATACGAATTTCCCCATATTCAAGTTGAGGCTGCTCTTTAAACTGATGTGTCGGTTCGAATTTGGGGCCATTTATATGCGAGTCAGACTTGGTCAAAACAAGATTTCTTTCCAGTTATAAGAGGGAAAACACGTGAAACCCGTGATTTTGACACGTGATCTGGTGAATCTTTAAGCTAAACAAAAATAGTCTAGTGAGTGAATGAAAATCTGTTTAACGTCCTCCGATCTGGAACAGACATAATATATGGGACATTAGTAGATATAAAGATGGTGGGAACGATCCTGGAGGCAATGCCCAGAGGCAGCGCAACACCAGTAATATCCCGAATTTTAACAATACAGATGTATCCACAAACACTGTACGGTGAGTGAATGAAAATCCGTTTAACGTCCTCCGATCTAAAACAGACACATATGGGACATTAGTAGTATAAAGATGGTGGGAACGATCCAATGCCCGGAGGCAGTGCAACTCCAGGAAAGTCCCGAATTTTTAGCGATACAGATGTATCTGTCACGGGAAATATTGGAATCCGGGAAAATTCGGAATTTACCCGGGAAAATTCCGAATTGTCCCGAGTTTGGGAAAATTCGGAATCTTCCCGGGAAATTTTGGAATTCTGATTTTTCCGGATTGGTCTCGGTAAAATTCATAATTCTGATTTTCCCCGGGAAAATTCAGAATTTTCCCAAGTTTACATCGAAGTTACAAGAATTGTGTGTGACAGAGAAAAACTTAAACTTAAAATGTTGAATGTGGATGAACTGAACAAGCATTACATCATCGAAAATGACGACAGGAATATTAACAAACAAAAGTAATAATTATATGATAATAATTATAATAATGATATTAAACAATAGTAGTCAAATGATTCATAGTGCTGTATATACTGTAACAGTCAAATATAACAAGATCCAAACAATATAAAACATAATTCATAACACATGTTATAAATATAGCTTACACACTACCATGCGCACTTACGCACGTGCACACAGGCGCTCACACACGCACGCACACACGCACATGCACGCACTCACGCATGCGTGCACACACACGCGCGCGCGCGACCTATAACTAATATGAGAGAGAGAGAGAGAGAGAGAGAGAGAGAGAGAGAGAGAGAGAGAGAGAGAGAGAGAGAGAGAGAGAGAGAGAGAGAGATGTTTTTATTGTCTCGTAGCGTGAAGCGAAGCAACACGACATTGTGACTCATATTCATACAGATGAACCTGCGAGACATACAGACAAACTGACAGGCAGCGAGGTATATGAAGAGATGTGCCCTGGCACGATTTTCATGTCATGTCCTTTTTGTCATCAAATTAAACACTCACACGCCTTCAGAAAAGTTTATGGAACACCTGCAAAGAACTTGTCATGGAAAGGTATCGCAAAAATCTGATATAATTGATACACTATTCATATTCCATGCAGTAATTTACCAATAAAACATCTCTTTCTTAGCTGTATTTGATGTGGAATATTCAACATAATAAGGTACAAATCCATAATTGATCATTAGGTATGTTTGTGCACGAGTTCCT
>CM065684.1:43174741-43177241 GCA_017654935.2 Phymorhynchus buccinoides | reverse complement strand
GCCTTGTCCGACGATGCAATCACTCGCTCTTTCGCAAGAGTGTTGACCCAAAATTCTCACAGCTTACCAGGTGCATGCGAGAGGAAGCATCGTCGGACAAGGCCTTATGGGTGGGTGGGGGGGTGGGGGGGGTGGGGGGGTTGCGCGTGCGTTTGCGTATGTGTGTGTGTGCGTATGCGTGTGTGCATGTGTGTGTGTGTGTGCGTGTGCGTGCGAGTGCGCGCGTGTGAGGTTTTGAGATAAAAGGAGGCCATGTATTCATGCATGTGCGTGCGTGTACACTTAACGTGCGGGTCCGTCCACTCTCGTGTATGCATATGACAGATTTGATGTTTTCAAGACATCTCAAAGGCCAAATATGTGTGTGTGTGCATTTATATGCATGTGCACTTGTGCGCATTCACAAGCAAGCACACGTTTGTGCGTTGTATGTTGCAATTTTGTGTTAGATGCCTTTGACACATGTCGATTTTGCTAACAACCAGAGAGAGAGAGAGAGAGAGAGAGAGAGAGAGAGAGAGATAGAGATGCCCCACATGGCCGAAAGGCCGCAGAGGGCGTAAAGCATTATTTAGAGAGAGAGAGGGGGGGGGGGGGGGGGGGGGGGGGGCTTTCATTCTTGTAGTATTCAGTTCTGATTGTTTATGAAAGGAAGACTTTCTTCAACTGAGTTTTTAAAGTGATAAACATTTGGAAGACATTTTATATGGCCTATATTTGGCAGATGGAACAAGAACAGGCGGGTACTTAAAGGATAATAGGGTTATTGACCTTCTATAGCTAATTCCCCCCTGAAACCCCCCCCCCCCCACCCCCCACCCCACCCCCACCTCTCCTGCTCCTCTTAGGTCAGATCGTCAGTTGAGTGCTCTCTTTCTTATTCTCTAGTCACAAACGTTTCCTGCTTCGGGGGGGTTCTGAAATCTGTCATGGTTGATTGCCTCTCACACACACTTAATTATGCATAAAAACATACATACTTACATAATCATTCTGGTTGGTTGCATCTTCAAACTGACAGTAGAGTCGATGCGTTGGTAATGGGACTTTATAGGTAGGAGAATTAGGCTGAGGAGGGGAGGGGGGTCTGTGAGTCTAGTAGCTCTGTGTGTGTGTGTCTGTCTCTCTCTCTCCGTCTGTCTGTCTGTATATCTCTCTCTCTCTCTCTCTCTCTCTCTCTCTCTCTCTCTCTCTCTCTCTCTCTCTCTCTCTCTCTCTCTCTCTCTCTCTCTCTCTCTCTCTCTCTCCTCTCTCTCTCTCTCTCTCTCTCTCTCTTTGTGGATCTTTGTATGTCTATGTACTTTTTTACTAACAGGGTAATAACTGCATGGAACAATCTTTCTAATGAAACTGTAAATGCATCATCACTAAATATGTTCAAAAATCTTATTGACAGAAAATGTAATACTATTATGTACTCCACAAATTTGGAGAAATAAACTAAAAAACCAATACACGAAAGCCAAAGTAATTCACGGGCAAAAAAAAGAAAGAAAATGTATAAATTTATGCTACATATGAAAAATATCTAGAGGGCAAAAAGCTTCAAAAGCCTACAGAGCCTAAACTAATATGATATGTCTACGTGTCTCTTTGTCTCTGTCTCTCTGTCTTTCTCTCGGTCTCTCTCTCTCTCTCTCTCTCTCTCTCTCTCTCTCTCTCTCTCTCTCTCTCTCTCTCTCTCTCTCTCTCTCTCTCTCTCTCTCTCTCTCTCTCTCTCTCTCTCTTTCCTCTCTCTCCCTCTCCTTCCCTCTCCCTCTCTCTCTCTCCCCCTCCCTCCCCCCCTCTCTCTCAGTCTTGCCCCACCCTTTCCCCATTTCAGTTACACCCACTTGTCATTTCCCTTTGACCACCTCTACTCTTCTGTGCCCTTCTGTGATCCCCCCACCCCCTCTTACCACCTCCACCATCTCCACCATCCACCCTTTACTTCCACCCCTCTTCAGAGCCCCCCCCCCTCCCTTTCCACACTCCCTCCCCTGCTATCTCCCTTCAAACTCCCCCCCCCCCCCCCCCACTCCGTCCTCAAACGCTTACCTCTTCAGGCTATCTTGTACTTTAGTCACCTCACAAATTTTCACCCTTCAAATTTTTTGCATTGAAAATTTTCACTGAGAAGCAGCATTGTGTTTGTTTTGTGGGGAAAGGGTTAGTGTTAGGATCAGCCTGGGATTCGTAAAACCGAAAGAAGCAGACTTTGAGGGTCGTGTAAACATCATGATAATAATAATAATAATAATAATAATAATAATAATAATAATAATAATGGAAGACTTTAGCATTCGTCTCAAGGGCAAATTTGACTGAAATTTTCTTTCTTTCATGAGATAATTGGCATGGGCTTCTTACCCACCCATGGGATTTTTACCCCGTCTTCCCCTAGTAATAATAATCATAATTTTATTTCATATAGCGCTAAAATCCATACAGTAGTATGCTTGATGCGCTTTGCAAAAGCAACATTGGAAGATGAAAAACAAACATGAGAATCAACAAGATA
>CM065684.1:43054741-43169741 GCA_017654935.2 Phymorhynchus buccinoides | reverse complement strand
TAATATGTTTTTCAAGTATGGCTTCTTTAAAAATGGCAGTAATGCCCAAATATAGCAACCATCACAAACATACGTATAGTCACATGCATACCTTTATTGTGCATGTGTGTGCGTGCGTGCGCATGCTTGTTGATGCATTCCTTTCAATTTTTTTTTATTGTATAATATCTCCATATACGACAATCTACTGGGTAAATGCAACATCCAATTGTATTTGGTCATATTCACCACATTCCTGTGCATTGTTCACTACATTATTAAAGTGGTTCAATTGGAAATATGTATTGTTTTATGCTTTTGTTTCAGCGACAAAAAGTCAGGAACACTAGTCCTTATATGTGAACTTATGGACATGAACATCTATGAGTTGATACGAGGTAAGTTGTGTGTGTGTGTGTGTGTTTGTGTGTGTGTGTGAATGTATGTGCAAGCAATCATGTTCTCGAGCTCTTGTGAACTCATGTGTTCATGTTTTTGCTTTGCCTTTTTCATCGTCATTTAAGTTTAAGTTAAAAACATTCTTTCTGTAAAGCAAAGCATGTTCAAGCACCAAATCTGATACACTTGTTCATTGAATTAGTTTTCTTATCATTAATTGAATTGTTAAACAAACAGTAGGGCATTTGGTATGAGCAGTTGTACTGTAGACCAGACTAATGTCTGGCTACACTTTTGCTGCATGTTTGCCCATAGTTGCGTGAAATTCTAGGTCACTCACCCACGGCAAAATGTCTATTACAAATCATGGTTTTTCTTCTTTTCAGGCACAGGGAAACTGATCTTACTATTGCCTGTCAGAACAGGAAAAAGCTCTTTAATTATCATCTGCATTAATTAAACAGGAGGATTTTCTGTTATTTCCTCCTGGAAAGTAACTGTTTTTTCTCCTTTTTTTAGGGAAAAGGCACTATCTTCCAGAGCGGCAAATAAAACACTATATGTACCAGCTGATCAGATCCATAGAACATTGTCATAGGTGAGACCAAGGCAGGGCATTGTAGCCCTCCCTCCATCCCTGTGTAGTGTATTGGTGGAGTAGCCTTTTTTTCTTTCACCCTTTCTCTTAACGAAGAAGGCTGGTTCAATCTTCACACCTCTTGTTGTTGTGAGTTTCTGAAGCATGTTTATTGTCCCCTCATGGACCGTATGGGTCAAAAATGACCCAGGATGTATGGGGAAGAATACCAAGGGTTAGAAATGACCCAGGATGTATGGGGAAGAATACCAAGGGTTAGAAATGACCCAGGACGTACACAGCGCCGAAGTACTGGGAAAAGTTTGTGCATGGATGTTTAGTGTAAGTTTCTGAAGCATGTTTATTGTCCCCTCATGGACCGTATGGGTCAAAAATGACCCAGGATGTATGGGGAAGAATACCAAGGGTTAGAAATGACCCAGGATGTATGGGGAAGAATACCAAGGGTTAGAAATGACCCAGGATGTATGGGGAAGAATACCAAGGGTTAGAAATGACCCAGGATGTATGGGGAAGAATACCAAGGGTTAGAAATGACCCAGGATGTATGGGGAAGAATACCAAGGGTTAGAAATGACCCAGGACGTACACAGCGCCCACAAAAGGCGAAGTACTGGGACAAGTTTGTGCATGGATGTTTACTGTGAGTTTCTGAAGCATTTTTAAAGTCAACAGTCGGAATGTGTTTGAAGTTTGTATATGGATGTTTTGTGCGAGTTTCTGAAGCATTTTTAAAAAGTCAACAGACAGTTATAAATCTGTGTATGGATGTTTAGTATGGAAATTGTGTAATTAGCTCTTTCTTGTGCGTGTCAAATTTTTGGGGTTTTCTGTCAGAATGATTAGGCGTGATACCAATATGGAAGGTAACTTTCAATGCAAGAAATGTGCATTGTAAATAAGCATGATTATTGAAAGACAAAAAAGCAACCACCCTGCCAGTGCAAAGTGGTTGACTCAACCTATTGGAAAGTATGGTAACTTATACATGTATCCACCAAAAATGTTGTTGAGAGGTTAATGCGAGTTGCTGAAGACCTGGATTGTAATTACTGTAACATGAGTGGAAAAGTATAAACTTAAACTGTAAACTTGATATTTTATGTGTTTCTTTGGACTTTTTTGTTTTCTTCTGTTGTAATGACAAAATATAAGGTGCTGGTGATTTAATCAATAGTAAATAAGTCCCATTTTTTCCTGCTCTCTCTCTCTCTCTCTCTCTCTCTCTCTCTTTCTCTCTCTCTCTCTCTTTATCCTTGTTAAATAAATTTGTTCAATGTTTAGTGTTCTCTCTCTCTCTCTCTCTCTCTCTCTCTCTCTCTCTCTCTCTCTCTCTCTCTCTCTCTCTCTCTCTCTCTCTCTCTCTCTCTCTTTTCTTCTTCTTCTTCTTCTTCTTCTTTGCCGCTTTTCACTTCACTTCAATTTATGTAAGTTAGTATTGTAACCCCCATTGCCACAAGGGCTTTGTAAGCTAATGGCAATGAAATTGTTGAATTGTTGAATCTCTCTCTCTCTCTCTCTCTCTCTCTCTCTCTCTCTCTCTGTGTAGGTAAATATCTATGTATGTGTGTATAATAAAAGAAAATGGGTGGCGTGCCTTTGGCTGCGACGCGTTCTCCAGGTGGGAGCAACCCGAATTTGACAGAGACGCCTCTGTGACTATAAAATACCAAATACCAAAAATACGTCTGTGTGTGTGTGTAAGCTTTGTCCGTGTGCACCTACCATCCTCTTTTTTCATTGGACATTTCACTGTTAAATTTGTTTTCTTCGTCTCACCTGCTTCATAAACTCATAAAACTTTGGAAGAAGAATGAACCAGCCTTTCTCTCCACTTTTTGGGGGTTAAATTTCTTACCCCGCATTGCCTGCATAATATATAATAAATACAGCTAAGCTTTCTGCTTCAATCTCACTGGTTGTGGGATGAACCTTAGATTCCTTAGATTGTAGCAGCCGTTCACGTTGTGTGTAGCCACATGACTGTTGTCCATTTTGCCTGTTTTGCTTAGTCATCCCGGGTGCCAGCTTGAATGATCACCACTCTGTCCCTTAGCATGGCTTTGTAGTTCTTCTTGTTTAGGTTGATCCTTGTGATGTCATTGTTTGTGCTGAAAGGGTCTGTTTTAAACAAATAGATTGTTGTAGTGCAGTAGTAGCGCTTTTGTGCATTTTGTTTTTCATTCGATTTTCATTTGTTAAGTAGGATGGATTTTGTGTTTTTATCGAATTAGGACAACTTCCAGCATAAAGAACCTAACTTGTTTTTTTGTAATTGTTATATTAATTTTTTTCTGTATTTGTAATTGAGACAAAAAACGTTCTTTGTTTTACAGTCTTCAAACTTGTCTTTTTAAGGAAGTAGATTTTGTCTCTTTTTTTCTAGTAAAAGAAATCTTGTTTAAGAAATAAACAGAACATCTTTTTCATTTAACTTACCCTTTGATGGGGTGGTAAGTTTGGTATTATGGGGATCTGCATGCAAGTTATTTTCTTTTTAACAGCATATATTTATTTTAACACTTCCACCTTCTTTTATATTTGTGATCTTTCTTCGTGTTGTAGCCATATATTAGTATTTATAGCCTTTGGGATCTTATTTTGTAATCCGGTGTAAACGTTGTATTGTCTGAAAAGAATCGACACACGCCATTAACAATACAGAAGCATCAAGAATCATAGCTTGTGGTGGGATTTTCTAATCTCTAGATCATTTTTGTTGGGAGAATGTCCTACTGCTATTTGTCTATTGATACATCCTTCAAATATGAACAGGAATCATGATGAGGGTGGAAGGTAATGGAAGATGAGGAAGCAGCAGCAAAGAGGGGAAAAGAAGGGGGGAGGGGTTAGGGGGAAAGAACGGAGGTGGTCTAATGACAGAAATTGATGTGTATGTGCGTGCACATGCTGGTGTTTCCTTTGCAGGCAAGAAACAGTTTATCCCTGAGGCCATTTGCAAAAAGTTCATGTATCAGCTAGTAAAAGCCATAGACCATATGCATCGGTAAGACTCTTGAGATTGCTACATCGTGTGGGGTTGAAGTGATTGTGTCTGCCCATGGCATGTTCATTTAATATTTCTTTTTGCTCAACGATTAACCGATTCTTTCGTAATCATCGCTACAATTTGTTTGAATTTCTTTTTGAAGTTTATGGTGTTTGTTGTTGTTGTTTTTATGTGCGATTAACACATGTCCTTTTCTTTCCTTGTGGCATTTTGTCTTTGATGGCTTGATTTTTTTTCTGTCAGTATTTTGAAGATTTGTAGATGGGATACAAATACTTTCCATGCGTGTGCGTGCGTGTGGTTTGTGTGTGTGTGTGCATGCGTGCATGTGTGTGTGTGTGTGTGTGTGTGTTCTCTATCTAAAATCACACATTATTGTGTTTTGCTGATTGTCTTTTGTTTTTAAGAAATGTTATGGTATAAATGCAGTAAAGTTCCTTTTTTGTGCTTATTTACATTCTATGATAATGAACATACTGTTTTTAAGTTAATTGTAAACTTAAGTTAATGCGCAAAACGTGTGTGCTAAAATGCAGTCCGTTGGCACTTCATGCTTCAAAGTGTTTATTGTGGTTTCAATGTGTCACCAATGGTGTGTGTGTGTGTGTGTGTGTGTGTGTGTGTGTGTGTTTAAGAGAGGGAGACTCAGAGAGAGAGAGAGAGAGAGAGAGAGAGAGAGAGAGAGAGAGAGAGAGAGAGAGAGTTGTAAAGTGGCAAAAGCAAGGCTATTTTGCATCTGTTATTGTAACTCAGCACCCCTTCCTCTTTCCACACTGAGCCCTTTTACATCCGTTTAACACTCTTAAATCACACTTAGAACATCATTTTTTTTAAATTAGTTTGTTTCACTTGAAATAGAACTTGTGTTTCTTAGTTTTTGTTTTTGCTTTTTTTTAATTTTAAAGAAACTAGTTTTGCATGGATTGTGCTTAAATGTCCAACGTGGTCTCAGTTTGCTTACAAAATGTCGCTTCCTTTCTTGTTATTGCTTGTGTGTTCTGTATTCCTTTAATTTGGACTGCTTTTGATTATTTTGTTTTCAATTGATTTGTGTGCTTATTGAAGATATTTGTTTTGGCTGTGCCTGCGGATTTGTATTGTGTTTGATCCATGTGTGGGATTCTTATTGCAGACAACCTTGGTAAGAGAGGTATATATTATATTGTTATGTTAATGTGTATTTGGATATTTGAGAAAAATATGTTGCATCTATAGGGCAGATGTGATATTTGATAACTTTTTGTAATTGATGGAAGAGAGAGAGAGAGAGAGAGAGAGAGAGAGAGAGAGAGAGAGAGAGAGAGAGAGAGAGAGAGAGAGAGAGAGAGAGAGAGTGTATGTCTGTGTTATTGACTAGGAGGAGAAAGGGGAGGAAGAAAGATGATGAGTGGAGAAAGAGAAAGAAAAAGAAGCAAAACAGAGAGACAGATGCCATCTCTACTATATCTGTTCATAGACAAACAAAATAAAGAAAAATCAACAGATGGAAATAACTGTTAAATACATTTATTATTTTATGCTGAGATAGAGACAAATAGGGAGAGAAAAAGAGAGAGACAGAGACACAGAGAAACAGAAAGAGACACTGGTTGACACTGGTTTAATGTGCAGGCCACCGACCCATAGCACATACCATAACAAATAAATAATATATAAATAAATTAATAACTATATAACTAAATGAATAGCCAAATAACTAAATACATACATACACAAATTGACACGTTGGCAAATAAATGCGCTCGTAATTAATTAAACACTTACGTATAAACAATTATTTGTGCACAAGTACAGTCATGTAGTATACAATGATTTACAGAGACATTTCTGCAATAAATTTCAAAGCACAGTAGAAATATATATATAGAGAGAGAGAGAGAGAGAGAGTGAGAGAGAGAGAGAGAGAGTGAAAGAAAGTTTAAAAAATCCAAAAGCATTAGTAATCAAGGTGGCCCAGTTTACAGTTGAACCATGGACACAGGTGCAGCGGGTGGGTGCACTGATCCAGAGTTAATCCCCCTGTTGGCAGTTTGTGTCGACTTTGGCCGAGATCACTATAATAATAGGGGGACTGGCATCGGCCTATATGCAGGATTAGACCAACAATCCCCTCTTCCGATTGTTCCTGTTGTTCCCAGCTCCACCCCCTTGGTCCACAGTAATATTCCTTGTCACTTTCTCTTTAACTCTTTTTCTTTTTTAACCTTGTGGATTTATAAGCCTTAGCAAAAATGTTAAACACCTGTGTTGGAATGAGTGGTCTTACTCTATATGAGATAATTTCCTTGTATCTTTTACATTTTGTATCTCAGAATCGTAACAACAGTGTAAAACAACATCATAAAGTTCTATTGAGGCCTTATACTGAAAATTCTCTGCCCGTGTCTCGTGCCCTGAGATGCGAACGCCACCTACTTAAGACTATCGCCCTTGCCCGTCAGGAACTAGTAGTTTATAGCCACAGAAAATTATCTGCACCTGACTCATCGCTAGGTGGCATGGTCAGTTCGGGCCTACAATTATCGCCCTCCGTGTCGGCAAGGAGTAGTATAAAGCCCCATTAAAGTGTAAATGACTATTTTAATGTGAAAATCCGTAATGATAACAGCAACCGCAATTGCATTATCTTAATGAAAGTATAGGTAATTGCATCACATATTACGATGGCTTGGAGTCAAAACGGACTATTTTTAGATAGTCCATTGACATATTATTGAACATATTGTAGAAACTAATAACTTGTTTAAAAAAAAGACTACAGAAATATAAAAAGCATAATCCCCATTTTACATTATTTGCAGTCTTTTTTAATACAAGTTCTTAGTTTTTGCAATAACATCAATAATAAGTCAATGGACTATCCAAAGATAGTCTGTTTTGACTCTAAGCCATTAAGTAGTAACACATTAGCAGATTTAAATATTTTAAATTTGTGTCAGTAAATGAATTTTCTTCTAATCTGTTGTGACGTCCATTGGGCTGACTGCTCTTCAGTTGTCCCGAAGCAAATCAAGTTATTCAGTGTCTCAGCACAGTGCAAATAAAATCATTAACATTTTGTCATGGGTGCAGCTAACTACCCAAGATGGAAAACCCCCTGAAATGTGGGGGTCCAGTGACCACCCAGGCCCCAGTGGGGTACAAGGGCAGAGCCCTCCTTAAGCTGAAGCAAAAATAGAATTATGAAGGCATTTTAGACAGCTCTCCTACCATTCCAATATGCAGTTTATAGTTTTATATAAAAAAACAATTTATAGAAAGGTTCATTCGGTGTGCCGTTGCCCCCCCCCCCCCCTCATGGGGATACCGGGGGATCTTTTGTATAAATAGTTCCCCCACCTTCTGGAAGTTCTGTGCTTGTAACTTCCTCTAGTCTGTCACTCTCTTTGACTCTGCCTTTTAACTTTGCTTACTGTCATCTACTATCTTTCTGCCTTACCGGTCCATTCTCCTGCCTTTTTTCACGAAACATTTTCAAAAAAGATTTCCTCCAGCCGAAGTCGGACTTGCTGGGCCTAACTATTTCTTAGTTAGACACATAACGGCAGCATGATGCATCTGCGCTCATTATTGACAGGAAACTGTCTGAGCGATCGAAGAAGAAGTGTGCCGTTGCCAATTTGTTTTAAAAAGGTAAAATTAAAACAAAATTGAGTTCCTTGTGAAAAGGAAAACAGTTGCATTCATGTTCAATTATTATTTGTCTTCCATTGTAAACTGTATTTCTTTTGGTGAACTTTTGTGCTCACCATCATATTGTTTGAACATGAGTGGCAGACACTTGAAAATGAGATCTTTTCAGTTTTCATACTTTGCGCGGGTGTCTAGTGTTGACATGTAAATATAGATTTAGCCCCTACTAATACTATTCCTTACTTCAAAGTCACCCCCCCCCCCTCCTTCCTCTCTCATGTCTCTCTTTCTTTCTCATTCCGTACTGTGTATGCACATAGCGACCATGCCAGGTTTGTCCAGTGGTGACATTTATCTTTAGGCCTGCTGGTTATGAAGAGTTATTGAAGAAAGGCAACATACTTTGGAGACATGTAGGATTGGAAGTCTTATCGGGTGTTTGTGCACATGAGAGTGATAAGAATGTATTAAGAGTGCTTGTTTGACACTAGTATTATTACTCTGTTCCTGCATCTGTCTGTCTGTCTGTCTATCTGTCTCTTTTCCCCTCCCATTCTCTCTATGCTTCTGTTTATCTCTGTGTGTCTATCTTTCTCTGTCTCACAGTGTTTCATTTGTCTTCATCTTTTTATCTCTTCATCTCTCTCTCTCTCTCTCTCTCTCTCTCTCTCTCTCTCTCTCTCTCTCTCTCTCTCTCTCTCTCTCTCTCTCTCTCTCTCTCTCTCTCTCTCTCTCTCTCTCTCTCTCTCTCTCTCACTTCTGTCTTTCCCAGTCTCTGTGTCTCTCTGCCTCTATTCTATTTGTCTATCTGTCAGCCCATCTGTCTGTCTGTCTGTGTGTCTCTCTCTCTCAAACACACTTGCTCACATATGTGCAGATACATTCACAGACTCTCAAACTAGAGAACAGATAGTCTAAGATATTTGAACCATCCTTTGTACTGGCATTCATATATCATATCGTGCAGAAAGCAAGGTATACACTACATTCTTTTTTTGGTGGGGGGGCTGCCATTTGTATCTTGTCATTCCATTCATGATTACAAAGGAAGACAATACAGGCGAACATTCTGAAAACTTTTTATCCTGTGTGTTTTGTGTTTAATGAGCAAGAATGTCTCATTTTAGGGAAAGATACATTTCATTATGATTTTGACACCTTTTTTGCAGAAATGGCATCTTCCACAGAGATGTAAAACCCGAGAACATATTGATACGGGTGAGTTTGATTGATACATGTTTATGAAAATCTCGCTTGATTCTGTTGATCTTTCTGTTTGTCTGACATCTCCTCTCTTTCTCTTTCGCTCCCCCCCCACCCCACCCCACCCTCTGTGTCTCTTTTTCTCCCTGTCTCTTTCTTAGAGACTGAAGAATTATTCAGTCTTTCTTGTTTATGTATGTTTTTTGTTTTTCTCTCTCAGTTTCTTTCTCTCTCTCCCCTGGTCTCTGTCTCGTTGCCTATCGCCATTCAATTACATAATATATTATGCAGGCATTGGCTAAGGCATCCACACACATGTACACACACACACACACACGCATGCATGCGCGCACACACACACACACACACACATGCACACACACACACACACACACACACACACACACACACACAGTGCATGCTCACACAAATGTACACTCACACTGAATGCACCCAGCGCACCTTTAAATTCCATCAGTTTTCTTTGTTCCATCTTCCCTGATTCTATCTGTGTCTTACCACCCCCACCCCCTCCCCCATTTAATTTATGCATGGGAGAAGAAAAGCTGACTTGATCTGTGGAATCATACTATTACCGTAGTTTGTTTGGTGTTTTTTTTTTAGCTACAAAATCATTTGCATGTGGGGAGTGAATGTCAGTTAAATGAACTGATGAATACACTCTAAAACAATGATAATCGTAATACTGATTTGTGTCAACAGACTCAGTCGAGAGACAAAACGCCCAGATAAGTGGAGTTGCAGTACTGGTGTGCCATGTGGTGTGACTGTCATTAACTCAGTTTTCTAATGAACTATATCTGATTTACATTTACTGACATTGTAGGTTTTGAACTTTAGCTTGATGGTTTAAAGAAAGGCGCTATATAAATGCTATGGATTATTTATTATTATGGTTTCATTTTAAACTTGTAAGAATGAAAACGAGCATATTGTCAGTTCATTGTAAAACCTTAGCAAAAGCTAAAAAGTTTAATTTAAACAAAATTCAAATATAGTTGGAAATTATCAGGAAAGAAAAGCGTTAGGGAGGGGGGGGTTATGCAGCACTGGAGAAATATGGGGAGCGGTGGGAGTGTTAGAGTCAATAATAAGAGAAGATGTGCGTTGACCACAGGATGAATATAATTATGGTCATTGCATTTGAAAAGTGATGCATCAATATACATATATTCATCCCTTTAGCTTTAGACAGCAAAAAAAAAAGAAGAAGAAAAGTGGGCCTCATTGTTGTGAAAGCTCTAATATTAACATAATCGAAATGTGTGTGTCTGTGTCTGTGCACGCATGTGTATGTGCTAGTATGGTTTGATGTGTTTCTACCTGTGCAATGGTGTGATGAAAGTTCGCTTAACATCCTCCAGCCTGGAACAGGCACAGATGGGACATTAATAACTGTAAAGATAGTGGGACAGTCCTGGAGGTACTGCCATGCCAGGAAAGTCCCAAAGTCTTTTAAGAATCAAGATAGTGTTTTTGACAACTGAAGATTGTTGTACTTGTGCAATGGTGTGTATGTTGTGCACTGCTGTAAGGTGTGACACATTATCATTAATGATTGGTGTCATTTGATTCATTAACTTGTTAATAATAAGCAGACTAATATCATCCTCACAGATTGGTTCAATATAATATCAACAACAAAATAATAAACTAAATAAAAATGCAGTATAATAATGATTGCTATAACCAAGTACTAATTGGTATCTATATATGCTGTCATGTTTTCAAGGTCAGACTCTTCTTTTTCCTTGTCTTTTCTAATGCCCTCAAATTTTAACGAAACTTATGACTGAATATCAGCTGTCATCATAGCTGCGTATTGGGATAAAATCTAACTGGTGAGGACTATGGTATTTTATGGACTATAGGGCAATACTTTTTCCCCAGAATGAGACCACCGCGTCTTATAATATGACTGATAATGTAGTACGAAAATATAGTAACAAAATCAGAATTTTGTGTAAAATGTTGGGGGTGCGCCTTATAATAAGGCATGCATTATAGTCCAAAAAAGCGGTAGTTTATGCTACCCCAAGATGGTGGCTGGACACCCCTTAACCCTTTCACCGCTGATGTCGCATTTATGCACCACAATGGTTTGACAGCCATGTCACTAAAAGGCATCCAATCAGGGTCTATTATCCAAAGACCCTGTTATCTTAAGTTTGTGAGGTAAGGATGGGACTAATGTTATGCATGCCACAGAAGAATTCCCAATATTGCAGATACACATTTTCTCTACCCAGTTAAGTTTAATGGTATTTTGGGCTGAAAAATGACTGGCGGCGAAAGGGTTAAACAAAGGAAAATGACGGTAACTTATATGGATTCTGCACCCTAATAACACGTGCAGTGTGTGTACACTGTCATAAGTCTGTCTGTCCATTCAATTTTGTTCACTTTGAGGAGTTGGAAGTGTCTATAAGCTGCGCAAAGAAAGATAAGTAGGGGTGTTGTCTGGCAGATTTAACCTCCACTTGAACATGGATTATCTTATCTTAGTAATGACTTTCCTTTCAGAAGAGGAAGAAAATCAAATGCTATGTTCTTTTTAGGATCACTAACCTCCATTTCATTAGTTGATAGTTATACAATGTTAGACCGCCTAGATACTAGCAAGAACATGATTATCAACGAAGCGCTTTTGGGAAGGGAAATAAAGATAGAAGTTGTAAGGAGGAAATGGGGGAATAAATTAAAGAGGCATTCATTTGAATCCAGATGGATAATCTTGGCCAAATCTGGTCAATTATATGCCACAAATACCCTAAGAGATATCATTGGGTTATTGTACAATTTAAAACGAGGGTGGTTTTTTTTACAAGTAAATGTTAAGGTGCACACTTTATTGTTTCATACCAAGAAAGACACAATAAGTTCACAGATTGCATTTGACGTTCATTGCCCAAGACTGTACCTGGAGATGTGTGCTTATAATTATCATCTCCAAAACATGCAGGAGGACTTCTGACAACTGCACAGAATGTATTGCCATGTCTTAGTTATTATTACATTATTTTATTTATTTATTCAGAAGATTTTTTTTTATACTAAAGCTCTATGCGCTTTTATCGTTATTAGGCTTAGCTCAACGTCATATTGTATGCATGTTTAAAGGATCGTGTTGTTTGTGTGTTATAATCAGGACGATGTGTTGAAGCTAGCTGACTTTGGTTCCTGTCGAAGCGTGTACTCCAAACAGCCCTACACCGAGTACATCTCCACAAGATGGTAAGTCATTGTTGTCAGAAGTAAGAATTTGTCTGTCAGTTATTGAGGTTTTTTTTTCTTTTCTTTTCTTTTTCATTTGTCGAGATGTTTCAAGTCCTCATTTGGACAAAAAAGTATTAATAACAAGCACAAAAAGTAACTTTTAAAAACGACTTAAAATTTTAAGTCATATAACTAGATTGAAAAGTTATCGAATGTAGCATTCGAGAATCACCCGCGGAGCCCAGCCAATATTACCACCTGATTTCATCTTGGGAACTCCATTTTTCCGACCCCCCAATTTTCAGGGTCCAGCAATCTCCTTGACCTTGACCTTGATTTGTCAACAATATTCGGAAGGAGCATAAACCAAACCACCTTCATACCAAGTTTCAACATCCTATGTTGACTGGTGCCTGAGATATGGCTAAAATTAATTTTTCAGTTTTCAAGGTAATACGTCAAAGTCATGACCTTGACCTTGACCTTGACACCAAAAGGCACATCTTCAGTACGTCGCCTACATGCACATCAAGTTTCATCTTCCTATCCTTATTCCTTCATGGTGATATGCTGTTATCTTGGGAACTCCATTTTTCCGACCCTCCGATTTTCAGGGTCCAGCGATTTCCTTGACCTTGACATTGACCTTGATTGATCAACAATACTCGGAATGAGCATAAGCCAAACCACCTTCATACCAAGTTTCAACATCATATGTTGACTGGTGCCCGAGATATGGCTAAAAATAGATTTTCAGTTTTCAAGGTCATATGTCAATGTCATGACCTTGACCTTGACACCAAAAGGCACATCTACAGTACCTAGCCTACATGTACATCAAGTTTCATCTTCCTATCTTAATTCCTTCATGGTGATATGCTGTTAACACACCCCCCCCCCCCCCCCCCCCCCCCCCCCCACACACACACACACACACACACACACAGCCACTTACACTTAACAAAACCAATATCACCTTCGCTCCGTAAACTCGTGGGTGATAATAAGAGAAGATTATCTGTTGATGGAATAAGCATCTCCTTTCTGTCATTGATTTTATTCCTTTACCGGCGAAAGTGTGAATATAATTTATATAGCCGCAGAATCTATGTGAAACCAGTTGGTACTTCTAACATAGAAAGGTACTTATCTGAAGTTCTCTGTATGGCAGGAAAACACAGATAATAAACAATAACAAGAAATGCACTGTGACAGTGCAAACCCAGCCTGACTTGTTTGATATATTGCAACTATCCAGTCACATAGGTTATATCAGTATATACTTGTTTAAGGGACAGTACTCTTACTTTCGACTCTTTTCCCAATACCTGGTTAGTTCCCTTTGACCACTGACAGCATTTGAATGATTAGTGCTTGGACCCAAAAAAATCTATTAAAAAACCCCCAATAACAACCAGCAAGGTTATGATTATTGAAAGGATTCTTCCTTTTTAAGATGCCTGCCCCTCTACCTTCTTCTTCTTCTGCGTTCCCAGGCCATATGGCCAAACTGGGTAACGTACGTATGTGTCCGTTTTTCAGTTTTCACTGGTCTCCCCATTGCGTACAGCCGACACATTCCGATTTTCGGAGGAGCTCAAAGGAGAAATTTATTTGGAAAAAAAGGCAGGAGAATGGGCCAATAAGTCAGAAAGATAGTAGATGACAGAAAGCAAAGGGAAAAGGCAGAGTCAAAGAGAGTGACAGATCAGAGGAAGTTATAAGCACAGAACTTCCAGAAGGTGGGGGAACTATTTGTATGAAAGACCCCCCCCCGGTATCCCCCTCGTGGAGGGGGTGGGGGCGTCCAGCTCCCTGTATGGAGGCACGAGGCATCCACCCACTGCTCCATGCCCCTCTACCAAATTTGATTTTAAATTCATCCAGTAGTTTTTGAGAAAAGTGATAACACAGACAAACATACACACACACACCTAAAAACAATACCCATCCCAGACTCTGTAAATCGTACCAGGTAAAGATAATTTTTACAACCTTTTTTTTTAATCAGATGAAACGCTGAAGCATACCTAATAGTTCAATGAGAAAAGATGAAATTTTACTTAGAGCTCGGAATGGGTTTTTTTAGTTAAAGGTCATTTGCAGATAGGCTTGCAAATAGACCCCCTCCTTCTCTTTAGTAAGCATGCTATAAATTGTTATAATAATTTCTGTTGTTTATGTAGGTACCGCGCCCCAGAGTGCCTGCTGACAGACGGCTATTACACCTACAAAATGGACATCTGGAGCATCGGCTGCGTCTTTTACGAGATACTCAGGTCAGCGAAACTTTTGCCCTACTCTTTTCCCCACTCTTGTTGCTTTAATGAGTTAGTTGTTAGTTAGTCTTGTCGCACTGACTCATTAATCTGTGTTCATTTTCTTTATGTGGTGCAGGTAACAGGCGACTGATTCAAAGGCTGAATTGGTGAAAAAGGAGAAGAATATTATGGGTTGCAGAGGGTTTGGTTTGTTTGTTTGTTTGTTTGTTTGTTTTGAGCACTCCAATCATTCCTGCTCACCTGCTCTTATACCTATCATCCTTGTATGGGGACATTTTGAAAAAAATACCCAAGACAGTATCTCAGCCATTAAGGTGAAGTTATTATCACAAAAAGCAACAAAAAAACACAAAAATATTTCTCTGTATGAGATTGTAAAGTTGTCTTGAGTCTTATCAACCGTATGGGCTCAGATGCTTTTAAATCAGTTTCACTTACACAAGACTGATATGAAATAAACTCTGCACGCTTTGGGATAAGCTGTGGGGGCGCCTGTTACAGCGCTTCAGTTGACATCGAGAATCGTTAATCTAAAATCTAAAATCTAAAAACAAGTCTATACGGCCAGAAACAATTGAAAAGCAAATTACCTTTGGTGTTCAGCTGACACCTACTGTTCCCATTTTTGTTATGGTTTGTATGTGTTGACTGTTGTGGTGTGCTGTTCTCTAGGACTGTGTGTTATTTGTAAACATACATGTACATTTCTTACTGTGCAGTTTACACCCGCTGTTCCCGGGCTCCAACGAGGTCGACCAGATCGCTAAGATCCATGACATCATGGGCACGCCCGACCCTTCCGTCCTCAACAAACTGAAGAGGTATGACCGCTGATTATCTCCCTTGCACCTAATGTATGCCTTTACCATCACAATTTCCCTTTTTGTCATAGAAACAAAACGTCCTCCCCACACCCACCAGTCCAGTTGTAGTGGTATTGGTTTGGAAAAGTTCACACAACAGAATGTTTCATATGTTTGTGGGTCAATGTTTACTGTGATCAAATACTCTTAGCTTACGCAAAGACAGGCCACTTGGCCCAGCTTGAAGCCACATGACACTTTTTTTCATTCATACAGGTTGTGTTAGAATAGATTTTGTTTTTGTTTCGTTCGTAGCAATCCTATTGATAATCCTTTTAAATCCGCTTTATGTTGATGTTAGTATCCATTAGTACCCATTTCTCTTTCTTTCCTCGGACCATCAGAGATTGGAACTTCCTTCCACCTGAGGCAGTAACATCAGCCTCAGTGGAAGGCTTCAAGTCCCGGATTTAAATAAGCAATGCCCCCCTCCCCCTCCCCAATTCACACCCATTCCCCCAATCCCTCCCTCCACAACCCCGCCTACCCTTTCCAACCCCCGACCCACCTCCTTGCATCCCCCCCCTCTTCCTCCCCCCCCCCCCCCCCCCCCTCATTACATCGAGGCCGACCATCCGGGCGGCTACATTTTTGCTTGCAGTCTTTCTGCCTGACGGAAGTCCCCCTTTAGTACAACAACAGAACCATAAAAAAGATTATGGTGGTTGTTCAAAGAAAGAAGATGCATAACAAAGTTGTGGGCAAAAGTATGAACTGAAACTTTGACTGCACTTTTTGTTTCAAGATCTAGAGTTCTGCATTCTTATAAGTTAAGAAAAGAAAATGTATAAAAAGACACTTAACTTACTTACGCAAAGACAGGGCACTTAGCCCAGCTTGAAGCTACATTTCACTGGCATCCATTCCTACTATTCACTCTTCAGCACGCTGGTTCAAGGGGGAGTGGCAGGTTTAGCTTCATTCACTACTACTGTGAGTAGTGAAAGCGGTCAGGCTGTGATCAGTCTTTGCATACGCTAAGTGTCTTTGCTGTGGTACACTGCATTAGTCAGTTGCAGATATAGGGGTGGGGGGTGGGGGGGTATTGACATGGTAGTTATTGATATTCAATAGCTCTAACTTTTCATCCACATCATCCATATTTTGATAAAAATCTTGGCTGCACGTTTTCTTGCATTTATCAAAATCTTAAGCAGTGTCTGTTTTCTTACATCAATCAAAGTCTGGCTGCCTATTGCTTTTTTCTATTAAAAAAATCTTCACTGCACACTTTCCCGCATTTTGAAAAATCTTGAGCTCAACATTTTCCTCATATTCATTACAAACTTTGGGCGCTTAAATCAACGTCTTGGCTTCATTATTGTTTTTCAATGCAGGTCTCGAGGGATGAACTTCAACTTTCCGCCCAAGAAGCGCTCCGGCATCGAGCGTCTGTTGGGCCACGTGTCGTCCAAGGCCATCGAGCTGATCTACCTGATGTGCACCTATGACCCCGATGACCGCATCACAGCCAAGCAGGCCCTCCGCCACCCCTACTTCAAGGAGTTAAGGTCAGCACCACTGTTTGTAGGGACGCCTATCATCACGGAGCGTCCATAGTTGTCCCAGAAATGAGGAAAATGGGTCACAATTTTCTGAAAATACAATTTTCAGCCACCCTGTTCTGGATATCGAAATTGCTGGTTGGAGAAATTTTAAATGCCGAAGTTGTGGATTGCAACCATTCTGAGTGGCCAACATCATTTCCTGTTTGTAGTATGCTAATAGGTCATCTTCTTCTACAGTGTTAAGAGTTGGTATGTGACCATCTTCTATTCCACTATTAGGGTAGCCCTTTAGCTGATGCGCAGACCCTTAATTCAGTGCCAGGTGGCAGGCAGGTTTGTAGGACTTAATGTTACCTGCAACTGGCTGCCAACTTTTAGCTGCGAAATTCTTTGCTGTGTGAACTTGTCGCCGCCTGGGAATTAATCTAACGTAACTCACAATTGGTCAATTTTGATGTGTTGGCCTTACTCGTACCAGTTGATCAAAGCAAGGGGCATCATCTGACATAGCTGAAAATGACTATTTGCAAAGATATAAAACACCAACGGTGACGCCCTAAGAACAAATTTAACATACTTTTGGCCTGAAATGACAGAAATAATGAGTTATCTTCATCTCCTGTGAAGAGACGTCTTACGAGATACGACACTTTAAATTTCGCACACCCACCACATTTTTAATAAAGGCGATGCGTACGTAGGTCTTTATTACATTGAAGCAATGGAGACTGCAGCTCCTACATTATGTATCTCATAAACTTGACTTTGTTTCCAGGGATCAAGACAAGCGTGCGGCGGCCCTGGCCAAGCGTCAGCTGCAAGAGAGCAAGCAGATCATCGAGGGGGGACCCCCTCCCACGGGCGACACCACCACCTCGGCCCCAACCATGAACGGGGGCGATGCCCACCTCCCGGACGTGCCGGCCCTCTCCAAGCCCGCTGCCTTGGTCAACGGCGCGGACAAGACCACGCCGGACGAGCCACGCCCCATGCAGAAAAACCCTGCGCCGGAGATCGCCAACATGTACCCCAGCATGAAGGCCCAGTCCTTGCCCATCCAGGCCCAGACCCTGAAGGAGAGGAACAAGAGGGTAGGTGGTGTTGGTGGAGGAGGAGGTGGTGGTGGGGAAGGAGGCAAGCTGTCTCTGCCCAAGGTGGACGTGTTCTCCTCATCAGAGGTGGAGGACAACGCTTCGGGGACAGACATCGGCACACAGAAGAAGAAAAAGGTAGGGTGGGGGAGGAGGGAGGTGGCTCTTGCGGTGGGAGTGGCTGTTTTGGCGTGTCCACTCACTCACTTCACTCATTCACTGACTTCCGCCCTGCTCACCATTCCTGTCTTGGATTTCGTCCTGCTCAGCCATCTCTGACTTGGGTTTCCGTCCGGTCTCACGGGTGGTGACTCAGGTTCCTTGGTGCACGCTGCATGGTTTGTGGTGATGTGATGCGCGTGTCGCACTCAGTTTCTCTGCTCCTTTCTTCGTGTTTGATCTTGAGTGCCTTCCTTCCGGTAACCTGGTTTGATTTGAGGTTGTGAGAAACAACCGTAAGGAATGGTTCTGGAGAGTGAGGTTGGGAGTTGGAGATGTGTGAGAGTGTAGGAAGGTGGGATGAGAGAGAGAGAGAGAGAGAGAGAGAGAGAGAGAGAGAGAGAGAGAGAGAGAGAGAGAGAGAGACAGAGAGAGAGAGAGAGACAGACAGAGAGAGAGAGAGAGAGACTTGAAACTTGAAAAAACTTTATTACGCAAGGATTGAGATTTTAGGCTAAGCCTATTCTTACAATCTGTCCTTGGGACGTAAACAAGCCTAGGACAAAACAATCAGGCAAAAGATATGGGCATACATAACGATTCAAGGCATCAATAAACAAAGTTGGAGCAGAACAAAATAACCAAACATCTAACAACTAGATATAAGTCAACAAACAGAAATTCTAGTTGATATAAAAAACTTTTAAAAAAGCGAAAAAAAAACCCTACATGAATTCATAAAAGCATTAGTATTTCAACATGTGTAATACTAATAGTTAATAAAACATAAAGAGAGAGAGAGAGAGAGAGAGAGAGAGAGAGAGAGAGAGAGAGAGTGTGTTTGTATGTGTGTGTGGTTGTGTGGGTGTTTGCATGTCTTTGTATTTATGTAATTTATATCTGTTTTGTCATTTTGTGTTCTGTTAATGTGTTTGTTTGTGTGTCTGCGTCTCTCTGTGTCATTGCAGGGCTCCCAATCATCCCGCAAAACAAGGGGTCACAGGGACTCCTTCACTTACAGTATAGAGGGTCCTAGAGGCGGGATAGAGGGTCCCAGTGGCATTGTGAATGCTAAAAAGAATTTGACCCTAGTGCATCCCTGTAAACCCCCTGCACATTCTTTTAGAGGGTCCTTTAGAATTTCAGTACTTCATAGACCCACAAATGGGGGTCCCTGGGAGCCCTGCTTTGTATCTGTGTGGTGTTGTGAGTGCATCTGTGAGTGAATGTTTGCATGAGTGAGCGTGCATGCTCATACGTGTGATGCATGACAGCATGGTGTGTATGTGTAGATAATGTGAGTTTGTATTGTATGGATGTGTATGTATGAGAGTGTGTCAATGTGGATGTTTGTTGATGTGTGTGTGTGTGTGTGTTGACATGTGGATGCGAGTGTGTGTGCATGCGAGCATGTGCACGCGTGTGTAAATGCTTTGTTTTTGTGCAAATTGAAGTGTGTTTTTCTGCACATATGTCTCAAGAACCGAAGGCTAAGGAGCTAACAATTTAACCAGAATTAGAAGTGGTGTCATTTTACATTAATATTGATCACAAGCAACATATTGGTGTTTTTTTAAAGGAACTTTTTTGCACAAACAAACTTGCCGTGGAATAACTTTAGACTTGTGTACATCACCATTATTTGCCTGAGCTAAAATCTAATTCTTGTTCTCACTATCAAACAGTTTATCATTAAATATTATTATTTGTGTTGTTCGTTCCACAGCACTCATGGTCTTTTTCCAACCCTTTCTTTTTCTGTACATTTGTCTGTTTTTGTCTTTTCTTTTTCTGTCACCTTCTACCATTTTCTCTTTGTATGTATGTATTTGTCTGTCTTCTGTCTGTCTGTCTGTCTGTCCCTTTCTAAAGTTTTTTTCTATCTCTCGTATGTGTGTGCATCAAAGTCAAAGTAGAAATTGTATTTTGCGATGGATCATTGAATAAGCAAAACATTGTTGTGTCGGTGAGAGAGAGTGTGTGTGTGTGTGTGCCTCTGTATGTGTGTGTGTGTGTGCATGCACATGTGTGTGTGTGTGTCCTTTATGATTTTTTGGTGTTTTTTTTTTAATTTTGTTTGCGTGTGTGTTCTCTTTTTCCTTTTCCTTTCATGCCGTACCTGCTTTTTTATTTCTTTGTCTCCTTATCTTTCTTTCTTTCTTTTTCTTTCTTTCTTTCTTTTATTCTTTCTTTCTTTCCTTGTGTGCCAGCTAGTGTAGGATCTGCTTTTATTCAGATCTTTGAACCTATATCTTTTCTCTCTCTCTCTCTCTCTCTCTCTCTCTCTCTCTCTCTCTCTCTCTCTCTCTCTCTCTTTTATTTTTATAGATTTTTTTATGACTTTATTATCTTGACATTTTTGGCTTCAAATTTTGGCTGAGACATGAGGTGAGAGAATTGTACATGACAAATGATTATTCTGTAAGGGATTATGTTATAAATGAAGGTTCATGAACCTACAATTTTTGCTACATTAATTTCTACTCAATGATAATAGAAAGTGTGTGTGTGTGTGTCTTTTAGGGGCTATTTTGATGGGATAAAGCACACATGTGTACACATGCACACACACACACACACACAAGCATGCACACATGTTCACACATACACACACACACACATACACACACACACAACTGAAATTCAAACCTGCAATTTCACATTACTGGCCTAACATTTTTGAAAATTCTAATCCCGTTTTATGTGTAATGGCATCATTGTCAAAAGGAAGGGACATATTATGGGGACAATATGTTTTTTCAAATGTATTCAAGTATCACGGTCAGTGACTACACCGCCTAATTCTTCTTCTGCAGTCCCAGGCCATAATGGAGACTTACAAATGTGTCCAGTTTTCACTGGTCTCCTCGCTGCATTCAGCCGACACATTCCGATTTTGTAGGAGCTCAAAAATTTTTTGGTTGAAAGACTTTTTTTTTTAACCCTTTTGCCGCCAGCCATTTTTTTTAGCCAAAATTATGCAATAAACTTACATGGGTAAAGAAAAGATTTTGTCTGAAATATTGGGGATTCTTTTACTACATGTTTAAAAAAAGGCCTACCCTTAACTCCCAAAATCAAAAACACAAAAATCATTGGATTCTCAAGACTCAAGAATACTTTATTATCTCATAAAGAGAAATTATAAAATAACAGACCCAGAATTCAAGGTTTCTAATAGCATGGGTGTTAAATCATTGTGCTGCAAAAATGCGACGTTGGCGGCGAAAGGGTTAAAGGCAGGAGAATGGGTCAATAAGTCAGAAAAGTGGTGGATGATCGTAAGAAATTAGAAAAGGAAAAGTCAGAGTCAAAGAGAGTGATAGATTAGAGGAAGTTGCTAGCACAGAAACCACACACAGTGGACTCTTTCTATTACGGCCTTGAAAAATCATCCAAAATATGGTCTTAAGTGGGAGGGAGTTGTTTAGGGAGGTGAGTTTAATACTTACAATGAAGGGCAATGTGTCAGAGAAGTAAGTCTTAAGTGGGAGGGAAGGTCTTCTTCTGCGTTCCCAGGCCATATGGCCATGATGGGTAAGGTATGTATGTGTCCGTTTTTTTCAGTTTTCACTGGTCTCCTCGCTGCGTAGAGCCGAAACATTCCGATAGTAGATCATAAAAAGCAAAGAGAAAAGGCAGAGTCAAAGAGTGGCAGATTAGAGGAAGTTACAAGCACAGAACTTCCAGGATGTGGGGTAACTATTTTTCCAAAAGACCCACACACACATTTGCAGCAACATAAAATCTAGACAAGCCAAGGCTTATAAAGTTAATAACACATAGGTAATACTGTTAGTCTTTCTCGTTTTTGCCCCCCCCCCCCCCCCCCCCCCCCCCCCCCCTCCCCTAACATACAGTTAATACCGTTAATTCTTTCTCTTTTGTGTCCCTCCCCTCCCCCAACATACAGTTAATACCGTTAATTCTTTCTCTTTTGTGTCCCCTCCCCCAACATACAGTTAATACCGTTAATTCTTTCTCCTTTGTGTCCCCTCCCCCCTCCCCCAACATACAGTTAATACCGTTAATTCTTTCTCCTTTGTGTCCCCTCCCCCCTCCCCCAACATACAGTTAATACCGTTAATTCTTTCTCCTTTTGTGTCCCCTCCCCCAACATACAGTTAATACCGTTTAATTCTTTCTCCTTTCTGTCCTCCCCCCTCCCCCTAATATACAGTTAATACAGTGGTACCTCCCTTATAAGACCTTCAAAAAGGGAGGTAATTTTAATACTTACAAAGAAGGGCAATGTGTCAGAGAAGTAGGTCTTATGTGGGAGGGAGTCTTATAAGGGAGGTTCCACTAGTTAATTCTTCTCCTTCTTGTCCCCTCCCCCCTCCCCCTAACATAGTTAATATCGTCAATTCTTTCTCCTTTGTGTGCCCTCCCCCTAACATAGTTAATATCGTCAATTCTTTCTCCTTTGTGTGTCCTCCCCCTAACATACAGTCAATTCTTTCTCCTTTGTGTGCCCTCCCCCTAACATACAGTCAATTCTTTGTCCTTTGTGTGTCCTCCCCCTAACATAGTTAATATCGTCAATTCTTTCTCCTTTGTGTGCCCTCCCCCTAACATAGTTAATATCGTCAATTCTTTCTCCTTTGTGTGCCCTCCCCCTAACATACAGTCAATTCTTTCTCCTTTGTGTGTCCTCCCCCTAACATAGTTAATATCGTCAATTCTTTCTCCTTTGTGTGCCCTCCCCCTAACATAGTTAATATCGTCAATTCTTTCTCCTTTGTGTGCCCTCCCCCTAACATAGTTAATATCGTCAATTCTTTCTCCTTTGTGTGCCCTCCCCCTAACATACAGTCAATTCTTTCTCCTTTGTGTGTCCTCCCCCTAACATACAGTCAATTCTTTGTCCTTTGTGTGTCCTCCCCCTAACATAGTTAATATCGTCAATTCTTTGTCCTTTGTGTGTCCTCCCCCTAACATAGTTAATATCGTCAATTCTTTGTCCTTTGTGTGTCCTCCCCCTAACATAGTTAATATCGTCAATTCTTTCTCCTTTGTGTGTCCTCCCCCTAACATAGTTAATATCGTCAATTCTTTCTCCTTTGTGTGCCCTCCCCCTAACATAGTTAATATCGTCAATTCTTTCTCCTTTGTGTCCCCTCCCCCTAACATAGTTAATATCGTCAATTATTTCTCCTTTGTGTGCCCTCCCCCTAACATAGTTAATATCGTCAATTCTTTCTCCTTTGTGTGTCCTCCCCCTAACATAGTTAATATCGTCAATTCTTTCTCCTTTGTGTGCCCTCCCCCTAACATAGTTAATATCGTCAATTCTTTCTCCTTTGTGTGTCCTCCCCCTAACATAGTTAATATCGTCAATTCTTTGTCCTTTGTGTGTCCTCCCCCTAACATACAGTCAATTCTTTGTCCTTTGTGTGTCCTCCCCCTAACATAGTTAATATCGTCAATTCTTTGTCCTTTGTGTGTCCTCCCCCTAACATAGTTAATATCGTCAATTCTTTGTCCTTTGTGTGCCCTCCCCCTAACATAGTTAATATCGTCAATTCTTTGTCCTTTGTGTGTCCTCCCCCTAACATACAGTCAATTCTTTGTCCTTTGTGTGTCCTCCCCCTAACATAGTTAATATCGTCAATTCTTTGTCCTTTGTGTGTCCTCCCCCTAACATAGTTAATATCGTCAATTCTTTGTCCTTTGTGTGTCCTCCCCCTAACATAGTTAATATCGTCAATTCTTTGTCCTTTGTGTGTCCTCCCCCTAACATAGTTAATATCGTCAATTCTTTGTCCTTTGTGTGCCCTCCCCCTAACATACAGTCAATTCTTTCTCCTGTGTGTGCCCTCCCCCTAACATAGTTAATATCGTCAATTCTTTGTCCTTTGTGTGTCCTCCCCCTAACATAGTTAATATCGTCAATTCTTTGTCCTTTGTGTGCCCTCCCCCTAACATAGTTAATATCGTCAATTCTTTGTCCTTTGTGTGTCCTCCCCCTAACATACAGTCAATTCTTTGTCCTTTGTGTGTCCTCCCCCTAACATAGTTAATATCGTCAATTCTTTGTCCTTTGTGTGTCCTCCCCCTAACATAGTTAATATCGTCAATTCTTTGTCCTTTGTGTGTCCTCCCCCTAACATAGTTAATATCGTCAATTCTTTGTCCTTTGTGTGCCCTCCCCCTAACATACAGTCAATTCTTTCTCCTTTGTGTGCCCTCCCCCTAACATAGTTAATATCGTCAATTCTTTCTCCTTTGTGTGTCCTCCCCCTAACATACAGTCAATTCTTTCTCCTTTGTGTGCCCTCCCCCTAACATAGTTAATATCGTCAATTCTTTCTCCTTTGTGTGTCCTCCCCCTAACATAGTTAATATCGTCAATTCTTTGTCCTTTGTGTGTCCTCCCCCTAACATAGTTAATACCGTCAATTCTTTCTCCTTTGTGTGCCCTCCCCCTAACATAGTTAATATTGTCAATTCTTTCTCCTTTGTGTCCCCTCCCCCTAACATACAGTCAATTCTTTCTCCTGTGTGTGCCCTCCCCCTAACATAGTTAATATCGTCAATTCTTTCTCCTTTGTGTCCCCTCCCCCTAACATACAGTCAATTCTTTCTCCTTTGTGTCCCCTCCCCCTAACATACAGTCAATTCTTTCTCCTTTGTGTCCCCTCCCCCTAACATACAGTCAATTCTTTCTCCTTTGTGTCCCCTCCCCCTAACATACAGTCAATTCTTTCTCCTTTGTGTGCCCTCCCCCTAACATAGTTAATATCGTCAATTCTTTCTCCTTTGTGTCCCCTCCCCCTAACATAGTTAATATCGTCAATTCTTTCTCCTTTGTGTGCCCTCCCCCTAACATAGTTAATATCGTCAATTCTTTCTCCTTTGTGTGTCCTCCCCCTAACATAGTTAATATCGTCAATTCTTTCTCCTTTGTGTGTCCTCCCCCTAACATAGTTAATATCGTCAATTCTTTCTCCTTTGTGTGTCCTCCCCCTAACATAGTTAATATCGTCAATTCTTTCTCCTTTGTGTGTCCTCCCCCTAACATAGTTAATATCGTCAATTCTTTCTCCTTTGTGTGCCCTCCCCCTAACATACAGTCAATTCTTTCTCCTTTGTGTCCCCTCCCCCTAACATCTAACAGTCAATTCTTTGTCCTTTGTGTGCCCTCCCCCTAACATACAGTCAATTCTTTCTCCTTTGTGTCCCCTCCCCCTAACATACAGTCAATTCTTTCTCCTGTGTGTGCCCTCCCCCTAACATAGTTAATATTGTCAATTCTTTCTCCTTTGTGTCCCCTCCCCCTAACATACAGTCAATTCTTTCTCCTTTGTGTCCCCTCCCCCTAACATACAGTCAATTCTTTCTCCTTTGTGTCCCCTCCCCCTAACATACAGTCAATTCTTTCTCCTTTGTGTCCCCTCCCCCTAACATACAGTCAATTCTTTCTCCTTTGTGTGCCCTCCCCCTAACATAGTTAATATCGTCAATTCTTTCTCCTTTGTGTCCCCTCCCCCTAACATAGTTAATATCGTCAATTCTTTCTCCTTTGTGTGCCCTCCCCCTAACATACAGTCAATTCTTTCTCCTGTGTGTGCCCTCCCCCTAACATAGTTAATATTGTCAATTCTTTCTCCTTTGTGTCCCCTCCCCCTAACATACAGTCAATTCTTTCTCCTTTGTGTGCCCTCCCCCTAACATAGTTAATATCGTCAATTCTTTCTCCTTTGTGTGCCCTCCCCCTAACATAGTTAATATCGTCAATTCTTTCTCCTTTGTGTGTCCTCCCCCTAACATAGTTAATATCGTCAATTCTTTCTCCTTTGTGTGTCCTCCCCCTAACATAGTTAATATTGTCAATTCTTTCTCCTTTGTGTGCCCTCCCCCTAACATAGTTAATACCGTCAATTCTTTCTCCTTTGTGTGTCCTCCCCCTAACATAGTTCATATCGTCAATTCTTTCTCCTTTGTGTGTCCTCCCCCTAACATAGTTAATATCGTCAATTCTTTCTCCTTTGTGTCCCCTCCCCCCTCCCCCAACATACAGTTAATACCGTTAATTCTTTCTCCTTTGTGTCCCCTCCCCCCTCCCCCAACATACAGTTAATACCGTTAATTCTTTCTCCTTTGTGTCCCCTCCCCCTAACATACCGTTAATTCTTTCTCCTTTTTGTCCCCCCTCTAGCATACCATTAATTCTTTCTCCTTTGTGTCCCCTCCCCCTAACATACCGTTAATTCTTTCTCCTTTTTGTCCCCCCTCTAGCATACCGTTAATTCTTTTTCCTTTGTGTCCCCTACCCCTAACATACCGTTAATTCTTTTTCCTTTCTGTCTCCTCCCTGAACACAGCGTCGACACCGTCAGCGGCAGTCGGAGACCGGGGGGTTCTCCCACCACACGGGGCTGCTGCCGCGCGTGCCCATGCACACCTCCACCTTCAACCCCTCCTTCCACTCCACCTCCTTCCCCTCCCCCTTCGCGGCCAAGATGGGCGACACCTCCACCTCCTCCATCCTGCCCACCATCAACAACTCCTACAAGCCCCACAAGGTGAGAGATGGAGAGAGAACACTGAACACTGAACATTTGTATTTAACAAGGAAAACGATTTTAGGCTTTATCATACATCTGTGTTGTTAAAAATTCAGGACTTTCCTGGTGTTGCACTGCCTCCAGGCATTGCCTCCAGGATTGTTCCCACCACCTTTGTATCTACTAATGTCCCATATGTGTCTGTTCCAGACCGGAGGACGTTAAACAGATGTTCTCATTTTAGGCGATGCCTATTCTTACAATAAGAGAGAGAAAGCATTGTCTGGGATGAAACGGTCATGTACCATAATAATAAAAAGTCTTAACATCTGTGCTGTCTGAAAGTATGATCTAAAACATAATTTGCAATGTTGCTTAAAATCATCACATGACTTAAGCCTGGTTCACATTAGACGAGTAAGTTCCGTACAGAAAACCCTAAATAAGTGGAAGAAAGAAGGATAAACGTTTATGCATATAGGGGAAATTCGGACACGTGCGCAAATCTTTTCCCTTCTGCGTTTCACTTATTTATGGATTGCGCACGGGTTTCTGCATGGAATATCCGCTTATGTGTGTACACGGCCTTATGCTGATTGCAAACTTACTTGAAATAATTAGATGACTAATGCAGATTGAAAAGTTCAAATAACTAATAGAGCCGCTAATCGATCTAACCTAAACTGTGATTATCTTTGAAGTGTTGGTCATTATTAAGCCACCACATGTGGGGTTGTTTTTGTTTTTAACTTGTGAGATTAATTAGCAAGTCAAGCTCATTTTGGTGATGAGGAAATGTCTGTTTTACCCCTTGAGGAATACTTAATGAAGGCTTAAATTAAATTGTAACCTAAACACTCTGCTGAAAATGTGAATGATCAAATGATTTATTGTGTTGCAGCTTGTTGTGTTATTAAATCATAACCAACAACATTTTGTTTTATAGATTTTGTAAAAACTACTTGTAAGATTGTGTGTACACATTCGTTATTCAGGCGTGTTTATAAGTTCACTAAAATTGATTTTATTTCAGCGTTCTAGTTCACACACAAGGGAGTTTTTCAGAATGTTCATTGAGTGCATGCTGCATGTAGAGTTTTGTTTGTTTTCTTTTTGTTTTCGTTTTATAAAACGCTGACTTATCGTAACTCACATCATTTTCTAAGAAACTGCATATCGTTGGTGAAATTCAAAAACCTCATATCTCAATTTTGGTAGCTTTGAGAAAAAAGAAAAAAAACTGTTTTAAAAACTAACCGCGTTGACCACAATTGATTAACTATGATGAATATGTTGTTCAAGACATTGTGAGTTTAGGCCTGCATTTCGTTAAAATTTGTTTAAAAGCATTTTTTTTAGACTTAAAAAGAACAAGTTTTTTCTCCTTAACTAGATCTGAATTTGGGACTTATGAGGTTTTTTAAAATTTTCACAACCTCATTTACCTCAGATAGAAAGTCGTTAGAGATATGAGCTTTTGGTGGAAGGTGGCAGGAAAAATTAGAGAGCTGACTATGTATCTAACTCAAAGCCCCAAAAAATTGAGATGCAAGGTTTTTGAATTTCACCGACGATATGGTAATGTAATTATCATACATCGAATGTCAACTAAGATTAGAAACTTAACAAGACATAATGTACAACTGGCACAAATCATAGCCGACTGACAAAGAGAGAGAGTGACTAACAGACTTGCAGTGGATTAGCAGCACATTAAGACGGACCTATAGCTCTGCACGGGGTATGAACTAAGTTGTGTGTCGGCCCATTTGTAATACCGAAGGTAACCTAGCTACATGTGTGGCCCTGTGTGTGTGCCCAGGACACCGGCCGACAAGGCCGATTGGGTCCCGTCAAGATGGGGCAGTTTGCTTCATCCACTAACCCCTACAAACCACATCAGGTCAGTTCTAGAGCCCCCCCCAGCAAAATGAAGGCAAAAAAGACCCCAGTATTCCTTTGCGCCAGTCTTTCCCACACACCCCTTTCCTAATCTCTTTAACTCTTTCGCCGACTGCCATTTTCAGCCAAAATATACCATCAAGCTTAGCTCGTTAGAGAAACAAGTGTGTCTGAAATATTGGGAATTCCTCTGTGATATGCATAACATTAGGGCTATCCTTACCTCCCAAAATGAAGAAAATAGGGTCTTCAGATAACAGGCCCTAATTTGATGCCTTTTAGTGACATGGATTAAACCATTGTGGTGCATAAATGCGACATTGGCGGTGAAAGGGTTAATAATACATGTATTCTGCTCACAATTTTATTCTATTTTCTGCAAAACCTTTTCTGTGTGCATTGTCTAACCCCATGTAGTTTTGCCACGCAAAGTCCCCTTCACATTTCCCGCAGCTCCCATGTTGTTTCCCCCCCCCCCTCCAGTGATGCTACTGTCTTAGGTTTAAAGCCATACTAGGAATGGCTATTACTACTTTATAACAACAAGTAAATTGCATTTATGTATGTGGTGGTAACAAGTGCGTTTTAACTACCAAGCAAAAGAGATATAAACGAAATGAATTGGTCTGAAAAAAAATGCTTGCTGTTGTTCTGGATAACCTGTTTGAGACGCTTAACAAAGAGTTGGTCATGAAAAGAACAGGTATTGTTACTGATCTTTGTTTGTTGTTTTTCCACACATTGCAGGTGAAAGAGGCCAAACGTTCCTTGTCTTAGAAGCCTCTTTAGTCTTATCGCTATGGTCTGCTGGTCCCTGACTGGATCAGAAATAAAAACTATGTGCCTCTATCATAGCAGGATTTATCATATGTGACGGTGCACAAGGAAAAAAAAGCAAAGAAAATAAATCCAATTATAATGCGCACATGATTTTGAATTAGATAGTCGTCTTAAATGGTCTACAGTCAATAACTCTTAAAATATCAGATAATATTTTTGCAACTATGCACACCCTGTAGTCTCAATAACTATGTTTCTCTCTGTTGTTGTTGTTGACTATCATTCTCTTTCTTTGTACCTGGCTGTTTGCCTCTTGTCTGTCCTGCTCTCTCTCTCTCTCTCTCTCTCTCTCTCTCTCTCTCTCTCTCTCTCTCTCTCTCTCTCTCTCTCTCTCTTCTATCCTTAACACCTGGCTCATTCTTGATTATCGAATGTCAGTTTCCCCTCTGTTTTCTTAGCAAATAATAACGGTTTTAATTTGCTGTTGTGAAGCTTGGTGTGACTTGCATGGCATGATTTCAGGTTCTCCATTGAGATTGTACGGTCAGTTTCAACGAAGGTTAATTTTACTGTCCATCCCGAACACATCTTCTCACCTTCCTTATTTCCATGGACACACACTACTTTTCAGACCTGTTTACCTTTACGATTTTGCCATAATTGTTATGAAACAGAAGTCAAATTACGATAATTACGGCGATGAAAAACCCCCCACAAAAAAAACCCCACCACTACAGTTGCGTTGGCAAGCGATGCTTTTGAAACAATGCTGTGAAAAGTCATTCCGGTTCCCAGCATACAATGCGCGTCAATTTCTTTTCATTCTGTTTTAAGATGGCGTCAAAGCAACTGCGTGGTGAGAGTTCTAGGTCAAATGATCCAAAATCTGATGGAAAGACACCAAAAGTGGCACAGAAATTCCAGGAAAGTTACCTAAAAACTCCAGGAATACGATGTTCGGCGCTAGGTGATGAGCATGTGTTCTGTGTCTACTGCTCGAAGGACATTAGTGTGAAGAAAAAGAATTGGCCGTGCGTTGGATTACATTTTTTTTTTTTAATTAATATTTTTTGTTTCAGAAATTACAAATTTGCAAAATAGGGGTAAACAGGTCTGACTTTTGCTTAGTTTTACGTTCTTTGCTCTTTTTCTGGATTACTATATTTATTTTTTGTTATGGTTTCTTTTTCTTTTAAATTTTTGTTTGCACCAAGAACTGGGATTTCTTATTTGTTTTTCTTAGAGCAAGGGAGAACATAGCAATTGAACCTTCAGGCATCGGATGGGAAAAGAAAGGAGAACTCTGCTTAATTAATGCTTTTGAGTCACTCAGAACATTTCTCTGTATTAACTGGGATAAAGGTGCAATACACCATATTTCACAGACTATAAAGCACTATGGCACTTACAATAGTATAGTAATAACGAATTACTTTAAAGGTGGACCCTGACGGATGAGTTTTTGCAAAAAACACATTGAGATCACCAGAAAGACAGCCTTTTCAAGGATAGGAACACTCACTTTGCTCTGGTTTCTTAGAAATTAAACCGTCAAAATGGCGATTCCTCCTTGGCGGAGATGCCAGAGAGAGTAGCCATTTTGGATTTGGTGGGTGGAGGTCACTCATTATGGTTGAAGCGTTTTCTTTTTTTGTAGTGCAGTAAAAAAAAACCTGGAGCTATTTCCTTTGTTGTGAGCGAAACTCCTTTAAATAAACTGTATAAAAAATTAAAAAAATAAAAATAAAAAGGCTTGTATTGCGAAAAGTTTGTGCAAACGATTTGGTCTAAACGCAGGCGGCCATTAGAAAAGACAGTACACGCCTTCTCTTTGGGTGAAAGAATTTTACTTCCAGCACCTCCGCCAAGGAGGAATCGCCGATTTGACGGCTTGATTTCTAGGAAACCAGAGCAAAGTGAGTGTTGCGATCTCTGTAAAGGGTCTTTTCCGGGTGATCTGGGCGTGTTTCTTACAAAAACTCATCCGTCAGGGTGCCCCTTTAATGCATTTTATGTTATTATGTTTTACTTTAGGTTTCCTTTTGTTTTGTTGATATTTTGATATATTTTCGTGTTGCTCCCTGCTAGATAACGCATTGTCGCGAGCGCAGTGCCACCCACATGATGCATGCTATGTGAGTTTGTGTCATCCATTCCACTGACACAACACAGCCTACTCTTACCGAATAGTGGAATGGGCTTTAACGTGTGCGCAAGATCTTGTGCATGCGGTCGCCCTTGGGACCTTGTTTTTCAGTCTCATCCGAAGGACTAGGAAATGTTTTCTTAAACCATTTTTTTCTTCCTTCCTATATTGTTCGGGTGTTTTTTTCCTTCAGTTTACTAAACTTTGGGAGGTTGCCCTGATAATTTGAAACGCATGGATGCAATCTTGCCTCGGACACGAGGCGGCGCCTGTTTTTCAAAATTGCAAAATTCTGACCACAAAAAAAAAAAAGATTCAAAGTTCAAGGGGATAAACATGTTGAATTCTCACTTTAGAAGCCTGGAATAAGCTTCAAATTGAGTATGATTTTGCTTTTTCTCCAGGGGGGCGTTGTCCCCTTGACCCCCCCCCCCCCAACAGCCCCTGTACCTTGCCAGAGGCCTAGGCGGCCCCTGGATCCCTGCCTTGCCTGTTTTTTTAAATTTTTCTTCAGTTGCATCCATGTAAATGCCTTGTAGTCTGTGGAATATATTACTGTCTGGGGTAACATTCTAAGGGTGCTTCATGCTGACTGGAATATGGGAGACACTGACTGATGGGGAGAAGGGTGCTGTTTTACTCCTGAAATACTTGGTGACAAATAGTGTCAGGCTGGTTCAGTTTCATCGACTGAACATTGAGCCAGCGGTCTTTTGTCACGAGTCTCTTCATGGCGTTCTTTGTTTGGGTGAAGAATAGAACATTCTTGTTTATTTTTCATCCGAAATTTCAAACTTGCTTTCCACATGGTCATGCACTTTTGTTTGTTGACTCCATCGCTGAAAGGAATAATGATTTGAACAAAGGTGCTGCATTACGTTGATACTGTACATACTAACCTATGATTCTAGCTATGACTGGCGTTTTGTTTTGATTATTATGTTTTCAAATAAAAGGGTTTAATGACAACACATGGAGTTAATTTGTAGTCGTCTTTGATTATCTTGGTTCATATGACGTAGTCACATACAAATACAGATGCCCTCAAAGAACTCTTTTGTTCTTTAATCCGCTGCTGAGTACACACACACATGATCATATGCATGCACACACACATGCATGCACACATGTATACACAAACTAGCATGCATGTACCCACATCCACTTATGCACCCCCCACCAGACTCACTAAACCCACACACATACCCACACCCTCTCAAACGCATGCACCATGCATGCACACACACACACACACACACACACACACACACATGAACGCATGCTGATGCATGCATTTGATCAGCATGCGTTTGTACATACACACACAACACACACATACACAACATAACACACACACATACATGCACACACACACATACACGCATGCACGCACACACACTATTAATTTATCTGAATTGAGATAGTAAAGTTTTCTTGAGTTAAATTGACTTAGACTATAACATACTATAAAGTAGCAGCCCATCTTCAACATCCCATTTCCTTGAGGAAGCTTCATCAATTCGTCCTTTCCAAGCTGGATCACATTTTCAGTATATCAGTCAGTTGTTGTGACTTTAAGAGAAATAGCCTTGCATGGCTTGATTTTCTCTTAAAGATTTGTGGTTGATCTCCCTTACATCGGTGATTTTTGTGCGTGTGCGTGCGCGTGCGTGCAACAAAATCGGGCTCTCATCAATACATGAAGCGTGATGTATTTTCCACTAATACGATTCCACCAGCAAAACTGTCTCTTGACTTGTGCAGGCGACCGCTGCCAAACCCACGAAGAGTTTTCTGAGCAACTACACCCTCCCCTCCCTGGACAGAAGATACTGAGCGGGCCCAGGGGCTTCCTTCCTTCCTTCCCTCCCTGTTCACCGTTGTCCTACCAGGCCTTATCTCCCCTGCTAAGACATGCTCAACTGTGATTGGACAGTGCTTTGTGCCTGTGTGTTCTCTGTTTCCCGTTTGTGGTTGGGGTGTGGATGGAAATTTGGGGTTGGGACGGCGCCTTTGTAAGAGCCGTTGCTCCTTAATGTAGTTCGGTAAGTGATAGCGGTTCTTACATATGCGCCCACTTATTGATTAAGTTTGACTGTGATCCAGTTTGTCGTAGTTTTGTTATTGGCTGTAGGACTGTATGCGGGTTAGTTGTGTTAAAATCGTACGTGAAAACGATTGGACCAGCCCTAAACACTCGTGTACATATACTGTGCGTGTTGCACGATATTGTTCACACTGTTGTCGTTACAAAGTTGGGAGTGCCTGTGAAATGAGCGTTACAATCCTTGTTGTTTATGTCTGGCTAATACTTTTGAAAACAAAAGAAAAAGCTGTAAAGGTAGCTTCTTCAATGAAATAACTGCGTTGTAGTGAAAATGAAAGAAAAGTAAATAATACTTTTTCTGGTTGAGAGAATAGATATATATAAATAGATATTGTGTTTTTCCTGTTTGCAGCAATCATATTGATAGCAATCCAGTTAAATATGCTTTATTTTGATGTCAGTACCAATACATAAAAAAGTTGTGGGCAAAAGGATGAACTGAAACTTTTAGTGCATTTTATGTCTCAAGATCTAGAGTTGTGCATTCTTTTAAGTTAAGAAGGAAATGGAGAAAAAAAACTTGCTAGTAAAACTATTTCTTTGTTTGACTGATGGGTTGAATGCTTAATTTTTTCAACAACGACAACAACAAGAAAGAGAAAAAAAGTGAGGCATTGAAATAATTGCTGAAAATGTGTGATCCAAACCCAATTCTCTTTCTTTCCCTTTTTAAAGATAATAAACCTTTCTGTCGCATCCCTCTGTTGTGCCTTTTGTGTATCTATGATTTGCCAGTGATGAATATTTTGTCTCAAAAGCCAATGGAATTATGTTCTTCTTTTTGTTTTTATAGACTTGAAATGAAAGATTGACCTCTATTTTGCAAAGACTACCTATGAAGGATTGCCTTTTATTTGGCATTCATTTTGTGTTGTTTATTTGCTTTCTCAAAAAAATAAAAGAAAAAAGAAAGAAATTATTTCATGATTTATTTATGTAAGCATTTTCCCCCTCTCCCCCCTCCCTTTTTGAAGACCTTTCATTTGTGCCTTTATCTGCAATGCCCATTCTCTTGCATGGTTAATTTATCGTTTGTTAATATTATCGTCAATGTCAGTCTATGGTCGTTGTGATAAGCTTTAGAAAAGTCCCTCAATGCAAATCACCTACGAATGTTTGGAGTATGTATGATATGGAAGATCAGCCTGTGATATATGATTTGTGTTTTTGTTATTTCTACCGCCGTATCGACATTTTATACACTTCTTTATTCTCTGAAATTGCCACATAAACTTTTGTTGTTGTATGTGTGCTTTAATATGTTGTTTTCTTTTCTTTTCATTTCTTTTAAGTTATTTAATTATTTTTTTTATAGATTAATCTTCAAATAAAAGAGTTCTGTTTTTAATCATTCCAGACACTTGTAGACTAAAAAACGTTCTTCAAAATGTTTGTTATCCAAGTAATTATATTTGTATGGATTTTAAGAAGTTTTTTTCCGTTTTGTTTAGAAAGGGGCCATTTTTGTGAGATATTTTTGTTGATATTATTGTTAGTATACTAAAATCTGTGATATAATAATTTATGTATATGAGTCATATGAGGTTCGAAAAAGATATCCTGGATGAAAGTTATTTTTAAAAGTGTTGACCCAAATGATAACACTTGAATAATCAGTTTAGCTGGGAAAGCTTTGTTTGTTGGCTTTTGTAAAGGTACAAAGAAAATTATTAGGGGTTGGGGGCATGGGAGTAAAAGGTTGTGTGTGTGTACGTGCGCACATGCACATACGTGCGTGCATGAATGCGTGCGTGCGTTTTGCAGGATAGCAGGGATCAGAATGGGACAGAGGTAATTCAACAACAAAAACACAAACCCCCCACAATCTGGCTGTTGTAATCTTTGTCAGTGTAGTGGGTCAGTGTAGTGGGTCAGTGTAGTGGGTCAGTGTAGTGGGTCAGTGTAGTGGGTCAGTGTAGTGGGTCAGACAGTGTAGTGGGTCAGACAGTGTAGTGGGTCAGACAGTGTAGTGGGTCAGTGTAGTGGGTCAGTGTAGTGGGTCAGTGTAGTGGGTCAGTGTAGTGGGTCAGTGTAGTCCGAAGGTCGCACACAGAACAAAAACAAATGAAAAACAGTGTACAACCCTAATCTACTGTGACAGTGTAGTGGGTGGGTCCAGCCAACCAAGACCCGTTCAGCGGAAGCTCGGCATGATGCTGAATCGTCAGGAACTGGAACCCTTAAGCTCTCTTTCAATGCAGCCTGCAGGTCAAATTAGCTATGGCTCAAATGGTTAAAAGGTTACTTACCTCCGGATGCAGAGGGGTGGGGGGGGGGTATGTGCAGTGGCAGGGTGGCAGGGGTGGGGGATGTTGTAATGCTGTGAAGTGACAAATGACAGATATGGGAAGAGAGGAGGAGGTTGTTTTATTTCATTTGATGGATTGTTACACTGAGAATGCAATACATCTGTACATTGATGTATGCGAGTCATTTACATGTGTTATGCAGAGTGAGTGTAGGATTGTGATGGAGGTTTTGTTTTAATTAAATAAAGGCATTATTTTTAATGTAGATTTTTAAAACTGTTTTTTTTTTCTTTGTTTAAAATGTATGATCGTTTCTGAACTGCCTCTTGAAATGCATTCCAAATTTCCTGGCAACAGGGATGTCAATTAATGTTTGTTTTTCTTCTTTTTGTATGTGTTTCTTTGTTAATGCCGAGGTCGTAACTCAAGCCTAGACTTACACATAAACATCCGTTAGTAAATAGATAGGCATGTAGTCACACCATGTTCAGATAGATAGGTAGGTAGGTTGGGTTTTTTAAGCAGACACAGGTACAGATTGTATGTACACAAACACATATGCAAACTCATGCACATGTGTATTTTTACTCTACGACATGTACACAAACTCACACAACCATGGTTATTAATAACACTTCCGTAGTCCAAGGCCAAAATATGTTGTGCTTGTGCGTCAGGTCATCTGAGTTCTCTTTGTAAGACTTTTTAACATTTAAAGACCCAGCACGTCACGTGTCAGAATCATGGTTTTCACGTGTTTTCCCTCTTATAGCTGGTAAGAAATCTTAAGAAATCTTCCAACCATTAGAGGGAATGTGACACATGACATGGGGGGTCTTTAAAACAGAACATACATTATACAGTAACCTCGTTCACTGTAGCTCGTGATTTAGCAATGTTGTGTATGTGTGGTATGTGAAAATCTTCCATAATGTTCTGATACTTCAGTGAAACTGATATTAGAATTTGAAAGTTTGTATTTTGATGCTTTGATCTCGTTTATATGCTGTTAAATATTGCATCTCAGTTGCTACTTGTACAACTAGTGTAAGTCGCTAAACGATTAGTTGTAGATGAAGAGAGCAAACAAAAACAATCAACTTTAAACAAAAATCCTTTTAGCTTTGTGAACACCACGACCAATCTTAACAAAAATCACTGTTATAAGATAGAGGAGAAAGAGAGAAGCTTAATGGTTTTCAGAAATTGGACTGGATTATTCTTTTTCAGAAGTTGTAGAATAAGACTATATGCCACAACTTGTTTTTGACTAATTACTTGTAAGCAAGAATTTTAAAATTGTTAAAGTACCGGGTAATGTTTCAAGTACAGTTATAGAATGATAAATGGTTGGAGAGAATCTCTATCCGAGATTACACTTGTCAACATTATAGTTGGTCTGTCCTAACTTGTTGATACAAAGTTATAAGATTTGTCATTGAGACTTATATAAGTAGAACCATGTTTATGAGCATGCACACCTATTTGAAAAAAAATTGTATAATTTTTAGAGTGTTGGTGTGTCCTGGGCATGTTTGTATGCACAACTGAGTGTGTGTGATTGTGCATGATGAGTATGTGCTTGTGTGTGTGTGTGTGTGTGCGCGCGTGTGCAAAGAATGTAAAGGTAGCAAAGCACAGTCATCTTTATTCATGTCCAATAGCAAACAAAACCCAACCTCTCCACCCCCCTTGTAACCCACAAATAACAAGACAGGCTGCTCTTTTTGAGAACATATTCCGTTTTGTCTGTAACCTGAGCAATCTTTTCATTGACATGTTTTTGCACTGTTGTTGTTTCATTACATTGTGAATGTAATCAACTCACTGAACATGTTAAGTGCATGGTTTTTTTTCATTTCACAAAGATGCCAAAGATCCATTTTGCACGTCTTGAAAGTTAATACAGCCCTTTTGAATCGCTCTCAATGACAGCTAGACTGTTGGATCCTAGAAGATAAAAGATGCATTGTACAGTTATTTAGTTCAAGCTTCACTGTCTCGCTCTCAATGACAGCTGGACTGTTGGATCCTAGAAGATAAAAGATGCATTGTACAGTTATTTAGTTCAAGCTTCACTGTCTCGCTCTCTCTTTCAGAAAAAAGAGTGCATCAACAGCATGAAGTGGATATCTTTCTTTCAATAAACTTTCTGTCTCTGTCTCAGCCAGTTTATTTTCTGATGGTTTCAGACAGCTTGAGCTATGAACTTCCAAATAAACAGAACATTTTGTTTTTTGTTTTTATTGTTTTTTAATAGAAAGATACTTACTTTTTTCCAAATTTTCTGCAGGGCATTAAGATCTTTTTTTAAACTTTGTTAAAAAGCAAACTATTTGGGGAACCGAATTTGAAGAAAAAAAAAGCACCCCAAAAAGTTAAAAATAATTTACTAGGAAATTGAAACAATGCAGCTTTTTACAAACCTAGATCCTTTTTATATGAAAATGTAGATGCATGGACTGTATTGTCTGCAAAATTTGGAGAGCATTCCAAAACAGCAAATGGATGAACAAAACTAGGATGCTTTTAAAACTATGATTCTGGACCATGTGCAGAATTGGAATGTTCAACTGACCATATTTTATGGATTATAAGGAATATCATATCATAATGCGCACCCCCAAAACTTTGCATGAAATTCTAATTTACTTTCTTACTATATTATTAGTCATATTCTATATTATTAGTCATATACTATATTATTAGTTATATTATAAGGCACAGGGATCTCAGTCTGGGGAAAAAATATCACCTTAGAGTTTGTAAAATACGGTAAATGAACAGTTTATTGTATTGTTTGACAGAGACATCGAGAACTACAAGATCTCAGACCTACTTAAACAAACTGAGTTCATTGTCAACATTAGATGGATGAAACTGAAACAGTGCCATAAACTGCAGAAAACATTGACCTTGGACAGAAGTGTTGATATGGATCTTTATCAATTTACAACTTTTCGAAAGGCTATTGGCATTATATTTTTGTTGTCGTAAGTTAAAGACCCACCATGTCACGTGTGAAAATCAGCATTTTTACATGTTTCCCCTCATCGCTGGTAAGAAATCTTATTTTGGCCAGGTGTGACTCCCATACAAATGACCCCAAATTAAAAACGAAACATCACTTTGAAGAGCAGCCTCGTTTTGAATTGGGGAAATTTGTATGTGGGTCACACCTGGCTAGAAAATATCAAGGGACTTAATTTTGCTGGGTCAGTGGGTCTTTAAAGAGGTAGGCCTAGAAGATAGGAGATCTTTGATGACAGAGATACAGATTACATTTCTGTGCAAATTAAAATGGTTTGCATTTCCTTTCTTTGCCATTTCAGAATTTGTCTTCCTAGTGCTTTTTCCCCCAGTGTCGTCAGGCTAAATAAATAAAAAGTGCTGCTGTGTACAATGTATAAGTTGTAATAGTTATCATGACCCCATCTTGCCTAGGTTTACATTTTTTTTATGAATGAATCTTTTGACAACGAACAACTTTAGAAAATTTAAATAGTTTATTACTTTGGAGGCACACATTGAAAAGCTATTGTACTGAACACTGAGTGATATAACTCAGGTACCTTCTAATGTAAAAGGTACCCCCCAAATTATGTAGTTGGCACTTTTAATTGTTGATGCATGATAACGAGCTGCTACAGAAATGTCAATTTTCTGTGAACATGAACTGTAAATGTATGTTTTGAATGCAGCCATTTTGAATAATGTTAAAAACACATTCTTGGGGGTGGAGGGTGGGAGATAGTATCAGAATTTCACAGGGACAAGTCTTTGACTAGAAAGTAATACCAAATGCATTAGGTTTTTTTTCTTGTAAAGCTTTAAAATAGTAGCTATCTTGTGGGGTTTTTTTGTTCATTGTTTAAAAACATTACACCACTGTATATAAAGCACATTGTTCCTGACAGCCAACATGATATACTCCATAAATGGCAAAATCCATGACAATATTTGTCAACACTTTTCAGGGAAAAAAAAGGTTTCCATATTGTAAGTACCGGTACAGAAATATTTGCTCTGTCAGTTTCATCTTTACCCATGTAAAGAAGAAAGGGTGGAGGTATGGGGGAGACAGGGGTAGAGTTGGGGGAACAATTTTTAGAGTAAATAAAAGTAAGAGGATCTGTCTAATGGCATGGGAATGATCAGACGCCTGGCTGTTAGACCGATCCAATTTTACTCTACTTCCATCTATGTATTGCCATGGTCATCCGTCCATTTAAAAAAAAAAAAGTTTTATCTTTTTTTCTTCTTTTTTTAAAATTACCCCAGTTGAATGAATTCTTAACAGTTGTCAGAATGGATTTTTAAAATAAAATAAAAGAAAGAATTTTGTTGCTGTTTTATGGATGTGATATTATATATGTAAACATTATGATGTGTACATGTGGCTGGATATCGGTTGTCTCCATTTCATTTTTTTAAGGGGGGGGCAGCTGCCATCCTGGGATAAAGATGACATTGCATCCAATCAGTACGAAAGTAAAACATTCTCTCAATCCTGAAATCACACGTTATAATGTTCTGAATTTTCCCAATCCTGAAGTGGTGACAGCATTAAAAATAATTTCCAACGTGTGTGTGTCTACGTATACAGGATGGGCGGGGATAGTGTTAGAATTGCATCTATCATCTTGTTTTAATGTCATCAATTTTGGCAGAAATATTTGATTTTATAAGACCATGGGTTCGGATGACAAGATGGCCAATCCTGAAGATTTGTCAGCTTTTTCAATCCTGATTTCAGGAGCATGCCTGAACTACTTTCACCCATGCACTAGTTAGATTTATCCCAAAATGGCGGCTATGACGACAGCTGATATCCAGCTATGTGATTACAGATGAGTAGAACTGTATTGGTTTAATGAGAATAGCACAGAATACAGCAACAAGCTGCGCTCCATACCGGGACACATCAGCTTGAGGTGAGATGCTACCATACAAAATTTGAAGTGATTCTGCAGAGGGGTTCGTTCACACGATACAATGCAGACAGGCACATTAAACATGAAAAAATCACAAACTCCTCTGTTTCTCGAAGGAGACAGAGGGCTAATAATGATTTTCGCACGCGCACACAAACACTAAAATGCCAACACTAACACACACATACGCATACAAAACACCCTAATGTTCACATGCATGCATCTATATACATGTACGCACACACACACGCATGTAAACACTCGCATGCATACACAGGAAAGCAAAAACAAAAGACACCAAAAACATTCTTGATGGTATTCATTCTCAAAAAAAACCTCGGATAAGTAAAAATATTCATATGTACTCTTCATAATAAAAGACTTGTGTATGACCAGTTCTCAAAATACCTGTCAAAGGGCACTGTAAATGTACAATCTAAAGAAGTCCAATAGTTCAAAGAAAGAGTATACCAAATCTGAACAATGTTACAATGTACTTTAGTATTTAAAAGAAAATGTAAGATATCAGAAAAAAAAACCCATATGGTTCATTCCGTACACATGCACACCAAACTCAAAATCATACGTTTCTATCCAAAATAAGAAAACCAATCTATGCAAAACAGGATGAAATAACCAAATGAGAAAAAATGTGATGATAAAAAAACCATGGATGAAACATGAAATCACCGATGTCACAAGTGAAGAAAAAAAGAAAGTCTACATTGCCATACACATAACAAAATAAACTAACAGCATCACAGTTTTGTTTATGAGCAAATGTAAACAGTTCCATAAAGAATTGACACACTGAAAAGGGAGAAGAAAACGCCAACCAAACAAAGTGTTTGATTAGTCTTTGAGTTGTCATATCGCTGACATTACCATGATTGGATATGGAAATTAGTACCTGCGTGGTTACATCACAAAAAGAAATAATGTACCAAATGTAAGATGGAAAGAAAACCCTTACTGACAACCAGTGTAAAGCGAACGAAAGAGGTTGTAGCAAGAATTAGTTCTTTATTACAGGCTTTCTGGCTAAAAAAATCAATTGATATTTAAAATAAGAGCAATATCTTCAGTTGACATAAAAATGAAAATTTCTGAAAGGTATTTCTCAAATATATGTTAGAAAATCTGATTTTCAGCAGCTTACTCCGGCAATTAAAAGCAACACACACACACACACACACACAAGCACACACACACAAGCACAAAGTGTACCTGTGTGCATCCACACACACACAAGCTCTTCATAAACCAACAAACAATACAAGAAATGGTGTATGGAGGGAAAGGCAACACAATCAGATTGTACATGAAATATCACAGAGCAGCGATAGTTAATAAGCAAACATTTCACTGAAGACACATTACATTATGTGCAAGTTATCAATGTACATTCAAGAAATGCCATATTTGTTATAACTGGTAGCCTAATTTTCAACCAAATGATCACGGAATAATTGACAGGGAAAAGGAAAGACGGAGAGAGAGAGACGGACCAACAAAAAACAGACAGAGACAAGAACTGAATGGAAGAATTTGACAATGTTGCGTAACATTCACGCAACTCTAATATACAACAGTGCTGATAGAGACCCAAAACAAAAACCACAAAAGATATGTGACACAAATAACAAATATACAAAACGAAAATGTCACTTCAGTTCTAACAATTGAGAAAATTTGTTTGGCCGTCTTGCATTTATCCTTGTAAAAAGAGACAAATCATGTACGGACAGAAGCTCGACATATTAACTTCTTAATCCTCCATCTATGGATTATCTCTGGAGACAAATCATGTACGGACAGAAGCTCGACATATTAACTTCTTAATCCTCCATCTATGGATTATCTCTGGAGACAAATCATGTACGGACAGAAGCTCGACATATTAACTTCTTAATCCTCCATCTATGGATTATCTCTGGAGACAAATCATGTACGGACAGAAGCTCGACATATTAACTTCTTAATCCTCCATCTATGGATTATCTCTGGAGACAAATCATGTACGGACAGAAGCTCGACATGTTAACTTCTTAATCCTCCATCTATGGATTATCTCTGGAGACAAATCATGTACGGACAGAAGCTCGACATGTTAACTTCTTAATCCTCCATCTATGGATTATCTCTGGAGACAAATCATGTACGGACAGAAGCTCGACATATTAACTTCTTAATCCTCCATCTATGGATTATCTCTGGAGACAAATCATGTACGGACAGAAGCTCGACATATTAACTTCTTAATCCTCCATCTATGGATTATCTCTGGAGACAAATCATGTACGGACAGAAGCTCGACATATTAACTTCTTAATCCTCCATCTATGGATTATCTCTGGAGACAAATCATGTACGGACAGAAGCTCGACATGTTAACTTCTTAATCCTCCATCTATGGATTATCTCTGGAGACAAATCATGTACGGACAGAAGCTCGACATGTTAACTTCTTAATCCTCCATCTATGGATTATCTCTGGAGACAAATCATGTACGGACAGAAGCTCGACATATTAACTTCTTAATCCTCCATCTATGGATTATCTCTGGAGACAAATCATGTACGGACAGAAGCTCGACATATTAACTTCTTAATCCTCCATCTATGGATTATCTCTGGAGACAAATCATGTACGGACAGAAGCTCGACATGTTAACTTCTTAATCCTCCATCTATGGATTATCTCTGGAGACAAATCATGTACGGACAGAAGCTCGACATGTTAACTTCTTAACATCTAGATTAAACAAATCATGTACCAGAAGCTCCATGTTAAAAAAAACTAGTTTAAAGAACAAAAATTCATATCAACATAGACGAAACAAACGGACAAAAACACAGTTTAAAAAAGGACAAAAACGACATCAACAAAAATAGTACAGATGTGGACAAAAAAACAACAACCCATTCAAACAAACAAAATTTAAACCGCCAACAAACACATCTCAATCGTCGTCATCCATGCCAACAAGCTTGTCAGCGACTCGACATGTTAACTTCTTAATCCTTCTTCTGGAAAGGCATCTGGAAATGTAGACATTACCACACAATTTTAACAAAGATGAAAGAAACAGACCAGAAACCATCCAGCCAAAAAAAACTAGTTTAAAGAACAAAAATTCATATCAACATAGACGAAACAAACGGACAAAAACACGGGGAAGTCGACCTCCCAGCCGAACCTTTCCCGCTGCACCTCTTTGTCCTGGATGAGCTCCTGGGTGGTGGGCTGCTTGGTCCAGGCCTTCAGGGGGGTGTACGTGATGTCCTCCCGCTCCTCCGCTCCGCCCGCCAGGGCCGAGGCCGCCCGCAGGATGGAGCCTTTGCGGTGGATGGGGGCCGTGTCTTCCATGGGTGGAGGCTTGGCCATGGTCTGGAAGTGGTTGAGAAGGATGGGGGTGATGCGAGTGAAACCATGTTTTTCTCTTTTTTGTTTTTGTGTGTGCATTAGATCTGCAATCCGCAAGTTCTGTACGGAAACCCCATACACTAATATAAGAAATACAGGATGGGATTACAGAAGGGTTTCCGTGTGTAATGGGCACAGTCTTTCATATTTGTTACTTCAAAATTCTTTTCAGATTACACATGGGTTTCCGTTCGGAACTTGCGCATATGTACACACAGCCTAAGTGTGTGCGCTGTGTGTGTTTGTGTGTGCGTGCATGTGTGTGCGTGTGAGTGAGTGAGTGTGTGTATGTGTGTGTGTGTGTGCATGAGTGGGTATATGTGTATGGGCATGTGTTGTGTGTGTGCATGCGTGTGTGTAAAGTTCTGCAAGCTCTCCCCTCTATACCCTTTTTTTCTCACTTTCATGCACGCATATGCACACGCACACAACCCATTTGATTCTTTCCAATGTAAATCCCACCACCACCATCACAGACCTGCCTACTGCTACGATTTGGCCATAGCAGCTACGAAAAATAAAGCTTTGCTATGGAGCTACGGCAACCTTAACGTTGCTACGGAAGAAAAAAAATTGCTGCTGCATTTTATTTTTGCTTATGCCGTTCCCGGTTTTGTCTGTTTCTAAGAGCAGAATAGGGTCGTTGGAGCAGACGCCGTGTCACGTGCGATAACCTAGTCACTTCTGTTTTTATCAAAGTGACTGCGCATGCGTTCTTATTGCTTTCTCTGAAAAAAATGGCAGACTCCAGCAGCAGTAGCGATTCGGGAGATGTTTGAAACGAAGAAAAACGAACCCAAACCAGAAAACGAAAATCATCTGGCACACCATCTTGTTCTAAGAAAAAACATCGGCCTGCCGCACAAGTTTTCAAAATAGCTTACACGGAGGAGTGGCCTTGCATCGTCAGAAGTTGACTCGGTGCGAACCATGCTCACTGCAGTGCAACCTCTGCCATGCGGACTTCTCTGTGAATCATGGCGGTAGAGACGATTGCCGTCAACACGTTCAATCGGCGAAACATAAGCAGTGCGTTTCGGCTCAGGAAGAGAACAAATCGATTGCCGTCGTTTGTGGATGTTACGGAAAAATTTGCCATGCTACTGAAAATTGATGGCTGGGCTACTGATTGGGAAAATTCCAAGTAGGCAGGTCTGCCATCACCTCTCACCCTCACCACACACACACACACACATCCCCACCTTCCTTTCCACCCTTCTACACACGTTCATACCCATTCACACACATAAGTGCATCACACTCACTTGTGTCTCTCCCTCCTTGTCTCCCGGGGCGGAGGCGGGTCGTTTGGCCTTGCCCCCTCCGCTGCCCTTGCCCCCCTTGCCCCCTTTGCCCCCCTTCTTCTTGTCCAGGGAGGGCAGGGTCTCCCACTTGCGCTGGACAATGTCCACTATCCGCGGGTCAGCCCAGGCCTGGGCAATGTCCAGCGGAGACATGCCTGACGACACAACCAAGTGTCATTTGGGGCCAATGGTAAATAGATCATGTTCGGAAAAAACAAGACAGAAGAACAAACATGCCAAGCAAATATAAATATGTGGACATAATGTGGAGATATTCGCCTTGGCTTAAGGCTTTGTCAGACCAACTGAGTCAACCTGGAAAATAAATTGAATTAAATTTTACATCCACTCGGCTGCAAAACAGCACATATGGGATGAACCATCAACCAACCATCATTCAATGCTCTGAAGAGATCCTGGAGGCACTGCAATACCAGGTCTGATAAAAAAAAGTATGCATAAGGAAAAGAAATGATGTTGTATCCAGTGAAGTCAAAACGAAGGGGGGGGAATAAATATGAAAAACAAGACAATCTCAAAATACCTCCTCCCCTCTTGCAAAACCAGCTGCAGGAAAGTTTCCTTTTTTCTAAGGACATTCTGTGAGTGGAACTCACTCCCAACTTGGGCAGTAACATCAGCCTCGGTGGAGGGCTTCAAGTCCTGGATTTAAAAAAAGCATCCCCTCCCCTATTCCAATCTCCATTCCGCTTTGAGCCTGCCGCCCTCTGTCCTCATCACTCTTCCAATGGTCCCTGACCCACTTCCAACCTGTTCCATCTTTCCCCAACCATTCAACACCCATCACCAGGGCAGCCAAGGAATTTATCGATAAAGCTTATTTGTACTACTTGACCGGAGTCCCCAGTTATTAAATACCAGAACCATCCAAAAATTGATGGTGGCTGTCACCTGAAAAAAGAAGAACAAAAGGACAAGGCAAAGGTCAATGTCATCACAACACCTTTCTTGTTCTCGGTCCGCATCATGGCCCTGTGGTTGATGAAGAAGAAGAGATAAAAAAAGAACAGAAGAAGAAGAACGAAGAAGAAGTCGAAAACCAAAACAAATCCGTCTTCACATTCATTCCCAAACCTTTCTTGTTCTCAGTCTGCATCCTGGCCCCACGGTTGATGAGAAACTGGACAACCTGGTCGCGGGAGCTCTCAATGGCGCGGGTGAGGGGGGTGCCCCCATTCATGGTGGCGGCGTCAATCTCCCCCCCGTTGTCCACCAAATACTGCACCACGTCCAGCTGGCCCGCGTGACAGGCGTGGTGCAGCGCCGTCCACTTGAAGTTGTCACGCAGGTTGACGGAGGCACTGGGCAGAAAGAGAGGGAGAAAATAGGTGACCCATCACCACGGAAGAGACATTAACCCCTTCCCTGCCCAGTCCTGTGTCTACTACGGGGTGTGTGATATCATTAACTCATTCGCATCGCAACGATTTTGAATTATTAAAAAAAACCTCAAAAATCACTCCAGCCATGCACACAAACAAAACATACATAAACAAAAGGAGAAATGAAAGAAGATTGCATGTTTTTACTTCAGGTTTAGACATAGGGAAGTGGTAGATCAGACTTGTTTTATATATATAGACTTTATATAGAAAAACTCTCTACACCGATTGGTTCCCCCACAACGAACCACTACAAAAGCAAAGTCAGGGGCAAAATTGTGGTCTAAGAGAGTGAAGCGAGTTTAGAAGTGACCAAGGTATGGTGTGCACACATATTTACTTCCCTTGAAGCAAATGCATAAAATTCACAGCAATCTATTAATTCCGGACATATATGGCCGTAACGACTCGAATTAGTTAATGATGTCATAACTTTGGATGATGGTTTTTGGGTTAGGCAAGTCAGGAAAGATATATCTCTATACTATTCTCTCTGATTGATTCTAACACTGGTCTCTTTTAAATTTCATAGTAAGAAAATGGATATTTTTTCTGTTTTCCTCTGGCAGTGGAGGGGTTAAGTGTCAAACCGACCATTCTGAAATAATTATATGGTTGGAAACTTCAGACAATTCTCTTTCTACTGCTACAAGAACCATTCTTGTATCTTTTTCCATCCCAGAGTTATGAGCATTTACATTTAGTAGAGTGTCAGCCAGTATGAGAAAATGCAGTATAAAGTCTAGCTTAGCTGAATAAAATACATTGACCTACTCATTTTAAACCACTTATTAGAGTATTTAGAGCCAATATTAAAGATTGTCCTTTATACATATGAAAGATAAGATGTTAGAGAGCACGAAAACACTCATAACTCAAAATTTATAAATGAGATTTTTTTTTACTTTACAAGGCTGTTGTGAGAAACTAGCTCAGCAACATAATGTCCCTTTCGTGATGGTGGGTCACATATAAGAAAAATATGTAAACAATAATTATGATGGAATCAAGTCAAGTCATGTTGTTTGTAGCCCTGCCAACAGCTAAGACCATATTAGCATGGGTGACAGTAAAGCCTTCTCTCAATCTTGAAATGACACATTTCAATGTTCTCTGAATCTTCCCATTCCTGAAGTGATCATATTAAAAGTAATTTCCAATCTGTATGTGTCTGTGTATAATACAGGAGGGGTGGGGATAGTGTTATAATTGTGCATCTATCTAGTTTTAATCTACCATCAATTTTGGCAGAAATGTTTGATTTATAAGACCATGGTTCCTGATGACAAGATGGCCAATCCTGAAGAGTCTTTCTATCTGCTTTTACAATCCCGATTTCAGGAGCATGCTTTCACCCATGTGTTAGGGCTGTGCATCACCGCGTTAAGATCTGATCATGTAATGCTAAAAACAAATAAACTTACTAAGATAAAACACTCCATGTCTTCAACTAGAATCTTCTATATCTCAAATATGAACATTTGATCATGTAATGTTAAAAACAAATAAACTTACTAAGTTAAAACACTCCAAGTCTTCAACTAGAATCTTCTATATCTCATTAAAATGTGTTCATCACTGAACCTATCTTACGTGATAACATCCCCTTGTGTCTCTCTAATATCCAGTTGCTCCCAAAAGAACAATAACTCTGAGAAAAAAAATCTAGGGAAACGCACAGAACAGTAACTCTGGGGAGTGTGTCCCATCCCATTAAACCTCCCACTCACCCATTCTCCACGAGGTATTTGACCATTTCGAAGTGTCCAGCCCCACTAGCGGTCATGAGGGGCGTCTTGTAGTACTTGTCCCGAGTGTCGATGGGAACGTTTTTCTGCAGGGCCGTTTTCAGCGAATCAAAGTCGCCCATTTTTGCCGCCTCGTTGATGTTCACGTATGTGCGGTCAGGATGGTGGAGATACCAAGCTGAATCGTCCTGGAGAAGACATTGTGATGGTGGGTTCAATTTTCACCAAGTCAAGTTTACCATATTTCACGGACTATACAGAGCTGATTCTAGGATTTTGAAAAAGTGGGGGCGTTCCCCCCCTAAGAATGAAAAAGGGGGGCAGGTCCAATGGATACGAGGGGAAGGGGGGGGGGGGGGAGGCGGCCGATTCAATCTTCGCTAGCCATGGCCACTTCTTCAGCCACTCTTGGAACCAGTGTTCCCCCGCACTAGTGCCGTTATCTTCAGGCTGCTTCTTTTCTGCAACATCTTCTGCACACTCGTTTGTCAGAGGATTTCTTTTTTTTTTTTACTTTGCCGCCACAAAAATCAAAGTCGAAGAGTGTCGTTGTCCGCTTCACTTTGAAGAAAATTCAACATGGCGGGTAGGACTCTCGCAACTTCTTGTCCGTAAAACGAGATGAATGCGATTGGTTGATTTACAGTAACATTGTAAAGGAACCAATGAAATGTCGAGAAATCATTCATTCCTGCTTGATGCTTTCGGTTTGTGCAGACGACGGATTTAGCAGACAACGAAGGAATTCCCGCAGCGATCAGTAAAAAGTGCGGGCAGTTCTGCAAATATGCGGGCGTGGGCCCGCGCTCATACCCGATTATTGCAGGAAGGAACAGATTTTGGGGGGATTTTACCAATCCCGCGCCCTAGAATCAGCTCTGCTATAAGGTGCATTAAGGCGCACCCACAAATTTTACACATAATTTTTTGTTTGTTACGACAGTTTCTTATCATAAAGTGCAAGGGCCTCAGTCTGGAGAGAAAAAAAAGTTTCATAAAATAGAGTACTTCCTGAAGCCCCATGGATTTACATGAAAATACATCACATTGTACATTTCAAAAGATAAAGTATGCATGCATGTATGAACAGATATATCTATACTTTTTTTTCTCTCTCCTTTATGCAACACACACACACACACACACACACACACACACACACACACACACACACACACACACACACACACACACAGAGTCTTACCTGCAGCGGGTGTGCAGGAGGCATGTCCAGGTCAAACCTCGTTGTATCAGTGAAGTAAATGTCACACACACAGACACACACACACATTCTTACCTGCAAGGGGTGCACAGGAGGCTTGTCCCGGTCGAACCTCATTGTATCAGTGAAGTAAATGTCACACACACAGACACACACACACATTCTTACCTGCAAGGGGTGCACAGGAGGCTTGTCCCGGTCGAACCTCATTGTATCGGTGAAGTGAATATGTCTCGGAATGTACAGCTGGGGCGGGGCGCCACCGAACGTCCGGGGCCCCTCGTCCTGCGTGCAGATGGGCATCACCAGCTTGAACTTGCCCTTCTTCTTGCCGCCCTTCTTGCCCTTCTTCTTCTTCTTCTTCTTGCCCTCGAAGGCGCTCATCAGGTAGTTCTTGTTGATCCACTTCTTGGCCGCCATGAAATCGTTGTAGTCCACTTTGCCCTCACGCGCCTTGTCGTGGAGTGCCGCCAGCTGAAGCAAAATAAATACATAATTTCACCCTGAAATATACCATATTTTTCGGATTATAATGCGCACCTGACTATAAGGCGCACCCCCCAAATTCTACACAAAATTCAGATTCTGTTACTATACTTTCTTACTGTATTGTTATAAGGCGCACGGGTCTCAGGCTGGGGAAAAAAGCATCACCTTATAGTCTGTAAAATACGGTATTCAACTTCTCCGTCAACTTTTGTGAACTGTTATCAAATCAAGAAGACACTTCTACTGCAGTAAAGCCCTTTCAGTCTCAGTCCAGACTGAGAGATAAGTCGAAAGCTTAACTTGTTCTCCCCACCAAAGGATCAACTGTTCCCCCAATCAAGGTCAGTGTTTGTGTCCTGATCCAGCAGTCAACTATTTTCTCTTCAATTTTTCAGAGCTGTTTACCCCAAATGTTTACTGTCAGTAATCCTAAGCTTTCAAATCAGTAATCTGAGGTATCTGTCAGTAATCCATGGAATGCAATGAATATGAATATTTATGGTAATCATTGAATTTTTATTCTGCGACTGTGCAATTGATTACATTAATAAAAATTATAAATATTTTTGTAAATATTACATGGAGTGCCACAGCACAGCTGAAAGACTACATATAATTTTTGCATTATCATTTTTTGTACACTTGTTTTTGTTGATCCACTTCTCAGCTGTGACAAATTTGTTGTAGTCGACTTTGCTCTCTTGCGCCTAGTCGAGGAGTGCTGCCAGCCCCACTTCTCTCATAACCCCACTTGTCTGACAACGCCACATCTCTCTCAATCTCACTTCTCTCACAACCCCATTTGTCTCACAACCCCACTTGTCTCAACACCCCATTTGTCTCATAACCCACTTTTCTCTCAACCCCAGTTTTCTCACAACCCCACTTCTCTCTCAACCCTGCTTCTCTCTCAACCCCACTTCTCTGACAACTCCGCTTCTCTCTCAACCCCACTTCTCTGACAACCCTGCTTCTCTCACAACCCTACTTCTCTCTCAACCTCACTTCTCTCACAACCCCGCTTCTCTCTCAACCCCACTTGTCTCACAACCTCATTTGTCTCTCAACCCCACTTTTCTCACAACTCCACTGGTCTGATCTCCCATCCCTTCCCTCACCTTCCTGAGCTCCTCGTCCTCCACGGGGGCCTGCATGCCGGTGACGGTGTCGCAGAAGTCGTCCTTGGCCACCTGGCCGCTCTCTGTGGGGTCGATCTCCCGCAGCAGCTTCAGCATCTTCTCCTGGCTCTGCACCACCCAGTCGTAGAGCGTCAGGGCCCACGGCTCGTTGTTCTTACCCACCTGGTCAACACAGACATCAACAGAAACGTACATTAAGAACTACTTCAGCATCTTCTCCTGGCTCTGCACCACCCAGTCGTAGAGCGTCAGGGCCCATGGCTCGTTGTTCTTACCCACCTGGTCAACACAGACATCAACAGAAACGTACATTAAGAACTACTTCAGCATCTTCTCCTGGCTCACCACCCAGTCGTAGAGCGTCAGGGCCCATGGCTCGTTGTTCTTACCCACCTGGTCAACACAGACATCAACAGAAACGTACATTAAGAACTACTTCAGCATCTTCTCCTGGCTCTGCACCACCCAGTCGTACAGCGTCAGGGCCCACGGCTCGTTGTTCTTACCCACCTGGTCAACACAGACATCAACAGAAACGTACAGTAAGAACTACTTCAGCATCTTCTCCTGGCTCTGCACCACCCAGTCGTACAGTGCCAGGGCCCACAGCTCGTTGTTCTTACCCACCTGGTCAACACAGACATCAACAGAAACGTACAGTAAGAACTACTTCAGCATCTTCTCCTGGCTCACCAACTAGTCGTAGAGCGTCAGGACCCACGGCTCGTTATTCTTACCCACCTGGTCAACACAGACATCAACAGAAACGTACAGTAAGAACTACTTCAGCATCTTCTCCTGGCTCTGCACCACCCAGTCGTAGAGCGTCAGGGCCCACAGCTCGTTGTTCTTACCCACCTGGTCAACACAGACATCAACAGAAACGTACAGTAAGAACTACTTCAGCATCTTCTCCTGGCTCTGCACCACCCAGTCGTACAGTGCCAGGGCCCACAGCTCGTTGTTCTTACCCACCTGGTCAACACAGACATCAATAGAAACGTACAGTAAGAACTACTTCAGCATCTTCTCCTGGCTCTGCACCACCCAGTCGTACAGCGTCAGGGCCCACGGCTCGTTGTTCTTACCCACCTGGTCAACACAGACATCAATAGAAACGTACATTAAGAACTACTTCAGCATCTTCTCCTGGCTCTGCACCACCCAGTCGTACAGTGCCAGGGCCCACAGCTCGTTGTTCTTACCCACCTGGTCAACACAGACATCAATAGAAACGTACAGTAAGAACTACTTCAGCATCTTCTCCTGGCTCTGCACCACCCAGTCGTACAGTGCCAGGGCCCACAGCTCGTTGTTCTTACCCACCTGGTCAACACAGACATCAATAGAAACGTACAGTAAGAACTACTTCAGCATCTTCTCCTGGCTCTGCACCACCCAGTCGTAGAGCGTCAGGGCCCACAGCTCGTTGTTCTTACCCACCTGGTCAACACAGACATCAACAGAAACGTACAGTAAGAACTACTTCAGCATCTTCTCCTGGCTCTGCACCACCCAGTCGTACAGTGCCAGGGCCCACAGCTCGTTCTTACCCACCTGGTCAACACAGACATCAATAGAAACGTACATTAAGAACTACTTCAGCATCTTCTCCTGGCTCACCACCCAGTCGTAGAGCGTCAGGGCCCACGGCTCGTTGTTCTTACCCACCTGGTCAACACAGACATCAACAGAAACGTACATTAAGAACTACTTCAGCATCTTCTCCTGGCTCTGCACCACCCAGTCGTACAGTGCCAGGGCCCACAGCTCGTTCTTACCCACCTGGTCAACACAGACATCAATAGAAACGTACATTAAGAACTACTTCAGCATCTTCTCCTGGCTCTGCACCACCCAGTCGTAGAGCGTCAGGGCCCACAGCTCGTTGTTCTTACCCACCTGGTCAACACAGACATCAACAGAAACGTACATTAAGAACTACTTCAGCATCTTCTCCTGGCTCTGCACCACCCAGTCGTAGAGCGTCAGGGCCCACAGCTCGTTGTTCTTACCCACCTGGTCAACACAGACATCAACAGAAACGTACATTAAGAACTACTTCAGCATCTTCTCCTGGCTCTGCACCACCCAGTCGTACAGTGCCAGGGCCCACAGCTCGTTGTTCTTACCCACCTGGTCAACACAGACATCAACAGAAACGTACATTAAGAACTACTTCAGCATCTTCTCCTGGCTCTGCACCACCCAGTCGTACAGCGTCAGGGCCCACAGCTCGTTCTTACCCACCTGGTCAACACAGACATCAATAGAAACGTACATTAAGAACTACTTCAGCATCTTCTCCTGGCTCTGCACCACCCAGTCGTACAGTGCCAGGGCCCACAGCTCGTTGTTCTTACCCACCTGGTCAACACAGACATCAACAGAAACGTACATTAAGAACTACTTCAGCATCTTCTCCTGGCTCTGCACCACCCAGTCGTAGAGCGTCAGGGCCCACAGCTCGTTGTTCTTACCCACCTGGTCAACACAGACATCAACAGAAACGTACATTAAGAACTACTTCAGCATCTTCTCCTGGCTCTGCACCACCCAGTCGTAGAGCGTCAGGGCCCACGGCTCGTTATTGTTACTGGTCAACACAGACATCAATATAATAATGGTTTATTGTGTCCAATGCCTCATGTCTCCATACAGGGAGCTGGACAACCCCACCCCCTCTACGACTCTCCCCAAGGGGATACCAGTCTCTGTGTGTGTGTGTGTGTGTGTGTGTGTGTGTGTGTGTGTGTGTGTGTGTGTGTGTGTGTGTGTGTGTGTGTGTGTGTGTGTGTGTGTGTGTGTGTGTGTCTTTTGTACAAATAGTTCCCCCACCTTCTGGAAGTTCTGAGCTTGTAACTTCCTCCAATCTGTCACTCTTTGACTCTGCCTTTTCCCTTCGCTTACTGTCATCTACTATCTTTCTGACTTACTGGCCCATTCTCCTGCTTTTTTCCCCAAAACAATTCTTCCAAACAGTTTTCTCCTTTGAGCTCCTCTGAAATCAGAATGCGTCAGCTGTATGCAGCGGGGAGACCAGTGAAAACTGCAAACCGGACATGTACATACTTGACCCATTATGACCTTATGGCCTGGGAATGCGGAAGAGGAAGAAGAAGAAGAAGTGTCGTAGGTTTTCACAAGAGGGGTGATGGGAGTAGTGAGCATAAATAACAAAACCCCACTATATATATCAACTGACTCATAATAAACGTTGCGATTGGTAAGGATCCATATCAAAGACTGTACAGGGGAAGATAAACATCCGGTCTCTTTTCCCTATATCAGTAGTGAGGACAGAAACACTGGTTATGTCCCTTTGAAACGTGACACATTTTACACATCGATAAGCCAGTTGAATTCTCCGTTCAAGTTCCAGTCTGAGTTTTTGGATAGCCCCCACTGTGAATAGTGTACACGTCCGCACTAACAATAACTCTATCAGCCCGGTTCGCCGAGCTTTTAAGTAATCCATCTTACCCTTTTAGAATATCTTTGTCCATATTACGGAACTGAGTTTAAAATGTAACAATCGAGCACGTCCCATTGTTCGTTCCCTCCTGGTGACAGACATACGCATTCAGAGCTGCACCCATTACTTTTCCGCTCAAAATCCTGATAGAATTTGGCTACAAACCATTTCCTTGATCATCAACTCTTTTACATCAACTTGTTAAAAAATAAATAGTGAAATAAGCCACAGAAAAGACTTCCAAAGACATTACCTTGCCAAAGGTCTTCTCTGCTTTGCGCAGTTCTTTCATGGCTTCCTTGTGGCCGTCGTCCTTGGCAATAGTGCGTGCCGTGTTGCCTTCATTGTTCTTCGGCTTCGGGTTGCAGCCTGGAAAATAAAAAACACCACACCAACTCATGGTCTTGGGGGTATTAAACCTCCCCTATTTTATGTGTTAAAAAGGCAACAACAACAAAAATAACATTAAAAAATCAATCTCTTCTGTTGGATGTTGTGTGACAGGTTTGGGTGCATGCTGTGGCATCTTGTCATTCATAAGGTGTGGCTGTGATGTAATCCAATACAGTGTCTGTCAGTAGGTTTTGACTTCTCTGTGATGTGATTGCATACTACCATAAAAACTGGACTATAAGACGCACCTTTTAGAATATCTTTGTCCATATTACGGAACTGAGTTTAAAATGTAACAATCGCTTAAAATGGCAAAATATTATGTATTTATTCACATATAAGCCACACCAGTTTATAAGCCGCAGAGAAAATTGTATGTGCACAAACCAACACAAACATAGAAATTCCCCTATCAGAGCATAAATATTTAATGTTCTCAGACACTTTAAACATGAGATTTTTAATCTATTGATTACCAAAATCAGTTTTGAGTCTAAATAAGGTATAAATAGGCTGACGAATGTGGCCCAAAACAGATTTAATCATACTGATAAATGTAGAATGGGAAAAAATCCACAGATAAGCCGCACCAGTCTATAAGCCGCATGGGCCAAAGTTGAGGAAATAAGTAGCGGCTTATAGTCCGCATTTTACAGTATACTGTATTTTCTGTCAGTCATCACCCATAGTGTCTGTCAGTAGATTTTGACTTCTCTGTGACGTGATTGCATACTATACTGTATTTTCTGTCAGTCATCACTCATAGTGTCTGTCAGTAGATTTTGACTTCTCTGTGACGTGATTGCATACTATACTGTATTTTCTGTCAGTCATCATTCTCTAATCACTGTAACGTGGGCTAAAGATTTATTTTGTTTAACCGTTTCTCACGAAATTACTGCAATCAATACTACTACTTTTCTACCCTTTACAATTCAACATTTACAAATAAAGTTGTAAATAGTAATATAAAAAAATGGATAAAACAAATAGTAAATTTTTTTTTAAACACAGGAGTGAAACATGAAATTGAACACAACTTCTCCTTAAGTGTCAAACCCACCTCTCTGGGATAGGTATTTGCAGCACACGGCGTGCTCGCCCAAAGCCGCCAACTTAACGGGGCTATTGCTATTTGTACAGTATGTTACATTGCTACATGACAGTCACCATCATGTCACCATCACCATCCTCTCTGGGACAGGTATTTGCAGCACATGGCGTGCCTGCCCAAAGCCGCCAACTAAACGGGGCTATTGCTATTTGTACAGTATGTTACATTGCTACATGACAGTCACCATCAGCGACCCACCTCTCTGGGACAGGTATTTGCAGCACATGGCGTGCCTGCCCAAAGCCACCAACTAAACGGGGCTATTGACCTTTGGAACGGGGCTATTGCCAATTGAGTTGACACTCCAGTTGAATCACTTTTTTCTGTTTCTCATTGCACTAACACAAGAAATTCAGAAGGTAAAATTTATATTCAATACAGCAGGATAAATAGAAGGAAGTTTTAATTTTTGCACCGACTCGCTAATCACTGGAATAACCTACCAACTAACATTAAATTTACATATAATATTAACAATTTCAAGAACCTTTTGAATGAAATTCCAAAATATAGAGATCTTTTTTATGACTCTGATTGATGTTATGCAATTGCTTATACATTAGTGATGTATGCAAATCAGACACCATACATAAAGATTGTACCAATGATGGGACGCTTTATAGACCGCGAGGCCTAGGCCATGATGCCTGTCACTATCACTATACTATTTGTACAGTATGTTACATTGCTACATGACAGTCAGCTGGGACAGGTATTTGCAGCACATGGCGTGCCTGCCCATGGCCGCCAGATGAACAGGGTTGTTGCTATTTGTACAGTATGTTACATTGCTACATGACAGTCAGCATCAGCGACCCACCTCTCTGGGACAGGTATTTGCAGCACATGGCGTGCCCGCCCATGGCTGCCAGATGAACAGGGTTGTTGCCATCCATGTTGTTCTGGTCGAACTGCGCCCCGAAGCCCCCCATGCAGGTCAGACACTCCAGGTGGCCTCCCTTGGCGGCGAAGTGGGCGGCGTGGTTCTTGCGTGCGTCCAGTGTGTTAACGTTGCCGCCCTTACCCAGGATGGCCTTGACGACCTTGGCACTGCCGCTGTTGGCCGCTGACATGAGCGCCGTCCTGCCATTCTTCTGTTGGTCAACAACCAACACCGGGGAATTGTTCAAAGGGCGTAATATGGCTTTTCATATCACTTACACATACATCCATGGGAAAATTTGCAATTCATACCCTTTACGCATTCAATCATGAGGATTTTTTTTTCTAATTCAATTCAAACCTCTTATACATACACATATACATAATTCTTTTTATGGATGATACATTTGAAGCTAAAAGGCTGGATGGAAATTGTGCATGCTTTTTAGAAATAGCTTTTTTTTAATACATTGAATTGCATTTTTATTTTATTCGCTCACATTATCCAATGTACTTAATTCTAATTCACCCAATTCATGTTCATTCTTTCTCTTTCTCAATCTCTTCAAAAGAAACCAGAAAAATGAGTAAAGGCAATTCAAACATCCTTTTCTTCCTTCACCTTTCCCTGTGAAGCCAAACTGACAGTAATCTATCTGGCTATTTTGCAATTTAACCACACACTGTACTTTTCGCCCAGATCCCCATGAGTTTGAAATTCAGTATTGGATATTTTTCAACTACCATATTTTTTAGACTATAAGGCAATATGTTTTACCCAGACTGAGACCCCTGCACCTTTTAATATGATTAATAATATAGTAAGAAAATAGAGTAACAAAATATGAATTTTGTGTTAATTTTGGGGGTGCTCCGTATAATAAAAAACCCCACAGGTGCGCTTTGTAGTCGGCAAAATATCGTAATACATGAATAGGAATTGTTTGGAAATAATTAAGGGGAGTAATCTCATGGTGTGTGGGAGTGATCTTGCTTGGCAGAGTCGGACAAACAGGAAGTTACATTGGCCTAACTAGCCCTCGCCTCGTGTGTTTGAGAAGACACACATGACGAAGAATACAGTGCATCATTTTAAAGTTGATGTCATTTATATTTTTACATCACATTTTGCAAGTTCCATTTTTTTTTTTTTTTGCAAGTTCCTCACTTGCATTCTGGTTTCACTCTTTGACGCCATGGTTGCTATGGTTTGTCCGACTCAGTTGAGGTAAACAACTCGAATTTTCACAAAGTGCTCTCCCCTCGTTTTTCCCCGAAAATCATCTATTAACTATCGATTGAAGCTTGAATTGATTTATTTCTGTTTTCCCCCAAAGGCAAGCATCTTAAAATAATTATCAATACTAAGTCTTTACATGTGATGTTTTGCCATCTACAACAATAGTATCTACAGTACATAATGGGGAAAAAACCCCATGATTATACAAGATGAATGAAAAAGGCTAAAAGTAAAAGTTTAATTATAGACCAGAATGAAATAAAAGGCTAAAGAAAAGTCTTTATGTTACATTTCTACATTGAAATCAAGATCAGAAATCAGCATCAGGAGGAAATACAAATTCCAAAACAAAGCATAAAAAACTCCAGAGCCCATGAGATTTGCCAGATCATTCGGCCAACATTGTTGAATTATGAAATCTTGGTAGAACAAAAAGAATCAAGTGTTAATGATGAAATATGTAAACAGATTATTTTGTTTAAAAAATCCAATGAAAAGTTGAAACTGGGAAAGAAAAGAGAGAGAGAGAGAGAGAGAGAGAGAGAGAGAGAGAGAGAGAGAGAGAGAGAGAGAGAGAGAGAGAGAGAGAGAGAGAGAGAGAGAGAGAGAGAAGAGAAAGAGAGAGAGAGAGAGAGAGAAAGAGAGAGAGAGAGAGAGAGAGAGAGAGAGAGAGAGAGAGAGAGAGAGAGAGAGATGGGGGGAGAATAAGAGATAGATAACTTTTTGTTAATTAGTTAAAAGGAAGGTGAGAGAGGAAAAGGGGGAAGCGGAGGCAGATATGGAGAGAAAAAGATATAAAATGCAGAGACAAAATTTTTTTTAATTGAATTTATATATTTGTTCTATAAAAAGATTTTACTAATCTAAATACTGATTAAAATAAGAAGCCAATTTTAAAAGAACAATAAGAGAAATATTAGCAGTAAAACAAAAAAGTAGAAAGGATTACCAAAAAATTCCAACCTCCCAAAACAAACAAAATGCACAATCACAACATTGTGTCAATGTAAACAAATTTTAATCTAGACATAGAAACTTGAACACTCATTTTCCAGGTCTAGCAATTTATTTTACTTAGATTTTGTTTAGACATGCCCGATTTGGGTCATGCATGGTTAAACTGAATGTTCAAACACACACACCTGTACAAATCAATACACACTTACTGTACTTGCAAACTTACAAACATGCACATTCCAAAGAATCACTAAATTCCAAGAAAATATAACACTGAAAAGAACAATGCAAAAAAGGCACCAACCATTGACCAAAAAACTGTGAACAATGTAAATCATTATGTCCATGCTACAACTACATTCATTCGAACCAAAGAATTAGAACAATAATTTCAAAAATGAAAGCAGAAAAGAGGAAAGGAAATGGTTCGTTATGTATGGAACAAAATAAAATCTAATATTATAAAGAAAATAGTGTTAAAAAACAAACTAAAAAGTGACAAATGTCCTTGAGAAAGAACATAAGGTCGGTGAAATTCAAAAACCTCCTATCTCAAATTTGGGTAGTTTTGAGAAAAATTAAAAAAACTATTTTAAAAATTAACCACGTTTAAGTATACTACAAGTTATTAACTATGATGAATATGTTGTTCAAGACATTGTGAGTTTAGTCCGGCATTTTGCTAAAATTACTTCTTTTTGTTTTCAATACGTGAAAATAACGAAGATACGAGGTTTTTGTCCTTAAGTAGATCTGAATTTTCTTCTATTTACACAACCTCATTTACCCCAGATAGAAAGCCGCTAGAGATACGAGCTTTTGGTGGAATGTGGTGGGAAAAATGAGAGAGCTGACTATGTATCTAACTAAAAAAAAAAAATGTTGAGATACAAGGTTTTTGAATTTCACCAACGATATAATTATTTCAAATATGCAAGAGGAAAAAAAAGGTCAAAAAAGAAACGAAAAATAAGAAGTAGGTCCATGTCCCAGTTCCAAAATTAGCATGAGTTTACCCCTTCTCTATCAACTTTCTTTGCTCGCTTTATGCCATCAGGAGGAGGTGGGGGTGGCTGGTGATGTAAAAAGACAATAATAAACAAACATGTGCAAGAACATAATATCCAAAATGAACAATACATAGAATCGCTGTAAATGGATCGCTTCCAGCAGATTGTGCCACAATTTGAAAAACAAATCTGGATAACATTATCAATTAAATAAACAAAACGTAACACACACACACACCAGCATCTGCAGAAATAGTAGCAGGAGCAGCTGCAGATTAAACGAACACATATACAAATAATTAAAATTAAAGCAAAAAACCCCGAATAAATGCACAAGAAATGCACATACTTGTGACAAGACAAGGCAATACAGTATAAACATAAATGCACCATCAGTTTTCTAACTATAGGTTTAATGGCTTTGTGCTCTTAATATGCTACATGTGTTCTTCATATTAATTGTGCAGTCCAAACTGTCATGCATTACTTACAAATGTGCATAAAAAACCACATCAAAAATAAAAATAGAGAGTAGTTGGCAAAAAATAAACGAACTAACGGCAACAAAAATGAACTCAGTTTTCGCAAATCATACAGAAAACATTTGTGCTCTTGATACAAATCATCCGTGCTGTTTTACATTTAATGTGCAATTGACAGTCACAAAAACTTCTCTACTATATAATTATTTTTTTTTACCACCGACTAGGGAAAGAACACTGAAAACAGCAAACCAAAAAACACAACTCTCATAGCTACCTCAATTTTGCTGTTGGGGTCGGCTCCCTTTTCCAGCAGGGTGAGGCACATAGCCTCGTTGTCGCAGGCGGTCTCGCAGGCCAGCAGGAAGACCGGGGTGCCGTCCTTGGCCACGTTGTTGACGTTGGCCCCGTGCTGAAGGGCCAGCTCCAGGCACTTGGTGTGACGCTCCGTGTTGGCGATGCAGTAGAAGATGATTCCTGTCACAGTACATGAAACATTACTAGAAACTCTAGGGAGAGCTGGACAACCAAAGGTCTTCAGAGAAGCAAAGAAGACGTATGCTGTATAGCCATCTTCAGACACTTGATATAAGGCATTGGCGATGCAGTAGAAGATGATTCCTGTCACAGTACATGAAACACCATAATAAATACGTTCTTCTGCTATTTGAGAATAAAGAAACTCTAGGGAGAGCTGGACAACCTAAGGTCTTCAGAGAAGCACAGGAGACGTATGCTGCATAGCCTTCTCCAGACACTTGATATAAAGCTCCATGTTGGTGATGTAGTAGAATATGATTCCCGTAAAGGTTTAAAAAAAAGCAGTAAAGAAACTCTATGGAACTAGACAACTTAAGGTCTTCAGAGAAGAACAGGAGACTTATGCTGAAAATCCAACTCCAGAAACTTGGTGTGACACTACGTGTTGACAATGCAGTACAGGATGATTCCCGCAAAGATTAAAGAAATGAAGTAAAGAAACTCTAGGTAGAGCTGGACAACCTAAGGTCTTCAGAGAAGAACAGGAAACCTACGCTTCAAAGCCAGTTCCAGACACTTAGTGTGACGCTCCGTGTTGGCAATGCAGTAGAAGATGATTCCTGCCAGGAAAAAAAATGCAGCATGAACAGAATTCTTCTACTACTTCAGTGTAAAGAAGCTTTAGGGTTGAGCTGGACAACTTAAGGTCTTCAGAGAAGAACAGGAGACGAAGTGTGTGTGCACATACATGCAGAAGCCCATGCACACATCATAGTCGCATCCGCAATATACAAATAAAGTAAAAGAAAATAAGAAATAAGCAAATGGGAAATGCGGATGGGTTTCCGTGTGTATGTGCACACTCCTTCACGTTTCTTATTTCCAGATTTTTTTTTGGTTTGCGGAAGGGTTTCCATACAGAATTTGCACGTATATCAGGCATGGTAGTGGGGGCAAAGTGGGTTTCGCTGAAGACTATCCAACCGATTCTGCATTTCATTTGAAAGATGTCAACTCAAACTAAAATGATGAAGTTTGGCGTCAAAATGAAGAAGAAGAAGAAGAAGAAGAAAAAGAAGCACTAGGATCACAAATCTGGAAACGTGTGGCGTGAACTAGGCCGCGCACGACTGCTAACTTCGGCGGGAAGTTGCTTGTTCAGTCCTTCACATCCGGTTCCGCGAAGCAATTGCATAGGTTTTAACGCACGTAATTCTTAGGCACCCAAGCAAATTTTTAGCCCGGCCTTTTTTTTTTTGGGCGGGGGGGGGCAAATTTTCACTTTCGCGGATTTTCCACGATTCGCGGAGGTCTACCATGCCTGGTATATGTACACACGGCCTTATGCTGCAAATCCATCTCCAGACACTTGGCATGATGCTCCGTGCTGGCCATGTAGAAGATGATTACTGCAATGGTTAAAAAAAGGTAAAGAAACCCTAGGGAGAGCTAGACAACCTAAGGTCTTCAGAGAAGAACAGGAAACGTATGCTGCAAAGCAAGCTCCAGGCCCTTGGTGTGACATTCCGTAGAAGATGATTCCAGCAAGAGAAAAAAAAAAGAGCAGCATAAACAGAATTCTTCTGCTACCTCAATGTAAAGAAGCTTCAGGGAGAGCTGGGCAACCTAAGGTTTTTAGAGAAGCACAGGAGACTTATACTGCAACAGTGCAAAGCAAGCTTCAGGCACTTGGTGTGACACTTCATGTTGGCGATGCAGTAGAAGATGTTCCCTGCCAGTGGGAAAAAAATGGCAAAAGTACTTCTACGACTTCAGTGTAAAGAAACCCTTGGGAGATCAGCACAGCAGGAGGTCTTCAGAGAAGAACAGGACTGGAAGACCAAGGTCTATTTCAAGGGTTAAATGTCAGAAGGAGCTATGTCATTCTTCTCGGGAAAAAGCTGCAATTGTGCAAAAGCTATGAGGAGGGAAAGGAGGGGGTGTGGTTCCGCATTCTTTTATGTTAAGACTCCTTCATGTCAAACATACATGCACACACAAAAAACAGCATGAAAAAGAAACACCCAGAGGTGCTGATGGGACCCAGATATGCACTGACCCCACCTGTCCTACCAAAACAAGAGCAGACCCTTATGATAAAATCATTTTGTCATAAAACTGAAAATACAACAAGGGACAAAATTTCACACACACACACACACACACACACACACACACACACACACACACACACACACATTTACCCACCCAACCCACACTTCTATCCCACTCCCCCTCACACACCTACCCACCCCAACTCCCCCACACACTTAACCCCTCCCTCCCCCACCTCCAACTATACCACCACAGACACCTACCCCCCCCCCCCCCCCCCCTCCCCACCACCAACACACCACACACACTCAACTGACCTTTGCCCTCAAGGTCGGTGAGGGTCATGTTAGCCCCGGCAGCCAGCAGTTTCTCCAGGCAGTGCACGTGGCCGAACTCCGCAGCCCTCATGGCGGCCGTCCTGCCCTTCAGGTCCATCACATCAGGGTGTGCCCCCAGCTCCAGCAGGAACTCGATCATGTCGTCATCGTTGGCTATGGCCGCCACACTCAGGGCCGTATTCCCTGGTAGGAGAAAGAAAATGTTGATTGCACAATCAACATATAGAATGAAAATTTGAGTAAAAAGTTCAAATTACGACCATGTCAGATCCATCACATTGGGATGTGTCCCCAGCTCCAGCGTGAGATCGATCATGGCGATGGCTGCAACACTCATAGATGTGTTCCCTGATGAAAATAAACACTGTTTGTTTGTTTTATTGAAAGAATAGAAGAGCAGCTGGTTTCAGATTCTGCGACCAGAAAAGCTGGGCCAGGATGTGGCAGTGAATTGTCACTCAAGAAGAGTGGCAGTGAGAGAAATGTCACTGTGCAGCCCCCAAAAATGGGACAGCAATAAAGAGGGAAAAGGTTCTTCTTCTTTCTTTTGACATCCACCGTTATGATATTGACGATTACAGTGCATTACGAAAACTGAATTTATGATGTTGTCACTGTTGGATATAGCTGCCACACTCCCAGGGTGGAAAAATTGTGTGCATAGTGAGGAGCAACACAATGTACTTCTCCTAAGGGCCCATAGTCAATGGAGTGATCAGTCTGACTGTTATATAATAATATAAAAGGGTAGTTTATTCTAGGATATCCTAAAATACCACCCAATTTCATCAAAATCTGTTTTTAATAGCTTTGTTTTATCAGCCCTACTACCTGACAGAAAATATGTCAATACAAATGAATGTAAAAAAATAAAATAATTATTGAATGTGAATGACAGTATGAAAGTCCACTGTTTATTTAAATGTTCTTTGAGTGAGAATTAGGTTGTTGCATGCTCTCACGCATACAATTGGCAGTTCAGAACTAAAAGCTGCCTTTTGTTCTACTCATATGAAACTGAAAAGGCAAAAAACTTTAGTGTGGTGAATTATCGAGGTGTAAGTTCCCTTTCATATGATTTGTTGATAAAAAAAATTACTCACTTAAATTAATATAAATACCACAAATAATCAGCACTATCACTTTCACAACTCTGCAGCACATCCAAGTCTGCACACAAACACAGCAATTTTATTTTTTGGTTGCTAATCAATATTTAAATACCACAAATAATTAACACTATCACTTTCACAACTCTGCAGCACATTCATGTCTGCACACAAAGACTACAAGTGAATGACTCGCCTTCATCAGCGTCGTTGTAGTTGACCAGGTGAGGCACGCCGCTGGAGGTCAGTTTCTCCACCTGGGTTTTGTCCTTGGCGCGCACGCACTGCAGCAGCTTGCACACCTGCAGCACCTCCAACCGTGACACCGCCTTCGGCATGTTGGTGGTGTTGATTGGGGGGAACCCTCTGCAGTTTTTCTTCCTTGCTGTTTCAAGAATGCAAAGGTTGAAAACTGTAAGAAGCTGTGTGCATCGAGCTATTTCTTAAGAGTGATACAAAACAGAAGAAGAGAGCACAGATAAGAAAACTAGATATATAAATACCTTCAAAAATCTCCTTGACAAAGATGAAAATTTTAGTCAACTATTTTTTGAACATGATGATTGAATTACAATCATAATTTTAAAAGGCATGCTTATGCAAACAAAACAGTGTCAATGAAGGGACGTTTATAAGCCGCGAGGCTTAGGCTTGAGCCAGTCCCACACTATACTATACTATACTATATTGAAGCTGAACCCAAGTAAATCTAATAGGATGACGTGTGCAGCACTTTCTTGGAAAACTGATCTTCTTCTTCTTCTACTTCGCATACATAGCCACAATCAACACACTGATTATTATACCACGGAACCGGGGAGGTTCATCCACATATGCCTGAAGAAAGGGCCAGGAGGCCGAAGATTAAAGAAAGAGGAGAGAGGACAGACAAAAGGAAAACGCCTAGCTTGATGGGATAATGTAATGTGTGTGCCCTTTTCTCTTTCCCTCTTCTGCTTTTTTGTTATGGTCACCCCCTAAAGTGTGTACAATTACTTCTGTATAAAGAAGTTGGTCACCACCACAGAAGAAGAAACTGTTGATCCGTTGGGTTGTTGGAACAGGGGAGGAAGGCGGGGGGTGGGAGAGGAACCAAAGGGGCTTTTTTCTCTGTGAAAAAAAGAATCTTCAAAGTAACCTCTTTGTGGGTGGCTTATACCTGCCATCAAGGATCCCCCCCCCCCCCCCCCCCCGGTGTGTTAGTTTATAGACTTATCATAACTAGTCTCATCAAATTGTGTCTTCTCACCTCAGGTTCTTGTGGTTGGCGCTGAGCTCCCGCTATCGAAACATCCCGATCTCAGCTCAAAACACGTCGTTTGTTATGCCTTTCTGTGCCTCTACACACAAACTGCACAGTTGAAATGCGCGAGACTTGTTCCCCTAGTATCTTCTTGACCAGCCTAAACCTTAAAATCCCGACCGATGTTTCTCTTTACATGGCGTGAATCCCGAGGTCTTACTGTGGGATGAATAATTCACGCCATTTTGTGAGGTTGTACAGAGTGACCAAGGCGACGCGACGTAGTAGCGTTTACATCCGGCAAGGGGAGTTACTTTGATGCCCCCTCAAGCAGACGACACGCGAGAAGAGTTGAAATATTCATCATCGTTTGCGAGGTAGCGAGGCTGTAAACTGTGGTGGATCGTTTAGTTGGCATGCAGCATTGAGTGGTGGAATCAGATCAGGAGCAAATTGTCCGTGTCTGTCGATTAAATGGGGCTATGCACTTGCTACACATCGATGCAAACAGAGAGAGAATGAAAATCAGTTTAACGTCCTCCTGTCTGAAACAGACATGGGACATTAGTAGATATAAAGATAGCATAAATGGCACTACAGGCTATTTTGTTTAGCCTTTTGCCCTCTAAATATGTCTTTGATTTTGGTTTGGTTTGGTTTGATTCACTGATGACTACTAAGGCATCTGGGGTGCTTTTTTCATTTTAAATCTGTACATTTTGTTTTGGAAAAAAACTTGTCTATATTTTTGAACGAATTTAATTACTTTCAGACTTTAAGATGGTAGGAACGATCCTGGAGGCAGTGCAACTCCAGGAAACTCCCAAGTTTTTAACGATACAAATGTACTGCTGAAAATAGAGAGAATGAATACATATATGTTATGCTCAATGTGAACAATGGTCAACTTAGGACGATTATTTGACCGACAGGGGGCGATCAAACCAGTAGGGGCTTAGCGCGTTATATTTTTAGCTGGGCGTAGTGAAAGAGAGAGAGAGAGGAAGGGACTCATCTCCCTCTCTCTCACTCCGCCCAACTAAGAATATCACACGCTAAGCCCCTACTGGTTTGATTTCCCCCTGGCAGTCAAATAATCGTCCTAAATTGCCGATTGCCTAAAGTGAACATTAGTCAGAAAATTGCCCTTCCTTCCTTCCTTCCTGTAAGTGACCACAGTCAAACTTGACTATTCTGTCACTGTAGAAATTGGGGATCTGCAGAAGAGCGCCTTAATACAGGGGGAGGGGAAGAGGTGGAGGGAATTGGGGAGGAGCGGGGAGGGGGGAGTTTTGCTGGATAATTATTTGGAGACAATCGACACAAAGATGCCGATGGTCTTGGCCTGCACAGCTTCCTGGGGCAGCTCGTTCCAGTCTCGGATTGTACGTGGGAGGAAGCTGGCTTGTCGGTACTGGGTGCGACAGAAGATCTGAGAGAGCTGCCGTGGGTGAGTGCGTCGCTGACGTGCTGGCAGTGGTATTAGTTTTTGTTGCAGAATGTCCATGCACACCTCTTCTTCTTGCAGCTTGAAGAGCATCACAAGCCAAATATGAACATTAGGCAATTGATGTGTAGATGATTTGCCTACTGTTAAAAATTGTCAACATTAGGCAGAAAATTGCCTACTATTCACATTATGCAGCTCCATTTTGTCAAATGTGAACAGGCCTGCCTAATGTGAACAGTCATGTTTATATGGGGAGAGAGAGAGAGAGAGAGAGAGAGAGAGAGAGAGAGAGAGAGAGAGAGAGAGAGAGAGAGAGAGAGAGAGAGAATTATATATATTACCTGTAGAAAGAGCACCGGACATTATTTGGAATATTTAGGTGCTGCAGTTAGACTAAAATGTTTTATTCTGGTTCTTCTTCTTCTGCCAATGATGTCTACCTGCCATAACCAGAAATAACTGACATATATTGGGGTTCAAAGAAAAATCGCTGCACAGGAAAGAAAAAGAAAAGCCTAGACAGATAAGAGAGCATGTAGGGCCATTAGGCACCCCTGGCTAGTCCGAGAACACCTGGCCCCACACGAGGAAGAAGAAACAAAAAAAAGAGAGAAGTGGTGGGAGGAGTGGGGGAGGGGAAGGGAGGGTTTGTGTGCATTTATTTGGTTTGTGTAATTGCATACACATTTATTATAGACATATATTCATGCTTGCCAGTGTGTGTCTGTGTGTGTGTACGCACCTGTGCTTCACTATGTGTATGTATGGTTGTATGGGCTTGTTAAAATCAGTGATATGAACTGATATGTCTCATGGATGCACATCCTTTATACCTTCATCTGGGAGAGGAAGATTATGTTTTTGTATTGCTGGTTTGTCTGTTAAACTTTTGCGCAAATATGTTTGGCTGACTTTGGAAACCTAGCTATCAATTTGGTCACAGCAGGCAGGTTGATTTCTCCCTGCTCTTACCAACTTTTGACTGCCGTGGGATTTTTACCTGTGTAAAGCACACGGTTCAGATTAGCTTTCAGGAATCTGAAGGATTCAACATTTAGTTAAATTTTCTCATCAAACTAGAAAGAAGGGGCGAGGCTGAGATTCGAACCCGGTCACTCACGCATTGAAATTGGCAGGCAAATGTCTTAACCACACTGCCACCTTCCTTCCTCCTTTGTATATGTGGAAAAGCCTAGAGGACAATCAGAGTTGGAGAGAATTCCCAAAGGCCACTAATCCCCAAGGCTGCAGCACTAAAAACCACAGGTGCAAATGCCTCCTAGTTTGAGAGTCATAGTCTATCAAACCAGAATAATGATAAACGAACTGTAGAGTTTAAAGTAACAGATTCATTGGTTTGCAAGTACACATGTGCAAGTATGCATTTTTTTAATTAATGTTTATACTCAGTGCCTTGTTTAACACCCCCCCCCCCCCCCCCCCCCACACACACACACAGAGGGAAATCTTTCAATACGTATAGTTCCCACACCTTCTGAAAGTTCAGTGCTAGCAACTTCCTCTAAACTATCGCTTTCTTTGACTCTGCTTTTTCTTCTTCCTACTATCATTTACTTTTTATTTCCTTATTGGCCCATTATCCTGCATTTAAAATCTACCAAATAATTTTCTCCTTTGATCTCCTCCGAAATCAGAATGTGTCGGCTGAATGCAGCAGGGAGACCAGTGAAAAACGAAAACCAGGCACATGTGTACTTACCCATTATGAACATAGGGTCTTGGAACGCAGAAGAAGAAATGCCTTGTCAGGAATGTTTATTGTGTTTAGTTATCAAAAGTCATACAAACACACACTCAATAAAAGATAGTTTTTACTTTTTTTTTTAATTCAAAGTAACTTAGATTCAACAAGACGAGGACAAACTAATCGAAACAAAATGACCTATCCTTATCATTTAATTTGAATTGGAAAATTAAGATATCATTATAAAAAGTTGCTGTCTGTCATTCATAACATTTGAATGCATTGCAGAAAATGTCCATGTTTTGGTTTGTTTGCTGAATTTAAATGTTCAGTCAAACTTTGGTCCTAAACTAAAATCATACAATAAATATGGCACAATTCGAACAACATTCTTTTCTCCGCTAACAAATTAGATGGTCTTGTATCATTGCAAAGTGACAGTGAAAAGTTTTATACTGAATAAAATGCAGAGAAACACAATTCTTTTTGTGTTCATGTCTTCCAAAATGTTGAACTGAACAAGAGAATAGTGCATAATGGCAATTGCAACATGAAAGAAAAAGTAGAAACAAAGCTTTCAACTTCTGTTCATGGTTCTTAACACTTTGCTTGTCTGCCGCAAAGAAAACTACTCAAAGTTTTAACATGTACAGCATTGCTTTTTACCATTTTGTAATCTGAGCAAAACATACGTATATAAATTTCATGTTTTGAATTTGATCACAAGGAAGAAAAATTGAATTGCACCATATTTATAATAAACACACTCTTACAGTGAGGTGAAACTGAAATTGATATGCTTACGCAGGAAAACAACAACATTCCAATGAAAGAGAGCTAAAAGATTGTTTTAGAGACATCCCAGAGATAATGTTCAAGTTAATAAAACATTCTCCTTTGTAAAGTTATGATTCATATATTATCAAAATTTAATTTTATGTCATAGCGCTGATGAGATCTCGATCTGAGCCTGCCTCCACTGGCCACTATAGTTTTGTTTTGTTTGTTGTTGGAAGTGGGGCCTGGGCCTTCCCAGCTGAATTGTGGGGTTTAATGGTCTTAACCTAGTGCAAGCAGTAGAGTCTTTCTCTGTCTATATTTTTCAGTTAGGTACATGCGCCCTCCCAGTTCCGCCATGACTATCATCAGAAGTGGGGTCTGCAACATTAATCCTGATCCTGATGTCTAATCTTGGTCAATTTTGTTTAATACAGAAAATACAATTAAATAGTATACATGTTTGAATTTAGCCAAGCTATTAAGGAATATGATATCACATTCATTGTGCCGCATGCAACGAGTTTGACAAAGACAGTAATTGAAACTAGCTTTTAGACCATTTTTAGTGCTCAAGGCAACACTTCCTTTGCAGTTTATCTTATCCTTCATACAGCATGTCAGAGACGCATATGGCACTAAGAAAGAAACATCCATGTAGGTACTCACATTTTATAAAAATCTGAATACAATGAACTGCTGTTCCAAGAAAAAAAAATCACAAGGAACAACAATTTATGGCACAATCAACTCCGAATTTAAAACCAATCAACGTTCTAGCTACAACTTCAAAACGAAAGCTACACTGCGACCGGGCGATGTTGAGTCTCGCATGGAATCAAGCTTTACTCGTTTGGAATGGCTTTGGGGAAGGACATGCCGTAGATGATGGACAGCAAAGGCACAAAGCCGGCCACGGTCAGACCCATGGTGATGTAGTACACCATCTTGTCCCGCCCCAGCTTCTGCCACACCAGCAGGCCATCGTCACGCTGAAAGCACAATTCGTCACTCTTCTTAGCATAACTTCCTATATTTTACTTTTTGCCAATTTTGAGAAACACGAGAATAACTACCATTGCAAGACTCGCTAAAGATTTGAGAAATATTTACAAAACCAGTCGTGGGATTACTGGAGGGTCTTTTGACAAATTGTTCCCCCACTTTCTGGAAGTTCTGTGCTTGTACCTTCCTCTCATCTGTCACTCTCTTTGACTCTGCCTTTTCCCTTTGCTTACTATCATCTACAATCTTTCTGCCTATTGGTCCATTCTCCTGCCTTTGTTCTAGAAACTCTCTCTTAATCTTATCCACATAACAGCAGCATGATGCATCTACACATCTGCACTCATATGACAGGAAACGGAGTGATCAATGAAGAATAAGATTTACAAAATTATGTCAACAGCAATTTTGGATCATAACTTTCATTCAAGCTATTGACAGTAAGGCAAATACCCATTATGGGGGTCTTTTACCACGCAAATGCCTCAGCGTGACCTAGGCAATGATACTACAAAGATGAGATTAAGGCATGAGATTGAGAAATTATGATTTAGGCTAAAAAAGCGACCCAAAGAGGCTAAAAAAGACTGAAGCCCCATGAAACTAGCTTTTTGTAATCCAAGTCTTAAAAACAGCATTAGAAGTAGAATTGATATCTTACGTTTATATCAATTTTATTCATTCATAAGAAATAATGTTCTATACTCAGTTGGTCTCTTTTTTATATAAAACAAAATCACCTAAAAAAGCCTAAAATCAGCCTCAGGCTGAAAAATCTCATGCCTGCTAAAATGACAAAATCTAGGTGCATGTTTTGAGCAATAAAATAACAAAACAACAACAAACACAATCAACTATCTGAACCAATAACGGGTCTATTGATTACCCTTTTTCAGGCAAGAAAGACTGCAGAGGCAGATCAAGATATGTATGTGTGTGTGCATGTGTGTGAAATAACAACTGAAAGGCAGCGGGCAGACAGTTTTCATGTACATGCTACTTATTTTCTGTACAGCGACTCAACACTGCCAAGTTTACAGACTGAGACACCAAGAGAGAGACAAAGGAACTGACACTGAAGGTGTCCTGGAGCTCCTGGATCCTCTTGTAGCGAGGCGTGTTGGGCACCACGCCAGCCTCCCCCTTGGCCAGCATCGTGGCACGACGAATGAACATTCTGGACGCCATCTGAAAGCACAGTTTCAGCTGTAACTAGTGTAAGGGCATGTGCACATATAGATATACATGGAAACCCATCCGCCCCCAAAAAAAAAATGAAGAAGAAACTAGCATGAAGGAGTGTGCACATACACGCTGAAAACCTTCCACATATATCCGCTTATTTCATACTTCCAGTATTTTTTTCGGATTGCGGCCGGGATGTATGGATGGGTTTCCATGTATATATGTGCACACGCATTGACTGTCACAGACAGTTACACTGTCATCTTCATCAATCATACTGACTTAAATAAATTTAAAAAATGCACAACTACGCAGATTTTTTTTAAAAGAGAAAATCAAACAGCTGTTGATACCTCCAAACGAGTCCAATACAAAAAGAAGTAAAGACTTCTCCTGAGTCACTGAGCATCAATTTAGTCAATCGCTGGCGCAAAACTGACTTTTCAAAAGTCACAATCACAATTTACCAACCCTTGTATCTCCATAGCATTTTCAAATGTAGCTCTTTAAATGAAAGCAAAACCATTGTTCTTTTTTAGATTCAAATCGGCACATATCATGGGAAGTATATAAATTACATACATACAATACAGAAAGTGGACATCATTTACTACAATCATAAACTTAAAGAATATTGGCAAACAGTGAATGGCGTACATGTATTAATTAATACAACAACAGGAAAGAAACTACTCATTGACTATAATAGGAAAGAAACTATCGGTATATCCCTTAGTTATTTGTTACTTCTTTTTTTCAAATCAATCTTTCGGTGCAAGAGTTTTTATTATTTTTCCCCGCCCAGTTAAGCGTACTGGACTAGTAGATGGTGCTAGTGTCAGCAAATTCAGCCTTTCTTTAGCTAATATTGGGTGACAAGTGAAAAGTAGTCATCAAGCAATTAACCCCCATCTTTTGTTTTTCTTTGGTAGGGGTTCTAACCTAGATCTACATAAAAATTTTTTAGATAAGGGCTTCTTCTTCTTCATTCTGGTGCCGAACTTCACCGTTTTGAAGATTTGGGCGATTAAAATGAGGGTTCTGCGAAAAAAAGTCTGCAGCTGGTTTTTGAAGACTTCTACTGTGGCTGATGTTACAACCATGGAAGGAAGCAGGTTCCACTCGGCAATGGTCTTAGCATAAATCTGTACGCATTGGACTGTAGAGGGAAAGTATTGTTTTTTGATCTTGTTGATATTTTGCTCCTTTTGTTGCCTGCTTTTTGCTCCTTTTGCTGTTTTATTGTTTGTCTATGTTGATAAAGGCGCATTCGCCGACATATTTCAGTAATTTTGTTTTGTCTCTTGTGAATAAAATAATGTCACTTTACACTTGTGTAGTTGTTTGTTGTATTATTAGGGAAACTAAAATCACCCATGATTTAAAAAACTATCGTATTTCTTTATTTCTGCATCTCTCAACATTTCATAGTGCTTGTAAGTTTTCTTCAGAGGTTTGGGGGCTTTTATAAATACATCCCACTAAAATGTTCTCTTTACCCTGTGTTTGGAATTGGCACCAGACTGCTTCTTGGAATATGTTATTGCTTAGGGTAGTGCATTCTTGTACATGTAACTTTATTTTTCGAAAAATAAAGCTACTCCCGGCAAGGATTTTCATTATGGAACATGTTACAATTTTATAGCTGTATTCTGATGGTACAAACTCTCTTTTACATTTTTTTGAATAATCTCAGTGATAGCAATAACTTTGGGTTGATATTCATCTATTTAGAGAAGTTCGTTTTTCTTATTGATCATGCCATCAGCATTAGTGTAAAAAAACATTAAAACCTGGCTCCTCTTCCTTTCTACATCCTTTAAAACTACCTTTAAAACTTAGTACATTTGTTTTGTTTTCGTCAACATGTTTATGTCACTGTTTGTCTGCCTCCCCTGAGTCTTCCCTCTTTGGTCTTTTTACTATTTCCCCGTTCCTGATCACCAGATCATCCCCCCAGGCTGTCCCCTTCTTTCCCTTAGCTGGTCTCTGAGCGTCTTTTATCTTTGTCTTTCTAGTGGGGTGTAGTCAAGATTGATATATACCCTGTCCTCCGCTTTTGTCCTCTGCTTTGGTCACGCCGTTGTTAAGCTGATAGGCATTCCTCACAACCTTTGTTTTGGCCTCTTCTGAGTTGACCTTTACCCTCAGCACTCTTGGTTTATTGCCACCAGGTTTGCGAGCCTGACAGGTTCAGAGATTTCCAGATCATTTCAATGAAAAAGACCACAACATCATGGACATGCGTTGTGCTGCCATCGAGCAAATCAGATCAGAAAGCAGTGCTATCAGGAAAAGAAGAGAAAAGTTCTGGTGCCACCAGTTGCAGACAAACTATCCTGATGGACTGAATGTTTTCGATTAATGGTCCCTGATGATGATGCCCCATGAAAGAGACAGAACTAAGAAAAACAGAAAGAGAGAGAGAGATGAGGAGGGAGAGGGAGGCTTAGAGGGAGAGAGAGGGGTGGGGGGTAAAGAAACAGAGGAGAGGGACAGGAGGGGATGACGAAGATTACGTCTTTTCATTCATTATTTTCTTTTACTTTACCGTCATCAGATTATCACGTCATAGTTCTAGTATGCGTCATCCATTCACTGCCGTCATTGTTAAGTTTAGTGTGTTGTATTCACCTCGTCAAAGTCTTTTTAAAGACGAAAATTTGGTTTTATTCACTGTGTTTATTGTTTATTTCACCTTCATGTGCTTGTGTGAGTGTAGCGTTTTGATGTTTTTAGTTCAATTATTTAGATTTCCAGATCAGCAAGATCTGGGCAGACTTTGGTGAACAAGTTCTTAGCAGTGTCTATGTCCTCATTTTTTCCCCTCCCTTTCTGCTGTCACTTTGTTGCTCTCTGGCACATTGACTATGATATGAAATAAGGCTCTGTGGGCTTTTTTATATAGCCTTTTGCCCTCTACATATTGACTTCATTTTGTTTTTGATAATCAGTGTAAAAAACGATGGCTACTTAGCAGTTGTGTTATACTACTGATCTAATTTTGTAAGATTCATTTCATACATAATATTTTGAAAGTGCTTATCTATTGAATTTTTAAAAGTATTTAATGATTTTGCATTTACTGCCTCGTTAGTAAGATAATTACTGCACTAATTACCCTGTTAGCAAAGAAGGTTTGTGCCAATTTAGTGCTAGTAGTTTTCTTTAAAAATTTATAGTTTAAATGTCCGCGTGTTCTATCCTCCTCACACAGAGTTAGTAAATTTGTTGTGGTACACTGGTAGTATGATCATAAAGGCCATGTACAATTTCATACACTTCAATGAAACACTTGTGTGATGTAGGCGTCTTTCCAGTCAGTCGGGACCTTTCGCGAAGAGAGAGAAGACTAATACAGTGATAGATGATGGTTAGTACGTCAGCGACCGACTCTCTCTGCTTTCAAAGCTAACCTCAAAACCCACCTGTTCCCCCGTCATTAAAGCTCCTCTCTCTTTATCTTCTCTCTCTTGCCATTAGGTCTGTTTCTGCTATATTCCATTTATGTTATCTGTGTGTGTTCGCGTTGTATTGCGTTTGTGTTTGAATGCGCTTTGAATGCTAACGTGTGTGTGCGCTTTGATTTGATTTCTATCAAGATTCAGCGCCGTATAAATACTGTATGTTGTTGTTGTTGTTTGTACGGGGGCCATAGAAATAGAATATGATCACGTTGTCTTTTCTTTTTTCCTTCTCCTTCCTCTCATCAACAGCTTCTGCTAGTTTTTCTTCCACCATCTTCTCTATCTTTTTATGAAGAGCCTCCCCTGAGTTGTGCTATGTCTATGAGTGTATGCTTAGCTCAAGCTGTGACAGTCTGTCAGTCATTTTTCGGGTCAGGACAGTCAGTTCATCAGTCTTGACTCTAGTTTTTCATCCTTACAACACGGTGAGCAAACCCACTGGATATTTAGCAAACCCACTGAAAATATGAGAAAGAGAGAGAGGGAGACTCAGAGAGTGAGAGAGAGAGAGAGAGAGAGAGAGAGAGAGAGAGAGAGAGAGAGGCTCAGATGGAATCCACTGCAGCAACGCCGACAAGCCACCAGACTCACCATGCTGTATAAAATACTCAATGGCATGGTGAATGTGAGCAGGAGCAAAGTCATACCCCAGCCAGAGCGGCAACGTAGGGGTAATTCACAACAGCTCCTCATCCCCCAGTGTCGGACGCAGTACCGTCAAAGCTCTTTTTTTCCACGAACAATCAAGGAGTGGAACGACCTGCCAACACCCGCAGTGGAGGCCAGAACTCCAGAGAGCTTCACAGCCGAAGTCTGGAAGTTCCTCAAAGGACACCCGCCTGCTGCACCTGCTGCGGCTGGTGGCCCCACCCAGGGGTCATCAGTCTAATCAACCAAGCAAAAGCCCCCCCTCCCTTTCCCCCCCCCCCCCCCCCTCTTCTTCCAATATAGTTGACAAAGTCAGTTCTGACCATTATTTCAACTGAAGAGGTCGAACAGAGAGAAAACAAAGAAAAGAAGAAAAAACAAAGAGAGAGAGAGAGAGAGAGAGAGAGAGAGATTTGGTGGGTAGACAGCCAGACAACCGGCCAGACTGGGACCGTTCAGCGGAACCCAGCCGTGATGCCAGCCCAACAACTGCCTACCCTTGGGTCTGGAGCTTTTAGTGCTCTGCCAACAGCCTCCTGAAGAAGGCTTTGGCAGAAGGGGCCTGGACAGTTTCTGGAAGCAGGGCGATCCACTCTCTGCAGATTCCCATTAAGCTAGGCGTGTTTTTTTCTTTTTCTTTCCCTTTTGTCTGTCCTCTCTCCTCTTTCTTTAATCTTCGGCCTCCTGGCCCTTTCTTCCGGCATATGTGGATGAACCTCCCCGGTTCCATGGCATAATAATCAGTGTGTTGATTGTGGCTATACGTACTGCAAAGAAGAAGAAGAAGAGAGAGAGAGAGAGAGAGAGAGAGAGAGAGAGAGACTGTGTACGTGACTTCAGACATGATGACCTTGTTCAATTTCAGTGTGACACTGTATTACTATTAGAATAAGAAATTAGACAAGCAGAAGATTGGACATATTTTCATCAATAATCATAAAAGCAGTTGTTGCAATATTTCTAAAAACTTCATATTTAGTTTTACCTTGCCTTATTTTCTCCGTCAATGTCCTAGCAGTTGATCAAGTTTGAGGTTTTGAAGGTAGATAACTCTTTACGTTAGGTCATCAAGAAAGGTAAGGCATAATGACATGTGTGGCGCCGATCCTCAAAAGCAAAGGCCAACTAAATCATTTTTGTGAAAAATGTAAGAAATAACTGACACAACGCATACCTCAACAGGAAAAACAACTGTGAGCAGTAGATTAAAACTAAAATTTCTTTCGATTACTAGTGGTGTTCCACAGGGTAGTGTATTGGGACCAACTTTGTTTATTTATTTCATAAACGACATGCCCGATATAGTCAACTGTATTATAAAAATCTTTGCAGATGATACAAAAGCTTATTGCGGAATCCTCAGCGACGAATCCAAAACTAAACTTCAAGAGTCTATAGACAAATTAGTTAATTGGACGAAAGAATGGCAAATTAAATTTAATGGACAGAAGTGTAAAGTGTTACATATTGGTAAAAATAACCCTAACTTTAGTTATACAATTGATGGTTGCGAATTAGAAGCTTCTGAAGTGGAAAAAGACCTGGGAGTTATGGTGGATAATAAGTTAAATTTTGATCAGCACATCACTGAAACTATTAAAAAGGCAAATAAAATCTCTGGTATGATTTCTCATTTCATTCAGCACAAAACTAAAGATATTATGGTGCCCCTGTTCAAATCATTGGTGAGACCAATAGTGGAATATGGTAATGTGATTTGGTCTCCATCATTAAAGAAACATATTAATGCTATCGAGAACGTCCAAAGGCGATTCACTAAGCAAATGATCAACATGAGTAATATGAGCTATGAGGAAAGACTGAAACTTCTTAATCTACCTAGCCTAGAGTATAGAAGAGCACGGGGAGATATGATTGAAACTTTTAAGATCTTAAATGGATATTATGATACTAGAACTACAAACACACTTTTTTCTCTTAGTAACTCTACCACTAGAGGACACTCCTTAAAACTAACAAAATCATTAGTTCATACTAATATTTATGCACATTTTTTCACAAACAGGGTTATTAACAATTGGAATTCTCTACCAAATGATACTGCAACCGCAGGAACACTCAATAGTTTTAAAAACAAATTAGATAATTTTTGGGAAGATTATTGCTTCCATACTAACATAAGTATTCAGTAATTAATTAGTATGCAGATCAGTTTGCTTGTTTTCACTGTATGTTGTACTCTAAAAAAAAAAAAAAAAAAAAAAAATATATATATATATATAAAAATAACAAAATAAAAAAACAAAAAGTTTTAAATCGCGTTTCCTTGTAAACTAAAAGGAAATAGCAGGCTAAAGGCTATTTAAAAGCCTATATGCCGTATATATGATATGATTAGAAACAATTCTTAGGCTAGTCTGTTTTGAATTGCAGGTACATTAATGAAACAAAACTCAAGATATATAATATTCTGATCGCTTCTCGGCCTTTTGGCTAAGACAGTGATTCAGGAATATAAATTTTTGTTTATACCCTGGTTGGTTTGTTCAGCCCGTCGTACATGGCGAAAGCCGATACGCGACGTTAAACTGAACTTCCATCCAGGATACAAGAGATTTTGCATAATTCACTCTTATTATACTAACTTGTGGCGATAGCCGATGAGGTTTAACCGAGGCGTGGTCAGCGCTACAGCTATCTGTATTAATACAAAATCGGGACTTTACTGGTTTCGTACTGCCTCCGGGCATTGCCTCCAGTATTGTTCCCACCATATTTGTATTTACAAATGTCCCATATGTGTCTGATTCAGACCAAGAGGACGTAAAACTCCATTGTCGTCGCCATTTTGCATCATTCTTTTATGTTCAATCGATACTGATCGCTTCTCGGCCTTTAGGCTAAGACAGTGATTCAGGAACATAAATTTTTGTTTACACCGCGGTTGGTTTGTTCAGCCCGTCGTACATGGCGAAAGCCGATACTCGACGTTAAACTGAACTTCCATCCAAGATACAAGAAGAATGATACTTTTCTTTTTACTCGGAAAAAAACAAACTTATTTGTGGCGGTACCATAGCCGATGAGGTTTATCCGAGGCGTGGTTACCGCTACACATATCTATATTGATAAAAACTCGGGACTTTACTGGTATTGCACTGCCTCCGGGCATTGCAGCCAGTATTGTTCCCACCATCTTTGTATTTACAAATGTCCCATATGTGTCTTTGACCGAGAGGACGTAAAGCACCATTTTTTTTCTAAGAAGAATGATAGGGCATACAGTACTCCCCGTTTATAGCAAAGTCGGTTGATTGATGATTGATTGATGTTGTTTATAGCCCCGTCGACTGCTATGGCCATGTCAGGGCTTTCACCACGTCAAAATTTGAGCACATATGACATCACAGTTATAAGCAATTCGGCTACAGTAAAGGAAAGCACTGGTTCACGGCCAAAGGTCTACTGTTTTATTACTAAATAGTCCTCGGATAGTAGCAACTCGGTTATAATATTAAAAAAACCTGCTTTGGGTTCCCCACAGGACTGGCTCCTCTGTTGCAATAAAAAAAAATTGTCCTCTTCGTGACCTTTGTAAATAAGTCACCAATGTATGCGTCACAGTCTCACCACTCCCTCCACTCCCCCATAGTAGCAACTGGGTTATAATTATAAACCTCCTGTAGTAAAGTCATTTGTGGTTCCTCCTCGGTTACAATAAAAAATGTGTCCTCTTCCTGACCTTTGTAAATACGTCATCAATGTATACGTCACAGTCTCACTACTCCCTCTTCTCTCTCTCTTTGTCTCTCATTCTCTCTCTCTGTTTTTACAAATTCTTGTTTAAAGTGAACTTTATTATTTAAACTGTAGATAAAAGAGAGATTGTGCATACATTTTCTTAAACAAAATTTTGTTGATTACACTGCGCGATGGCGCTGCAGTAGAACGGGCGATACAGTTGATAGCTTGGGCACGAAACACGTGACTATTCGCCACAAATTTCTTTCATGAAACTCATTATGACAAACTGACATTACATTGGCTGCTACTAGGTTTGTACCCGCTCTACCGCAGCGCCGTCGCATGGCAGAAACGGCGAACTAAGTCGACCATTTCCGCCCACAATCTTCATTTGCAATTCATTACATACAATTGAGAACTGTCCGGTCATTGACTGCAATTAAATTTGTATCTGTTTTACTGCAGCGCCCTCACAGAGGAAAAGGCGAGCTAAGTCGACAATTGAGCCCACACTCTCATTACTTAGTGGAAAAAAATTAATCGGAAAAAGCTATATATAGCATCATGAAAATGCAATAATTTATTGCAGGCATGATAATCTATTATTAGGTCTGTAGGCATAATGTCCAGTAGGCAAAATGTCCGGTGAGCATGGTGACCACAGGCATAATGTCCGTAGGCGAAGTGTCTGTAGGCGAAATGTCTGCAGGCAAACTGTCCGGTCACGGTGTGTGCATGTGTGTGTGCGCATGTATAGATTCAAAGGCCATTCTGAAAGTTAGAGGTTGTACACTATATGCTTTTAGTTTTACAACTAGTTTTGTTTTGTGCACAGGGAAATATACCATGTATAAACCCAATCACCTTTTTGGACGTCAAACCATAATGAGGAAGGGGTGGGATGGGTTTATATTCAGTATTTTATGTTAGCTTTGACTTTGAAAAACGTCCTCGGATAAGATAAAAAATATCAAAACTTTACTATATCTGAACATCGTTGATAAGAAAAAACTGTTATAGTAAAGGAAAATCCTTACTCCCCTGGACTTTACTATAAGCGGGGTGTACTGTACTACTACAAGCTTGATAACCACGGACTTCTATACACTATAGAAGTCCGTGTTGATAATTAACACACACTCGTTTTTTGTTCTTCTTCTCCTTAGGCAGCCAACTTCATCACATTGAAGATTCTGCTGCACGGCGGCTTTAGGGGGTAGTACGAAAAAGAAAGAAAATAATAAGTTTCAGCGAAGATAGAGTAAAAAGTAAAATGATAAGATATTATGGGAAGAATATAGAGCCCAAGATAGTCAGGGATAATTTAAGTATTTGTAGATACTCCGTTTACTATGTAGTTCAGGATATTATGAGATTCAAAATTGAAGGAATGGCAAATGTTAAGATCAGCTCCCTCCGCTGTTCCATGGTGAAGTTGGCCAATCAGCTTATATTAACGGAAAAGGTAAATCGGAGGGAGCTGATTGGCCCTAGCCCTAAGCCTTCACCCTGCAACAGCGGAGGGAGCTGATCTTAATATTAGCCGAATGAAGTTAGTTAAATATTGGTGATTTGATTCAATGATAGAGAATAATCAGTTAGGTGGCTTTGATATCAAGCTGTTTGATCGTCAGTGAAGGGTCACCACAGGTCAACCTAGTATTGCAGTACCTCCAGGATTGGCCTACACAGTATGCAAACTACCACACCAGAACTTGCCCAAGGGCATAAACCACGAGGACATAAAATTTAATGTCTAGGGTACTGCCATGAGCACAACCCACATTCGTGGCGGTGCCATAGCCGATGAGGTTTAACCGAGGCGTGGTTACCGCTACACCTATCTGTATTAATTATTAGGAAAAATCGGGACTTTACTGGTTTCGTACTGCCTTCGGGCATTGCCTCCAGTATTGTTCCCACCATATTTGTATTTACAAATGTCCCATATGTGTCTGATTCAGACCAAGAGGACGTAAAACATCATTTTCTCACTCTCTCTCACTGCCATGAGCACATTGCAATTGGAACAGGGTCCTGAGCATTTTTCTGTTTGTCACAGTTTATGTGTGCATGTCTAAATTATATAATAACAAAACTGAGACATTTCACTTCACTGCTCTTAAACTAGGCCTACTGAATAAAGAAACGTGGCAGTTCCCAAATCCTGTCATTAACGTCTATTTAATCAGGTTCACCCGTCTTTATAAGCAAACATCTTTGCACCAACATATAAAAGCCCAATTTCTCTGCCAAGTGCATGTATACATGTACAGCATGTGTATGTGCAAACACATAACATTCTCTCAGTGTTGTGTGTGTGTGTAAAACGTGTGTTTGTGTGTGCGTGTGCACACTTTAGAATGTGATTGCATTATACTTGCAGGTTTTCATGTTGATGTCTTCTGATTGCAATGTTGAAGTATGAACCACCATAAATATGATTGTGCATAACTATTCATGATTTTACTACTAATAATCGTAATAAATCAGCTTAGCGAATAAAGGCCAACGCATATTGCATTTTTCATATAAAGATTTGATTCAATTCGATACAACTTAACCTGTGTGTCAGTTTCGGTGTGCATACTATTAGTTGTGTTTTTCTTACTGCATACAACAGTTGGAGATACTTGTGTTTTTTCATCTCTTATTTATAGCAAAGCTAGCAGGGTCAAAATCTTTTCCCAAGACTCCTGTATGGACAACCAACAATATTGTCACAGTAGAAATCGGAATCCAGTATGATTCGGAATCCTAGATATACTAGTACAAATCGGAATTCCGATTTCTACTAGTACAAATCGGAATTCTAATTTCTACTGGCTTTTTTTCTAGTACAAATCGGAATTCCGATTTCTACTAGTACAAATCGGAATTCCGATTTCTAACAACCAGTAGAAATCGGAATCCAGTACGATTCGGAATCCTACTAGTACAAATCAGAATTCCGATTTCTACTGGCTTTTTTCTAGGAAATGGAATTCAGTACAAATTAGAATCTACATATTTTAGCAATTGTAAAAGAAGAAGAAAGCAAAAGACAGGGCATAATATTGATATTATAAGAGCAGTGATCACTGAGTTCTAAGAAGGAAGAAATTGTTGGTCATTGCTTAAGATTTTCCAGTGTGAATTGTAATCAAGTAAATCAAGTTTGCAGCTCCACTGCGACAAATCAGTTGTTCAGTCAATTGGTGTTTCAATTTTGACAGAGTACACCAGTGGCAGTATTTACAACTAAATTCAACGAAGCAAAGATGGAGGATCAGAAGAATAAATTGTATTCCCTTTTGGACGAAATGCTTGTCAGTAGTGAGTGCTCCCCATGTGGATACCGGGGGTCTTTTGCATAAATAGTTCCCCCACCTTCTGGAAGTTCTGTGCTTCTTGTAACTTCCTCTAATCTGTCACTCTCTTTGACTTTGCTTTTTCCCTTTGCTGACTGTCATCTACTACAGTACACCCCGCTTATAGTAAAATGCAGGGGAAAAAGGGTGAAATCCCTTGGGCTGCAGCACTAGAAAAGACAACCTAATCCCTTTTTCTGCAGCACTAGAAAACACGACATAATCCCTTTGGTTGCAGTACAAGGAAAGACAGTGCAACCTAATCCCTTTGGCTGCAGCACTAGAAAAGACAGTGCAACCTAATCCCTTGGCTGCGGCACTAGAAAAGACAACCTAATCCATTTGGCTGTAGCACTAGAAAAGACAGTACAACCTAATCCCTTTGCTTTGTCTTTCTTCTCGTACAACTGAAACAATATTATGTTGATTCTAATGTGTACTGGATTCCATTTTCTACTGGCTGTCAGTAGCCTACAAATCGGAATTCTGATTTGTACTAGTAGAAATCAGAATTCCAATTTGTACTAGTAGGATTCCGAATCCTACTGGATTCCCATTTCTACTGTGACATGATTATGTGTGTGCGTGCGTATGTGTGTGTGTGTGTGCGCGCGCGCGTGCCTGCGTGTGTGTGTGTGTGCGCGCGTGCCTGCGTGAATGGATTCACCGGGCATTGGGGATGTAACATGTAGTGTAGCAGGCCCTTAAGGGTAAAACAAAATCTGCAGCACCCTGTAACAGGCTGTGTATCTTTCCTTTTACAATTATGTTTTGAGCACAAGGGCAAATACCGTGTATAAGCCCACCCCCTTTTCGGGGCCTCAAACTGTGCAAAGGATGGTGGTGGTGGGGGGGGCTTAAACTCGCTATGTTACGGTACGCGAACGTCCCTATTTTCTCCCCCCACGGAAATTGTTGACGTCACACGACAATAAAACTGTCAATCATAATTGCAAACGTCACACACATGCACACACACACACACATATTCACAGCACGCGCGCACACATTCAAAGAGACAGATCAAAATAGAACAAGACTGGTGTAACTTAAGTCAGGAAATCAGGGGGAAAAAACAAAAGTCAGGAAGTCGACTTATCCGTTTGACGTTTAGAAAAAATCTCGTCGACACACACGAACGTTGAGTTATACGTTGTCGAGATATCCGTTGTTATTAAAGTCTTTTAAAGAGCACTTTTGGCTGGGAAATGATAAATCCGTCGACTTACGCATGTGTCGACTTATCAGTATCCAGCTGTATCTGTTACGTTTAGGCATCAACATATTTGGTGTGTGGATAACATAAGTCTCATTTGTTTTCAAGGTGAGACCCCTGAACCTTCCGATATGACTGCTGTATTTTCCGTACTATAAGGCGATACTTTTTTTCTCCCCAGAGTGAAACCCATATGCCTTATATATTTATTTTATTTTTGCATTGCTTATAGTCCTGTCAACAGCAATGGTCTTCTCAAGACTGTCACCACAGTAAACATCAAACACGTCAATAGCATCCTACATGTATTTACTTACAAACAACCTGAAAACATGACAAAAATATAAAGCAATTCATTACATGACACCTTCATCATTGTACCCTATAGCCCATCAATCTAGACAGTGCTAGAAATGTCAAGCCATTCCACTCTACTTATCGGATTCAGGTTACAAAAACAGTAACAAAGATGTGCCTTTGCTCTTATAATGTGACTACTAATATAGTAAGAAAATATAATTTTAAGAAAATCTGAATTTTGTGTAACATTTGGGTGCACCTTATAGTCTGTATTACAAAACTATCATAACAACATCATGGGGCAGTGGGTGGATGCCTCGTGCCTCCATACATGGAGCTAGATTACCCCACCACTCCACCAGTCTCTCCATGGGGATACCGGGGGGTCTTTCAGCACAAGTAGTTCCCCCACCTTCTGGAAGTTCTGTGCTAGCAACTTCAAATCTGTCACACTCTTTGACTCTTGCCTTTTCCTTTTCTTACTATCATCTATATTTTTCTGACTTATTGGCTCATTCTCCTGCCTTTAAAAAACAACTTCTACATTATATTATAATGTTCTGCTTTGGGCTCCTCCAAAATTGGAATGTGTTGGCTGTATGCAGCAAGACCACCAGTGAAAACCGGACACATTATAACCATTATGGCCATATCGATGTATACAAAAAAAGACTTGAGAAATATAAAAAGCATAACCCCCTTTTGATATTATTTGTAGTCTTTTTTAATATAAGTTCTTAGTTTTTTGCAAGAAGTTCAATAATATGTAGATGGACTATCTAAAGATAGTCCGTTTTGACTCCAAGCCATCGATATGGTCTGGGAACGCAGAAGAAGATAACAATGTCAGTCCTTTGTGTACAATGTGTTCGTAAAATACAGTAGTTTTAGAAAGTTGTGGTGCAATGAGTGCTTCTGGCTGCCCACTGGAGATCACTCTCCCATCTTTTATTACTTCCCTTTCACTTTGTCAAAGAGGTAAAATCTAGTTCTTGCTGCAAGAGAAAGACAGAGTGAGTTTTTCGTTGCTAAAAAAGCTGCCTCTAGATGGAATGCCACCTGATGCTAAGGGCTAAGGATGAAAACTCCACTTTAACAGCCCATAGGCCTTGCACCTGTAGTCTGATTGGATACAATCAGTAATTTGTGAAGAAGATTTGCACACACACACACACATGCATGCAACAAAGGATGGACAAAATAATCTGAGCTCAAGTCATTTTGAACAGAAATGGTTTTTTTGTTTTTTTCGTGTTGGAAGTTGTACTTCAGAATTCTTACTTTGACTAGCCCATACCTCAAGCACAATTACAACTTCAATTTAATTGTCATTCAGTAAAACAAGTATACGGACTACAATCACACTCAAAGTACATCAACTTGTAAAAACTGATAAATATCTGTGAAATAAATGTTATCATTTGTGCTCATGAACACATTACACAATACAGGGTCGAGTTTCTTTAGATAACGGTCGCTGTGCGAATAACGCTTACGCCAACCGGGGCCTAAGAAACCCTTTAGAAAACGTTTGCGGAAGAATATTACAAGCTCTTGTCTGATTGGTCAAATTTATTTTAAATTTTAAACAAACTTTAAGGAACCAATCAACAAGAAGAAACGTATTCACCTCCTATTAGTTCCGGATAGTTCGCCGCTTGCTCGGTGTTTGGCAAGAACAAAACGCCAGGCGAACTATCGGCAAACGAAGGGTGTTTCTTAGACCGTTTTTGCACATTTGCGCTCACGCTACGTAACGTTAGCCCTTGTGAAACGGCCTCCTGTAAAGTGCCATATCAAATGATATAAATCAGACAGAATCACAATGAAATATGTATTACCAAATGATAATATTATTATAATAATTATTACAATATCAGAGTAAGATTTGCCAATCCAAAATGTTGAAACATTTTGCGTAGAAAACTGAAATGTACACAGAAGCAACCTAAAATAAACAAACACAAATGACAAACATGTGTATACTCTCTATTCTGTATGGTAATTTTAAAAAGAATTATACAGATTCATAACATTAGCAATCAACATATGAAATCAACACATTAAAAAAAAGAAGAAAACCTGTATGTTTTGAAAAATGTTTATGCTCTTCATCAGTATGAGAATCCTGTGGTGTGATCCGACTTGTCCATCAGACATTTCATTTGCATTATCTGAAAAAAAAGAAAGAAAGAACAAGAAAGAAAAAAGTTATCCATTGCCAAACTGAACCTTGTCTGATAAAAGTTAATCAAACCAATGTTAATTGTAATTTCAATTTAACTCAGCATGACTTGTTCAAGGCAACGTAAAGGCAGCTCATCAAATGATAAAACTGCTTTATGGCTATGAAACAGTAATAGAACCACTACATAGACCTATATAGACCTAAAACCTTGACAATGGCTCCCCCCCACCTGCGTGCGCATCTCGACCCTTCCAACGGAAGTGTCGCCATCTTAGTCCTTATTTGTGTGTAAACAGCATCGATCTGGCATTTTTCAAACAAAGTTACGGACTAAGATGGCGGTCTCCCATAATATGGAGCGCTCCTTGTGGCCGGATATGACACGTGGGTACAAGCCATAACAAAACGGCAATCAAACAACTACTAATTGCTATTTGGACATTTAAAAAATGTTCAAGCTAAGCGTTTTGCATTAGATGAAATCCAAGTGTTAAGACACTTTTTAACCCCTTCGCTGTTGCCTACTACTTGCGCATGCACCGCTGGTTTGCTATGCGGTTTTTGAACACGGCAATATCGCTACTTAGCGGCGACATATATATACGTCGGTGGCAAGTACTGAAGCGCTATAGAGGACGTATATATATACGTCGTTGACAGCGAAGGGGTTAATCATGGTGTCCCACAACAGACCCCTTTAAATGGGACGGGCCAGAATCACTAACAATAACAGCCTGTGGGACACTGACCCTTCATTTCTTTCTCCTCACCAAGCTGCTAAAACTCTATCATTCAATTCATATGCTTTTTCAATTTTGTTCCATTCCTTTACATGCTGATAGTTTGTTTTTAACTCATTCTGCCCTATGTCAAGCGCACTAGTGCAACTACCAGCGCCTGCACCCGACAAATTGTTGGGCAGAGACCTCCATTTACTTTCCCTACCAGTCTAAAAACTATTGCTGAATAAAAAAAAAAATAATCTGAAATTATTTTGCGTTGGAATGATCGCTAAACTCATTGCGCAGTTTTAAATCATTTGCAAACATTTTATGGTCGTTTTTTGTAAGCTTATTGTATTAAGACTAGTACCTCTCTCTTAGAACCCGCAGGCTGGGAGAACAACCCGCAGGTCAAATGCAGACCTGTTTACCCAAAATCTTCACTGTCAGTAATCCCAAGCTCTGAAATCAGTAATTTCAGACATCTGTCCGTAATTTTGCTGGCCGAGAAATCCTTCCACCAGAATTTTTCGCTGCCGTCAAACCTTTTGTTGAGGGGGAGGGGGGCGAACTTACACGCATGCTGCAACTTCCCATCCAAACCCAACTTCAACAACTGCCGAAATTTTGGTTGCGTTGAGGCGGGAGGGGGGACCTCGCTTTTATCTTTGGCGTCCGATCAGGATCACAGTTGGAATCATCCGCTTGCAAGTGGGTTTTTTTCGGCATGCCTTCAGATTGCACTTCGTACCTAGAAAAATGGCAGCATGGAGAAATAAACCTGAAGTATTCATTCAAGGGACATAACTCGAAGTGATACCTTTGATAGCAGACGACACAGTAGTGAGTACGGCTCAAACGCCATGCCTTCTTTCGATTTAAAAAAAAAAATGTCCACACTCATTCAGCGTAAATGCAGAATGTTTTGGTTGCTGACCGTAATAGCATAATCAGAGGTCTCAAAACATAATAATTACGGACACATCCATAGGGAAAACAGGTCTGCAAATGGGCAGAGTGGAAAGGGTTAAGTTATAAAGTGTCGTTTTAACTTTAGACAACCAACCAATTAGCTGCCTTTCGTTTCTTTTGGATGCACCTAATATAGGATGTTCTTGGACTTTGGTTTTCTATCTTTTCCAAAAGACTCTGGCACATGTGCTCATTTAAAAAAAAAAAAAATTGTTTTTGGCCACTCTTGTTCCATTTCTAATCACTAAAAATCATTGTTATAAATCATCACAATGTCGGAACAATCCTGCTAACTGTTAAATCTAGAAAGAGCATGCCTTTCCAAAACAAAAAAAAAGAACTTACAACATAAAACAATGGATATGCTCGCAAAGACAAAATCATCAAATCAACCCCTCTCATTCGACCCCAAGTATACTGACGTGCAAAACAAAGTAATAAGAAACAAAACCATAAAACAAAAACAAAAAGAACAACACCCCCCTCCCCCATGAAAGCAATAGGAAGGCTTGGAATCACAAAGGCGCAAAACTAGCTTCTATTATCGTTCAAAATCTAAGACAGCATACTGACTTAAAGTCTACATAAAGCAGTTGGAGACACTTGGCATGACTCAAGAATTATAAAACAAAATACAATAAAACCAGATCTGTTTACCCCTATATTGCAAAGTTGTAATTTCTGAAACAAAAAAACGTAATTTTGAGGGAAAAAACCTGTAATCCAACGCGTGACCAATGAACGTCGATATCGTACTGACCTGAGTGTGCAATACTAATGTCCGTCGAGCAGTAGACACAGAACACATGCTCGTCACCTAGGGCTGAAGACATATTCCTGGAATTTTTAGGTAACTTTCCCGGAATTTCTGTGCCATTTAAGCGACTTTTGATGTCTATTCTTTTGATTTTTTCAACCAGAAGATACAGAAGCTTCGGAATGCACTCGCTTGGACGCCATTTTGAAATAGAAACGGAAATGGCGCAAAATGACTTTTCACCACATCGTTTCAAAAGCTTCACTTACCGACGCAACTGTAGTGGGTTTTTGTTATATTAAGGATTTTATTTTTCTGTAGCCGTAATTTTACTTTCCCCCCATAAAAATTACGGCAAAATTGTAAAGGTAAACAGGTCTGTAAAACAAACAACTGCTACTCCCTCGCAAACTGAAAGTCTGGAGAGTGTCAGTACAGACTTGCAACAAAAACGGTAGAGATGTTGGCTACGACACGCAGCCGATCTGCTCAGTCATCGCTCTTCTGCATGGGGAAGGACATCCGGAAGAGCAAGGTGAAGGTCACTGCCGTGCCCACCACCACCAGCCCCAGCGAGGCCAGGTAGGGGACCCGATCACGACCCAGCTTCTGCCACACTAGCTTTCCATCATTGACCTGCAACAACATTGAGCATTTTTTCCAATAAAAAAAAAATCACATCTGCGTATCAAAAGGGGTGGGTAGTTTCCATGTTGTTTAATTTCCTTTGGCTTCTGGTTTCATGGTTACCTTGTGTACTACATATAGTTTGGAAATGTAAATATTTTTTTTCATTCAGAGCAAAATGCATGGAATAAAAAAAATGGAATTGAAAGAGAAATGATTCCCATTGTTTTACTGTGTTTGCAATCCATACCTTAACCAGAGACATTCCTCATTAGTATGAATATCTAAAGTTAGAAACATAATAAACTCTACAACAAAAGGCACTTAACACCCTTTTTCTGTTTTCCATTTTGCTGGCATGTCAATTATCTCTTCCAGAAACTCTTACAGTTGGCAATGCTTGTGTTCAGTTTTCTAAGTCAGCAAAGAATCTCGGAGTTACCCTCGATTCAAATCTTACAATGCATAAACAGGTTATTAATCTCATACGTTCCATCAATTATGAGCTCAGACGAATCAGTGCTGTTCGACACTTTCTATCTGTTGCAGCCACGAAAACTCTTATTTCTGCCTTTATTCTTTCCCGCATTGACTATTGCAACTCTCTTCTCTGTGGCTGTCCTAAGTATCTCCTGCAACGTGTTCAAAAACTGCAAAACAGTGCAGCACGCCTCACTCTCAAGATTCCACGTTCTGATCATATAACACCTCATCTTCGTAACTTGCACTGGCTTCCAGTAGAGGCTAGAATCAAGTATAAAATAGCTTGCCTTTGTTTCGGTGCTGTTCACTCCTCTGGTCCCGTCTATCTCTCCGAACTAGTAACTGTCTACTTACCTGCTCGCTCCCTACGTTCTTCCTCTGACTGCTGCACACTCAAGGTTCCTCGGGTCCACACGAAATCGTTTGGTGAACGATCTTTCTACTATTTAGCACCTCACTTATGGAATTCCCTCCCACAACATGTCCGCTCATCTGACTCTATTTCCGCCTTTCGCTCTGCCCTTAAAACTCACTTGTTTCGGACATATTATGATTGATTAGTGTTTGTGTGTGAGGGTGTGTGTGTAGGGGGGGGTCCGTTTTATTGCAGAAATCTTGTAAAAAATGTATTTACAATTATTTTATTATTCGTATTTTGTATGTAGAATGTCTACGTCTTGTAAACTTTAAATGCTTGTAAATGAGGTAGAAGGGTATTTTTGTTTTTGCAAAATTTGTCTATTATAATTAGTCATGTAATTGATATGTCGATGGCAGTATGATTTTATTTCAAGTTGCAGTATTGTATTCAAACTTGATTGGGAATGTGAATGTGGTCTCTATGTTTCTTCTTAGAATGTTCATGTTGTAACTATTTTACTTGTATAATTAATTGTGTGCGAGTGTGCGTGTGCGCATGCATGCATGTGTGTATGTGTGCGTGCGTGTGTGTGTGTGTGTGTGTGTGTGTGTGTGTGTGTGTGTGTGTGTGTGTGTGTGTGTGTGTGTGTGAGTAAGGAAGTAAGAGAACGTTGTGTGTAGGCATCGTTCTTATTTTACTTTCTAATGATTAATTATTTGTTTGCCTTTAATGTTCTTGTTATCAATGTAAAGCGCACTGAGCTCATGTGAGAAAGAGCGCTATATAAATTCCCATTATTATTATTATTATTATTATTATCATGTATTGTACAGTGAAACCCGCTTTATTTCAACTCGGTTATTTTCAATTTCGGGATAATTTCAAGTCATTCTAAGGTCCCGGCCAGAGGACTTCTTTCTATCTGTTACAAAACCCCGGATAATTTCAATTCGGTTAATTTCAAGTAAAATCTCGGTCCCAACTTTTTTGCTCGCCTAATTTCAAGTCAACACACCTTTACTTCAATTTTTTCTCAGGCTTGTCTAAAATCTCTACGCTCGCCCACATGTATGTCATTGTGTGTCGTCTGGCTTTGACTCGGTGAGAGGAAGTGTCAATCAGATCACCTTGTGTGTGTGTGTGTGTGTGTGTGTGTGTGTGTGTAGCTTTAACCTTTGTTTGAACCCTTGTCTGAGGGAGCGGCAGAAAGGGGAGTGTCGATCAGATCATCGCAGTTCTTTGGCTGTCGCAGGGAGATGCTCATAATAGAGTAAGATGGCGGACAAGAAAGTGAAGCACGCTACACTTACTTTAAAAAGGAAAATAGAATTAATTCAGTGGGTGGAGGCACTGTCTCTCTCTCACTCTCCCTCCTTCTCTCTCTCTCTGTCTCTCTCGCTCTCTCTCTCTCCTTCCTTCTCTCTCTGTCTCTCTCCCTCCCTCCTCTCTCCCTCCTTCTCTCTCTCTGTGTCTCTCCCTCCCTCCTCTGTGTCTCTCTCCCTCCTCTCTCTGTGTCTTTCTCTCTCTGTGTCTCTCTCTCCCTCCTCTCTCTCTCCCCCCTTCTCTCTCTCTCTCCTCTCTCTTTCACCCCTTCTCTCTCTCTCTCCTTCTCTCTCTCTCTCAAGTAAACAGAGGGCCTCACGTGAAAGCGCCACCTACATAAAATTATTGCCCTTGAGTAACACGAAGAAGCAGTATAAAGCCTCATTGAAAAGTAATGTACACTTTATCTAACACACGCACATACGCACGCACACACACACACACCAAATCCGTCCGTCCATCCCACAATTTTCTCAAATACAGTATAGACCTTAGCGCTTATATGAGATGAAGGTTCAAACACCATTTAGCCCAAAGTAGAACAGTTTGTATTTCTGGTAAAATATATAAAAGATACAAGTGTACACTTTCTAAACATAAATCAATGTGAAAATATCCATAATATGAAAAAAAATTCCTTTCTCCCCCGTCTTGCTCGGTTAATTTCAACTTTGCTCGGTTAATTTCAATGTTGTGTCAGAAGGCAAAAACTTGAAATTAACCGAGCACTCGGATAATTTCAAGTTCGAATAATTTCAAGTCATTTGGTGGTCCCAAGGCACTTCAAATAAAGCGGGTTTCACTGTACTTGTAGCCTTTTTTACTTCAAAGATAGAATTATTTTTGAGGGACAGACATTAACTTTGAAAACAAAATCTTTCCCTTACAAATCAAGAGGCAATCCAATGCTCACCTCAAACTAAAAATCAACACCCAACTGAATATCATACTCTAAATTATAATGCTTGAATTAAAAAAAAAAATCTTATGCAAAGTTTTATAATGCTCTCAATGCTGTAAAGACAACCAAACAGCAAATGAAAACAAAATCTCTAATCAAGAGTTCTGTCTTATTATGCATGTTTTCTTCCTTTATTCTGGAAACAAAAAAAGAAATTAAAGAAAGTGATCTGACTTCTGGTAAAAGTAAGTGTGTATCGTTCATTCTTTAATTTAACGTCTATCCACCTTACAGTTACAGTGATCTTAGACAAAAAAATAATAATTAAAAAATGTATGTGTGTGTAGCCTGTAGGTATGTGCAAATGTCCGTTAAAGGGTGTTTGTGGGTGTACGTGTAGGAGGTGTGTTAGTCTATGCAGGCATATAATTTACCTGAGTAAATGGGGAGGGGGGTATGTGAGTCTGAGTACCTGTATGATTTAGGCCCTATGTTAGTGAAACGTCAGTGAAATACTTCAACTTAGAATGATACCTAAACATTTAAAGGAAATAAACAATAAAATGAACAATATTAAACTCAAAAAATGAAAGTAAAATAAATAACAAGCACATCAAAGCAAAGGTCCAATTGGGCTCTTAAAGCGTATAATTTTGTGTGTGTTCAAATTCAGCCTGAGTGAGAAACAAAATTGAGAATTCATAATCTCGATACACAAACATAGATTAGATCTACATGGAGCCAAACATTAATCAATTCATAGATATATAAATAACACATTTATTGTGAGTTGGACCTAATTAACAGCTGCATCAATGACGCATGGCAAATGGTGATGATTCACTCAAGTATCTTACCAAAAACGCATTTTGGATCTGCATTATTTTCTGGTATTGGGGGTTTGCAGGAACCACACCAAGTCCTTCTCCCAAGGCTGCTGAGGTGACTTGAGGTACACTCCCAGTTCCAAACGTACCGGCTTGTCGTGGCGTCACAGCTGGCTCATGGGCAATCTTCGTCAGCTTCGAGTCAAAGACGATCACTGAGGGCATTTTCGATAAGGGATTCAAACCCTACAAAGTAAAAAGACGACAAACCAAGTGTGAAATAGACATGTTTAACAGGTGATGGTGATGATGATATAATGACAACGAAGCTGATAATAATAAAGGTGGTGGTGGTGGTTTTGACTGACATATATACGAATAATTGTTATCACAATTAATTCACTCTCTTTAACTCACCCCTCACTCTTTGTGTGTGTGTGTGTGTGTGTGTGTGTGTGTGTGTGTGTGTGTGTGTGTAATTGTGTGTGCATGAGCATGTTAATTTTGTTTGTGTACACCTGTCAAGTCAAGTCAAGTCAAAATTTTATTTCCAGATGGGAACATTGCATAAGCAAATGACATGCTTTTTCACGTGTGAGTGTGTGTGTGTTGTGTTTGTGCACGAATGTGTGTGTGTGTTTGTGTTTGTACATAGTATATCTGTATGACTATCCAGTATCCGTGTGTGTGTGTTCTTCTTCTTCTTCTTCCAGTAATGTCCACCTGCCGTTTATCAGCAATTATTAATATATACAGGGGTTCAAAGACGAAGATGCGCAGCACGGGATGAGATAGGATTTAAGAAATATATTATGTAATAGAAAAGCGTTTGTTGTTTACAATGATATTGAGAGGATATGAAGAGAGTAATTTGGTTGGGTATTTATTTTATAAGTTCAAATAGGTATTAAATATTAGATAATCATTTGTTGTCTTAAGATAATATAAAAGATATGAAAAGATTAACTTGGCTGAGTATTTTGTAGGCTTGAAATGGGTGGGGGAGGGGTTGAGTAAATTTTAGTAATATAGATGCAAGATAGAAGGAGTAAGTCATGCACGACGCTTGGGCCTCACATGATGCATGCAAAAAAAGATATCAGATTGAGTCATGCATGACCGTTAAGCATGGTTTTAGGCATGTTGTTTCAGCACCTTCGAGGTGAAGGTGCTGAGTGTGGGTGACTGAACTGTTTCTGCAGGCAGATCGTTCCAATCGCAGATTGTACAGGGAAAATAAGAATATTTGCTGTAGTCTGTCCTGAAGACGATGCATTGAAACTGTTGGTTGTGACTGCATCTCCTATTGGTGGGGGGCATGGGCTTCAAACGCTACAGTCCACATGCAGGCTAGTCCGTTCTGGATCTAATAGAACATGGACAGCCTGGAGGTATGGTGGCGTTCTGCCAGAGATGGCCACTGTAGCTGCTGCAGCATGTTGCCAACACTTGACGTGTTCCTGTGCCTGTTGAGAACGAACCTTGCTGCTCTGCGCTAGATTATCTCAAGGTCCGTGATGAGTCTGCCGGTGTGTGGATCCCAAACAGGGCTGGCATACTCTACAACTGGTCTCATCATGGCCTTGTACGCAAGCTCCTTGGTTGCTGTAGAGCACACCTTCAGGTTCCTTCTCAAGAAGCCCAGAGTTCTGTTGGCCCTCGTGCAGACAGCCACAATGTGGGCTCCCCAGGAGAGGTCAGTATATACAGAGTGACCCCAAGGTATTTCGCTGAGGATACTCTTTGAAGGCTTTGGCCATGTAGACTGTAGCTGGAGTGTTAAGTGTGTATGTTCACATATAATTATGCGAGAGCGCACATATATGTGCATATCTGATGTGTGTATACATGTCTTTGCTTGTCTTATCTGGATCAGGATCAGTAACTACGTCACAGGTGCCAATGCTGGCAATAGTCGTGACGAAGAAGATAGTTGTTATGAAGAAAAGTTATGATGAAAACAAATTGTTAGTTACACACTTACACTGCTACAAGTTCAAGTCAGTCAGTAGGCATACTGCGGCATAGAGATGCAAACTAGACCCCACCCCCATCCATTAGTTACACACACACTGATACTGAGAGTCAGAGAGAGAGAGAGAGAGAGAGAGAGAGAGAGAGAGAGAGAGAGAGAGAGAGAGAGAGAGAGAGAGAGAGAGAGAGAGAGAGAGAGAGAGAGCGAGAGAGAGAGAGAGAGAATGCTGCGACTATAACTAGTAAGTTGTAGTAAGTATGCCTATGTCACAGTATACATGTGCAAAGCTGAAAATGAAACTCAAATTGAAACATTTGTTTCAATTGTCTAACGATTTGAGAACCCGTAACAGTGATCTAAAAATACTAACCCAATACAGTAGAAGTACTAGAACTAATATGAGGACAAACTTCTTTTCTAATACTAGTAATAGAGTCACCCAGCACTGGAACAATCTCCCTGCACAAACTAAACTTGCTTCCAACACTAACCATTTCAAAAACCTCCTAGACCTGACCTAGATAGTGACCCCAAAATTAATGTTTTTAAACACAGTTATCAGTTATGATTGAGAAGACAATGATAGTTCAAAAAGCGCCACAGCTATGCCAATCTGATTGATGAACAAAACCACAATAACAAACAATCAAAAGATAGGGCATATCAAGAGGCCGCGAGGCCTGGCTGCCCTGAAGATTTGACCTGACCTGACCTGAAAGCAGGCTGAGAGGCTCAGGCTGAATAACCACAAAGTAACAAGTTGAATGAAAAGTGTTAAATCATAACAAACCTGAGGAACATAAGCTTCTGTCTGTGTTGATGGCGCTATCCGCCCTATCATAGCGTTAAATTTGTAAAACATTATGGCACAAAAGCGTGTAGCACCGCCTAGATTGTACTGTGCAGACTGAAAACAAACGCTTTCGGTCACATCGGTCGGTCTATAGTTCTCGCAAAGTCCCGCAGAGTGATTCTCATAACGTCGCTTCCGCTGTATAAATTCCCCAATAGCAGCGCCCTTGTTGATTAATAAAAGAAACGTTTCACCGCAGCGGCAGCCCATGCGGGCGGTTTTGTTTTTGAACACGCCTACCGTGTTGACACAGTTGCTATGTTGCTCCTCCGAGTTCAGGGGGAATGATCTTACACATTGTCATTGCTAGGGACGGCGTTTTATGTGAGTTTTGTCTATAAAAAAAATCAGACATCGCATGAACTGAGAGATAGTATCTACTTTCAAAGAAATCATGAGTTACATTCGCCCTCTGGAGACAGATTCTTTGCCACAGCTGAACGAATCTGCAAGTGCGCGGCGCATACGAGCTTTGGAAGAGGAACTTGCTATGTACAGACGAGGTAGCACGCCGCGGTTTGGACATTTGAAATACCTCGAGTATGAGAACGGTGGCGGCAGCATCACTCGACGTGCAGTGACTGAGGTACTGTGTGAACTATTATAGTATTAACTCTGAGAAAGGTATTCATTTTGAGAAAAGAAAACTAGATATAATGAATGCAAAATCAGTGTATTGTGTAGTTTTTATTTGTTATAAAAAAGGGCATGCTAAAACTCGTTTTAATTGCTTTCAAAGAATTTATGTTTCAATCCTGTTTTTACTACCACCCCCCCCCCCCCCCCCACCCCCACCCCCCTAAAAGGTATATCTGCAAATAAAAGCATGATAAGAAACGGTACATTATTACAATATACATTGTGAAGATTAGTCTATATCCTAAAACTCTGGAACATTTACCAGCTTTTTCTTTTCCTCCTTTCCTCTCCCCTTCCCCAAAATATTTGTCCGATTATTTGTAATGTTTTTAGTATTTCTGTGCTTCTTTTCCATATTCAGCCTTGTGATGATTATGCATTTATATTTAAGCAGCGGTGAAGCCAAAGCTGCTTAGTGTTTTCACCCTTGTCAGTCGAGATCTGTTCCTGGCTATGTGGATTTCCTGATGAAGCAGTTAATGCAAAGTATTTAAGTAATTAAATTTGTTCAAAAATATCATAGACAAGTTTTTCCAAAACAAAATGTATTCAGTTAATATACAGATTTAAATGAATAAAACACAGATGCTGTAGTAGTCATCAGTGAATGAAGCCTAACCTAACAAAAATCAAAAACATATTTAGAGGGCAAAAGGCTAAACAAAATAGCGTATAGTGCCATTTATGCTATGCTATGCTATTTATTTATTTATTTGGTATATTCTAGTCACAGAGACATCTGTGAAATTCAGGCTGCTCTCACCCAGAGAGCGTGTCGCCGCAAGTGCAGCGCCTACCTAATTTTGTTTTGTTTTTTGAGGTGTGTGGGCACAGGGTGAGGAGGGGTGTGTGTGTCACACTTGGAAAACCTAGCTATCAATTTGGCCATACCAGGCAGCGGGATTTCTCCCTGCTCTTACCGACTTTCAACTGCCGTGGGATTTTTACGTGCGTAAAGCACACGGATCAGACTAGCTTTAAGTCCTCATCCAAAGGACTCGACGTTCAGTTCGATTTTCCTGTCAAACTAGAAAGAAAGGGCGAGATCGGGATTTGAACCCGGGTCGCTCACGCTGCAGTCACGTATTACATTTGGCAGGCGAACGTCTTAACCACTCTGCCACCAATAGTGTTTAACGGAAGCATGTAGCAGGGTCAAATTTTGCATGCGGATAGGAAGGTTGGATATCTAGGCTAAGTTCGAAGATGAAGGTCATTGGTTAAAGGTCAAGGTCACTGGAGCCGAAAGCGCAGTTCTACTTCACTTGACCAGACGACAGTTGCTCAAGGGAGTTAATTCACCTTGATCAAGTGCTTCAAGTTGTGGCCTAACTGGCTGGGCCTAGCGCTAAGCTCGTGAGATAGCTGTTCATTGTTCGACTCCACTTAATGAATATGCATGAGGGGTGAGGCAACACTCAAGTCAAATTTGCTGTGGAGCCGCTGCTTGATCTAGCGTTTCACACTCTATTTCGTAATGTTTCAGTTGATTTTTCTTTTTCAAAGTCATCTCCATCCAGTTATTGCCAGGTGGATAATCAAAATAAATGTATAGATCTACTCACAGTGCATTAAATCAAGTTAGAGTCACTGGTGACAGTTGACTACATTCACCATTTAATGATACTATTAGTGAAATGATAAATGGGGACGTGTATACTCCACTGAAAAAAACAATAGGTGAGACATGGAGGAAGAAAGGGTGGGGGTGTTTTAAAGATAAGCATGAACACTAAAACCACAACAATGCCTAAAAATAGGAATTGTTCGGAAATAATTAAGGGGAGTAATTTCATGATGTGTGGGAGTGATCTTGCCTAATTGAATTGGTCAAACAGGGGAAGTTAATTTACCATCAGCTCTCGCCTCGTGTGTTTGAGCAGACATGCAGCACTTAGAACACAGTGCGTCATTCAAAAATGTATGTCATTTATATTTTTACAAGTTTTTTGCAAGTTTTATCAGTTTGTGGCCACTGGCCACCCCTAAAAAAAAATGTTTGAAAGTCGCTGACTCACATCCTGCGGTTTCAGGATTCAACGCCTTTGTTGCATTGTTGATATGGTATTTGACCGAGTAATGGAACAACTCTAATTTTTACGAAGTGCTCTCCCCTAGTTTTTTCCTAAAATCGTATATTGACCCCTTCACTGCCAGAGAAAATTAGAAAAATTATTACTTTTTAAATTATAAAACTGACAAGAGACCTGTTGGATTCAATCTGACAAAATGGCCTAGAGATATATCTTTCCTGACTTGTCTAAAGCAAAAACTACCATTCCAGGACTATGACATCAAAAGTAGTTAAAACATCATCAATGACATCACTCAGCCCATACCGGGATAGTAGACAGGGGGCAGGCAGGGAAGGGGTTAAAATTGATAGTTAAAAAAAAGAAAGAAAAAGACCCATTAATTAATATTCTGGGTGCTGTCGAGATTTGAACTCTGAATATCGTAGCTGCCGGATCAATACTGTACGTTGGTGTACCACAGAAACATCCAGATGCGCACATTATCAGCAGGCTGAGATCTTGGCATGAATAAGACATGAAGAAAGGGGTACCACAAGAAGAGGGCGTAACTAACAAAGCATAGTGTATAGTACAGTGCGGTCATTGGTTGAGGTTTGGTTGAAGCAGTGCTCTGCCGACACCCAGTACAGTGTGTGAATAAAACATGCTGACTTGTCTGCTGCACTGGACATTTGCATTGATCCTGACACTAGCAGGTATTAATGACAGGTCTCTGGCTGTGCTTCTACTGCCTGACTCCTCAGTGACTACAGCCTCATCACACTCACTCACATGTGAACATTCATGTAAGCACACTCACATATTGTATTTATTCATGCAGGATTAGACCTGCACTCATATGGCGTTTTCTGCCTATCCTGTTTCCTCTTGTATAACTTGTATTCTATCTTCATTTTTCATTCATAGAAGACTCTATGCATCCTTGCTTGGACCTCCAATTTGCAAGCCTCTGCTACGGCAAGAGACAATGTGTGATCATTTGTGTCTTCTTTTTTTTCTTCTACCTTTGCGGGGAACTTTAAAACCTGCATGCATTTGGCAGCGCACACAACTGACAATGACACAGATGGAAATTGGGTAATGGGAAATGCTGAATGGAGGGGAAAGGGGTGGTGGAAGTTAGATGTTTTGAGTTAGCAGGTAAGAGGGCAATTCTCTCATCCTTGGAATTCAGTGGCTGTTAAGTTATTGTCCTCCATTACTATTTGTGGAAGAGGAGTATGCAATCATCTTTTCCCCTGTGTGTCAGTGAAATTTCTTTTGAACTGCTACACAGAACCACTTCAAACTGAGCATGGTGGCATGTTACCTGAAAATATTTCCTGTGTATAGAAGAGAGAAAGAAGGATGGGAAGAGTTTTGTTGTCAAGGAAAGAATTGCTGATTGGGAAAAGCTGTGGAGGCCTTTTAGGTGACACCTTTGTTTTCAGTCAATCAGTCATTAAAAAATATTCAATCAATCAATCAATTATATTATTGTTAAAAAAGTATTTCATTTGTTGATTCACTCATCGTATAGTTCTGTGTGCTTCTCAAATTCCGTATTGTTCAAACATTTTTGCCCTGCCGTTTTTAAAATAACGAACACTATATCAACCTCTGTGATTTAGCAGTCACTTTGTCTGCTAGAATTTCCTTAAGTATATTTACAGGAGGTGATATGCAAATTGGGATTAATCTGAAAGTTAGACATAGGATCTATCAGCTTGAAATATTCATGAGGTTGTGAGCGTGAGCTCCTACTCAACAAGGGCATTGTTGTGAGTGGAACTGTGTAAGCAGGTTTTTTCCTCTTGACTTAGGACCTCAACTGTGCAATACCAACAAAATCAAACTGTTGATTGTGGGTGCTTCGCAGAAGATGAAGAAGAGGCACTCTTTTGCTACTCCTAATCTCTGATTTGATTAGAGGTCCGCAATGTCTTTTGTTTTGTACTTGTAGTGTGAGGCTTGATAGCAGACCATGCCAAAGTAAAGTGATGATTGTTATTTTATACTGGTTGAGACTGTGAGATAAAATAGTTTGTGGGTTTACCATCACTTTCATGGTTAACTTTAAGAGTTTGTGGAAGTGTTGAATTAAGATTAAGAATGTTAAAAAACAAACACAATTAAACAAAGACGGATTCTTTAATGATTTAGCTGTAGAAAAAAAAGAACAACCTTTTGTGTGAATGGAAACCTCTTAAACCAAGATGATACAAATGAGTTTGTATGTGATGAGACGTTTCAATTTGTCCCTCATTAGGATGAATAATACCCTAAGCTAGAGCGTGAAACGCTAGATCAAGCAGATTTTCGGCTTGAGCATTGCCTCACCCCTCATGCATATTTATTAAGCTGAGATCGAACAATGAACAACCGACCTGTTATCCCATGAACTTAGCACTAGGCCCAGCGAGCGAGACCACAAGTTGTATCTCTTGATCAAGGTGAATGAATTCCTTTGAGCAACTCCCATGCTCTAGTGAAGTAGAACTGCACTTTCAACTCAAGTGACCTTGACCTTTGACCAATGACCTTCATCTTCGAACTTAGCCTAGATATCCAAACGTGAGCCTCCTACAAATTTCAGCCTCCTACATCCGTCCGTTGGAACGCTATCATGGTAACATAGAAGCATAGAAACATACATACATAGCCAGGGACAGACAGACAGGGGTGAAGACATTAAGCAGCTTTGGCTTCACCACTGCTTTATAAAACAAACAAACAAAAAATATGTGTTCGGGTCAAATGTGTCTGACAAATACTTCGAGATAGCAGATGAGGCCATTGCTATTTTCTAAAGCCAAGAAAACAATTTGTGTTTAGTTTAGATGCCTTGCCCAGGGCACATTCCCACTCTTTCAGTCACAAGGGTTTTAAGATTGTTTGCATTATGAATCAAACCGTAAATCTAAGCGTTTTTATATTGCAGTTACAAGAGCAAGTGAAAGTGTTTCGTGATGAACTGAGGAAGAAAGATGCTATGATTAATCATCTTGTCAGGTAAATGAAATTTGTGCATCAATGCTACTCGTACATGTGTCTAATGCTTTCTTTTGTTGTTTGAGAATGTGGGTGATAAACTGACTGTTTACACACGTACAGTGTACTGTATGCATGCACAATCTTTAGCAGTCATAATTCAAAACATACACACACATATGTATGTGCATGCTTATTATGTATACTTACACTCACTGTTAAATTACATGCGCATACACGCATAGACGCAGACACACACACGCAAACACGCACACACACACACATACACAAAACAGAGAGAGAGAGAGAGAGAGAGAGAGAGAGAATTTCATAGCAGGAAATATTCATACTCTCATCATGCACTTATGCATGTACAAGTGCTCATGTACGCATGCGCCCACACATTTACAAAAACTGCATATGTTTCGTATTTGAAATTTGAATCTTATATTATTTCTAAACTGTTTTTCAGTTTGGAGTCAGCACCTAAAATTCAACAATCTACGGAAAAGGTAAACATATTCTCTATCTCTCTCGCAAGTTAACTTTGAAACAGTTTTTTTTACTGTTTGATGATAAGAATGGTTTGTTTTTTAACATGTACATGTGTGTGTATTTTATTGACAAATTTGTGTAATTGAATGTGTGTGTGTGTGCGCATGTGTGTGTGTGTGTGTGTGTGTGTGTGTGTGTGTGTGTGTGTGTGTGTGTGTGTGTGTGTGTGTGTGTGTGTGTGTGTGTGCTTATGTTAATACAATAATAGATTTTAATATTTTATCAATGCATGAGTGTGTGTGAGTGATGTGGGATGTGAGAGAGAGTGAAAGAGGGAGAGATTTTAAGCAATTTCTATATTATATCTTTCTCTCTCTCTTTGAGTGTGCATGTGTGTGTGTGTGTGTATATGTGTGTGTGTTGTGTTTCTAAAATGCCTACATTCTGTGTGTGTGTGTGTGTGTGTGTGTGTGTGTGTGTGTGTGAGAGAGAGAGAGAGAGAGAGAGAGAGAGAGAGAGAGAGAGAGAGACTGGACACTGGAAAACTTTATTTGACAAAGATAAAGATTTTAGGTGATGCCTATTCTTCCAATCTGTCCTTGTATAAAAGAAAATTTAAAATTTGTTAAAATTGACTAGTAACATGAACAAAAAAGTGAGAGAGAGAGAGAGAGAGAGAGAGAGAGAGAGAGAGAGAGAGAGAGAGAGAGAGAGAGAGAGAGAGAGAGAGAGAGAGAGTATGTGTGTGTAGGTGCAAACATGCATGTCTGTATGTGCCACACTTGTGCTTATGTACACTGAAAATGTCAAAATTGAAAGGACTGAAATTTTATCTTGAGATGGCCAATATTAAAAAAACAACAACACCTTTTTGGTATAAAGATGATTAAACTGGGACCAGAAAATTATTGTGAGTTGTTCAGTGTTTTTTGGAGTTATTCGTTTTTGAGTTAGCAGGAATCCACTGCATTTCTGCACATATGGGCATGGTCATTCATTTAAATGTGTATGTGTGTTTCAGTTTGAAGTGCTGTATCAGGGGGACAAGGAAGCACTGGAAAGGGCTCGCAGTGATGTGGCAGCCCTGCAAGTCAGAAACGATCGCATCACTCAGCAGGTATAGAAAGTTGAACTGTACATTCACTTCATTTGTGTGTGTCTCTCTCTCTCTCTCTCTCTCTCTCTCTCTCTCTCTCTCTCTCTCTCTCTCTCTCTCTCTCTCTCTCTCTCTCTCTCTCTCTCTCTCTCTCTCTCTCTCTCTCTCTCTCTCTCTCTCTCTCTCTCTCTCTCTCTCTCTCTCTCTCTCTCTCTCTGTGTCTGTCTCTATGTCTCTGTCTGTCTCTCTGTCTGTCTGTCTCAATCTCTCTCTCTCTCTCTCTCTGTGTCTGTCTCTCTCTATCTCAGTCTCTGTCTGTTTGTCTGTCTCTCTTTTGCTTTCTTAGTTTCAGTGTCTATATCAACCTGTCTATGTGCATGTGTTTTCCTGTGTGCGAGCATGTTACAGCATGTGTATGCTTGCTGTTTGTATATAATGTGTATATACGTGAGTGCGTGTATATTTTTGGTGTCTTCAGAGGTGAGAAACCTTCAACTTAGATACATGTACTGAATTCAGTATAGCAATTCTGTTCAGCATACCCCTACGCATCTCATTTGTCTTTCCTCCTTGTTAAACTTTCTTGCCCCTGTTCCTTCTTTATTGTGTGGCCTCCGTCCCTTTCTTATCCTATGAGAGTAAAGAGAAGCCTGAAAGATATAGAGTAGAAATGGGGTTTGCGTAAGCAATGATGTAAGCATGACGTGTTTCTCTACAATCTCTACTATTTCAAGGTGGGGTATGCGCTTTCAAAGTGGGGTACACGCGTACCCTACCAATGCGCAGACCTGTTTCTACTTTAGATAGGTTTGTCATAAAGCGAAAAAAAGGAAATGTACAAGTGTTAGAAAACCAACAAGAACAAAAAATTATAATAGAGGAGATTATAATGGCCCTGTACTTTGACTACCTATCCATTTTCAATATAGCTGAAATTTTCTGCTCCCACCCATGTGTCTTTGTGAGCCAAGTTTTCTCTCACTCGATTAAAGCATCAGCACGGAAAACAGTACCAGTACATCATGTTCAGACACTTTCCACCCATTGTTTGCAGCTAAAGGAGTGTGAAGCGGAGGTGGAAACCAAAGAGGTCAAAGTGAAGGAACTGGAAACCCTCTTGGAGAGCAAGCGGGAAAATGAGGCGCGACTCACGGAGCTCATCCAGTCGCTACAGGAACGCATCAGCAATCTGGAGGGCCAGGTGGGGTCCTACGAAACTGTCTCCACGCGAGGAGAGTACACCATCTCCACGCTGCAGAAAGACCTGCGGGACTCCAACCAGAGAGTGGTGCAGGTGGAAACGCGCCTCAGGTGACTGAATATTTTGTGTTCACTTTTTCGATTCGATTCAAATTCAAATACTTTATTGACCTTTTTGTACGTGATATTTTTTATGCAGCAATAGACAAAGACATTACCGATATGTAGACCTACAACAAAGATAACAAAAACAGGATAACAAAACGTAAACAACAGAGACGATCGCTGCTGGTCGCACACAGAGTTGCGCCTTTGTCTTAAAAGTTTTAGTGTTACTCTATAAGCTCTTGCCACTCTTTGAAGGTTGACCAAGTAGACTTGAATATTAATTTATGCCTTTGCATGATCAGAGGATGAGCGTCATTTAATCAAGTGCATTCAACAGCTCGTACAATGCGTATTTGTAAAAAAAAGAATACATCATAACAATGTCCTTTTCGAGCCATCCTTTCTCATTTTTCATTCCAACCATCCTGAATGTGATTTATATTGAAAATAAGATGTTGATTCATATTGTAAATATGATTTTGTTTTTACTACAGGGAAATGGAGGCTGAACATGAGGAGAGGAGGCAGAAACTGGAGCAGGCGGAGCGCAAATTCCTGGACCTGGTGTCTCAGCTCGGTGCTCTGCTTCACGTGGCGGAGGACACCTGGGACGTCAACATCTCTGTGGAGGCTGTTGTCAAGAAGGTTATTTCCAACTTTAGAGAGTTTTCATCTTGCTTTGCTTGTCTTGATGTTGGTTATTTCCAACTTTAGAGAGTTTTCATCGTGCTTTGCTTGACTTGATGTTGGTTATTTCCAACTTTAGAGAGTTTTCATCTTGCTTTGCTTGTCTTGATGTTGGTTATTTCCAACTTTATAGTTTTCATCTTGCTTTGCTTGTCTTGATGTTGGTTTTTCCAACTTTAGAGAGTTTTCATCGTGCTTTGCTTGTCTTGATGTTGGTTATTTCCAACTTTAGAGAGTTTTCATCTTGCTTTGCTTGTCTTGATGTTGATTATTTGTTGATTATTTGAGTTTTTGTTTTGCTTTGCTTGACTTGATGTTGGTTATTTCCAACTTTAGAGAGTTTTCATCGTGCTTTGCTTGTCTTGATGTTGGTTATTTCCAACTTTAGAGAGTTTTCATCTTGCTTTGCTTGTCTTGATGTTGATTATTTGTTGATTATTTGAGTTTTTGTTTTGCTTTGCTTGACTTGATGTTGGTTATTTCCAACTTTAGAGAGTTTTCATCGTGCTTTGCTTGTCTTGATGTTGGTTATTTCCAACTTTAGAGAGTTTTCATCTTGCTTTGCTTGTCTTGATGTTGATTATTTGTTGATTATTTGAGTTTTTGTTTTGCTTTGCTTGTCTTGATGTTGGTTATTTCCAACTTTAGAGAGTTTTCATCGTGCTTTGCTTGTCTTGATGTTGGTTATTTCCAACTTTAGAGAGTTTTCATCATGCTTTGCTTGTCTTGATGTTGGTTATTTCCAACTTTAGAGAGTTTTCATCTTGCTTTGCTTGTCTTGATGTTGATTATTTGTTGATTATTTGAGTTTTTGTTTTGCTTTGCTTGACTTGATGTTGGTTATTTCCAACTTTAGAGAGTTTTCATCGTGCTTTGCTTGTCTTGATGTTGGTTATTTCCAACTTTAGAGAGTTTTCATCTTGCTTTGCTTGTCTTGATGTTGGTTATTTCCAACTTATTTGAGTTTTCATTTTGCTTTGCTTGTCTTGATGTTGGTTATTTCCAACTTTAGAGAGTTTTCATCGTGCTTTGCTTGTCTTGATGTTGGTTATTTCCAACTTTAGAGAGTTTTCATCTTGCTTTGCTTGTCTTGATGTTGGTTATTTCCAACTTTAGAGAGTTTTCATCGTGCTTTGCTTGTCTTGATGTTGGTTATTTCCAACTTTAGAGAGTTTTCATCTTGCTTTGCTTGTCTTGATGTTGGTTATTTCCAACTTTAGAGAGTTTTCATCTTGCTTTGCTTGTCTTGATGTTGGTTATTTCCAACTTTAGAGAGTTTTCATCTTGGTTTGCTTGTCTTGATGTTGGTTATTTCCAACTTTAGAGTTTTCATCGTGCTTTGCTTGTCTTGATGTTGGTTATTTCCAACTTTAGAGAGTTTTCATCGTGCTTTGCTTGTCTTGATGTTGCTCGGTCTATTTATTACAATGTTACAGGTTTAGAAAAAAACATTAATTTGCAAGTGGAACTGCAATCATTTGTGCTGATTTTATTTTTGTTGCTCAAATTCATGTCTAAAGGTAGCATTTGATGTATTTGTTTATTGTCACACTGAATGACAGGCAGACACATAGGCACAGTCACAGACGCAGTTACACACTCACATGCTCTCACAAGCTCACATGCACACACAAGCACACACACTTGCAGACAAACATTTACGTCATTGACTGACTTACTAACTCAAGCGTGCACAGACGCGTACACACGCACGCACGCACACACACACACACACACACACACACACACACACACACACACGCACTCACACACGCTCACTCATGCATGGATATACACATGCAGACAGACACACACTACTATATAATTCCTGCCACTTTCATCACAGACTGTATTGCTATAATGTTTATGTTTCAATGTAAAGAACTGAGAACCCAAGTGACGGAGACTTTGTAACTTTCTGTTTTTCTGAAGAAGTCCATGTAAGTTATGAATCTAAGCTAACTGTTGTTTTTATAACGATTAACAATCACCAAGCATTCTACTTTGCCTCCCAGGTGTCAGACCAGATAGAAGAGAATGCGCTGCTGAAGGGGAAACAGGTGACGCTGAACGAAACGCTGACCAGCACGCAGCTAGAGAGCAAGGCCAACCGAGAAACCATCATGAGGCTCGTCTCCGAGATGGGGCGTGAGCAGAAGCTGGTGGTCCAGTACACTGCAGATATGGAGCAGCTGAGAGCGGTGAGAAGCTAACTGAAATTTGATTGGTTTGGTTGGATTTTTGGCTCGCTCGTGTCAGCGAAGTGAGTCTAATGGTGTGTTCTCATGCTTCTTCGGTTTTATCTCCAAAAACACAAAGCGAGTGAGTCTTGAAGGCTTTGCCTCTTGTTATTTGCCTGAACTGAATGTGTTGGGTTGTATTGTGATTTGTTACTGTGCATGACAAACGCATGCAGGTACAGTTACATTACATGATTTTGAGAAAAAGGCAAAACGCAATACCATCACCACCCATCCATCCCCCAATTTCGACTTGGCCAAATCCCTTTCATAATGATAAGGATATTAAATGAAGTATTGAAATATGTGTTGTGGTTTTGTTTTTCATATTTTTTAAAGGACAAAAATAGTGATCATCAAGACTAGACTTTATCATGAACATTTTTAAAAAATATGTATTAAAAAAAATATATTGCTATTATTTTTTCTTGTTTGTATGTCTTTGTTTCCTTTTCTTTCTGATATCCCAAAGGGGCTTTTCGAATTAAATAAATCTTGAATCTTGCATTGGGCAAATATTCACAGTGTAACCTAAATTGTGAAAGATTTCTGGTTTTTGTTTGTGTGTTGTTGTTTTATTCCTCAGTCTTGAAGAAAAGTAATGCATGTGTCCACATTTCAATGTTCCTGTTTCCCTCTGTGTGTCTCAGGAGCGTGAGGAAGCCCAAGCAGCGCGGAGTGAACTGGAGCGGGAGGTCCATCTGCTGAGGGAGCGACTGGAATCCTGCGAAAAACTGCACGAAGCCACCAAGTCTGAACTGAGGCTTCGCGAAAACCGCCTGACCACTCTGGAACAAGAGGTTAGGAAGAGATTTTTTGTTGTTAGGCATTTATGAATGTATTTTTATTATTATAATTATTAGGTATTAGGTACTTTATTGTCATAGAGGCATCTCTGTGAAATTCGGGTTGCTCCCACCTGGAGATCGCGTCGCAGCCAGTGTGTCGGGCGTTTCAAAATTTGTGTGATTATTTTTTAAAAAAAGGTTTAGTGTTTCACTTATGTCAGATTAATTGTTATGAAATTTGACTTTATTTTATTATCTAAATGTTACTGAATTATCTGACGATGTGATTATCAGAATGAAGTCAAACTGATTCCTGTCTAAATATCATCAAGCCACACAGCAGGTATTTAATTAAACAAGTCATTCATTAGCCTTGTTTTTCATCTCTCACAGCACACTGTGGAAGCTTCTTCCTTCCCTTTCTATCTCAGAGTGGAACAGTTCGCATGATTTTTGGATCAGATTATGTGCCTTTAAATGCGTACCAGCTTTTGATTTCGTTCTTCAGTTTGTTTTGCACATGAATTTAACCATAACTTTCTGACATATTTATTGCCTTTGTTTTTTTCCCAGTTTCGTTTGAGCTCGCAGAGTGCCCACAGCAGTACTGCAGCCTTTGGGTCATTTAGAGAGCAGCTGGGCAGGCTGCTGAGTACAGTGGTCAGCACAGTGGACCTCACCGACGAAGGCCTGAAGGAGGCGGTCAGGAGACTCACTGTGGACCTCAGGGAGTTCAGAATGGTAAGGGAGTGAATTTCTACCTTTTGGTATTTGCTGCCTATTAGTATGTCTGCCATTCTTGTGGTGGTGGTACCGGTGGTTCTTTCCCTTTATTATTATTTTTTGTGTGGTAACAGTTTTGACTTGATTGAATGCGGCTAGTTTCTGAAAATATTGAATGTGGCTGGTTTCTGAAAATATTGAATTGTGGCTGGTTTCTGAAAATATTAACCCTTTCACCGCCAAAGTCGCATTTCAGCACCATAGTGATTTAACACCTATGTCACTAAAAGGCATCAAATTGGGGTCTATTATTCAAAGACCCTATTGTCTTAGTACTGGGAAGTAAAGATAGACCTTATTTTATATATGTCACAGAAGAATCACCAATACTGCAGATGGATTTTGTTCTCTACCCAGGTAATTTTAATGGACAATTTTGGCTGAAATATGGCTGGCGGTGAAAGGGTTAAATTGTGGCTGGTTTCTGAAAATATTGAATTGTGGCTGGTTTCTGAAAATATTAAATTGTGGCTTGTTTCTGAAAATATTAAATTGTGGCTTGTTTCTGAAAATATTAAATTGTGGCTGGTTTCTGAAAATATTAAATTGTGGCTAGTTTCTGAAAATATTGAATGTGGCTGGTTTCTGAAAATATTGAATTGTGGCTAGTTTCTGAAAATATTAAATTGTGGCTGGCTTCTGAAAATATTGAATTGTGGCTGGTTTTTGAAAATATATTGAATTGTGGGTAGTTTCTGAAGATATTGAATTGTAGCTAGTTTCTGAAAATGTATTGATTTGTGGCTAGTTTCTGAAAATATATTGAATTGTGGTCAATTTCTGAAAATATATTGAATTATGGCTAGTTTCTGAAAATATATTGAATTGTGGCTAGTCTTAAAAAATGTAACATGTTATTTTAAAATTATGTAATACTTTTAAGGGTTGAGATAACTTGCACAAAATAAAGAAATGTAGAGACTCAATGATGGGAATGTGTAACTGCAAACTTTATATCTTGAAAAAGAATGTACACAACAGGATAGCCATGTGTGATTGTAGAATGCTTAGCCTGACAGAGAACTTACACACAATGATAAACACATGGAGACTAAATGATAGAAATAATTGCAGAGTTAACAGCCTGATAAAACAGCTACCGTAAATGGTGAATTTGATTTTTAAAAAGGCATGTACTTTGTGTCTTATTACCCGTTTGTGCGGCTATGTATTGCGCAAATCAAGCTGAAAGGTACCAGAGCAGAATAAGCAGCCTGACAGCGCAACCACACTTACTTTGAAAAAAATGGTAACCCCCCATGGGGATATAAGGGAGGGGGGGGTGTCTTTCGTACACATAGTTTCCCATCTTCTGGAAATTTCTGAGCTTGTAACTTCCTCTAATCTATCACTCTCTTTGACTCTGCCTTTTCCCTTTGCTTGTTGTCATCTACTATCTTTTTTGACTTTCTGGTCCATTCTCCTGCCTTTGTTCTAGAAACTTACAAAGATTTTCTCCAGCCGAAGACGGACATAACTGGGTCTAACTGTTTCCTAGTTAGGCGCATAGCGGCAGGATGACACATCAGCGTTCATTTGACAGGAAACTGTCTGAGGGATCGACAAAGAAGAGCAAGACAAAAAAGGCACGAGTTTGTTTAATTACTGTGCACAGAAAGCAGAAGAGTACGAGAGCAGGGTGAGCAGCCTGACGGAGCAGTTGGAGCACCAGGTGGGGGTCCACAGGGAGCTAACTCTGAGGGCCAAGCAGTACCACACTGACGCCAAAGACCTGGACGAAAAACTACGCACCGCCGAGGGGGAACTGGCCGCTGGAGACGTCTTGAGGGAGGGGTACAAATCCGACAAAGAAAAGGTGGGGATTGTCTTATGAAAAAGTGTTGAAGAAAACATAGCCTTAAAGGTGGACCCTGACGGATGAGTTTTTGCAAGGAACACGTCGAGATCACCATAAAGACAGCATTTTCAAAGATCGGAACACTCGCTTTTCTCTGGTTTCCTAGAAATCAAGCTGTTAAAATGGCGATTCCTCCTTGGCGGAAGTGCCGGAGAGAGAAGCCATTTTGGATGGCGTGGGTGGGGGCCAAACCCATTGTGGTTTAAGCTTCTTTTTTTTCGTGCAGTAAAAAAAAAAAAAAGCTATTTCCTTTGTTGTGAGCGAAACTCTTTTAGATAAACTGCTTAAAAATTAAAAAAAGATAAATTAAAAGGCTTGTATTGCGAACAAATCGTACAAGCAATTTGGTCGCCATTGCAAAAGAGACCCTTTCTCTTTCAGTGAAATAATTTGACTTCCAGCATCTCCGCCAAGGATAAATCGCCGATTTGATGGTTTGATTTCTAGGAAACCAGAGCAAAGTGAGTGTTGCGATCTCTGTAAATGGTGTTTTCATGGTGATCTCGATGTGTTTCTTGCAAAATCTCATCCGTCAGGGTCCACCTTTAAAACCCCCACTTTAAATAAATCAATTATTTCATTCAATGTATTTAGTGTGTGGTATTTGAAGGAGAAAGCCCATCCCCCTCTTTCCACCATCTTGACGTCCCCCTATTTAAACCAGCCACTAATTTCTGACTGGACAGGATGAAATCAAAAGAGGAGTAAAGTGTCTTCTCCAACACCACAATTACACATCTGTATTGTTAAAAATTCGGGACTTTCCTGGTATTGCACTGCCTCCGAGCATTGCCTCCAGGATCATTCCCACCATCTTCATATCTACTAATGTCCCATATGTGTCTGTTCCAGACCGGAGGACGTTAAGCAGAATTTCATTCTTCTACAAACACCAAACCAAATGGGATTTGAATCCTTGACCTGCAATTTTGGAGAACAAAAATTGGTAGCCGCTCGGCACCACACTGATGTCACTAACACGCATTTAATCAGGGTCTGTTATGCAATGACCTTTTCTTCTTAATGTTAGAAGATGAGGACAGGCCGAATGTTACATGGAACTATAATAGACAATAATAGATAATAAATGTAACTAACTAGTGTTACACATGCCAAAAAGGAATCCCCAGCATTGCAAGCAAAACTTTTCTATTCCCAGGTAAGTTTGATGTAAAATTTCAGCTAAAAAATGGCTGGCATTGAAAGGGTTAATTGAACCAGCATCTGCAAGGCTAAGCCGTAGATCCAATGAGTGTTTTTGATTTACGATGATCTGATTTATCTGAGCCAATGAAAGTGCGGTTTGGATTTTTGCACTTCCTTTACTTTTTTCCCCAGAACATGTTTTGTATGGATGTTGTGTTAAAAAATCTGAAAAACGTTTATTAAAATTCACAAAGAAAAGCTTTTGATTAACAATAATAGACGATTTTCTGAAAAAATAGGGGAGAGCACTTCGTGAAAATTAGAGTTGTTTGCCTCCATTACTCGGTCAAATACCATAGCAACAATGCAACAATGGCATCACAGCTTAAAACCGCAGGATGCGAGCCAGCGACTTACAAAACATTTTTAAAGAAAAATTATGGGTGGCCAGTGGCCACAAACTGATAAACCTTGAAAAATGTGACGTAAAAATATAAATGACATCAATTTTAGAATGACGCACAGTGTTCTAAGTGCTGTATGTCTGCTCAAGCACTTGAGGCGAGAGCTGGGGATCTACCTGATGGTAGAGTAACTTCCACTGTTTGACCGATTGATTTGGCAAGATCACTGAATGGACTGGATGACTGGACTGGACACCATGAAATTACTCCCCTTAATTATTTCTGAACAATTCCTATTGCTGGGTGGTTTTTTTTAATTATTTTTTTGTGCTGCTAGTGCTACCTTCTACTTTTCGATAATTGAACTTTCTTCTTCTCAAACATCTCAGATTGAATGTATGATTACATGGCAGTTGAAGGTATGAGTACATGTTTCTATATTTAGTTGGTGAACGTCTTTCAGTCGCTTGCATACATAAGAAACCTAGTTGGGGTTGGGTTTAAATTGTCTTTGACCAAGAATATGTTGAAAATAATACTAATATATCGTTGCCACGCAAAACTAATTTGGTCCCACGCATTTGCGTTGACCATAACTCCGCTGTATTTTCACTTGATTGTGTCCTAAAGTAAAACTCTTACAATGAAAACACCCGAACGCCCATTTCACCCTTTCACCGCCAGCCATTTATCAGCCAAAAAATACCATTAAGCTTAACTGGGTAGAGGAAAAAAATTGTCAGCAATATTGGGAATTCCTCTGTGACATGCATAACATGAGGCCTGTCCTTACCTCCCAAAATTAAAAAAATAGGGTCTTTGAATAACAGGCCCTGATTTGATGCTTTTTGGTGACATGGGTGTCAAACCATGGTGGTGCATAAATGCGAGATTGGCGGTGAAAGGGTTAAAACCATAAATATTTTGAATTTTAGTATTCATTTTCGTATACACCCAACCACAGACTGTCAAACTCTGGCCTTGTGATCTTCATTGTTTTCTCGCCCAGTACCTGAGGGGTCTGCAGATCCTGGGGGAGGTGATGAAGATGGACTCCACCTCGCTGGACCTGGGGCTGGACATGTGTCTGGACGCGCTGACCTCCCGCGCCCGACAGCTGGTCAGTCTGGAGGCCGACGCCCTGGCCGAGCGCACCACGCAGATGTACGGCCTCAAGAGAAGGGTGAGTACAATCACCATCACAGGGATCCCAGGGACCCCCGTTTGGGGGTCTATGAAGCACTACAATTCTACAGGACCCTCTAAAAGAATGTGCAGGAGGTCCCAGGGATGCACTAGAAAAATTCTTTGGTAAAGGTCAAGATGTGCCACCCCCCCTACCTATCTCGGTTAATTGTATTTTTCCGTTATTGCCTTTCTTACCATACATAAAGCTGTATTTTAGGAACATTTTTAGCTAATAACCTTTTTGGAATACTAACCCTAACCCTAGCCCTAACCCTAACCCTACCCCCCACCGTATAAGACTGAAAAACGCAACGAACCACAACTGTGACAAATCGCGGTGTACTGCAGTACATAGTGGGGGGTAGGGTTAGGTTTAGGGGTAGGGTTAGGGTTAGGGTTAGTATTCCAAAAAGGTAATTAGCTAAAAATGTTCCTAAAATACAGCTTTATGTATGGTAAGAAAGG
>CM065684.1:43007241-43049741 GCA_017654935.2 Phymorhynchus buccinoides | reverse complement strand
AGAGAGAGAGAGAGAGAGAGAGAGAGACTGGACACTGGACCCTTTTAATGTCATTAACACTGGGTTCTCATGACATGGGGGAAGCAACATTTTCAATGCAAAACATTGAGAGAGAGAGAGAGAGAGAGAGAGAGAGAGAGAGAGAGAGAGAGAGAGAGAGAGAGAGAGAGAGTGTGTGTGTGTGTGTGTGTGTGTGTGTGTGTGTGTGTGTGTGTGACTAAAACAAAACCCACTAAAAGATAGCCAAACAATCTTGACTTGAAATACTTAGCTTGACATAACCACGACCTTGACGACTGTACCCTGCGCACCCCAAAACAGCTGGAGACCCTGGAGCAGCGCGAGGACATGGCCCAGCTGGCCAGCCAGGTGGAGCAGCTGCAGGATGTGCGCAGGGACCAGGAGGGGAGGATCAGCGTGCTCAAGGAGGAGGTGGTGTCCACGGAGGCCCAGCTGAAGGACAGGCTGCTGGTGGCCGACAATGCCGTGCAGGCTCTGTCCTCTGAGCTGCGCACCACCAAGGTGGCCCTGGACCAGATTCAGGCCATGGAGAAGAAGGTCAGTGTCTCTTTATTGTTGCTCTCTGTCTCTCTATCTCTCACAGGGTCATGTAGGTGTAGAGTGGAGGTAACGCATTCGCCTCGTGCACAGTAAACCCGAGTTTGAACCTGGGTACTGGGGATTTTTCCTCTCACTCTGCACTAGGCCTTATGGTGTGAACGTGGAGTCTTTCAGAAGAGATGATAAACCGAGGTCCCATGTACCCATGCACTTAGCACACGTTAAACCCAGTGGCAATGAAAACGTTGTCATTTGGTCCAAATTTACTTGACATAAATGTCAGGGGGTCATGGGCTATTCGTGGGTGTTCGGAAAATATGGAGGGGGGGTAGGTGGGGGTAGGGGGAGAGGTGGGGGTAGGGGGGACTTTGCACCACCGACGTGGCCCTACAGGAGATACAGACCATGGATAAATGGACATGTATCTGTCTTTGGTCTGTGTGTGTGTGTGTCTGTCTGTCTTTCCAATTTGGCATTGGAGGACAACATAAAGAGCATGAAGAAAGGGGTAAGGATCTCTTCATCTCTGTCTGTCTGTCTGTCTGTGTCTCTTTGTGTCTCTCTGTTTCTACATTCTCTCTTCTTCTCTCCCTTTTTCTCTTTGAATCACTCTATCTGTCCCTTTGACATGAAGGGACATAATCCAGTCACAAGCATTATATTCTTATAGTAGAAGTTACCCCTCTTTGAATACATATATTAGTCTTCCCTTCTGTACCTTAAACTTTACTCTCAGCCAGACAAGCACCCTCCCCTCCCCATTCCCTACTTTGTTTCTGCTTCAGCTGTGCCAGCAATTTCCAAGCTTGTCCAAACATGTGTTTCAGTAATAGTAGCTTACACATGTCCTTGGCAATCTTGTACTTTAGTCATGTTGCTTCTTAGAGAACATTTTCAGTGTTAAAGGTTTTTTTCCAACTTTCTTTTTGGAGGGGTGGGGGATAGGTGGTGACTAATGTTCAAAATAGCCTCTTGTGGTTGTACTTTAGTAACCCCCCTCATGTTTACAACCCTCATTCTCAAAAGTCTGCTTCTTTCAATTTTATGAAAATCATCATTGGCTGATCCTAACCCTAACCCTTTCCCCCAAAATGGCAGAATGTTGCTTCTCAAAAAAATGTTCAATGCCAAACTTTGAGTGTGTGCGTGTGCGTGTGCGTGTGTGTGTGTGTGTGTGTGTGACTATAAAGTACGAGACTGCCACGTCCTTTCTCTCCAGCTGCTGGATTTCCGCAGGGTGGTGTCTCTCCGTTTCTACGTTCTCTCTGCCAAAATTCAATGCCAAACTTTGAGGGTGAGAATGTGTGTGTGTGTGTGTGTGTGTGTGTGTGGTGTGTGTGACTAAAGTACAAGACTGCCATGTCCTTTCTCCCCAGCTGCTGGATTTCCGCGGGGTGGTGGCCCGCATGCTGGGTCTGGACATGAACTCGCTGGCGGTGCCGGACTACGAGATCATCAGCCGCCTGGAGAGACTGATCCAGGCCCACCACACCACCGCCTTCACCACCCTGTCCCTCCAGGAGGCACTGTCTGACGCCGAGGACGGCCTCGTTTCTGACCTGCACATCGTGGACCCCGTCGTGCGACAGTCCCGACTTCGATGCCGCCGCAGGGCCGCCCGGGCCCGAGCCCGCGCGCGATCGCTTTCCCCCGTGCCGAAGGTGTACTGAATGGTTGTGGCTGATCTGAAATTTGCAAGAACATTGTATGAAATCCAAAAGAAAAGTTGGAAGTTTTGATTATTTTTGTCGCTTTCGCCTCTTCTTACAAGTTTTGCGAAAACAGTGTAAGGTGTTTTTTTAGATCAAAGTTTTTATTTATTTGATTTAAATATTTAAGGAAAGAAAATGGAAAAGTGATGAATATTTTTGATGGTGGCATTTTTGATGTTTCATATCAATATTGAAAGTGCATTACCGTAATTTACGGCCTATAAGGCGACACAGCGCATAAGGCGCACCCCCTGCTTTGTACAAAGATAGGGCGCATACAGCCGATAAGGCGCAAAGAAACCAAAGAAATCAAAAAAAGGAAGAACGAAACGATCAGCGAAAATAGCATCATTACAGGGCCAGTGACGGAAGTGGAAGCCTAACTATATAACTGTGTTTTAATACAATGTGAGTGAACTGTTGTCGGTTTGTTGTGGAAGCTACCAGAGCATGGTGAGTTGTTCATTTCAACTCTCGACCCCCTTACTTTTTTCTGTTTAGAGTATAGAAAGGGTGCATGCGCCGGATTGGGCGCAGGGGTCAAAGTTCAGTAAAAAAAAAAGAAGAAAACAATTGCGCCTAATAGGCCGTAAATTATGGTAGTTATTACAAGGCTTGTAAAAACTGTAGGTGACAGGGCCGGACCAAGTGATTCTTAGGGGGGGGGGGGGGGGGTTCCGCCGAGGGTCCATGGAACTGCATCAGTTGTGGGTTAGGGGGCAGTGCCCATTTTTTGGAAAATTCTGCAAATTAAGGATTATTAAGAAAAACCAATTGAGCTATTTTCTTACTTTTCATCCTTGTATAAGGTTGGGCAGAGGTGGGTTTTTTTTATGAAAACCAGGAAACAACCCCTAGATCTGGCCCTGTGAGAGATTTGTTAGCTTTATCAAAGGAAAATAAACTTACAAAAAAGATTGATATTGGAAGTTTCATCTCTTCCAGATATTTTTTATGGAAAGAGTGAAATGATATACAAATGCCTGGGGTCGTGTTAGGAGACAATCTCAGAGTGGTTGTTTTGAACTTAGTTTTATTCTAGCATGAAAACGCTAGATCAATCAGCCGCATACCACATTTTCTGCTCTGTGCAGAACAGATGTCTGTGCGGTGAACATTTTCGTGGTACGGAACACATTTTCTGCGCCTGTGACCTTGACCTCTGACTATTGACCTTCATTTTCGAACTTGGCCTAGATAGCCTAACTACCTATGCGTATGCAAAATCTTAGCCTACTGGGTGCCTCTGTTCAAACGTTATCATGCTAACGTGATAGGTAGATAGGTACATAATCAGGAACAAACAAACAGCACTGAAAACATTAATCAGCATTCGCCTCGCGGCTGGTTAATTAGTTGTTTATTAGATTGAGATCTCTTTATTACAAAGGCAGAGTTGTGATTGTTAATTGCTTGTTCAATGGTGAATGCACACCTTATTGCTTTTTAAAATGCTGGTACAAGCTGCTGAAAATGTTATGTTTTTGTTGTTGCTATTTTGGTTTTGTTGAAAATCTTTTTCCCTATCCCCACCCTTCCTTCTCACACATACTACCATCACAACCACCCCTATTATACATGACCAAAAGAACTCTATGACTTTCACAATGTGACTAAGAAATGATCAGATTAGCATTAATGGCCAAACTCAAGTATATCACATTCAGTCAGCTTAAATACAACCAACTGCTGAAATTCGGTGGTTGGTTGGAGGGGGGTGAAAGAAAGAGTTTTAAATTGTGATGTCTGATTTTGATATTTGACAAATATACATCAGTTATTTACGAGGAAGGACACATCTCCGATGTTTCCACCAGCTAAAATTTATTTTTGGCTTAAAAAACACCCAAATTATTAAGTAGGTAATGGTTCAGCCCTACTTGTATGATTGAATTATAGTCAAGGTAAACATACTTGATAAGTTAAATCCTATTAAACTATGATGAAGGGCATTATAACGGTTCTGATGACCACAGACAAACACTCAGAGTAAATGATTGCATGTTTACATATCTCTTACATTGAAGCTTGAGAACCTTTTATTTTTACCCACCACTGAATGGGGTCCTCTTGTGTTTTAATCATTAAGTTTTGTAAAGGCGTGAATGAGCACTTGATTTAGTTTAGGGAAGTTTGAGACAGAGGAAAGAGATGTAATGTCTTCCATTTTGGCCCTTTCCAGACCCTTACCGGTCTCCCATTTCTTCTTTGCTTAATGAATTCATTGTTAATTCATCCTTGTATTTCTGACATTTTATTTGAAGGGAAAGATAATGGCATACTTCTGACCCTGTAAATACTTTGCTTCAAATTTCTCTTGGAATTAAATCTGTGATATAGAATCTTAGAATTTGTATTGAATTGATTTTAACACTTTTGTGATTTTTCATTATTTTGATTCTACTAATGGTCAATACTTGGGTTTTTTGTTTTTTAAAAAGATCTGTTTGAACGCTAAATGCATTTAATATATACTCATACGGTATTGTACAGTTGACATGGTGATGGTGGGACTGATTTCTTGATTGAGGAAGTTTGAATTAATTTTATCAAATGAAAGAAAATTGTTTGTTTTTACATGTTGAACAGAAAAGTAAGGGAAGTATGGTGTTAAGGATCTCAAACAAACAAGCAACAATAACAAACAACAAAAACTCATGCATATATGTATGTGCATGATTCCTGTCTCATACACACACACACGCGCACGCGCACGCGCACGCACGCACGCACGCACACACGCACGCACACGCACACACGCATTGTCTTTCCATCCATAGAAGTAAAAGATTTGTTATTGCTGCACATAGCTTTTTGTATAACAAACGAACATTAACCACTGTACACTAATTCATAGCTACAGTAGGCATCAAATTGTTAATGCTTAGAAGACTGAAACTTTATAGTTTTTTTAATAAATACTTTATGCCTGAAGTTTGACAGAAGGTGGATGAGCTGTGTTATATTTCTTGAAAATATATGAATGTGTAAAAAATATGATTTTACTGCCATTATATCATGAAATAATAGCAATGTTGTGAATTTGTGGATGCATCTTGTGAATTTTGCATTTGATTTAACCTGAAATATGGCTTTTAGTTATGCATATTGCATCTGCATATATTTCTTATTTATGACTTGTGTCTTTTAAAATGTATTATGTATTACATGAATGGATGAATGCATTTGTTATTATTGTTTTGATTATATGAATCATAAAATATTTTTGTTATTTAAGTTTATATCATTTATTAATTATACGTATGGTGTGTCTTTGAATAGCTAATTCATTCTAGGAAGAAAAAAAAAGAAATGTTGTAGAGGTATTATATGCATGTCGTTTGTTTTTTGGATTTATGTTTTTTCCCAAAGCAGAAAGAACTTATTTTTGTAGATAAAGCACATTTTGAGGACTTTTTTTATTTAATTGTTTTTTGGGTTTTTTGCTGTCCCATCTTCTGGGCTGTACAGTGGCGTTGCTCCCACACCGCTCATTCTGAGTCCCAACTCGCAGCCACACCTCCGCACGTTCAACATTTTGAGGACTTTGTTTAAGCACTATCAATTACTGAATGTTACCTTTAATCTGAAAATTTTGAAATAACAAGAAGTTTTGGTACCTTTTGAGAGGGAGGGAAATGTAAAATCTCATATTTGTTTTATGAGAATTTGTAAATACAGAAATGTCTTCTAGAAGTGTAAATGATTACTTGGTAAGTCCTATGTCCATTGTCAAAACAATTCAGTATTTTCTGTGTGAATTAAAACACAAATTGATTGGGGTATTTCTTTCCTTGTTAACATTTTTTAGATAATGAAGACATTGTGTCTGTTTCGTCTTTTTTTGGGCCATTCTGTAATGTATGCCCTCTCTCATTTTGTGTGTGTGTGTGTTTCACGAAAGCAGTTTCATGCATTTTTCCTTGAAAGTTGTTACCAATCTTTATGCATTTATAAACAAAAGTTCAAGTGTTTATAATATTATGATGCAAAGTCAAAGTGTAAAAAGCATCTTTACAGATCTGTGAAATTTTGGAATGTTCATATTATTGCAGATGAAAATTGGTATTAGAATGGAGTTTTGTAATACAGTGGAACCTCCCTTATAAGACCTCCCATTGTAAGACTCCCTCCCATATAAGACCTACTTCTCTGAGACATTTCCCTTCTTTGTAAGTATTAAAATTACCTCCCTAGTAAGACTCCTCCCTTATAAGACCCAATTTTGGATGATGTTTGAAGGTCTTATAAGGGAGGTTCCATTGTAGCACGAAAAACAAAATTCAAAAGACATGGGCATGTAGAATACGATTTACTATTGGTAGTACAGTGGAACCTCCCTTAGAAGACCTCCCATTATAAGACTCCCTCCCATATAAGACCTACTTCTCTGATACATTGCCCTTCTTTGTAAGTATTAAAATTACCTCCCTTATAAGACTCCTCCCTGTAATTCCACAGTAATTGCATCATTTTGTTGTCTTCCTGAGCTGTTGATAGATTGATTTAGTTAATGTTATTTCTTTCTTTTCTGAGGGATGTTTTGTGTGTGTTGTGAATAAATGTTTCTGTGGTCAAAATCGTTGAACTATATGACAGTCTTCAGAAATATTATATCGTCGGTGAAATTCAAAAACCTTGTATCTCAAATTTGTTGTTTTGAGAAAAATTAGAAAGAAAAACTTTTAAAAATTAACCGCGTAGACCACAATTGATTAACTATGATGAATATGTTGTTCAAGACATTGCGAGTTTAGTCCTGCTTTTTGTTAAAATTATTTAAATTTGTTTTGGGTTTTTTAGACTTGAAAAGAACGAAGATACGAGGTTTTTATCCTAAACTAGATCTGAATTTGGGACTTGTGAGTTTTTCTTCTATTTTCACAACCTCATTTACCCCAGATAGAAAGTCGTTAGAGATACAAGCTTTTGGTGGAAGGTGGCGGGAAAAATGAGAGAGCTGACTATGTATCTAACTAAAAAAAAAGAAAAATCGAGATATGAGGTTTTTGAATTTCACCGATGATATATCGAAGTCCAGTGAAGCAAGGGTGTTTAAAAGAATATGCTAACTGCTGAATCCGCTGAAAATAATGTTACACCCAAGTTTTGCAAGACAAAATGATTAGGATTTTCCTCTTATAGACGACAATCCTATTGTCTTTGTTCAAATTCTACTTTTTTCTTTGTTTTGTTATTGCTGTTGTTTTAAAATGGTATGATTGTTATGTGCATAGGCTCTTTTTGACTTGTCCAGGCTTTTATGATATTTTCCAAAGATTAATTATTGTGTATTGTTTATTATTATGTATTTTGTAGCAGTTGGTACATGGTATATCTTAGCAATAGCTGCTAGATGGGAATAAAGGGATTGATGCTATTCCTTGTAGATGAAAAATGTGTGTGTGTGTGTGCGTGCATGTGTGTGCGTGTATGTGTGTGTGCACAAGCGCGCCTGTGTGTGTGTGTGTGTGTGTTTGTGTGTGTGTGAACGTTTTATGGACTCACGCTGGCACATGCATGTAGACATGTAATGCTCACGACACACACACACACACACACACACACACACACACACACACACACACACACACACAGTGAATAAATATTTCTTATACAGCTACACTCACGCATGTACGCAGACACCCACTCGCTTGCATGCATGCACACAGACACAGACACAGACACACATACACACACGCTCTCTCTCTCTCTCTCTCTCTCTCTCTCTCTCTCTCTCTCTCTCTCTCTCTCTCTCTCTCTCTCTCTCTCTCTCTCTCTCTCTCTCTCTCTCTCTCTCTCTCTCTCTCTCTCTCTCTCTCTCTCTCTCTCTCTCTCTCTCTCTCTCTCTCTCTCTCTCTCTCTCTCTCTCTCTCTCTCTCTCTCTCACACCACACACTAATATAGGCGTTCAAGACTGCACTTGGTCATCTCCAAACATGGAACACTCAATTTTTAGTAAAGTTTTATTTTTTGTGTATTTGACAGTTTAATGTTTTGGTTTGGGTTAGGTATAGGGTTAGGGTTAGAGTCAGTTTAATTTCAGATTGAATGGTTAAAAGATACACATTCAAAAGTTTAGCTGAAAACCGACATCGTCACACGAATGGCGTCACTTTCCATATTTGGAGACGACCAAGTGTAGTATTGAACGTCTTGTCTCTCACACACACAAGTAGGTAAAGAACAGGTACCGGAAAGGGGGTTGGGAGGTAAGGGGCGGGGAGGCAATAGCCTTCTCTTGCTCCCACAGATGGTATAGTGTGCCCTGCAGCGACATCTTACATTTACCCCCATCATTTCTTTGTTAGAGGGTTGATCTTCCCTAATAGTGTAATAACATATGCGACATCAACTGATTGAGATCACCTGCTGATAAAACACTGCATCAATATTGAGCGTAGTGTCATACAATTGTACACAGGGTTTAGTTCATTGGCATACCGATCGTGGGAAACTGGATATCTGGATATATCTTGAGGCAGAAGGTTGTTAGGTTTTTTTTCTTTTTCTTTCATTTTTTGTTTGTTTCTTTTGTTTGTTCGTTCTTTTGTCTAAAGGGAAACATGTTTGGAAAGAGGGTTGGGAAAGAGTGTCTGCTTTAAATTCAGGAAAGATAAATATCAAAAGATGCATTATATATGCATAGTTCAATACTTCAAGATGAAGCGAAAACTCAATAGTCACATTGGATGACCTGTTTTCACTCTCTCTCTCTCTCTCTCTCTCTCTCTCTCTCTCTCTCTCTCTCTCTCTCTCTCTCTCTCTCTCTCTCTCTCTCTCTCTCTCTCTCTCTCTCTCTCTCTCTCTCTCTCTCTTTCTCTCTCACCAGCCTAGTGACACAGGCCAACAGCCTATTCATTAAAATTGTTCATTGTTAAGAATTGTTCAGTGTGGGCCCCCCCCCCCCCCTCTCTCTCTCCCTCTCTCTCTCTGCCTTCCTGTCTTATTCAGTCTCTTTCTGCCTGTCTGTATAATTTGCGTTTTTATTATAATGAAACCCACTAAAAAAGAAAAGAACTACAGTCAATGAAGGCCTGTATTAACACTGCATTTTAAAACACCGTTTTCTCTCCATGCTGAAAATGAACAAAATGAGCTAAATAATTTCATACTGTCACGGAGCCATGGATGTTCCTTAGAAGAATAGCTGAGCGTGAGATAAAAAGGGGAAGCAATCTAATTAACCTATTATAATTATGACCAACTTGCGTCCCAAGTTTGAGTTGCACTATTGAAAGAGGAGTATGAATAATTGCACCACAGCTATGAACCGAGCTAAAATACTGTAAGACATTACACACAAAAAACCCGACATCCTGTCTACTGAATTTAATCAAACTCTGTTAATTCCACCCGAAAATTCCAACAAAAATAATGTTGCTTCTCTGTAATGTGTGAGAACACCACTGCCCCTACAATGTGTGCTGTGATGCAGGCGTCAACGCGTCAAGGCGTTGCTCTGAGAAACCATTGACGCCTGATGTTAGTAGTGTGCGAAGGCCTGAATGGGCAATATTTCACCATTCTAGTAGTCGCCCAGACATACTTCCTCCATTCGTCACATGGAATGAGAAGACACAAGAATTAGGGGAAGACGGGGTAAAAAGCGCATGGGCGGGTAAGAAGCCCACCCCAATTATCTCATGAAATAAAGAAAATTTCAGTCAAATTTGCCCATGAGACGAATGCAAGACATTAAGGCTCGTCTCATGGGCAAAATGAGACTGAAATTTGCTTCATTTCATGAGATAATTGGGGTGGGCTTCTTACCCGCCCATGCGCTTTTTACCCCGTCTTATCCTATATTCTGTTATGTCCTTCATGCCCATTCTGGCCCATTTTGGCGCACTCACACACACACACACACACATTATCACACTGTCATCATTGTACTCGCGAGCGCGCGTGTGTGTTTGTGTGTCCGCGCGCGCGCGTGCTAGCGTGTGTGTGCGCGCACGCGCGTGTTCGTATGTGATCAAAATATGTTCCATGTCATAGCGTCTAAACCACTGAACCGATCGTAACGAAACTTGGTACACAAGTTCCTATGGGCTTGTAGTTGCGGCACATTATGTCCGATTCACAGAATGGCAAACCATATGAACGCAATAGCATGACATATATTTGAATATTACGAAGGTACTGATTATTTCAAAGCTAATTGATGGATTTGAACCAAAGTAGGCACAGTGAAAAGGTGTCACTTGACAACTTTTTTGTATTTATTTTGTTGTTGTAATTTACCTGCGCAATAGTACCATACAGATACTGGAATTGTTTTAACACACAAAAAGCACAACGACCCTAGCCCACTTCCTTTGCAAGGGAGATCATTTGTAATTATCTTTGCTTTGAACTTCGAGTTTATACTTTCGCCCATCGCCCCTCCCAGGGCACAGGACGCCAACAAGACCGCTCCAGCTGCTACTGTCCTGGGCGATTCTCTCCAGCTGTCCCCAGGTGAGGCCCATCCTTTTGGCGTCGGCCTCCAGGTCGCGTCGACAGGTGTTCCTTGGCCGGCCTCTCCTCTTTTCCCCCTGTGGATTCCACCTAAGAGCTTGCTTTGTCATGTTGGTGGCTGGCTTGCGGAGAGTGTTGCCAATCCATCTCCAGGGGCACTGTTGGATCTCCACCCCTGCAGGCTGCTGTCGTGTTCGCTGCCACAGTTCCTCGTTGCTGATGGTGTCAGGCCAGCGCACTCGGAGGATTTTCCTCAGACAGTTGTTGATGGAGGTCTGGATCTTCCTTGTAGTGGTTACCCGTGGTCCTCCACGTCTTGGCCCCGTACAGCAGAACGGACTTTACATTGGTATTGAAGAGCCTGATCTTGGTGTTGACCGACAGGTCTCTGGAAGCCCACACGTTCTTAAATCAATCAAAATTTATTGTCTTTAAAAAGATAAAGAAATTTTTTGTCTGGCATGCACATAAAACATAAACATAGTAAGAAACATATCATTTATACACAAAAAAGTTGGAGGAAAGCTGCTGGCCTTGTTGATTCTGATCTTCACATCAGCATCTGTCCCTCCCTGCTTGTCAACGACGCTGCCAAGGTAAGTGAAGCTCTATACCTCACCTAGCGCTTCACCTTCGAGCGTGATGGGAGTTGTACTGGCAGCGTTCACCTTCAGGACCTTGCTCTTTCCCCGGTGAATGTTCAGGCCCAACTTGGCAGAGTTCTCTGCAATAATGCTGGTCTTTTCCTGCATCTGTGGTTGGGTGTGTGAGAGAAGGGCCAGATCATCCGCAAAGTCCAGATCATCCAGCTGGTTCCAAAGTGACCACTGGATGAGAGTTTATATGGCTCTGTCATTTTGTTATGTTTTATAATGATAATAATAATGACAACTTATATAGCACTTATTCTCCTTACGGGGCTCTAAGCGCTTCACCAAAAAGTTAAAAATCTGAGCAGAAACAACAACAAAACAACGCACTTATAAGGAACAACCCGAAACGAAATAACAATAACTACATTTACGTCCCCCCCCCCCCCCTTCACACTCCCCTAGAATCCAAACCATTTGGTCCATTTTTTTAATCTTTCCCTGAGTCTTCAATCTTCAAAAAGTTGTAGGTCACGTCGATCGTCTCAATAGACCTTAAGTGACTTGAAGTCTGTAAAATACACTGGGTGGCTCCGAACCAAGGAAAGAAAGAAAGAAAGAAACTGCAAATTGATGTATTTTGAGCAACCACTTATCCATCGACCGTACAATACTAAGCAGGTAAAGTTTTCTAACTAAACAATCAGGCTTGTGACAACAAAATATGTTCATTATTGCCTGTATGGCGCCCCCCCCCCCCCCCCCCCTCCTCCCGATGAAAATGTACGTTTACCACCCTTGACTAGGGTTAGGACTCTAAAGACTGGATGTCATAAGTGGAAACACTGGTCGGATTGTTAAAGACACGCTGACGCACCACGATTAAGTCTCTTGTTTTTTCGCTGGGTAGCTGTGACCCACATACAAAGGTCCCCAACTTCAAATTGAGGGTGCTCTTTAAAATGATGTTTCGGTTTGAAGTTGGGGGCACATATATGGGAGTCAGACCTGGTCAAAACAAGATTTCTTTCCAGCTATAAGAAGGAAAACACGTGAAACCCGTGATTTTGACACGTGATCTGTGGGTCTTGAAGACTTAGTAGGTGTCACCAGTTATCAATAAATCGGCTATCTTGTACATTAGTCATCCACTCCTCAAATGTTGGCATTGAAACGTTTTACTGATTAGCAACATTCTGTCATTTTTTTGGGAAGAGATAGGGTTAGGATCAGCCTAGGATTTTGGGGGGAAAGAAAGGGCTAGGGTCACCCTAGGAATTGGGAGAAAGAGATAGGGTTAGTATCAGCCTAAGATTACTTTCATAAGACTGAAAGAAGCAGAGTGAGACTGGCGGTCGTAAACATGTGTGTGTGTGTGTGTGTGTGTGTGTGTGTGTGTGTGTGTGTGTGTGTGTGTGTGTGTGTGTGTGTGTGTGCATGTGTGTGTGTGTGTGTGTGACTGTGTGTGCCAATAAATCTGTAAGTCTGGGTACAGTGACAACTTCCGGTATTTTCAGTTGAAGGGAGAGAGGTCGAAGTTCAAGGTCCCACACATATGGCCGTTGGAGCAGTGACCTTGCAAGCTTGATATTATAATGGACGTTATGGCCCGTCCATCTCTTCTCTCTTGTCTAAACTTTTGTTGTACCGATCTCTGTGAGGCAATGTCATTGTGGCTTTACACAGGAGGGTTTTTGTTCTATAAAACTTATAAAGAAGTAAACTTAGAAAGATGACCTTAGGATAGTCAAAAGACTCTTGAGAGTATGGGTTACGTATTGTCCTTTCTCCCAGAGACCCTCCATCTTTCAACAACCCTTTAAAGTACAATATTGCCAATAAATCTGTAAGAATCTAGACGGGTACAGTGACAACTTCCGGTATTTTCAGTTGAAGGGCAGGCTTAAGAGGTCGAAGTTCAAGGTCCCACACATATGGCCGTTGGAGCAGTGACCTTGCAAGCTTGATATTATAATGGACGTTATGGCCCGTCCATCTCTTCTCTCTTGTCTAAACTTTTGTTTTACCGATCTCTGTGAGGCAATACTTCATTGCTGGCTTTACACAGGAGGGTTTTTGTTCTATAAAACTTATAAAGAAGTAAACTTACAAATTATGACCTTAGGATAGTCAAAACACTCTTGCCTCCTGTATGGGTTACGTATTGTCCTTTCTCCCATTACACCCTCCATCTTTCAACAACCCAGATTTCCACTCTCAGGTGGGCTTGCATGCCTTTCCACCCCCACCCCCTCAGCCTACATTTTTCGTTTTTTGTTTTTGAGGATGAAGCAGCAAAGTTATATCCATGTTATTCCTAAATAAAGATGGTGGGAACGATCCCCCCCCCCCCCCCCCCCTCAGCCCAGTGGGGATACCGGGGGTTCTTTTGTATAAATAGTTCCCCGACCTTCTGGAAATTCTGTGCTTGTAACTTCCTCTAATCCGTCACTCTCTTTGACTCTGCCTTTTCCCTTTGCTTACTGTCATCTACTATCTTTCTGTCTTACCGGTCCCATTCTCCTGTCTTTCTTTTACGAAACACTTTCAAAAAACATTTCCTCCAGCCGAAGTCGGACTTGCTGGGCCTAACTATTTCTTAGTTAGGCGCATAACGGCAGCATGACGTATCTGCGCTCATAATTGACAGGAAACTGTCTGAGCGATCGAAGAAGAAGAAGAAGAAGACACGCAAACAAAAATATCCAAATATCCAAATGTGAATACCACATAACTATGTGCCTGTTCCAGGCCGGATGACATTAAACGAACTTTCATTCTACTCAACTCAACTGATCAACTCAAAGTGATTTAATGTTTAGGCACACGAAGCCCATAAGCATAATGGAGTTCATTAAACAAATAACGTAGTACACAGACAAATCCAGATGTACTATTAGTTGCTTAACAACTATTCAGCTCACACAACAGGCAAAAAAAAGAAAACAGAAAAACAAATATTTGAAAGAGAGACTACACAGAAAAGACAAAGAATGATAATGCAGTGAAGGCAAAACACACGAATAAGAAAAAACATGAGAGAGAGAGAGAGAGAGAGAGAGAGAGAGAGAGAGAGAGAGAGAGAGAGAGAGAGAGAGAGAGAGAGAGAGAGAGAGAGAGAGAGAGAGAGAGAGAGAGAGAGAGAGAGAGAGAGAGAGAGAGAGATTCTGAAGGGAATCGTTCCATTAGTTCATTGCCCCTGCCCAGGGCTCTTACGGCGAACCATCGAACATCGTGACAATAAGAGATAGCATCAGTAAAACACATAGTGTTTGAATAAGCCACTAAAACACCACAGTCATAAAAACCTCGACCGCCGTGTAAACCCTCTGAACGAGTCATTAGAATGACTAATTTCCCACGGTAACTGAGTGATCATGAATTTAAATTTGAGGCTGACTCGGCTGTCTGAAACTATAACCAAAGACACTGAAAAGAAAAGACTAACATCCGGTCCCTTTTCCCTATATGAGTAGTGAGGACAGAAACACTGGTTATGTCCCTTTTAAACGTGACACATTTACACGTCGATAGGCCAGTTGAATTCTCCTTTCAAATTCCAGTCTGAGTTTTTGGATAGCCGCCACTGTGAATGGTGTAACTACCCCACTAACGATAACTCTATCAGCCCGGCTCGCCGTAACTCTTAAGTAGACCATCTTACCCTTTTAGAGTCTTTGCTATAACTAAACCAGAAAGTAGGCTACTGACACGCTGAGTGACAGAGCAACAAACAGCATCCGCTAGAAGAGAGGCAGAGAGTTTGTGTGTGTCTTTCATTTAACGTCTATCCACTACACGTGATATTAGACACAAGAGGCAGAGAGTACCATTTTTTGTGTGTGCGCTAGTCAGTCCAAAGACTCTACAAGGGTAAGATGGACTACTTAAGAGTTACGGCGAGCCGGGCTGATAGAGTTATCGTTAGTGGGGTAGTTACACCATTCACAGTAGCGGCTATCCAAAAACTCAGACTGGAATTTGAACGGAAAATTCAACTGGCCTATCGACGTGTAAATGTGTCACGTTTAAAAGGGACATACCCAGTGTTTCTGTCCTCACTACTCATATAGGGAAAAGGGACCGGATGCTAGTCTTTTCTTTTCAGTGTCTTTGGTCAGTCCTAACTCCTATCCGACTAAGACTTTCAGATAGTATAGGAGACGACTGCTATTCTGGAGCGATTGGCTGGATTTGTTTTTAAAGTGGAGGAGCTTTTCTTAGGGGTTACTCTATTCTCTCAAAGAAAAAAGCATTTGTGCAGCAAGCGTTGAGGATTTTTTTTTGGGCAATAGTTAACTAGTCCCCTCGGCTGCAGCACTAAGAGACAGTGCAAATGCGACTAGGCTATTTTGGCCCGTAAGGGAGATCATTTGATGACAGAAAAGAGCAAACCAGGTGGCTCTTCCCGTCATTCGATTACCTTCTCTATCGGGCGAAAATGTGGATTTTGCCGTATATTCTTGTTAGTTTGAGAGTCATAGTTATTCACAAAAGACTACAAAAACCTGTTCTGTGATTTGTCATTGCTGTGGAGAATCGTGTAGGCCTAATTATACAGCTCTCACTGTGCCATTGGCACCGCATTCAGGATAGTGTAAACATTGTTTTGGGTTTTAAACTAAAAATATCCTACTAATAAATATTGTCCAGCATAATAATATTATGAAAAATGAGAGTGTCAAAATGGTACATGATTTCTGTATCTGAATGAATAGTTTGTTGTACCTACCAACAGAAATGTTGATGGAGTTTTTGTAGTAGACAGTTTATCAACAGTCCTGTTGTATGACACAAAATGACAATCAAGAATGCGTAAAATGCACGCAAGCCTGTCTCAGTAGTGGACGACTACTTAGATGAATAAGTCACATGATAGCATCTGCATGCATCATGCAGCCTCCTTTACGTTTTAGTGCTTCACAATATAAAACAAAGCTATCTGGAAAAAAACCCACACAGACACAAAAACAAACAAATAAAACCACTGTGTCCTTTTACCAGTCCATATGCAGTAGAAATCTATACATATAAAAAACAGGATGTGTGTGTGCGTGCATCTGGTACACAGGTGTGTATGCGTGCGTGCGTGCGTGCGCGTGTGTGCGCGCGTGCGCGCGCGCGCGCGCGAATGAGCGGATAAACAGAATCCCTTCAAATTTTGTGTGGCGGTGTATCATGGTACACAGATGGTCCCATAGAAAAATTGTGACCGTGCTGACCTTGACCTTGAAAACCGAAATTTGCTTCTTTACACTAAATGTTTCATGTCCAAGCTGTATCTCATGAAGCAGAACCGGTGTGCAGAATGGCTTTAAATTTTCTGTGGTGGTGTATCACGTTGCAGGAATGGTTCCATAGAAAAATGATAACCACACTGACCTTCACCTTCAAGTTTGACCTTGAAAAACGAAAGTTGTTCTTGAGGCCATATTTTTCATAATCGTATGACTTGCAATGTTCAAACTTGGTAGGCCTATTGGGGTGTGTTGGCTAATGGTGATTCCGAAAATTGGGTGCCAATGAAGGTGAAGGTGAAGGCCAAGGACATAGACCTTGGAGGTGTGAAATTGGTGTTTGGGCCATATTTTTCACAATTTTGCAGTTACAGTCTTCAAAGCTGGCAGGTGGGTAGACTGGCTGAAGGTCATGTGTCCCGTTGAAAAATGATAACCCATGCTGACCTTGAGGTTTGACCTTGAATACTGATATTATTTTCTTGTTGAGGCCAAATCTTTTACACTGTTGGACTTACAATGTTCAAACTCGGCATCGGAGTGCATTGGCTAATGGTGATTCTAAATATTTGGTACTGATCAAGGTCAAGGACGTAGGCTTTGAACTTTTCAAATTGGTGTTTGACCATATCGTTCACTTTTTTTCAGTTATAGGCTTCAAAGTTGGCAGTATGGTAGACTGACTCAAGGTGATATGTGGTGCAAAGTATTGGTTATATCTTAATGACCTTGATTTGTGAATTTTTCTTTTGGAGCAGTGGCTATTGGCCACTGCAAAGAACACCTTTTGCAAGAGTGAATGCCCTTGGTGGGTGGGGGAAGATGGTTGAGTACTGATCAAACAAGGACATAAATCTCACCAATAACCCTATTTGAGGCCACTGAATGGCTGACTTTTGCAAGAGTGAATGCCCTTTTGGATACTGACCAACAAGGGCTTAACTCTTGCCGTCAAGGGCGTTAATAACCCTAGTTACAGAGGCTAATAGTTCGGGCACCATTGGGCTTACACCCACATAACCATATTCTTGATCACCATGACCTAATGAATGCAGTGGGAGACATTTGAAGCCACTTGACCTTGACCTTGAGGCTGTTATGGGCTGTATCTTGATAACCACCGGAAGGAATTACTTCAAATTCTATTTGGAGGTGGATCACCCCGGGATATATTTGGAAGTAGCCATGCGATTCAATGCTCTCCAAAACCGGTGCTCATAGTTTCAAAACCGCGAAGCTAGTGATCAAGGCGTAGCTGCTAGTAGGACATAATGAAACAAAGCATTTGTGTGGCTTTAGTGAGCAGGGCGTAGCTGCTAGTAAGACATATAATGAAACAAAGCATCTCTGTGGCTTTGCCATCTAGTGAGCAGGGCGTAGCTGCTAGTAAGACATATAATGAAACAAAGCATCTCTGTGGCTTTGCCATCTAGTGAGCAGGGCGTAGCTGCTAGTAAGACATATAATGAAACAAAGCATCTCTGTGGCTTTGCCATCTAGTGAGCAGGGCGTAGCTGCTAGTAAGACATATAATGAAGCAAAGCATCTCTGTGGCTTTGCCATCTAGTGAGCAGGGCGTAGCTGCTAGTAAGACATATAATGAAACAAAGCATCTCTGTGGCTTTGCCATCTAGTGAGCAGGGCGTAGCTGCTAGTAAGACATATAATGAAGCAAAGCATCTCTGTGGCTTTGCCATCTAGTGAGCAGGGCGTAGCTGCTAGTAAGACATATAATGAAACAAAGCATCTCTGTGGCTTTGCCATCTAGTGAGCAGGGCGTAGCTGCTAGTAGGACATAATGAAACAAAGCATCTCTGTGGCTTTGCCATCTAGTGAGCAGGGCGTAGCTGCTAGTAAGACATATAATGAAACAAAGCATCTCTGTGGCTTTGCCATCTTAATTCTCTTTCCTTTCTTCCTTCAACTTTGAGTTTTTAGGCCATTCTCCAAGTTGAGTAGTTTTCCATTTCCCCAATAATTTTGCCTCGTTCCGTCGCGACTATTGCCAGTATTGGCACCTGCGACGTACTGATCCTGATCCTAACCAGTGTCTTATATTTGACTAGCGGTCTCCCCTTTTGCCTTGTCAAAATAATATTGAACCCCTGTTTTGGTTTCTCTGTGATGTGCCTTTTAGAGTTTTATCTTGTGTCAGTTTTAAAGTGTTTCCTGAAGAAGAAATAATAATAAAGAAATCTTCTCTTTGTGTGATACTTTAACTCTCCATAAAATAAAACTTTCATAGCCAGCGAGACAGATAGAATGACCAAGCAAAAACACAACCTATTTTTGAGATTACACTTGTTGTTAAACTAGTGCACAAAACTCACGTTTGCCATTATTAATTAAGCAAAACAAACACAGTTAAAAGTGTGGACCTAGTTAACTTGAACCCGCTAAATAATGATGCAAACGTTGATAACAGAGAGAGAGAGAGAGAGAGAGAGAGAGAGAGAGAGAGGAGAGAGAGAGAGAGAGAGAGAGAGAGAGAGAGAGAGGGAGAGAGAGAGAGAGAGAGAGAGAGAGAGAGAGAGAGAGAGAGAGAGAGAGAGAGAGAGAGAGAGAGAGAGAGAGAGTATTAATTATTCATAATTTGATTCATTGTGAAGGGTAATGCTGGCGCTACCATCTTCATCTTGGCTGTCGTTGGAGTTAAGGGCAACAAGTGTTATGATGACGACCTTTTCTGTCTCCGCTCTTCTTTTCAGGCCAAAGAGCTCCATCTTTGTCGCATCAGCAGACGACAAAATAGGAAAGTTTGTTTTTTTAAATTTTTAATTAAAATAGGAAATCAGCATTTGAAAAAGTGCCACAGTTTTCGCTGCTCCGCAGCTATAAACTGTGGAGTTTTGTCAGGCGCTAAGTACTGGTGACTCTCCGAGCATGACAGAAACACAAAAGAGGGCGGGGCGCACGGCTGATACCCAAATTAATCAACGTTTGTTTTACAAGCAGTTGACCTCGCCTTTGCACACATCAACCCCCCTCCACCCCCTCAAGCCATGGCTGGTTGGCTATCTCGCCACGACACATGCAAATGAGCGCGCGAGTCGCCGACAGAGGAGCGCGTGCCCGTCTTTTTCGGAGAGAAGTGTGAGATTTCAGAGAAAGAAAGCGCCCGAGGGCCGAGAGTTGCTCGGCAGCAGACGACAATTTGATGATGAACGAGGAGGCAGTGAGGGGGAAGAGGGGCCTTGTGCACGGGCCTTGCTGCAGCAGCCGAGTCGCCTGAGCACATGTGTGAGCAACAGAACAGGCCCCAGTTACCTTAGCCCGCAGCGAATCGGTAAAATAATCAGAGACAAAAAAGGGTTTGTCGGTTTGAACATGAGAAACATGCAGCAGACATCAAATTAATTGTACGTTTTACGTTGAAGTGTTGTATTTAGGGAAGGGAAATTGTGTTTTGGGGGAAAAACAAACAATGAAATAATGTATTCAGTTACATAAATCACTGCAAAAAATGGGTTATTTAAATATTGCTTGACGATTTGTGTGTGTGTGTGTGTGCGGTTAAATTTTGCCCTGCTTAATTTGGGAGATTTTCAAACAAGAGGCTTGTGTGAAAACTGTCAAAATGAACGAGCAGCCTTACTTTCACTGGGACCTTCTCAGGCAGCCGATACAGCCACCTAATTTTGGAATGGGGGCTTCCTTCTTCGATGTGAACAGGTAAGATTGGTTTTGTCGTTTGTAATTAAACTGTTGGTTCCTCGTCTGGTGGTTTCTTGTCTTTTTGCTTTGTGTCTCCAAGTATTATCCTAATTTATTATGATGAACATGGAGAAGGCCTAAACATACCAAGTTTGCATTTAAAAAGCAAAATTAGGCTTGTTCAATTTCTTGTTCCATGTAAAAGTGAAAACTGAAACTGGAACTAAATATTGTTATATTTGCTGTATTGTTTACAGAAAAGTATTAATAACGACAATAAATAAATCTTCTATAGCGCTATTCTCCTGACACAGCAGAACTCATCGCGCTTTACATGAAAAAGTAAAAAAAAGTAAATTTACCTCACGCACACAAAAGATATTCAAAATACTTACTTAAAATTATTTTTAAAAAAATCACTTTACATGAAAAAAGCAAAACACTCACACAAATCACATTTAAAATACCTACATAAAACAAGATTAAAACAAATAAAATTATACAGTGTGGACTGACGGTGGATGGACAGACAGAAATTAACAGAGATATTATCTGAAAAGATGCGTCTTCAGGACAGTTTTGAAAGAAGACAGAGATGGAGAGCTGCGGAGAGAGAAAGGGAGATTGTTCCAGATGTGTGGTGCTTGGGAACGAAAAGATCTGTTTCCAACTGTTTTGTACTTGTACGATAGACAAGACTGGCCACTTTATAGTCAGTCGACTCTCGCGTCAACAGGGAGCAGAGAATTCTGATCGCTTCTCGGCCTTTTGGCTAAGACAGAGTGGTTCAGGAACATAATTTTTTGTATATACCATGGTTGGTTTGTTCAGCCCGTCGTACATGGCGAAAGCCGATACGCGACGTTAAACTGAACTTCCATCCCAACAGGGAGCCAGTGCAGCTGTCTCAGCAGTGGTGTCACTGAGTCAGTCTTACACTTTCTGAGCACAACCAGCATAACTGTGTCAGAAAGAACTTTATCTTTAAAAGACCTACAGGCGTATTAATTTATACACACCTTATATTCTTCTAGGCTAAACCTCACTGCCGCTCGTCATGGTGTTGTATAATATGTCCCTGTCAGTCAGTGTCAGTCCTTCACTAACACCTTTTCCTCATTACTGTCCCTGTAAAAAATAGGTTAAGATGCAGATTCAACACTCCCCTCTCAAAGTCTCGGTTCATTGCGGTCTACTATTTGCAAATGCACACTTTTATTTGTTTAAAAACCCTTTCATCGCCATTGTCATCTCTTGGCACCACAATGATTTAACACCCATGTCACTGAAAGGCATAACATGAGGGCCTGGTATCCAGTGACCTTATGTTCTTAATTTTGGGAGGTAACATATCACAGAGGAATCCGCAATATTGCAGACAAAATATTTTCTCTACCTGGGTAAGTTTAATGGTAAATTTTGGCTGAGGAATGGCTAGCGTTGAAAGGGTTAAAAGGATGAAAATTACATTTAAATATAGAAAACTAAGGAGGTTTATGTGCTCAATCTGCAGTAAAAAAAAGAAGAAGAGAGGCAAGACAAGACTGAGAAAACGGAAAGAACCGATAAATGGAGTGTGTGTGTGTGTGTGTGTGTGTGTGTGTGTGTGTGTGTGTGTAATCTGCATCTTTGCCCAAAATCTAACTTTCATGGGGGAGAAAGGCATACTTTAAAACTAATCATTATTCACAGTGGCTACGGGTACGGCGTTGCTGCAACACTCAGACCATGTTCAGGGATAGTAACTCTTCCTAGTCGAAATGTTCGTCAACAAATGCATTTTCTTATTTCGTATACTTAACGCATCTTGGTAAGGAATAGAGCTAGGGATAGGGTTAGGAACATGTCAGAGTTAATGTTCGTAGTTTTTGAAGACATTTGCGCACAATTTATGCGTCCCGTGATTGAACGCCGTACCCGTAGCCTGGAGAATGTGAGATACGGGCCCGTACCCCGAGCCTCTGCTAATCATATTAATTAAGGCAAACGAAACAACCCCCACCCCTACCCCATTTTCCTGGTGGTTACCTGTTAATTACTGATGGTTCTCAGCCTTACGCTTTGCAAGAGATAGTTACCCGGCCAGACCACTGCCGACTGTACACAATACTAACGAGGGCCGCGGCCAGACAGAGTCTGCGACGATTCTTGTTTTAGGTTGGTCTGTCTATATGTCTGTCTGTCTGTGTATAGATTTTCTCATAAATTACTGGACAGCTTAAAAATGCAAGTCGATAATCATGACCTTGCTGATTGTTATTGTTTTGTTATGAATTGTTTTTGGTCCAAGGACAAAACGTTCCAATGTCAGTGGTGACTGGTGACTGTAACTGAGTAAAAAGATGAGTATGTCTGTGTCCCTGTCTCTGTTTTTCCCCCCATCCACACCTACCCCCCTACTTCCCTCCCCCCTTTCTCACTTTCTCTGTCGCTCTGTCTCTCTGTCTCTCTCTGTGTCTCTGTCTGTCTGTCTCTCTCCCCGTCTCTCTCCCCTGTTTCTGCGTCGTTTCTCTCCGCCTCATTCTTTCTTTTTCTCTCAATTTATCTGGATATTTCCTACTCCTGTTGTCTATAATATCGACTTGATTTTATTTTACTCAGACAGACAGACAGACAGACAGAACGTGCGCGCGCAGACACACTCATACACAGAGACAGACAGACAGACAAACACACACACACACACACACACACACACACACACACACACACACACACACACACACACACACACACACACACACACATACATTTGCATAACATCACAAAGAAGACCCAAGGCCAAATCTATCTGATTTTTTTAATGCAGTTTTTTTCATCCGTTGTGTTCTGTTATCTATCCGATTGATCTTTATGTTATCTTATGAGAATAGCGGAATGAATACATGTGCACCGAGAGAGAGAGAGAGAGAGAGAGAGAGAGAGAGAGAGAGAGAGAGAGAGAGAGAGAGAGAGAGAGAGAGAGAGAGAGAGAGAGAGAGAGAGAGAGAGAGAGAGGATTGCTAAAAGCAATCATAACTGTGATATAAAGTTAACTACATTTATTTTTTAATAGACATGTAAATAGACAAAAGCAAAAGCGTATAACGTTCTTTGTGAAAAAAAGCCACAGTTTATTTTTATATTTTATCGACACTTGAGTTTTGTGGTTTAAATTTTCCGGCACAACAATGCTTTAATTTTTTTCGGGGACATTTTAAAGCGAGCATCACTAATATATTATAGTTGCCAACGTAAGGAATCAATAGCCATGAATATGACACTCATTTGTAGTATTATATTTTTGGGGGCGACCTTTTATTACAAAACGTTTTTTTTTTTCTTCTTCGTTGTTGTTGTTCTTTTTTTTCTGTACTGTTAATATGTAATAGAGCGTTTGCTTAGCCAGTGGCACAATTGCTTGAAACTCCATCCAATATACGCTTTAAAAGATAAATGTTATAAACTTTCCAATACAGTCTGTGCAATGAAATTGGACTTTCTTTATATTAGGTGCGCTTTTCAGTCCAAACGAAAGGGTGTTTCATTGTGAATTTGTCAATTGTGAATTTGCCAAAACTTTGCGATGCAAAAATCATTGTCTTTGAGTCAGTTTGAAATAGAAGGGTTAGCAAAGCAAGATTCTTTCATTATAAAATAAATTCTTTGTCTTCAAACGTGTTGGATCAATGTCCTATATAGTATTAGTCAGATGCTTTTAGGGACATGTTGGGCGTCGCAGACGAAGCTTGCTAGTCTTGATCCTATCTTGAGCCCATGTAACTATGTTGATGTGTACTGTTCAGAAACCTTTTGAGCTAATATTTGTAATGTTTGATGCCGCAAATGTGAATGGCATTTATATACATTTTCTTGTGCCCCCAGGTTTTTTGGGAAATAAACTTGACTTGACTTGACTTGACTTTTGGGTTGAAACAAATTGTTTCATAAAACGGCCAAGTTCTCACTTTCCTCTGGCCTCTTTCCTACCCCCCGGCTTCTCCCTCCTAAAGATAGAAATCTGTCAAAACAAGCCAAGGCAGATCCTGACTTAATAAATGTGCACCAACAAAATTGCTCCAGGGGATGCAATTAATAGGACAGATTATTATTATTATTGTAATACATAATTTCCATAAAGGTGTAGTTTGGGTTTGGTAGGGAGGTCCGATGATTAGATAGTTGTGATGTGCAATTTGCATCAAAGAGTTGTTCAAAAGATTTCAGCTCATAATCGGAGGAATCCCCCCACCCCTAATTTGTATTGTTTTGTTTTATTCATAAATAAAAAAGTTGGTCCTGGGGTTAAATTCAATTGTAAAAAATATTTTCTTATTTTCACAGTTTGTTGTTATACACAAAACTTTTAATTTTCTTTTGGTTTTGTTCACAATTTGATGTCTTCTTTTTCTTCTTCTCGAACGTTTGTGATGACATAAAATCAGCAGTCTCATCTGACGTTGTTATTTATTAAAAAAAAGAGTTCGAGGATGAATGATGAACGTAATGATTATTATAAGGATACACTTATAATGGTATTTTGAGTAATATCAACATATATGTTTCAACATCAATTAAAAATCCGAAACTCTGCTCATAGTATGCAACACCAACCACTTTTTAAAAAAAACTATCAAGTAACAGTGATTACTACTAATTCACAGCCATTACATTATGATGTTGAAATGAAGATTTTTTATATTGACTACAGTATCTGTTGAAAATAATGTTGTTAAAAAGAGGGTAAAGGAAGAAGTACCTGTTTTGTAAACAGTGTGGGAATGAAATGTTGCCTTATTGCACACTAACACACATTGAAATGCATAAGATGAGAGAGAGAGAGAGAGAGAGAGAGAGAGAGAGAGAGAGAGAGAGAGAGAGAGAGAGAGAGAGTTTTGAGACACTCTAAACTAAAACTCTGAGAGAACAGACAGACAGACAGAGAGAGACAGACAGACAGACAGACAGACAGAGAGAGAGAGAGAGAGAGAGAGAGAGAGAGAGAGAGAGAGAGAGACTTGAAAACTTCAAAACTTGAAAACTTGAACTTTATTTTTCAAGGGTAAAGATTTTAGGCAACGCCTAGTCTTCCAATCTGTCCTTGAAAACGAAAACAACACGAAAACTAAATTTTATTTAACAAGAGATAAGCAAGTTACATGCTTTTTTCCACCCAGCCCTGGGGGCTGGGAGAGAGAGAGAGAGAGAGAGAGAGAGAGAGAGAGAGAGAGAGAGAGAGAGAGAGAGAGAGAGAGAGAGAGAGAGAGAGAGAGAGAGAGAGAGAGAGAGACAGACACATTTAATGATGATTTAATGATTTAATTTAATTTGTTAGGCCACAGGCCCATACAAATGGAGTTCACGTTGACAAAATTATGACATACATGCAATAACAAGACATTACTGAAGTGCTTGCAGAGCATTTTGCCTGACTATATAGAGACGGACACAGACAGAGAGAGAGAGAGAGAGAGAGAGAGGGGGGGGGGGGAGAGGGAGGAGGAGGCCAACAGAAATGAAGACCGAGACCATTTAACTTGCATGAAAAAAATTTCCACTGAAATACTTAGGCTCGGCCTGGAATCTAAGTTACAATCTTCGACCACTCCCTCGACCTCTCCCCCTTGTTTAGGTTTCACTCTTTTAATTTACGTAAATGATTGTATCCGTGCAATCAGTCAGTTGTTAGCATCCGTTCCGGTTGAAATCACAATCAATGGCCGTTTATATTGCCTTAGGCGATTCGCTAAAAAAGCATAGATGCAACTTGCTCTATAATTATGTATCTCACTGAGGCAAACGCTTGCTTTTTTTTAATTCTTTCTTTTTTTAAATCAAAGAATAAAAAAAAAGAATAGAACCATTATGAAAATGTCTACACCCTCTCTTTGTTCCCATGCTAGCACTACCTCATCAACCAATACCCTCCTTTTTTTCGGTATGTAAAATGGATTTTTAAAATTTTATTGTTTAGCCTGCTATAATTAATTCCACTTTAATGTGGATTATTTCGGCTTCATGGAAGTTTACTTCGAACATAATCTCACCACTTTCTCTTCAATGCCATGGGGTTTGCAACATTTGAATAGTGATGACATTTATGTTTTCTCATTGGTCGGTGGCTGTTGTTGTGAGGAAAATGTAACTGTGGAGTTAAAGACCCACCAGATCACGTGTCAAAATCACGTGTTTCACGTGTTTTCCCTCTTATAGCTGGTAAGAAATCTTGTTTAGATCAGGTTTGATTCCCATGCAAATGCCCCCAAATTGAAAACGAAACATTTTAAAGAGCAGCCTCAATTTTAAGTCGGGGGCATTTGTATGTGGGTCACAGCTACCCAGAGAAAACCAAGGGACTTAGTCGTGGTGGGTCAGTGTGTCTTTAAAGATCCACCAGATACATGAGTGAAAATCACGGGTTTGATGTGTTTCCCTCTCTCGCTGGCAAGAAATCTTATTTTGACCAGGTGTGACTCCCATACATACTCCCCCATGCATTAAAACGAGACATCACTTTAAAGGGCAGCCTCGGTCGTGTATGGGGGAAGACTGTATGTGGGTCACACCTACCCAGAAAAAACCAATGGACTTAATCCAGCCGTGGGTCTTTAAAGCGTGGATCTGGTTCAAACATTAGTTAAGGACTAACGTGGAAGTTTAAGACTTTGAGCCAGAAAACAGACTTTTACCTGGACCATGGCTTTGCTCTTAATCCTTGTATAACTGCTCAGGTACGGTAACCACGAGTGCGTCTAAGACAGTTAACACGGGTAGTAAGTAACATGTCCTTCTTCTTCTCTTCTCTTGAGGGCCCACGGTCAATGAGCTGACCATTCTGGCTCCTTTTGAGAGAAAAAAAGAGGGGTTCCGGTGGTGGTCAAATTTCAGTTGGCAGTGGTGGTGTAACCAAAAAACAAAAGTGAATTAGAAGAAACTGCCGAAACGATTGGCTGTGTTTTCTCATTTACATCTTACTACCCGTGTTAACTGTTTAAGACGCACTCGTGATTTCGGTACCAGGCGATTGTCTACAATGACACATACAGACTTTCATCCCAGGACCACTCAACGAAGCGGAGGGATCAGTGAATGTACACACGTACTGGTTGACTCCCTGTCATCAAACATCCCGGGGAAAGTAGTCTTTGGTGAATGTGTGAATCCGTGTCCTCAAAACATCCCTATGCTAACCCGAATTTTGTCTCCCTGGCAGAGGTTTGCACCGTCATTGCTTTCTGTGTGTTTCTTCCATGTACCCCCAAGGGGCTTTTTTGGAAACAAAAAAACACCTTGAAACCTTGTAGCGTCCATTCGCTCAGGGTTTGTTTTTCGATTATGGGTCATTTCCATTCTTTTGAAACAAGCTTTCCAGATTTGCCTAAAAACTTATGTACAAAGGAACAGGGTGGTGGGGAAGGGCTAGAATGGGATTGTGGGTGGTGGGGGTGGGAGCCTTCATTGATGTTAGGACAGACTCATTGGCCTCTAGATGCTGCTTGATGAGTATGCGTGGGATTGGGAGACACAGAGTCAATGTTGATCGTCGAGACATGGATTAATGGACATAAACGTGCGCTCTCTCTCTCTCTCTCTCTCTCTCTCTCTCTCTCTCTCTCTCTCTCTCTCTCTCTCTCTCTCTCTCTCTCTCTCTCTCTCTCTCTCTCTCTCTCTCTCTCTCTCTCTCTCTCTCTCTCTCTCTCTCTCTCTCTCTCTCTCTCTCTCTCTCTCTCTCTCTCTCTCTCTCTCTCTCTCTCTCTCTCTCTCTCTCTCTCTCTCTCTCTCTCTCTCTCTCTCTCTCTCTCTCTCTCTCTCCTGGACAAAGCTTAAAAGCATTAAACATCCGTTCGTTCGTTAGTTCGGTGGTGTGTGTATGTGTGTGTGTGTGTGCGCGCGCGCGCGCGCGCGCGTGTGTGTGTGTGTGTGTGTGTGTGTGTGTGTGTGTGTGTGTGTGTGTGTGTGTGTGTGTATGTGTATGTGTATATCTATATATATATATATAATATATATATATATGTGTGTGTGTGTGTGTGTGTGTGTGTGTGTGTGTGTGTGTGTGTGTGTGTGTGTGTGTGTGTGTGTGTGTGTGTGCTTTCAAATTTTGTTGTCTTATGTATGTCTCTCTGATGTTTTTGCTAGTCACTCTGTTATTGACCATTCCTTTGCTGATGATACCCAGCTTCAAAAATCGGCGGAACCTACCCAACTTGACAGCGCTATTCAGTCTATGGAATCCTGCCTTCATGATGTCAAATCCTGGATGACATGCAACAAATTAAAACTTAATGATGACAAAACGGAAGCTCTGATTGTTTCCTCTCAGCGTATGTCTGCAACGATATCTCTTCCAGAAACTCTTACAGTTGGCAATGCTTGTGTTCAGTTTTCTAAGTCAGCAAAGAATCTCGGAGTTACCCTCGATTCAAATCTTACAATGCATAAACAGGTTATTAATCTCATACGTTCCATCAATTATGAGCTCAGACGAATCAGTGCTGTTCGACACTTTCTGTCTGTTGCAGCCACGAAAACTCTTATTTCTGCCTTTATTCTTTCCCGCATTGACTATTGCAACTCTCTTCTCTGTGGCTGTCCTAAGTATCTCCTGCAATGTGTTCAAAAACTGCAAAACAGTGCAGCACGCCTCACTCTCAAGATTCCACGTTCTGATCATATAACACCTCATCTTCGTAACTTGCACTGGCTTCCAGTAGAGGCTAGAATCAAGTATAAAATAGCTTGCCTTTGTTTCGGTGCTGTTCACTCCTCTGGTCCCGTCTATCTCTCCGAACTAGTAACTGTCTACTTACCTGCTCGCTCCCTACGTTCTTCCTCTGACTGCTGCACACTCAAGGTTCCTCGGGTCCACACGAAATCGTTTGGTGAACGATCTTTCTACTATTTAGCACCTCACTTATGGAATTCCCTCCCACAACATGTCCGCTCATCTGACTCTATTTCCGCCTTTCGCTCTGCCCTTAAAACTCACTTGTTTCGGACATATTATGATTGATTAGTGTTTGTGTGTGAGGTGTGTTTTGTGTGTGTGTGTGTGTGTGTGTGGGGGGGGGGGGTCCGTTTTATTGCAGAAATCTTGTAAAAAATGTATTTACAATTATTTTATTATTCGTATTTTGTATGTAGAATGTCTACGTCTTGTAAACTTTAAATGCTTGTAAATGAGGTAGAAGGGTATTTTTGTTTTTGCAAAATTTGTCTATTATAATTAGTCATGTAATTGGTATGTCGATGGCAGTATGATTTTATTTCAAGTTGCAGTATTGTATTCAAACTTGATTGGGAATGTGAATGTGGTCTCTATGTTTCTTCTTAGAATGTTCATGTTGTAACTATTTTACTTGTATAATTAATTGTGTGCGAGTGTGCGTGTGCGCATGCATGTGTGTGTATGTGTGTGCGTGTGTGTGTGTGTGTGTGTGTGTGTGTGTGTGTGTGTGTGTGTGTGTGTGTGTGTGTGTGTGTGTGTGTGTGTGTGTGTGTGTGTGAGTAAGGAAGTAAGAGAACGTTGTGTGTAAGCATCGTGCTTATTTTACTTTCTAATGATTAATTATTTGTTTGCCTTTAATGTTCTTGTTATCAATGTAAAGCGCACTGAGCTCATGTGAGAAAGAGCGCTATATAAATTCCCATTATTATTATTATTATGTGAAATTGTCTTCCTAAACGTTACTTGTGTCGTGTCATAATTATTTATTAAATGTGCATGCCAGGCAGCAAATTTCTTTGCTTTGTGTAAAGACAATAAAATGATTGAATTGAATTGAACTGAAGAGACTAAATTGTACCATGATTTTCTATTACTGTAGAAAATCATTTATTGTACAGCTCTCAGGTTACTGTTGGCCCCTACTTTAGACTAATGTGAACCAATGATAAAAGACATTTGAGCAATGGGCCCAATACACAAAACACACAAACGCATGCATGTTCATACACGTTCGTGCGCGTGAACGCACTCACACTGAATATATGCGTGTTAAAGATCCTCCACGTCACGTGTCAAAATCACGGTTGTCACGTGTTTTCCCTCTTATGGCTGGTAAGAAAAATTAAGAAAGCTTCCTAGCATAGGAGGAAATGTGAAAGGTGACGTGGTGGGTCTTTAATGTACGGTACTAGAAAACTATTATTTTCATTTGAGAGAGATTGAGAGAGAGAGAGAGAGAGAGAGAGAGAGAGAGAGAGAGAGAGAGAGAGAGAGGTGTGGGTGGGCGGGGGTTGGCATTAATCCGATGCAGGTGCAGTTTATGTCAAGAAGGAAGGAAGATGTATCTACCAAATCCCCCAAATAACTAAATCAGGATTAGTAGACGATGAACAATGGTGTGTAAAAGTATGCTTCCCAGCCCATTGTTTTCCTTCATTTTGAATTTTTTTATATCATTGTCATGGATACGATTTAGGCTCAAGGTTCATTTGAAGATATGGTACTATTATTGTATGCGAGTTGTGTACTTAAACCGTTTGGTATATTACTGTGTGTATGGTTACGGCATTTTTATAATCCTTTTTACTATACAATTACATGTTTAAACGTGTCATTTTCTTTCTGGTTTTTTTTTTTAAACGTAGGTACAGGGCCGAACATTATTAATATCGAAATCCTAATATACTAAGTAAACACAGACTGGTCAAATGCATGTATATGTTGACGTACCCTGGCTAAAAGACTCCAGGGATCATCCCAACAGCGGAAGCACTTCAACAGTATGGTACAAATGCATCAGCTAGGGATGAGAACATTACGTGTGTGACCGTTTTTGATTACCCCGCCACGTGAGCAGCCACACTCCGTCTTCGGGGGACTTTGAAGACTGATGATATTATGCAAGGAGCTTGTTGTGGCTAAAGACAATCCCCACATAATTGTGCAATGCATAACAACATCTTGTTGTAGCCTTGGTGTTCTAGCCTATGTCAGTTGATCTGACATAGCCTTAAGCCAATTCGGAAATAGATTTATATGTTTTTGCACTGGGTCAGAGCTTGATGTCTGCACCAATGATGTTTCCATATTGTTCCATATAGTTCGGCTATGGGTCCATTTCCTAAAAAAAAAAAAAAAAGCGATTATTTTTCTATAATTATAACAAAAACAAACACACAACGAACGAAATTTAACCTTCCGCAGATATTTTTGTACATTGTCTGTGAAATATGACAGACAATTTAGCAAGAAAATTAACATCTGTGTATTTAATAAGAATTACTTTACCATTTCGGTAAAGGTAAAGATGTGCCACCCCCCCTGCATTTCTCGGTTAATTCTATTTTTCCGTTTTTGCCTTTCTTACCATACATAAAGCTGTATTTTAGGAACATTTTCAGCTAATTATCTTTTTGGAATACTAACCCTAGCCCTAGACCTAACCCTAACCCCCACTATGTACTGCAGTACACCGCGATTTGTCACAGTTGTGGTTCGGATGGAAGTTCAGTTTAACGTCGCGTATCGGCTTTCGCCATGTACGACGGGCTGAACAAGCCAACCATGGTATAAACAAAAATTTATGTTCCTGAATCACTGTCTTAGCCAAAAGGCCGAGAAGCGATCGGAAGTCTATCTAAACCTAACCCTAGCCCTAAACCTAACCCTACCCCCCACTATGTACTGCAGTACACCGCGATTTGTCACAGTTGTGGTTCGGATGGAAGTTCAGTTTAACGTCGCGTATCGGCTTTCGCCATGTACGACGGGCTGAACAAGCCAACCATGGTATAAACAAAAATGTATGTTCCTGAATCACTGTCTTAGCCAAAAGGCCGAGAAGCGATCGGAAGTCTATTTTTTTAGCAAGCCAAGTCACCAACTAGTTGTGGTTCGTTGCGTTTTTCCGTCTTATAGGGTGGGGGGTAGGGTTAGGCTTAGGGCTAGGGTTAGGGATAGGGTTAGTATTCCAAAAAGGTTATTAGCTAAAAGTGTTCCTAAAATACAGCTTTATGTATGGTAAGAAAGGCAATAACGGAAAATTACCATTTCGGTGTGGGAAATACGTACGCGATTATTAAAACAAATGTATAAAAATAAAGATGTGCCACCCCCCCCTGCATTTCTCGGTTAATTCTATTTTTCCGTTTTTGCCTTTTTTACCATACATAAAGCTGTATTTTAGGAACATTTTTACCTAATAACCTTTTTGGAATACTAACCCTATCCCTAACCCTAGCCCTTAACCTAACCGTACCCCCCACTATGTACTGCAGTACACCGCGATTTGTCACAGTTGTGGTTCGTTGCGTTTTTCCGTCTTATAGGGTGGGGGGTAGGGTTAGGTTTAGGGCTAGGGTTAGGGCTAGGGTTAGTATTCCAAAAAGGTTATTAGCTAAACATGTTCCTAAAATACAGCTTTATGTATGGTAAGAAAGGCAATAACGGAAAAATAGAATTAACCGAGATAGGTAGGGGGGGTGGCGAAAATCTGTTCACAACGTTTGCAGCCAATCGTCTAACTGTGCAAAAAAGGGATAAATAAAGATAATACTTAAAGAATGAAACGAGGCCAATACAAAATGATAACACGATTACTTTGCGTTGGTGATAAATCACGGACCATGTCTGGATTGTTGCAAAGACCGCGAAATGACCATACTTAAACAGTTTCACTGCTATTGCCATCGAACATTTTTAACAGCCTACGGTTCGGGTTGCGTCAGCAAAGTAACGGCAAAGGTGAAAGTACGCGACCAGCACACAGTTATAATTATTATATTTTGGGCGTTACAAAAGCTCTCAACATTCTAAAAGTAAGGAGAGCCTGTACAACTAGGAGCTGTCAAAGCCTCATCAGCGCCACAAAGAGGGTCGGGAGGAAATCATTAAGCCCCGCTGTCAGGTTGACCGCAAATGATGTCCTGTCAAAAGCTCGTCATCATTTTAAAGACCCACCACGTTACGTGTCAAAATCACGATTTTCAAGTGTTTTCCCTCTTATAGCTGGTAAGAAATCTTAAGAAATATTCCTAGCATAAAAGGGAATGTGACACGTAACGTGGGGGTGGGGTGGGGGGGGGGGGGGGGGGGGGTGGGGGGTGGCAGGGCTGATAAGTGGCAGGGCTGATGTGTGTGTGTGTGTGTGTGTGTGTGTGTGTGTGTGTGTGTGTGTGTGTGTGTATGTGTGTCACTCTCTCTGTGTGTCTGTCTGTCTGTCTGTCTCTCTCTCTGTCTCTCTCTATCTCTGTGTGAGCGTGTAAGATATAGATATATAGATTGTGTGTGTGTGTGTGTGTGTGTGTGTGTGTGTGTGAGAGAGAGAGAGAGAGAGAGAGAGAGAGAGAGAGAGAGAGAGAGAGAGAGAGAGAGAGAGAGAGAGAGAGGATGTGATTGAAGGAGGGATGGGTGGGGGGTTGGGGGGGAGTATGGACTTTATACGAGTATAGCGAATGTGTGAAATAAAAGCTTGGTATGCAATTGAAAAATATTTTATAAACAAAATATGTAGGCAAAACAATGTACTCAATGGTTATTTTATATGTAAATTGGGATAAAGGTGTTTGTTTTGTCGTATACGTCCTTGAACTGCTCGATGAAACGAGATGATGAGTATGATCGTTCGGACACTGTTACTCTATTTGACATAGTTCTATTATTGTCAGCTCAGTACTTTAAGCTGTGGCGATTGGAACATATTTTCTTTAAACAGACACACAGACGTTCTCATTACGTGCAGACACCGTTTTTGTTTGCTTGTTTTTGGGGCAAAGCACGACCAATGTTTACATAACTGTTAGGAGTGGGTTGGGTTGGGCGCACGCACGCGCGCGCGCACGGACGCGCGCGCGCACGCACGCGCACGCGCACACACACACACAGAGAGAGAGAGAGAGAGAGAGAGAGAGAGAGAGAGGGAGAGAGAGAGAGAGAGAGAGAGAGAGAGAGAGAGAGAGAGAGAGAGAGAGAGAGAGAGAGAGAGAGAGAGAGAGAGAAGAGAGAGAGAGAGAGAGAGAGAGAGAGAGAGAGAGAGAGAGAGAGAGAGAGAGAGAGAGTTCCAGAGAGAGAGAGAGAGAGAGAGAGAGAGAGAGTTCCTGCAAAGAACTGAATATAATTGTTTCTGCCAACGACGGAAATGTGGCTGGGTGATGGTGAGGTTAAAGGGGAAGGGCTGAGATGGGGGATATTTACTGCCATATGCAAATTTAGTATGCAAATCATGGCTGCGGAGCATAAGCCTGGTTAACCCCGAACATTTTTGACCAAATCTCCTTCTCCTTCCCCCATCCATCCTTTATTACGTGTATTATACCCCTCCCCCCCCCCCCCCCCCACACACACACACATCACCATCAGTATCTTCGTTGCTTTGTCTGTCTCGCTTCCTTCTTTCAACTTATCAACCGCTTTCCTCTTTAAGGAAAAGGAGGGGGGGGGGGGGGGGGGGGGGGGGGGGGGGGATTTTGGGAATGGGGGTGGGTGGGGGGGGGGGGTGGGGGGGGGGGGGGGGGGGGGGGGGGGGGGGGGGGGGGGGGGGGGGGCTGGAATGTGCGCTGGTTGTTATACGCGCCTCTGATGTATCACCGGTCAGCGCGCGCTAAAGCTCGTGCTAATTAGCATAATCTGTAGAAATCATCACGCCATCAAGGTGCATGAAAACATATATGTATGCGTGATCCGAAAGAACGAACAGCAACTGTCAAGGGGAACAAAAAAGTAATTCAGTGTCATTTATTTTGGTCTTTTTATTTCTCCACTTTCCCCAGATTTTTGTGCTCCTTGTTTTCCTAAGAACGGGTGTACTTCACAGTGAACGAGTACCCGTCCCAGGGCCGGATCTAGGGGGGTTTCCTGGTTTCGGGACCCCCCCTCCCTCTGCCCCAAGCATGTACCTTATATACAAGGGGGAAAAGTCAGAAAATGACCCCTTTTTTTGCTTTAATAATAACTAAATTCGAAAACGTTTCCGGGGGGCTTCTCCCCTAAACTCCCCCCCAAAACACACGCAAAAACACTACCCCTTAATCCGGAACCTATGCAGCTTCCTGGACCCTCGGTGGAGCCCCCACCCCCCCCCCCCCCCCCCCCCCCCCCTTACGAATCACTTAGTCCGACCCCTGCCTCCATTTATTTGTTTTCCTTCGTGTCTGTGTGACAGCAAAACATTCTGCTGGTCGACAGGTTAGGAAGTTTAAGCTGATTGTAATGAACATTGAATACACGGGGAAGCGAAAATGGTGTTTTACGTCCTCTTGGTCTGAATCAGACACATATGGGACATTTGTAAATACAAATATGGTGGGAACAATACTGGAGGCAATTCCCGGAGGCAGTACGAAACCAGTAAAGTCCCGATTTTAAAAATTAATACAGATAGCTGTAGCGGTGACCACGCCTCGGTTAAACCTCATCGGCTATGGCACCGCCTTAAATAAAGGTAGTATTAAAGATAACATTGAATACAAAACGTCCCAGTGTAATGCGTTTCATTTCTCTTAAATTCTAAAGCGATACGTTTGACGTCAATGTTTTTGATGGGAGAATAATTTGAAGTTTGAGTTGATATTAATGCCGGTACAGCCTAACAACAAATGAAATAAAAGGGCATTATTTTATGCTTTTCTCTATTTTTAATTGTCTGCATATGCGGAATAGTTCTGTAAAATCTGGTGCCTGATTTCAGTAATTACGTGAAAATACTAGGATTTTTAGTAATTTCATGTAATTACTGGGGGTCACATGAAATTACTGAAATTTTTAGGAATTTCTTGAAATTACTGATTTCACATATTTACGGTAACATATACAGCCCTTGATGTCAGCTTCTGTTTGTCTTTCTCTTGCATTTTTGTTGTTGTTTCTTTTGAATTAGTCTGGTACCTCCCTCTTCTTTCCTTTTGTCTCCCTTCCTTCCTTCGTCCCTCCCTCCCCCTTACTTCCTTTCTCCTCCTAGTTTCTTTTCTTCTTTTACTTTGCCTTTTATTATTATTATAATTTGTTGCCTTTCTTTGTTTCTCGGCTTCGTTTTGTTTTTGTGACCTCTGGTTTATTTTATTTATTTATTTTCTTTCCATGTTCTATCTTTCTTTCTTTTTTAAACACTTTTAAAAGTTTGCTTCACATAACTTTTATTCTATTGTTACAATTTTATAACAATAAATATGATGTTGCGACAAAGAGAGTTTGTTTCGTTGGTGTGGGTTAAAAAAACAACCATTCTTCCCGGTTTAATTTATTTGCTTCCTTGACATCTCTTTGAATTCCTTCCCTAATGTGGGTGTTTTTTGGTTGTTGTTTTTGTCTTTTGTTTTGTTACTCCCCCTCCTCTTTCTCTCTTCTCCTTTTCTCTCGCTTCGTTTGTCCATGTGTGTATAAGGAGGACGGGGGGTGGGGATGGGGTGAGTGGGTAGGTGTTTTTCTGTTGTCTTTCTACTTCTTCCCCCACCTCCCTCTTTTGCACTTGTTTTTCTTTATTTTATTTTATCCTTACTCTGTGTGTGTGTGTGTGTGTGTGTGTGTGTGTGCGTGTGCGTGCGCGTGTGCGTACAGGCATGTTCTTAATCACTAAGTATCATTTTTGTCCTTTTCTTTCCATTATTATAATTTGAGAAAAGAAACCCCACACATAATCTTTTTGTGATTTTTCTCTACATAACTTATGTCTCTATGTTTTCCATTCAAATTCTGATTCTTAGTTTTGTTAGTTTTCCAATGCCTGTCAGTCGTCTGTTTTCATTTGTCCGATTGCTTTTTAAAATTTGTAAATCAAAATTGTCATTGGTTTCTGTTTGTTGTGTATTTTGGGGTCATTCTTTTCTGTAGTCTGATTTGATTCATTGATAACTTTGTTTTGTTATTCTGCTGTTTGATTATTTTTTTTGGTGCTTATTCTCTTTGTTGGTCGTTTTTTCTTTCTGTATTTCTCCGATGCATTTAAAATAGTTTCTATTAAAATGTTTCTTGTTCTTCTATCTCATTCCTTCCCATCACGTTTTGTTTAATAGAAAAAGTATTTTCTTTATTGATTCCTCAAACATACTCGATTATTTTAATCTGTCCACTTATTTTAAATGTTAACTCTATCTTTGCATAATATACATATATATAATACTTATAAATACTTATATATATATTTAATAAAAAAAACCATATCTATTGCTACTAAAACTTTGGGACTTTCCTGGTATTGCAGTACCTCCAAGATCGTCCCACTTTCTATACATTTAAAAATGTCCCTGTTCCAGGTCGGAGGACGTTAAACGGTTTTCTTCTTCTGTATAATATACACATCTGTCTCTTTAACTTTTATTCGTTTTTAATGGTTTGATTTTAATACACATGTCGAACACAGGATTCAGTTTATCTCAACCTATTTCCTCGATGTCTTATGCAAGCAATGTGTTTAAAAACGCAGTTTCCGTAGCCCCCCCCCCCCCCCTCCCATCCCCACCTCAAGATCCGGTCCTGATTCTATTTAGTGACTAACATCAGCTTCCTTCTTGTATTTCTTTCTGTCAGTGTTTATGATTTAGTTTATTCGAATAGATATGGATATTCCCCATACACGTTTTTATTGACACATCCGTTTAATAGAAAAAAGCGTATCTTTGAATTGTGAATTTTTACACTCGATATTGGGTGAAACGATCAGCAAGAAAAATGCGCTCAAACGGTTTGATATCAACTTGGTTTAAATATTCTTCTTTAATATGCCAACAACACATACAATATCAACTTAGCTTTTATGAAGACTTCTATTAAAGTGATTGGGTGGGTTTTGATTTATTTTGTCATGAAAACATTTTTACTGGAAGAAAATTTTTACTTCAAAGCTTTAAGAGTATAGGTCTTCAAAAACTGTGCTTTTTTGAAGAAATAATTTTTACGAATTTAAAATAATAGTATTGGGTTTGTAATTGAACTTTTTTCTTTCTGTTTGTGTTTGAAGCTGCATGAAATAAATGTAAACACCTAGAGCGTATTCATATGATACAACTGATAAAAGCATACTTGTACTTTTCTTTTCTGCCACTACAAAGGATTTAAAAAAGTGTACTTATATCTATTGTGTTTAATACAACCGTTCTTTTAAGCCTTGTTAAACAAAATTCACTAACCCATTTTGTTTTTTATTTGCAAAGTATTCTACGTAAAGTACACCGTGTTTACATGCAGAATATAAAATGACGTACAGTTTACATATATATTGTTTTGTATATCAGCAGCTATTACTTACCTTCATAAGCTTCCCATCAGGTCCACTCCCTTTCTAATCCTTGCCACACCCTTCTGTTCTCAGCAGTTTTTAAAATCCCTGCTCCCATTTGGTTGTCTTCTCAAGGCCATGACAGTATACATTTCAGGCGCTAAGAACATTGTTCTTCTTCACCTTGTCAGTTGTATCGTAAGTCAGTTTGACAATGTCACCTTTCCTCTTTGCATTGTTAACTTACTGTCTTTTTAAACAAAATTGTTGGTTACAGCCCACTAACGTCATAGTCATCATATTTGTTTTCTTTTTGTTTAAGAGTTTGCCTTTGGTTCTGTCTGTCAGTTTTTCGTTGGGCCTGAAAACAAAATAGACAAGCACAGTAGTATAACCGAAGCAGCCGCCAGCTAATGGTCGAAATACACGTTAACATTTTTCACTCTTTCTCCATAGCAACGCAGTGATATGCAAGTAAGCTTATGACTGGCATATCACTGTGTTGTCATGAGGAAAGAGGGGAAAATGTTAACGTGTATTGCGACCTTAAGCTTATGGTGTGTTATGTTGGAAATGGTCACACAGCAGACAATAATGGCGGATTTGCAATTGTCATCACAAGAGAAACCAAACAAGCGACACACATTTGTATTTCCACTACATTTTAACCCAGCTCCCCAGAGTTGCAGCTGCTGCATGTGCTACCCAACAGTCATTGTGGAGAGCGACAGAGTGACAGACATGGTCAATGTGATGATTTTGCTGTTTGCGCTTTCAATTCCTCTTCTTCTTCGATCGTTCAGACAGTGTCCTGTTATATGAGAAGCGTCATGCTGCAGTTATGCGCTTAATTAAGAAATAGGCACAGCAGGTCCGTCTTCGGCTGGATAAATCTTTGTGGGTTTTTTTAAGGCAGGAGAATGGACCAGTAAGGCAGAAAGATAGATGACAATAAGCAAATGGAAAAGGCAGAGTTAAAGAGAGTGACAGATGAGAGGAAGTCACAAGCACAGAACTTCCAGAAGGTGGGGAGCTATTTGTACGAATGACCCCCCGATACCCCACGGGTGGGTGGTGGGTGGGGAGCGCTTTCAATTAATCCCCCATATCCATTAAAAGGTTAAAGGAATAAAAGAAATTAAGATATTTTACATGATGTTCAGCCCATTTATATGCATGTATTTGTTTAAAATGGAAATGGATTGTGTTAGTTGCTTTACACTGAAATGCGTTTACTGTGTCAGTGTTGTCTTTTTCTTTTCTTTCTTTTCCCCCAAAAAATAATGGTACGATCTTGGTCTTGGTAGGTTGGATTTACGTCCTATTAGCCCTAGGCTCTTAAGGACACAGTTGGCTGAAGACGATTAAATGGGTGGTCAGTCACTGGTTTATATACTCACTTTATCTCGCAGTGTTGGTGTTTCTGTTTGATATTGTCTGTCTTTAATTAATGACATACATCATCATATAGTAATAAGGCAAAGTTGTGTGTGTGTGTCTGTGTGAAACACAAAACGGGCCTTATAACTCCGCCGTTTTTCGACCGAATCGCTTCAAATTTGCTGTGAGCCTTAACGGGGCAACGGCAACCGAGGAGGCGGCCGTGTCATTTGCGCGGTTTTGCAAATGCGCGAAACGCGCATCCGCCGGCCTTTCGGCGCCCGTATCTCCGGTATGTCTGGACCGATTGCCTTCACATTTGGCAGGTAGATGACCGGGGACGGTGACTATCGATGTGCCAAACCGGAAGCGAATCGATTACTTAGGCGCATAACAGCAGCATGATGCAAAACGGGCCTTATACCTCCGCCGGTTTTCAACCGAATCGCGTAATATTTGCTGTCATGCTTGCTGTCGCCGGGGCAAAGCCTGGCAGCAAATGTGAAGAAAATCGGGAGAGCGCGTCACTCTCAGAGCAGCGCCAACGGGAAACGGGGCCCTATAACTCTGCCGTTTCTTAACGGAATCGCTTCAAATTTGCTGTACTCAGCGTTACCAGTACTTGGAGTTACCGTTACTAGGCGTTACCATTACTAGGGAGAGGGCATCACTCTCAGAACAGCGCCAACGCGAAACGGGGCTTTATAACTCCGCCTTTTCTTATCCGAATCGTTTCAAATTTGCTGTACTCAGCGTTACCAGTACTTGGCGTTACCGTTACTAGACGTTACCGTTACCAGGGAGAACGTATCACTGTCAGAGCAGCGTCAATGGGAAACGGGGCCTTATAACTCCACCGTTTCTTAACCAAATCGCTTCAAATTTGCTGTACTCAGCGTTACCAGTACTTGGCGTTACCGTTACTAGGCGTTACCGTTACTAGGCGTTACCGTTACTAGGCGTTACTGGTACTCGGAGTTGCGCTAGTTTTGCTAAAAATTGATGTCATTTTCATTTAAACAAAAACTGCGGGAGCTCTCGTCGAAATCTTTAGCTGTCTTCCTGTCCAAGTATTATGTCTCTCTGTGTCTGTTTTTCTTTGTCTCTGTCTGTCTGTTTCTTTTGGAACCCTGTAGCTGTCTTCCTGTCCAAGTATTATGTCTCTCTGTCTCTGTCTTTCTTTGTCTCTGTATGTCTGTTTGTTTCTTTTGGAACCCTGTAGCTGTCTTCCTGTCCAAGTATTATGTCTCTCTGTCTCTGTCTTTCTTTGTCTCTGTCTGTCTGCCTGTTTCTTTTGGAACCCTGTAGCTGTCTTCCTGTCCAAGTATTATGTCTCTCTGTCTCTGTCTGTCTCTGTCTCTGTCTGTCTGTTTCTTTTGGAACCCTTTAGCTGTCTGCCTGTCCAAGTATTATGTCTCTCTGTCTCTGTCTTTCTTTGCCTGTCTGTCTGTTTCTTTTGGAACCCTTTAGCTGTCTTCCTGTCCAAGTATTATGTCTTTCTGTCTCTGTCTTTCTTTGCCTGTCTGTCTGCTTCTTTTGGAACCCTTTAGCTGTCTTCCTGTCCAAGTATTATGTATGTCTCTGTCTGTCTGTCTGTCTGTCTCTTTCTCTCTGCGCGCGTGTCTGTATATGTGTGTGGGTACACAAGCTCTCTGCTCATGAGTAGGTGCGCACTGGCGCTGATGTGCAATTGATCTCACTTCTATTGGAAAGCACGTACGTGATTAAACTACACACAGTCTTTGTGCTTTCCAACGTGCAGGCGTGCAGTGTGTGCGTGGACGTGTTATTATTTCTCGTGTTTCTTATACTGTTATGTTAGTGCACGCTCGACTTTGCATCGTTGTTGGATTTGCCTTCTAAAATAGTGAATTATGATAGTCATAGCATCCAGAGAGAGAGAGAGAGAGAGAGAGAGAGAGAGAGAGAGAGAGAGAGAGAGAGAGAGAGAGAGAGAGAGAGAGAGAGAGAGAGAGAGAGAGAGAGAGAGAGAGAGAGAGAGAGAGAGAGAGAGAGACTGACACTGACACTGGTTTATTGTCATTACCACCGGGAGGGGTGTATTGACAAGGGGGGGATAGTAACAGTGTTTCATTAATTAGAACAATATAAATCATATCAAAAACGGAAGAAAAACCCACAATAAATAGAAATGAAAATAATCCGTTTGCCATCAGATCCTTGAGCAAATATAAAAGAAAAAGGAATTGGATTATAATTAAACAAAACATATAATGACATAAAATAAATTCGCTCGCGATCATCCACACGAGGCAAGTAATATGAGCATTCCATCACACGACAGACATGGAATAGCAAAACTTGAATTTAAACACCCAACTGTTGATGCATTATGTTATGTCTTATTCTTGGGGCTTCTGAAATAAATTTAGCCAAAGATGTAACTGTGTTTTCGTCGTAGAGAAACACAGAGTAGCAGAAACATCGTTTCTCTTTGCTATTTCCGACTTAAAAAACATGTATTTTTTATGTTACTGAAAGATTGACATTGAAAAAGAAAATGTCTTTCATCCTCTAAGTTTGCTCCACGCAAAAAACACGGGTTTTCAGTAGATGCCTGAAACTGAAACCATCGCCTGTTGGCATTAAAACCGAGAGCACGTAGCCTAAATCTGGCATAGTTAGCTCATTGACATTTATCATGTTGAAAATGTCACGTTGAAAAGCATTTTTAAATGAATAGAACCATCGATATTTGTCATTGTTTTCCATGTCTGCGTGCCAATTCTGTTTAAAAGAGCAAATCAGTCT
>CM065684.1:42997241-43002241 GCA_017654935.2 Phymorhynchus buccinoides | reverse complement strand
ACACTGAGAGACAGAAACACAGGGTACAGAGACCGGGACCGAAAAGACTGACACGCCGCGGCTACCTAAACAGCAGCAGCATTGTTCGGACGATATATAAGTTTCGGGATATTTGTCAAGTTGAATTTAGTATCGCGGGCTGTGTTTCCTGCGTCAGTGACCGCCATGTCTGACAAAACGACTGTGACCAGCGCTGTCAGTTTTATGGGGAAAAAACACACACATAACAGTACAGGGAGCACCCCCATCCCCCGCCCCGCTGCCCTCCGACCCCTGTCTCGGGCTGTCTGTCTGCCTTAATGAGACGCTCAGTGCCAGAGGACCGTGACAACACAGACAGTTACAGACACAAAACAGACAGGTGGACAGACAGAGCGGAACCTCCTGATCTGTGCTTTTGTTTTTGTTCGTGACCTGGTTCACCACATGTACGTCAATGATAATTTGTTTCGGCTGCACGAGCAGACCGGTTTTTTTAATTAAAAAATCTCCTTCAGTTTTATCCAGACGTAGCCTACAACTCTAATCCGTCTCACCTTTGATTGTTATTCTCTCTGTCTCTCTCTCTCTCTCTCTCTCTCTCTCTCTCTCTCTCTCTCTCTCTCTCTCTCTCTCTCTCTCTCTCTCTCTCTCTCTCTCTCTCTCTCTCTCTCTCTCTTTCTCTCTCTCTCTCTCTCCCTCCCTCAGCATTTTCGCTTTTTACATGTCATTGGTTGTTTATTTTTTTTCTTTCATTGCATGTTTCGTTATTGTTGTTTATTCGATATTTTCATTTGCCACTGGGCTGGGTGTAAAAAAGAGTATGTGTACGTATCTCATTACCCTGTATAAATAAAATTTCGTTCGTTCGTTCGTTCGTTCTTCGTCTCTGTCTCTGTGTTTCTGTATAGCAGTGTGTGTCTCTCACTGTCTCTGTGTTTCTGTCTCAGTGTGTCTCTCTCTCTGTCTCTGCCTCTGTCTCTGTGTTTCTGTCTCTCAGTGTGTGTCTCTCTCTGTCTCTGCCTCTGTGTTTCTGTCTCTCAGTGTGTGTCTCTGTCTTTGTCTCTGTCTCTCAGTGTGTGTCTCTCTATCTCTCCGTTTCTGTCTCTGTCTGTCTCTCTCTCTCTATGCTGTGTCTCTGTTATTTTGTTTGTCTCTCTCGCCTTCTCTCTGTCTCTGTCTCTCTCTCTGTCTGTCTGTCTCTCTCCCCTCCCTACATCCCCCATCTCTTCCCCCCCCCCTCTCTCTCCTCATTGTCTTTTTCCTTACTCATATATTTTGGCCACTGATATTTATTTTCACAGCCGACCATTAAGAGGTGAAGTCTCGTGAAAAAGATGAATGATTATGGAGGAAGTATGTAAAACAGAACACGCCGCGTTGAAAATCGGACCAGAACCAAGGGTAGCAGAAATATAAATATAGAAGTTGAGAGAGAGAGAGAGAGAGAGAGAGAGAGAGAGAGAGAGAGAGAGAGAGAGAGAGAGAACACCGAAAGAGAAGAGAACATTGTCAGACATACAGACGTACAATAACAGTGAAGAAGACTACGGACTCGAGAGTGAGAGAGAGAGAGAGAGAGAGAGAGAGAGAGAGAGAGAGAGAGAGAGAGAGAGAGAGAGAGAGAGAGAGAGAGAGAGAGAGAGAGAGAGAGAGAGAGAGAGAGAGAGAGAGAGAGAGAGAGAGAGAGAGAGAGAGAGAGCAGAACACCCAAAGAGAAGAGAACATTGTCAGACATACAGACGTACAATAACAGTGAAGAAGACTACGGACTCGAGAGTGAGAGAGTGAGAGAGAGAGAGAGAGAGAGAGAGAGAGAGAGAGAGAGAGAGAGAGAGAGAGATGTCTTGTAAAGATAACTTTTTATTTTATTTTAAAGAATACAGATCAGACCTGAAAGTTTTGTTGTGCGGTATTAAATCAACCAATTGAAATTCTTGACTGGGCTGCACTAAAATACAAAACTTCATAATTGCATAGACGGGTAATATAAACAGGACAAAATTTGTTGAGTTTGATTTGTGTGTGTGTGTGTCAAGTCAAGTGAAGTCAAAATGTTATTTCCAGATGGAATACTGAAGCAGATAATATACTTCTCCATCAAATGTGTGTGTGTGTGTGTGTGTGTGTGTGTGTGTGTGTGTGTGTGTGTGTGTGTGTGTGTGTATGTGTGCGCGCGCGCGTACGTGCGTGCATGCGTGCGAGTGTGCGCGCGTGTGTGTGTGTGTATGTGTGTGTGCGCGCGCGCGTGCGTGCGTGCGTGCGTGTGTGTGTGTGTGTGTGTGTGTGTGTGTGTGTGTGTGTGTATGTGTGTGTGTGGTACTCGCGTGTGCGCACGATTCACAAACCAAAAGAAAAGAAAGCATTTGATGACATGAGAAAGGCTGTTTTCAATGTTCTTGGAAATAGGGGGGAAGAAGAAGAGATGGGTAAACCCCGAACCGTGGCTCACGTGCTCTGTCACGTGTTGTCCAGTGACGTGAGAGGTCGAGCATCACACGCACGTGCTGGGCTGCTGGACGCAAAGCAAACATGGCACTGTGCTGTTTGGGATCAGTTCGATGTGTCCCCGTCTCTACGTGTCGCCCTCATTGAATGAAAATCCGTTTAACGTCCTCCGGTCTGAAACAGACACATAGGGGACATTAGTAGATATAAAGATGGTGGGAACGATCCTGGAGACAATGCCCGGAGGCAATGCAACCCCAGGAAAGTTCCGAATTTTTAACGATACAGATGTATGATATTAACTCAGCCCTCATTGTGCACCCGTCTCTATATTATACACTGCTGAAAATTTGCTGAGGATAGACTTTTATAACCTTGATTACTAAGAGGTGGTGTAATTGTAAGCAACAAATTTCACATGTTGAAAGAGCAATCATCCGTAAACACAAGTTCACTCGAACTTTTTATATCCAACTTCCTGTTCACGTGCATCACGTGAATTTCGAGCCCCCCAAAAAAAAGAAGAAATAGAACAAAAAAAAGGAAAGAAAAAAAGTGTCATTTCGCTGAAATGGAGCGAAAATGTAAAAGTGAGTAAAATTGACAGAATCAACATTTCTTTCTGACATCGTACACGTCGTACAAGAGACAAAGTTTCATGCCCGAAGTGAGATAATGACGTAATTTCGCAATCAAAGAGTTGTCTTTCTGTGTTAGCGTGCTCATTGTGTCTTAAGTTTTTTGAATATAACAATGCGTTGCTTCCAGAGCTTTGATTCACTGCCATGAGCTTGGTATTGCTGATACACGCCGTGAAGGTGGCAGAATTTGACTGGTAATAAAAATGGCCGGTTTTTTGCTTTTCTCAGACCTGCCAAAATTGCTTCACACACGCTTTCTGGTAGCATTTTCATTTGCTGAATGCCTTATTGCAGAACATGTCCACCAAAACTGTGAGGAACGGACTCCATGATGATGCCTTTACTTCCCCTGGGCATGTTTGGACATCCTGCTCATTGCAGTTCAAAAGCAGCGCTGTCTGTTGAGAGACCACAACCACGTCATCTGGATGTTATGAAACTGGACATGAACTCCTTTCACCAACGAGTTCAGGATCTGTTTTTATTTTCACGGATGGTCTTGCCAGGGTTGGGAGGTTCTCAGGAGAGCATTACCAGGAAATATGAGTCAGAGAGCAGGACAGATCTTGGGGTGGGTCTTTAATGGTTTGGTCCTGTATCAGCATGATCAGGAAAACAGTGTCACAAATTCTTCAAAAGGTGTCTCTGACAGCTGTTCACTACAGGGATGAGTTCCTCGATGTCCACGTCAAACTTTCTGCTAGTACGATCCGAGATGACCTCATCTTCATGGATGATAATGTACCTTTTCATCAAGCAAGGGTTGTTTACACATACCTGCTGCAAGAGATCATCGCCCATATGAGGTAAGTTGCCCGATACAGAGATCTCAGTCTGATAGAACAATGTTGGAACATGCTCCAGGCAGCCGTTAGCAGCCGTCCACAGCAGCTCAGAAGTCTACAGGGCCCGGAACAGTGTCTGTTAGAGGAGTGGAACACCCTGGATCAGCAGCAGCTTCAAAAGCTGCTCCAGAACACAAAATTGGGTTTCCAAGCTGGAATTACAGTTAGGGGGTCTAGCACATGCTTATCCATGACTTTTCTTGCCACAAAAAGCAACAAAATATGAAACAAAATCTTCATCCATTCAATTGTTTTATGTATTTTGAGGGGGTATCACACTTTCCTTGAGGTAAACAAATCAAATCACTCTAAACTGACTTTCCTTAAGGTAAACAAATCAAATCACTCTCCGACTTCGTTTTTGACCAAAATGGGAAGATAAAATAACTAAATAAGATATTTCTTAATGGCTTTATGTTTATCTTTGATAATTTTGCACGTTAAAGATAATACCCTTAGCAAATTGATATTGTATATGCATATATATTGCGCAGGACATGGTAAGGTGTGGCAAAATTACCTCTTGTGTGCGAATGATTGCTTTAATTTTAAAACGGTTAGGATATGTTGTAATGTGGCTGGGCCTTTTTCGCTTATATTTGCAAACTGTCTGTAGGTTCAAAGTGAAAATAAAATAAAAATTCTTGATTAGGGAGGATAGGAGGGGGGAGGGGGGCATCTTGCCCCACCTAATTATAGTTGTCCTCTGTTTAGAATTCTACGTTATTCCTTGCTTTGTGCCCCTCCCCATCTGCCTCCTGTCTCTGTCTCTGTCTCTGTCTCTCTCTCTCTCTCTCTCTCTCTCTCTCTCTCTCTCTCTCTCTCTCTCTCTCTCTCTCTCTCTCTCTCTCTCTCTCTGTGTTGTTATTGTTGCCTTGCATAGTCATGCATGCCCATATCTATTTGCTTAATTGTTTTGTATTAGTCTAGTTTTTGTCCCAAGGACAGATTGGAAGAATAGCCGGTCTGGCCTAAAATCTTAATCCTTGTGTAATAAAGTTATTCAGTCTTCAGTCTCTCTCTCTCTCTCTCTCTCTCTCTCTCTCTCTCTCTCTCTCTCTCTCTCTCTCTCTCTCTCTCTCTCTCT
>CM065684.1:42974741-42982241 GCA_017654935.2 Phymorhynchus buccinoides | reverse complement strand
TTCTGCGTTCCCAGGCCATAATATAGCCATAATGGGTAAGGTACATATGCGTCCGGTTGTCAGTTTTCACTGGTCTCCCCGCTGCGCACAGCCGACACATTCCGATTTCGGAGGAGCTCAAATGCGAAGCATTATTTGGAAGATTGTTTGGAAAAAAGGCAGGAGAATGGGCCAATAAGTCAGAAAGATAGTAGATGATAGAAAGCAAAGGGAAAAGGAAGAGTAAAAAAGAGTGGCAGATTACAGGAAATTACAAGCACTAAACTTCCAGAAGGTGGGGGAACTATTTTTGCGAAAGATCCCTCGGTATCCCCACGGGGAGAGACTCGTGGAAGAGGCGGGGTCGTCCAGCTCCCCGTATGGAGGCACGAGGCATCCACCCACTGCCTCCAGAAATGGAGATAAGAAGACAGAAAGAAAGACAGGAAAAGAAAAGAAAGAACGAAAATGCAGTTTGTGAGGTCGAGTATTGGGCTGTAGAGTATTGGGCTGTAGAGTCTTGGGCTGTAGTTGATTGCCCTGAACACGAAATCGTGTTCTGGGGGTATGAGACTACGTACTTAAACCGACACTATCTGTTCCTTATCTGTTGTTTGTCGAATACTTTCCATTCACATACTTTATTCAGTTGATTTCTTTCGTCTTCATTGTGGCATATTTTGTGTGTTTTGTTTTGTTTGTTTTAAAATGTGGGATTGGGCTTACCTTGAAATGAAAACAAGATCACGTGTGCGTGTTGTGGCTGTGTGCATGTTTGTGATGGTTAATATTTTAGTAGTTTATTTAAATATTTATGATCTATCTATTTATCACCCGCGGAGTTTACGGAGCGAAGGTGATATTATTTTTGTTGTGTATGTATGTATGTATGTATGTATGTATGTATGTATGCATACATATATGTATGTATGTATGTATGTATGTATGTATGTATGTATGTATGTATGTATGTATGTGGGTTTGTTAACAGCATATCACCATGAAGGAATAAAGATACGAAGATTAAACTTGATTTGCATGTAGGCTAGGTACTGTAGATGTGCCTTTTTGGGTCAAGGTCATGACCTTGACGTATGACCTTGAAAACTGAAATTTCTTATGTATGTTCTGTGTGTTCTTTTAGCCATAAAACTCTTTCCACTGTTTCACCATCAATTTCTTTTAGCCAGTCTATTCTCTTTTGTTTTGAGCACATTGAGGCACCAGTCAACATAGGATGTTGAAACTTGGTATGAAGGTGGTTTGGCTTATGCTCCTTCCGAATATTGTTGACCAATCAAGGTCAAGGAGATCGCTGGACCCTGAAAATCGGGGGGTCGGAAAAAATGGAGTTCCCAAGATAACAGCATATCACCATGAAGGAATAAGGATAGGAAGATGAAACTTGATGTGCATGTAGGCTAGGTACTGTAGATGTGCCTTTTGGTGTCAAGGTCAAGGTCATGACCTTGACGTATGACCTTGAAAACTGATTTTTTTATAGCCATATCTCAGGAACCAGTCGACATAGGATGTTGAAACTTGGCATGAAGGTGGTTTGGCTTATGCTCCTTCCGAATATTGTTGACCAATCAAGGTCAAGGTCAAGGTCAAGGAGATCGCTGGACCCTGAAAATCGGGGGGTCGGAAAAATGGAGTTCCCAAGATAACAGCATATCACCATGAAGGAATAAGGATAGGAAGATGAAACTTGATGTGCATGTAGGCTAGGTACTGTAGATGTGCCTTTTGGTGTCAAGGTCAAGGTCAAGGTCATGACCTTGACGTATGACCTTGAAAACTGAAAATCTATTTTTAGCTATATCTCAGGCACCAGTCGACATAGGATGTTGAAACTTGGTATGAAGGTGGTTTGGCTTATGCTCCTTCCGAATATTGTTGACCAATCAAGGTCAAGGAGATCGCTGGACCCTGAAAATCGTGGGGTCGGAAAAATGGAGTTCCCAAGATTAAATCAGGTGTGAATGTTGGCTGGGTATGGTAAATGTGCCTTTTGGTGTCAAGGTCAAGGTCATGACCTTGACGTGTGACCTTGAAAACTAGCAACGCGGGTGATTCTCGGATGCTTTTATGGGAAATCTACTCAGCAAGATAGGGAAAGTCAGCAGCAGAAACAGTAAGATAGTGTGACAGTATGCAGCAGCAGCAAGATAATCACAGTCATCCTCCGAAGTCGGGGTGTGGCTGCGTAACTCCGCGGGTGATTCTCGAATGCTACATTCGATAACTTTTCAATCTAGTTATTCATTTAAATAATTTGTGAAGCGCCCTGAGCTCAAGAGAGAAAGGGCGCTCTATAAATATTAGTTATTATTATTATTATTATTATTATTGTTGTTATTATTATTATTATTATTATTATTATATTGGAGGATAACCACAAATCCCTGCTGTTTGTAAAGTTTGATCGTTTGTCGTCGTCGTCTTTGTCATCGTCGTCGCCCATTTCGAGATATTATTTATGAATAATGTAATATTGTTTCTTAAAAATCAGTAATTATTATTATGATTACTGATCAACTAATAGTTTTGACTATTGTGTCTGAATAACGTAATCGTTCGAAATAGACAATGTCAAGATTTAAGTCGAAACAATAACGGTGGATAAAGTAGGTACCGAAAATCAAGATAATTAAAAAGAAGGTAACATGAAGAATAAAAAAAACCACACACTGATAACGCAAAAGTAGGTAACCTTGTATGAAGGAACTTTAAAAATCTACATGTTCATGCTTTTTGCTCCAAGACCAGCGTCAACGGTTTTTTAATAAGAAAAAGAAGGGAAGAGAAAAAAAGACACTATTGTTTTCTTTGCCTGAATATATGATAGGAGATAAGTAGCTGAGTAGATTTGAGAAGCCGAAATATAGGACATTATAGACGTTTTTCGTGGACCTATTTGTCTATATTGCAACCCCCAGAACGCTGGTCGTGCAACCATCGAGAGATATAGGTATTACTGTTTTCCTTTTTGTGTGTGTGGTATTAATATCATAGTCAGTAGCTGGGCCACCTACGTGGTCGGTAACCAGTGCAGCTTGATTGAAGGGGTCCACCCACTGCATACGATTCAACCCACCTGCGAGCCGACTGTGACAAAAGATGTGCCACCCCCCATGCATTTCTCGGTTAATTGTATTTTTCCGTTTTTGCCTTTCTTACCATACATAAAGCTGTATTTTAGGAACATTTTTAGCTAATAACCTTTTTGGAATACTAACCCTAACCCTAACCCTACCCCTAAACCTAACCCTACCCCCCACTATGTACTGCAGTACACCGCGATTTGTGACAGTTGTGGTTCGTTGCGTTTTTCCTTCTTATACGGTGGGGGGTAGGGTTAGGGTTAGGGCTAGGGTTAGGGTTAGGGTTAGTATTCCAAAAAGGTAATTAGCTAAAAATGTTCCTAAAATACAGCGTTATGTATGGTAAGAAAGGCAATAACGGAAAAATACAATTAACCGAGATAGGTAGGGGGGGTGGCACATCTTGACCTTTACCGACATTTTATGTGATTATGTGATTCGTCTACATGAGTATAAAGAACGAAAATAGTAGAATTATTTTTTAGACGGAAGTATTTCACGAGAATCATGCCCCACAGACATCGTCACAATCGGGTCGCAACTGGATTGAGCCGAAAGCAGTGGGCGGCCTCTTTAGCGGGATTCCTCCCTGCTCTTGTGGACTTGTAACTGCCGGTGTGACAGAATATTTTTACCTCTATGAGATAAGTAGTCCTAGCCGGAAGTAGTCCTAGCGTAGCCAATCAGAATCGTTTGTTTGTCCGCCATTGTGAATTTTACGAAACTAAGTGCATGGCTTTGTACATCGATTTCTCGGCAAATATGTAGATTTACACCCTCCTGTTCTATTTCTTGGTTCTTTCCGTGGTTAGGGATAGGGTTAGGGTTAGGGTTAGATGGGTACAGTTCGCATGCGAGAGGTAGATATTTAATGACAGGTACTTATTTATCATGACACCGGGCTTTTTGTACGTGTGTAAAGCGCACGTGTCAGGCTTGCTTTAAGTCCTAATCCGAAGGACGTAGCACGTGTGTGTCGGTGCGCGCGTTCCCGCATGTGCGTATACGTACGCTCTTGTACGTGCTTCAAAATATCACCCCCTTTACGGATTGAATCATCCGGATGATATAGTGCTCGGAGTACTGTTATTCTATCTCAACGCCCGTTATCTTTTTTGTGTCTCTCCTGACCCGTTAACATTGTTTGTCTTCTGCGGTACCGATAAAACGACACTGCGCGAATGTCCTACCACGGTTGCATTTCTGCACTGAATTCTCCGTGAGATCTCCATGTTGTAGAACTATGTTGGCCATACGGGTACATGACACTTCGTCGATCGTATTTTGAGTGCACATAATTATGTTGTACGATACAGGCCTGAGTGCCGCCCACTTGAGGATGACACTCGTGTGGTCTGACCCCCCTCTCTCTCTCTCTCTCTCTCTCTCTCTCTCTCTCTCTCTCTCTCTCTCTCTCTCTCTCTCTCTCTCTCTCTCTCTCTCTCTCTCTCTCTCTCTCTCTCTCTCTCTCCTCTCTCGTCTCTCTCTTTCTCTGTCTCTGTGTCTCTGTCTCTGTCTTTCTCTCTTTATACTCTCTCTCTCTCTCCCCCTCTGTCTCCCCCTGTCTTCTCTTTCTCCCCTCTCTCTCTCTCTCTCTCTCTCTCTCTCTCTCTCTCTCTCTCTCTCTCTCTCTCTCTCTCTCTCTCTCTCTCTCTCTCTCTGTCTTTCTGTGTCTCTGTCTCTGTCTTTCTCTCTTTATATCTCACTCTCTCTCTGTCTCCCCCTGTCTTTTTCTCTCTCTCCTCTCCCTCTCTCTCTCTCTCTCTCTCTCTCTCTCTCTCTCTCTCTCTCTCTCTCTCTCTCTCTCTCTCTCTCTCTCTGTGTCTTTCTGTGTCTCTGTCTCTGTCTTTCTCTCTTTATATCTCACTCTCTCTCTGTCTCCCCCTGTCTTTCTTTGCCCCTCTCTCTCTCTCTCTCTCTCTCTCTCTCTCTCTCTCTCTCTCTCTCTCTCTCTCTCTCTCTCTCTCTCTCTCTCTCTCTCTCTCTCTCTCTCTCTCTCTCTCTCTCTCTCTTCTCTCTCTCTCTCGCTCTCTGTGCACATTCGACGAACTGTCGCATTCGACGAAGTATCGTTCAACGAACTGTCGCCTCGACGAACACTCGTACGTCGACGAACTGTCGCGTCGACGAAGTGTCATTCAACGAACTGTCGTGTTGACGAAGTGTCGGACACCGGGCAATACACCTACGTACAGCCCCCTACCCCCCCCCCCCTTGTTTGGTTGGGAGCAGGGTACTCGTTTACCAACCAGGTAGGAAAAGAACAGAGTTGTCAGCTCTTGTTTTAACCACGACGCTCCAAAACTGTCTTCAACATTAAATCAAAATTCCTCTGTACAATTCTGAGAAAATCCTCTGTAAGCAGCAGCTGCAGTAACAACAACAACGACAAGAAAAGAATGCATGCTTAATTTTAAAAAAAATCCCAGTAATAAAAAATGTCGTGTTTTGCGTGACGAAGGAAAAACAAAATCTTGTTTGTGAAATATGTTTTAGGTAGCCCCATACCACTCCACCTCCTGAAAAAAAATCTCATTTAAAAACTCTTTTTTCCAATTTAAGTTAGGTTAGATAACACGCAACAGTCAACGGACAGACAGAGAAACTAGAGGTTCTTAGTGAAAGTAGAAACTGTTATATATGTGCATCGAAATGAGTGCCTTGAACTCAGTTTGGTCTTGTGATTCTAACTTTGGGTTTTTACAATATGAATGATCATTACAATCTATATGTATTGTTTCATTACGTATGTAATGTTTCAGTCATGAATCCGGCGTAAATATTCAAATCAATGTCTGTTATCGGTTCATCAGCACACATTATCAGGAATACTAATTCATCTATTCTCCCTGTCTGTGTCTGTCTGTTTGTTTGTCTTTATCTCGTTTTCTATCATCTGTCTCGTTTTGTCTGTCTGTCTCTCGTCTCGTTTTGTCTGTCTGTCGTTTTGTCTGTCTCGTTTTGTCTGTCATTCTCTCGTTTTGTCTGTCATTCTCGTTTTGTCTGTCTGTCGTATTTTGTCTGTCTCTCGTTTTGTCTGTCTGTCTGTCGTTCTCTCGTTTTGTCTGTCTGTCTCTCGTTTTGTCTGTCTGTCTGTCTCTGTCTGTCTTTTGTCTGTCTGTCTCTCGTTTTGTCTGTCTGTCTCTCGTTTTGTCTGTCTGTCTCTCGTTTTGTCTGTCTGTCTCGTTTTGTCTGTCTGTCTCTCGTTTTGTCTGTCTGTCTCTCGTTTTGTCTGTCATTCTCTCGTTTTGTCTGTCTGTCATTCTCTCGTTTTGTCTGTCATTCTCTCGTTTTGTCTGTCATTCTCTCGTTTTGTCTGTCATTTCTCTCGTCTCTCGTTTTTTGTCTGTCTGTCTGTCTCTCGTTTTGTCTGTCGTTTTGTCTGTCTGTCTGTTCTCTCGTCTGTCTTCTGTCGTTTTGTCTGTCTGTCTCTCGTTTTGTCTGTCATTCTCTCGCTTTGTCTGTTGTCTCTCTGTCATTCTCTCGTTTTGTCTGTCTCTCGTTTTGTCTGTCTGTCTCTCGTTTTGTCTGTCTGTCTCTCGTTTTGTCTGTCTGTCTGTTTTGTCTGTCTGTCTCTCGTTTTGTCTGTCTGTCTCTCGTTTTGTCTGTCTGTCTCTCGTTTTGTCGTCATTCTCTCGTTTTTTGTCTGTCTGTCTCTCGTTTTGTCTGTCTGTCTCGTTTTGTCTGTCTGTCGTCGTTTTGTCTGTCTGTCGTTTTGTCGTTTCTGTCTGTCTGTCTCTCGTTTTGTCTGCTGTTTTGTGTCTGTGTCTGTCTCGTTTGTGTCTGTCTCTCGTTTTGTCTGTCTGTCTCTCGTCTGTCTGTCTCTCGTGTTGTCTGTCTGTCTCCAGTTCTCTTTTTTATTTTAGCTGTTAATATTCTCTGTGTCTCTCTGCTTTCTCTCTACCCAGTTCTCTTTTTATTTTAGCTTAATATTATTCATGTGTTCATGAACTTAATTTTCTCATGTATTTCAGTCTGTCTACTCCCCCCCCCCCCCCCCCCCCCCGCCAGTATCTATCACATAAAGAAATCATAAGCTTTTCTGTAAACATTTGATGGAAAATAATCTTATGGTGTATTCCGTTATCTTGATTTGATAAGGGAAAAAACCCACGTTCTCGTTTATTGTTCAAACGCGTGTCCTTATAGTTTGATGTACTTTAGTGCATCACAGGCTGTGACCTTGTAAGGCCTAGGTTGTCGAAAACTAGTTCACAATACAGCTTTCTTTTTGCATGTCCGTCTGTCTGTTTCTTGTCTTTTTTGTCTGCCTTTTCTCTACTTGTGTGCTCTCTCTCTCTCTCTCTCTCTCTCTCTCTCTCTCTCTCTCTCTCTCTCTCTCTCTCTCTCTCTCTCTCTCTCTCTCTCTCTCTCTCTCTCTCTCTCCCTCTCTCTCTCCCTCTCTCTCTCTCTC
>CM065684.1:42962241-42967241 GCA_017654935.2 Phymorhynchus buccinoides | reverse complement strand
CACCAGAAAGACAGCCTTTTCAAGGATCAGAACACTCACTTTGCTCTGGTTTCCGATAAATCAAACCGTCAAAACGGCGATTCCTCCTTGGCGGAGTTGCCGGGGAGAGAAGCCCTTTTGGACGGGGTGGGTGGAGGCCACTCAGAGTGGGTGAAGCTTTTTTGTTCTTGTAGTGAAGTAAAATAAATAAAATTGGAGCTATTTCCTTTGTTGTGAACGAAACTCCTTTTCGTAAACTGTAAATAAAAAGGCTTGTATTGTGGAAAGTTCGTGATTTGGTCTAAGCGACTCAGGCGGCCATTCTTTCACTGAAATAATGTGACTTCCAGCACCTCCGCCAAGGAGGAATCGCCGATTTAACGGTTTGATTTCTAGGAAACCAGAGCAAAGTGAGTGTTGCGATCTCTGTAAAGGGCGTTTTCTTGGTGATTTGACGTGTTTCTTGCAAAAAGTCATCCGTCAGGGTGCCCCTTTAAGCGTTTTTATTTATTTATTGAAGTTGATCAAATACCCTAACAGCTTGCGCAAGCTATAAGCTATAACTTATGAGGGTCTTTGGTTTGATCTTGGGACATATCTGGCATAACATTGGCGCTCAATAGAACCCATAACAATGGTGAATACTTCACTTTATTTTATTTCGTCTTCAAGTTAGACTATGTGAAAAACGTAACACCATCAATATTGTAAGACATAATAATTAAAAGTCTAACATTGATTGTTAATATTCTTAATATTGGATATTCTGTAAGCTGTAGTAAAACTATTCTGCAAATTTTTCTTTAGATTGGCTAAGTTGTTTTTAGATGTGGCAGTTTAAGCACGATTACACACACTCACACACGCGCGCGCACGCGCACACACACACACACACGCACGGACACATACACACACGCGCGCGCGCGCACACACACACGCGCACACACACGCACTCAAACACACACAGACACACACACAAGCGCGCACGCACGCACACACACACACACACACACACACACACACACACACACACACACACACACACACACACACACACACACACACAGTCACTCACACACACACATATTCAGACAACTAACCTCGGTCCAATTTTAAAACCCCCTCTTGTCATTTCAAACACAACTGAGAGAAACTGTAAAAAAAAAAGCATGGTGAAGATGGGATCATCAACACGTGCTTAAATGAGTCACGATTTTGCAAAATGTCAATCATCCCCGGCCGATGACTGGGCGTATGTAGCGGTTGAAAAGACAGGGAGGAGTCCCCATTAACCCCTTTGTAACAACTTACTAACGGACATTAATCCTTGCGTCACCGGACATGAGCAGGAAGGACAGTCATCTTACTCACCAACCTCACTGTCCTATAGACAGGCCAAGGTCTGCTCACTTATTCATTACGGAAGTCACGCTGCAACGATTGCGTGTTATTAATTCGTCGATACTGAGTTGCTAAATGCATGGCAAAATGGTGTTCTGACGCGTAGCGTTCATTTGAGACTGATTGAGATTTAGCTAAAGTGTGTTAGTCCTGGACTAAAGAAAATCTTGGTTCATGCATAAGTGTCCAGCATCTGATCAACACCCTGCATGGACGACTCCTTGATTATCAAGTTCGGAACAATTTTTACCCATCTGCCGCATTCACATCCTTCGTGTTCCCCCCCCCCCCCTTCTTCCCCCACCCCTGGTCTTTCAAAATCCCCAGGATGCGCGTGCTATTGGGCCTTTTATTTTGAAGTCGTCCGCAGTTTCTACTAAGAATCTGGAACGTGTATGCCATATAGTCAGGTCTCCTACTTTGATATAATGAAGATCTGGGGAATTTAAGTTCGCGGTATGTTACTCATGTATAAGTTTTAAAAGCAAACACTGACTGTGCATTTGATTTCGCAAAGATATATCTCTACAACTGTACATTTCGCAATGGCTCCCCCCCACCTGCGTGCGCATCCAACGGAAGTGTCGCCATCTTAGTCAGATTTGTGTGTAAACAGCATCGATCTGGCATTTTTCAAACAAAGTTACAGACTAAGATGGCGGTCTCCCATAATATGGCACGCTCCTTGTGGCCGGATATGACGACACGTGGGTACCAGCCATAGGATTCCTGTTGCAGAATATTTTTTAATATTATTTCTTAAGCGGATGTTTTGAAAACAGAGCAGAGCAACACGCGTCATATATAAAAAAACACACCACCTTATGCATAAAAAAAACACCCTCTTGTAGGCTACGTGAGATTTGTTACGTTACTGCTCTTTCCTGTTTTGAACAGATTATGCGTTTTTGTGCCCTTTTCATTGAAAGGGATTAAAAAGACGATATAATTGATCATTCCTTGCATTCTGGCGATACTCTCTTAGCTCATCTGATGCTTCTTTTTCTGTTCCTTTTACATGGTTTATGAACTTATGGTTATGGAGTTCATGAACTTATGCTATTTTAGGTTGTTTTTAATCATTGTTTTATTCAATGGAATTAAAACAAAATGACAAGCCATGTACAGATACTTTCAGTGAGTTTCATCACAGCTGAAACTTTTAGAATATTAATCAAGAGATGGGAATTTGTTTTCTCACTAATTTTATTATGTTGCGTGTTAAGATTATTGTGTGGTATTCAGGTTGCACGTTTTTTAAAATCACGTCGCATTACGTTTTTTTAATTAAAAAAATAAATAAATACACACATCAGCAAAGACTAAGAGTATCTTTTCTTTGATAAAGCAATAGGCTACTTCCTTTAAAAGCATGGATGTTGAAACGAAATGACATAGCGCACGTCATATTTTGGACATGACTGAGACATGGTCCAGCCAATCTCCACTTCAGGCTGTTCATGACTATGCCTGTGTAAACAATGGTGATTGACACGTTTCAGTTTGAACACACACACTAACCCTCGCTTCAGAACTTAATTAAAGACCCACCAGATCACGTGTCAATATCACGGGTTTCACGTGTTTTCCCTCTTATAGCTGGTAACACACACACACACACACACACACACACCACCACCACACCACACCACACCACACCACCACACCACACCACACCACACACACACCACACACACCACACCACACCACACCACACACACCACACACACACACCACACCACACCACACCACACCACACCACACCACACCACACCACACCACACCACACCACACCACACCACACCACACCACACCACACCACACACACACACACACACACACACACACACACACACACACACACACACACACACACACACTGAAACATTTAATTTTCACATACAGACACAGATTCAGCCTAAACTCAAAGAGCCTTGCTATGGATTTTAATCTACCCCCTTTTCCTAAAAACTGAGAGACTCGTATCAAAGATGAAACAACAACAAAAGAAACTTGGCAAATAATTAGTCACTGCAGCAGAATGTCAACCTATTAAAACTGCCGCACCAGCGCTGCCGTCAACCCGATAATTATACAATACCAAAAAAATCAACCTGTTTGTCTTTTTTGTCTTGTTTTTGTTAGCTTTTTCTAAAAAAAATTACATTTCGCTTTGCGCTTGGCAAGCTAAGTAAGCACAATGGCAAAGATCGATGAGAGAGAAAGAAACGAAGCGTTTCGTTCATCCGTCAAGGTAAGGTGAAAAACCTTCCAGTCAAGCGAAGATGGATAATACACACAGGTCTGATTGTCGTCAGCATCGAGTTGAAAGACAAACTAGGTTGCTCGTTTCTGAAAGAAGAAGACTGGCGAGAAAAACAAAAAGGTAAAATAAAGTGTGTATACGCCTACGCACAAGATAGATATTATGTACTATTGGTAGCTATTTGTTGTTTTTCGTTGTCAGTTTTTGTCATTCTAATGTTGAAAGATCGAAAGTACTTTGCAACAGGAAATGGGTTTCCTTACTCTCTCTCTCTCTCTCTCTCTCTCTCTCTCTCTCTCTCTCTCTCTCTCTCTCTCTCTCTCTCTCTCTCTCTCTCTCTCTCTCTCTCTCTCTCTCTCTCTCTCTCTCTCTCTCTCTCTCTCTCTCTCTCTCTCTCTCTCTCTCTCTCTTTTTAGATTTCCCATTGTTACCCCTTCCCTCATGACATGGGCAGATGGCCTGGTCATTAAACAGTCACTGTTTAATGGCCAGGCCATCTGCCCATGTCATGAGGTTGTTCTCTCTCTCTCTCTCTCTCTCTCTCTCTCTCTCTCTCTCTCTCTCTCTCTCTCTCTCTCTCTCTCTCTCTCTCTCTCTCCCCTTATCCCCACTCTCTTTCTCTCCTCTGTCTCTGTGTGTGCAAGTGAGTGTATGTATCTGCGTGTGCGGGCGCTTGTGTTGTAATTATGACAGAGTCATGAAAGAGCGAAATGAGTTCCAATTACCATCGACTAATCTACTGTTGTGATTATTTAAAAAAATCTATATCAAATTCGGCTGAACAGTTCCAGAAGGAAGTTGATATTAAAAAAGAAAAGGTTAACTATCAATCATAGGTAAATTCGGTTAATCTTTTGTCTGTCTGTCTGTTTGTCTGTGTGTTTATCTGTCTGTCACAGTCTGTCTGTCTTGTCTGTTTGTCTCTCTCTCTCTCTCTCTCTCTCTCTCTCTCTCTCTCTCTCTCTCTCTCTCTCTCTCTCTCTCTCTCTCTCTCTCTCTCTCTCTCTCTCTCTCTCTCTCTCCCTCCATCTTTCTCTCTTTCTATGTTTGTCTGTCTGTCTCTCCTTATCATCTCTGCCTGTCATTATCTTTATTTCGGATATTGCTACATCAGTAGATTAGTTGGAAGAGTGTTTGTGTGGCTTACTAACTTCTTTTGTTGCTTCCGGTTTTGACATTTTGCTCCTCAATTGATCCTCGTTCATTCCCCTACCTCCCTTCTCCCTCTCCCTTTCCATGCGTGGGTGTTGATACGCGTGTACGTGTCAATACTATTTGACGCGAATCGAGAATGCATTAAGTCTTTTTATCGAGCCTTTTGGTTTTTTAAGGTTCGGGGAACTATTGTTTTTGT
>CM065684.1:42949741-42957241 GCA_017654935.2 Phymorhynchus buccinoides | reverse complement strand
ACGAGTAGTGTAAAGGTTATTATGACGAGTAGTGTAAAGGTTATTATGACGAGTAGTGTAAAGGTTATTATGACGAGTAGTGTAAAGGTTTTTATGACGAGTAGTGTAAAGGTTTTTATGACGAGTAGTGTAAAGGTTTTTATGACGAGTAGTGTAAAGGTTATTATGACGAGTAGTGTAAAGGTTATTATGACGAGTAGTGTAAAGGTTATTATGACGAGTAGTGTAAAGGTTATTATGACGAGTAGTGTAAAGGTTATTATGACGAGTAGTGTAAAGGTTATTATGACGAGTAGTGTAAAGGTTATTATGACGAGTAGTGTAAAGGTTATTATGACGAGTAGTGTAAAGTTTATTATGACGAGTAGTGTAAAGGTTATTATGACGAGTAGTGTAAAGGTTATTATGACGAGTAGTGTAAAGGTTATTATGACGAGTAGTGTAAAGGTTATTATGACGAGTAGTGTAAAGGTTATTATGACGAGTAGTGTAAAGGTTATTATGACGAGTAGTGTAAAGGTTATTATGACGAGTAGTGTAAAGGTTATTATGACGAGTAGTGTAAAGGTTATTATGACGAGTAGTGTAAAGGTTATTATGACGAGTAGTGTAAAGGTTATTATGACGAGTAGTGTAAAGGTTATTATGACGAGTAGTGTAAAGGTTATTATGACGAGTAGTGTAAAGGTTTATTATGACGAGTAGTGTAAAGGTTATTATGACGAGTAGTGTAAAGGTTATTATGACGAGTAGTGTAAAGGTTATTATGACGAGTAGTGTAAAGGTTATTATGACGAGTAGTGTAAAGGTTATTATGACGAGTAGTGTAAAGTTTATTATGACGAGTAGTGTAAAGGTTATTATGACGAGTAGTGTAAAGGTTATTATGACGAGTAGTGTAAAGGTTATTATGACGAGTAGTGTAAAGGTTATTATGACGAGTAGTGTAAAGGTTATTATGACGAGTAGTGTAAAGGTTATTATGACGAGTAGTGTAAAGGTTATTATGACGAGTAGTGTAAAGGTTATTATGACGAGTAGTGTAAAGGTTATTATGACGAGTAGTGTAAAGGTTATTATGACGAGTAGTGTAAAGGTTTATTATGACGAGTAGTGTAAAGGTTATTATGACGAGTAGTGTAAAGGTTTATTATGACGAGTAGTGTAAAGGTTATTATGACGAGTAGTGTAAAGTTTATTATGACGAGTAGTGTAAAGGTTATTATGACGAGTAGTGTAAAGGTTATTATGACGAGTAGTGTAAAGGTTATTATGACGAGTAGTGTAAAGGTTATTATGACGAGTAGTGTAAAGGTTATTATGACGAGTAGTGTAAAGGTTATTATGACGAGTAGTGTAAAGGTTTTTATGACGAGTAGTGTAAAGGTTATTATGACGAGTAGTGTAAAGGTTATTATGACGAGTAGTGTAAAGGTTATTATGACGAGTAGTGTAAAGGTTATTATGACGAGTAGTGTAAAGGTTTATTATGACGAGTAGTGTAAAGGTTATTATGACGAGTAGTGTAAAGGTTATTATGACGAGTAGTGTAAAGGTTATTATGACGAGTAGTGTAAAGGTTATTATGACGAGTAGTGTAAAGGTTATTATGACGAGTAGTGTAAAGGTTATTATGACGAGTAGTGTAAAGGTTATTATGACGAGTAGTGTAAAGGTTATTATGACGAGTAGTGTAAAGTTTATTATGACGAGTAGTGTAAAGGTTATTATGACGAGTAGTGTAAAGGTTATTATGACGAGTAGTGTAAAGGTTATTATGACGAGTAGTGTAAAGGTTATTATGACGAGTAGTGTAAAGGTTATTATGACGAGTAGTGTAAAGGTTATTATGACGAGTAGTGTAAAGGTTATTATGACGAGTAGTGTAAAGGTTATTATGACGAGTAGTGTAAAGGTTATTATGACGAGTAGTGTAAAGGTTATTATGACGAGTAGTGTAAAGGTTATTATGACGAGTAGTGTAAAGGTTATTATGACGAGTAGTGTAAAGGTTATTATGACGAGTAGTGTAAAGTTTATTATGACGAGTAGTGTAAAGGTTATTATGACGAGTAGTGTAAAGGTTATTATGACGAGTAGTGTAAAGGTTATTATGACGAGTAGTGTAAAGGTTATTATGACGAGTAGTGTAAAGGTTATTATGACGAGTAGTGTAAAGGTTATTATGACGAGTAGTGTAAAGGTTATTATGACGAGTAGTGTAAAGGTTATTATGACGAGTAGTGTAAAGGTTATTATGACGAGTAGTGTAAAGGTTATTATGACGAGTAGTGTAAAGGTTATTATGACGAGTAGTGTAAAGGTTATTATGACGAGTAGTGTAAAGGTTATTATGACGAGTAGTGTAAAGGTTATTATGACGAGTAGTGTAAAGGTTATTATGACGAGTAGTGTAAAGGTTATTATGACGAGTAGTGTAAAGGTTATTATGACGAGTAGTGTAAAGGTTATTATGACGAGTAGTGTAAAGGTTATTATGACGAGTAGTGTAAAGGTTATTATGACGAGTAGTGTAAAGGTTATTATGACGAGTAGTGTAAAGGTTATTATGACGAGTAGTGTAAAGGTTATTATGACGAGTAGTGTAAAGGTTTTTATGACGAGTAGTGTAAAGGTTATTATGACGAGTAGTGTAAAGGTTATTATGACGAGTAGTGTAAAGGTTATTATGACGAGTAGTGTAAAGGTTATTATGACGAGTAGTGTAAAGGTTTTTTGGGGGTATGGGTTTCTCCCCGTGGGGGATACCGGGAGGTCTTTCCCAAAAATAGTTCCTCCACCTTCTTGAAGTTCTGTGCTTGTAACTTCCTCTAATCTGCCACTCTCTTTGACTGCCTTTTCCCTTTGCTTATAGCATCTACTACTGCCTTTAAAAAAAACCTTGTCCAAATAGTGTTTCTCATTTGAACTCCTCCGAAATCGGAACGTGTCGGCTGTACGCAGCGGGGGAGACCAGTGAAAACTGAAAACCGGTCACTTACGTGCCATAATGGCCTGGGAACGCAGAAAAAGAAGGAGTATGGTTTCAAGCGCCTATGGAGCTGGTAACCTTCGCACGTGTTAGCTTATATTACCACTACTACCACCACAACCAACCAATAGAGCAAAAGGGAGAACAAAAAACCCCATGTCGAAGGCGTAGGAGTAATCGTATACAACTCTTGTGAATGAGCGAATGAGTCGTAGAGAAACTTGCTGCGCGCCGAAGAGCCTAGGCCTACCACCAAAAAGCCTGAATGTACAAAGAGCTGGCGCTCCGCAGCTGACTGAAGCCGGGTTTTTTTCCCCTCACTCCCACCCTTTCATCTACACTACAGCTGAGGATCATCGTTAACTCACTCACTGCCTACAACAACACTAACACTTTCCACCTTCCACATTTTCACCTTGCAGGTGGGAAGTGAGAAAGTTGGCTTAATTCTTTGCAAGGTTTGCAGGCTGCGAAGGTATCACTCTTTGTAACATTTAGGCTTTTTTTGTTACCACGCTCGTAAGTGTCTAGTTTCCTTTTCCCGCTAGACTAGACTAGACTATATTGGCCTAGTAAAGGCAGTCAGTTCGTCATTCACCGTGACAGTCGCAAGAAGTTCAAATGCGTGGTGGTCTGTCTGTGCTGACCTCTCGTGCGAGGTGAAAGGTCAACGGGGTTAGGCCTCGAGGGCGAGCAAAGGGTCAGGCATGTCCAAGAAATGGTTGATCCGTCGTATGCCTGTCAAGACGAGATGGTGGTGAGTAAGCTAATATAATAGGGTGGGTGGGATGTGATGTGACGAGGCTTGATCGCTTTATTATTGGTCGTGTGTGTGTGTGTGTGTGTGTGTGTGTGTGTGTGTGTGCGTGTGCGTGCGCGTGCGTGAGTGCGTGTGCGCGTGCGTGCGTGCGTGCGTGTGCGTGCGTGTGTGTGTGTGTGTGTGTGTGTGTGTGTGTGTGTGTGTGTGTGTGTGTGTGTGTGTTTGACTGTTAATTTAATGTAAAAGACATTAAGTTAGAGATTCATTCGTTCATTCATTCTGCATTCACCCGTAGGGGTGCACTTGTATTTTGAAGTGTGCGGATAATGTGTGCATGCGTTCCTGTACGTGCACGCGTGTGTTCAAGTGCGTATTATTTCTAGGGGTATTGCCTAAGAGGAATAAAGAAGGGTGATAACACGTTTAGGCAATTACCCCTAAAATGTTATCACCCTTCTTTATTCCTCTTATGATAACACGTTTAGGCAATTAACCCTAAAGTGTTATCACCCTTCTTTATTCCTCTTATGATAACACGTTTAGGCAATTAGCCCTAAAGTGTTATCACCATTCTTTATTCCTCTTATGATAACACGTTTAGGCAATTAGCCCTAAAGTGTTATCACCATTCTTTTTCCTCTTATGATAACACGTTTAGGCAATTAGCCCTAAAGTGTTATCACCATTCTTTATTCCTCTTATGATAACACGTTTAGGCAATTAGCCCTAAAGTGTTATCACCCTTCTTTATTCCTCTTATGATAACACGTTTAGGCAATTAGCCCTAAAGTGTTATCACCATTCTTTATTCCTCTTATGATAACACGTTTAGGCAATTAACCCTCGTATTTTGTTGTGTTCAAGTGCATATTATTTGTTGTGTTCAAGTGCATATTATTTGTATATGTCCTGTTGAACTTAATACAAATAAGCCAAGTGCATATTTTTTGTTGTGTTCAAGTGCATATTGTTTGTTGCGTTCAAGTGCATATTAATCGTTGTGTTCAAGTGCATATTGTTTGTTGTGTTCAAGTGCATATTATTTGTTGCGTTCAAGTGCATATTGTTTGTTGTGTTCAAGTGCATATTATTTGTTGCGTTCAAGTGCATATTATTTGTTGTGTTCAAGTGCATATTATTTGTTGCGTTCAAGTGCATATTATTTGTTGTGTTCAAGTGCATATTGTTTGTTGTGTTCAAGTGCATATTATTTGTTGTGTTCAAGTGCATATTGTTTGTTGTGTTCAAGTGCATATTATTTGTTGTTGTTCAAGTGCATATTATTTGTTGTGTTCAAGTGCATATTATTTGTTGTGTTCAAGTGCATATTATTTGTTGTGTTCAAGTGCATATATTTTGTTGTGTTCAAGTGCATATTATTTGTTGCGTTCAAGTGCATATTATTTGTTGTGTTCAAGTGCATATTATTTGTTGTGTTCAAGTGCATATTATTTGTTGTGTTCAAGTGCATATTGTTTGTTGTGTTCAAGTGCATATTATTTGTTGTGTTCAAGTGCATATTATTTGTTGCGTTCAAGTGCATATTATTTGTTGTGTTCAAGTGCATATTATTTGTTGTGTTCAAGTGCATATTATTTGTTGCGTTCAAGTGCATATTGTTTGTTGTGTTCAAGTGCATATTATTTGTTGCGTTCAAGTGCATATTATTTGTTGTGTTCAAGTGCATATTATTTGTTGTGTTCAAGTGCATATTATTTGTTGCGTTCAAGTGCATATTATTTGTTGTGTTCAAGTGCATATTATTTGTTGTGTTCAAGTGCATATTATTTGTTGCGTTCAAGTGCATATTATTTGTTGTGTTCAAGTGCATATTATTTGTTGTGTTCAAGTGCATATTATTTGTTGTGTTCAAGTGCATATTATTTGTTGCGTTCAAGTGCATACTGGGTGTTGTGTCCAAGTGCATATTATTTGTTGTGTTCAAGTGCATATTATTTGTTGTGTTCAAGTGCATATTATTTGTTGCGTTCAAGTGCATACTGGGTGTTGTGTCCAAGTGCATATTATTTGTTGTGTTCAAGTGCATATTATTTGTTGCGTTCAAGTGCATACTGGGTGTTGTGTCCAAGTGCATATTATTTGTTGTGTTCAAGTGCATATTATTTGGCGTGGTTCTTTTTCTTCTGACAATTCCAAACAAAATAGCAATTTTTAATATATTTTTGGTCTCTCTCACTTTCTGATATTTAGATGCTCCAATAAAGAATCGAACGCACGAATGTGTACAATTGTTGTGCTGTTACATTTTTTAAAAATCCCATATGTGTATTATACAGTGTGGCCCACGAACATTTCTACAAAAAATAGATGATAGCATGTCACGAGTGAAGCACGTTTAATTGCAGTTTACCATACACATTCCTTTCTCAGATTTTTGTTGGTCTCGCACAAGATTGACGATTGACATGAAGTGACATTCATCAACGCCTCTCCCAGTCTCTGTCTGTCTGTCTCTGTATCTCTCTCCCTGTGTGTGTGTGTGTGTGTGCGTGCGTGCGTGCGCGCGCAGACGTGTGTGTTATGCATGTGTGTGAGTGTGTATGTGAGAGCCTCAGAAAGAAAGATAGTTCGCGCGTATGTATGTGTCAGTGTTTGTGCGTGCGTGTGCGTGTGTGTGTGCATCAGTGCACGCGCCTGTACGTGCACGTGCGTAGGAAAGCATGTGCAGTGACACTCTTGCATTATCCATAGTACAGTAAGTATTGAAGTATTATTTTTAAAAATGCCCTTGAGGGGAAGAAAGTGGTAGGGGTGGGCCGGGGGTAGGGATGGAGGTGGTATGTGTGTGTGTGTGTGTGTGTGTGTGTGTGTGTGTGTGTGTGTGTGTGCGTGTGCGTGTGTGTTGTCGTGCGTGCACACGTGCGTGCGTGTGTGCGTGCGTGCGCGCGCGCGCGCGTGTGTGTGTGTTCTTGTGTGTGTGTGTGTGTGTGTGTGAATCATGAGAACTTTGAACACATGTTAGTGGTTGAAAAAAGCACCGCAGCTGGCGGGGGGTTTGTGATGGTAGAACTAGATAAGCGATTTCAATTCTGGCGGTGGTTATGAACACTTCCTGTGTGCCTGCTACCATAGTCTGTGCTGCTACGCTGCTGTGTGGGGTCGTGTAGGCCTGTGTCTACTAATGATTCCAGAAGTGAACCACCCCCACTGCTAGCTAGTGCCTTGTGGGGCACTGACCCTGTCGCCAGCCACACAGGGTACATCTCGACAGTCCGACGTGTCAGTAGATCGACAATGCCACGTTGATTGTCGGACCAACGACACGTCGGGTTATTGAATGTCGGACCAGAGACACGTCGGGTTATTGATTGTCGGACCAATGACACGTCGGGTTATTGATTGTCGGACCAATGACACGTCGGGTTATTGATTGTCGGACCAATGACACATCGAGTTATTGATTGTCGGACCAATGATACGTCGGGTTATTGACATAACGGACCAATAACACGTCAGATTATTGATTGTCGGACCAATGACACGTCGGGTTATTGACTTGTCGGACCAATGACACGTCGGGTTATTGATTGTCGGACCAATGACACGTCGGGTTATTGATTGTCGGACCAATGACACGTCGGGTTATTGATTGTCGGACCAATGACACGTCGGGTTATTGAATGTCGGACCAATGACACGTCGAGTTATTGAATGTCGGACCAATGACACGTCGGTTATTGAATGTCGGACCAATGACACGTGGTTATTGAATGTCGGACCAATGACA
>CM065684.1:42919741-42937241 GCA_017654935.2 Phymorhynchus buccinoides | reverse complement strand
AAATTCGCAGGCTTGTTCAAGTCGCAGAATCCGAGACCAGCAGTTCAAGGGGAGCGAATCTATGTTAGGCCATCAGGAGGCAACCAACCGAGGAGACACTGCACTGCTGCTGAGTCACTTCGGTGGAGTTCAGCGGAGCCTGTTCAGGACACCACCTACTAAGGCCCCTACTGACGACACTATTCTCTTAGTGGCGGAGCCAGCGTGAGTGAGGTCCTCCTCTGAGGGCGCCACCACGACCGTCCACCGACAGCTCCCCAGAACACACTGATCCCCATGACTTTGACCCGAACGCACCAAGGCATAGACTGGATTGGAAACCGAAACTGAGGTCACCATGAGAGCAGGGCATGCAAAGCCACATAATTTGAGACATTGTTTTCTTCTTTTTAATGATTGATGGAAATGAGGCGGATGACAACGATGATGATGATGATGCTATGGAGTTCCGTATCGGTCTGAGACTGCATGACAGGGCTGTATTCTACGCTTTCTTTCATAATGATATCCGGCCCGCCGTTAACCAGGCCCGAGAACTACAGACACCTGCAGTGTTGGTCTTGAAATTAGAGTTAAGTTAAGCGGATGAAGTTCGACTATGTGGTTTCAGTCTTCCCATTGAACCCATAGCCACTCACTCTGGGTAGGAGTCGGTCCAGGACCGAACAAAACCTCGCCTCTGATGGGATACGAACCCAAGACCTCCCAGCCAGTAGTCCGAGACGCTAACCACTACATCACGGCGGATGGTCCTCTCTGTCTTCTGGTTATTCAGTGAATAAACCAATCAATCATAATTATGTGTTACATATATTATCACAATTCTTTATGTTTCTTGACATAGCTGCATAATAATAATAATAATAATAAACGGATATTTATATAGCGCTTTTTATCGAGCACAAAGCGCTTTACAATCAGTATTGAAACACTCACACACGCACACACACGCACAACAGACACACACGCAAAACAGACATACACGCACGTACGTGCACGCACGAGAGTGAACGCGTTCTTGCACACAGACATACACACACATACCCACACACATTTCATCAAACACATAGAAAACACATTCTCACTGAAACGCACACAAACTTACTCAAACATACACTTGTACAAACACGCGCACACCAGTATAACGTGTCAAAGTTTGGTTTTCAGTCATCTAATTGACATTATTCCTTTTCCTTTCACACGGTCATTGTTTTTACGGTTTTATACCCCATCGGCACTTGGCCTAATGAGAGCAAATGACACGACGACGGTTATAAGGTGTTGCTTGAAGGAGAGGGAGGGGGCAAAGGGAGAGGGGAAGAAGGAGGGAGGGGTGAGGTTACACAGAGGGCGTGACCGTTCCGAGGCCCCCGTCAGCTCATAACTGTCATGTGACCAGTTCTCAACGCCGCCATTCCTTTCCCTTGTTCGTTAATTTATTTCCCCGCTTCTATTCCCTTCTTCTTTTTTCCCTGTCACACTCAGGACAGATGGAGAAGACATCTTTCCTTGTTGTTACTTCTGTGCCGCAGTGTTTTGCTGCGTTGCCTGCGTTTTCTGTCTGTCTGTCTCTCTTCGTCGCTGTTTTTCTGTCTCTTGTCTCTCTCTCTCTGTCTTCGTCTCTCAACCCCAACTTCCCTGTATACGATATAAATATGACGGTCTATTGTTTTAAACGACTGTAATTGAATTTGAATAGTTTAGACAAGTACAGAACAAGGTATGTATTTATATGAAATCAACATTTAGTTGTCTCGTCATTTTGCTTTCCATTCCTTTTTCCTCTTTCTTTTATTGTTAAATTTATGTTGGTGGATACATTTTCATAGAATCACATACAATCAAGCATGAAAGTAAGGGGAATGAACTCCCCCTTATTCATTTCACTATGTCCTCTCTCTTAGCCTCACTATTGCATATTTACAATCAAGCATGTTTTTGTGGACTATAATGTAACTACACACTTCAGCCTCTGGACTAGTAATACATGAGGACAAACAGAATGAATGAAAATCTGCTTAACGTCCTCCGTTCTGGAACAGACACATGGGACATTAGCATATATAAAGATGGTGGGAACGATCCTGGAGGCAATGCCCGGAGGCAGTGCAACACCAGGAAAGTCCCACATTTTTAACAATACAGATGTAATAGCCTAGAGGACAAACAGAAGTGATACGAAAGGGGGAGATGTGACTTGTTGTGAAGCTTTTAGCAGGTGTAGTTGTCATAATAACATTCTGTTCGGTTTGGTGGTTTTTTTTCTTTTGGTTGGTGAGTTCCTGTGGTTTGATTTTCCTTTCAATTAGTTATCTAGGGACACATTATGTTGTTGCTGTTGTTGTTGTCGTACCCTGGCTGAAAGACACCAGGGATCATCCCAACAACCGGAGCACTTGAACACTATGGTACAAATGCATCAGCTAGGGATAAAACAAATTACGTGTGTGACCGTTTTTGATAACCCCGCCACGTGGGCAGCCACACTCCGACTGCGAAGGATTTTACCGATGATGTTATGCTAGTAGCTTGCCATGGCTAAAGACAACCCCCGCATAGTTATGCAGAACATAACAACATTTTGATGTAACCTTGTGTTAGCGCATGCCAATTGGTCTGACACAGCTCGCCTTATGAAAACTGAGGCGGATACAATATGTAAATTTCCGTCATTTCAACTCGGATCCTATACAGTTTCTTAACTCCATCCCCATCCGCGCTCTTTTACTCCCTCACCTTGCAAAACGACACCCATCCCTCCCACACACACACACTCCCCGAACCCTCCCAAACTTCGTTTTTTTTCTCCTTCTTCTTCCTCCATTTAAACCAAAGACTGAGCAAACTTCCTTTTCAAGGAACAAGCTTGTTTCTATCCCAGGCGCGTTGACGTGGCAGCGTAATCTGGCTGGCTGTCAGACCGTGGACCCAACACTGAGCGAGGCTGTTATGTGACGTGGCGGGAAGCAGAGGTTCTGTCGGGTGCCAGACCAGACCCCGCGGAAAGCCGGTTAGGCAACCGCTTGTCACTTGCTTTATCCCAGCACTTTACTGGGTCCACAAGCGGTGCGAGGCCCCGTTAACCCGCTTGTTTAGCGAGAAGGGGCCTCCCTCCAAATGAAGTGACACTCGCCTGATGAGAAGGGGTCGCTTCCCGCCAAGGACTCCCTGTCGGAAGCCCCAAGCCCCCACCAAAAGAACGGAGGGAGTGGGGCGGGCAGGAAATTCAGTTAACCCCAGTTGGCACACTTTGCTGGACCTAATTGCTTTTAGGGGCCGATAACTATTGATGACACAGAGTGATTTAATCAGGCTTGGGCCAAGATCTTCCCTGTGGTTTTTTTCTTCTCTCTCTCTCTTCCCTTCCTCCCTTCTTCCCTTTCAGCACTCTAAGGGACGTCTGTCCCCTGGGAAGGGGAAAGGGAAGGGGAGGAGGGGTAGGGAGGGCAGAACCGGGAGGCGTGGAAGGGTGCCCCGAACCAATCTGCCACATTGTGGAGCGAATCGGTTTATCAACATACAAACTATCTGAATAATCGGATTGCTCAATTATTGAAATGGAGTGGAAATCAATTAGGGCGGTGTAAGAAACATACTAATCCAATGAGGGCTGGGATAATGAAGAGGGCCGGAGGGGGGAGGGAGAGAGAGAGAAGGGGCCCGGTAGTGAGGCTGCTAGAAGCGGCAAGACAGGCAACAGAGGCGGCAAAGAAGCGGCAAAGATTGCTGTCATTAAAGGGGGCCTAATGTCCCGCATTAATCAGGGCTAAGGGTGAAATTGTTTTCATCACCCCTCCCCTGACTTCTTCCACCCTGTCCTGTGATGATGGTGGTAATGCTAACTCCTCAGGTGCCGTCATCTCAACCCCCACCCCAACAACACCAACAACACAGCATTAGATGTAACAAACAGACCAAGGTTGGGTAAAGGGGTGAGAGTATTAGTTTAGGGAACAGTACCTGGGGGTTAGTAGCTGTTGGGGGTGGGGGAGGGGTTGCTAGTTGGAAGGGAGACGAGGGTTAGAGGGGTGGAAATGAAGTGTCAAAGGCTTGCTCCTGTCACTCAGTCACTGGAAGCGGAGACACGGTGTTGTTGGGGTTGTTTTGTTGTTGTTGTGTTGTTTGTGGGGTGATGATGATGTAGCTGTCTGTGGGGAATGTCGTGTGCTGAGGTGTCAGCTATGAGTGGCCCCATGTGTGTCGGTGTGTTCCTGGCATGTTCTGTGCGCCACTCGTGGTGAGTTCATAGCTCGTGGTATGATTGTAAACTTCGACCAGTACACAAATAATCACACCGACTGTTCTGCAGTGTTTGATGAATGCTACCGATTGTGGACTTTGGTTAGATCGATAGATAGATAGATAGATAGATAGATAGATAGATAGATAGATAGATAGATATCAGAACATTAAAAAAAGAAAACACAAGTAGAAATAACTGAAAAAGGTTCATTTATTAAAAGCAGATATGTCGAGCTATGTGCTCTGTGTCCATGCTGGTCTCCAAATGCCAGTACAAAGTCACATATTGACGACTGCTCTTTGTCCATGCTAGTCTCCAAATGCCAGTACAAAGTCACATATTGACGACTGCTCTCTGTCCATGCTAGTCTCCAAATGCCAGTACAAAGTCACATATGTAGGCCTACCAAGAATTACAATGATTAAAATTCAGAGAAGCAATACAAATATTTAAAAGATTCACATTAGTGGCAAACTGTGAATGTTGCACGCACAACATAATAAAATCAGTTCACGTGATTCTCACCTCACACGGCGCACTATCCCCACCACAATAGATAGATAGATAGATAGATAGAGAGATAGAGAGAGAGAGAGAGAGAGAGAGAGAGAGAGAGAGAGAGAGAGAGAGAGAGAGAGAGAGAGAGAGAGAGAGAAACTTAGAATAAATGAAAGTTGTAATATATTCATGAGAGAGAGAGAGAGAGGGGGGGGGGGGGGGGGGGGGGGAGGGGGGGGGCGGGGGGGGAGGAAACAGACAGGACAGACAGACAGAAACGCATGCAGACAGTCTGTTTTACATATGGCGACATGGAGACAGGCATTCTATTTATCTCTGTATTTCATTTTACCTATATTATATTTCTACCTTGTATTGTTCTTTAATATATTGGCATTTTGTTTGTTTGTTTTTGGTTGGGTCTGCTCCCAAGTGTGTCTTCTTTCTTAAATTCTAGAGCATTCTGAATCCTGAATGTTAAAGTTTAGAATGGTTGATGACTGACATTGTTAGAATAAAGTTCAATGCAACGTTTGTCCGCAACTAAACCATTCATATAAAAGGTGGTCGAAACGAGAGAATTCAACAACTATATGTACTTTTTCGTAACACTGCTCGAATCTATACATACTTGCTCGACATTGGAGTGATTCAGGTTCTGAGTGTGCGAAAAAAAGGGTTAGTAAAATCTAAAGGAAACTAAGGTAGAAAATAATAGCTTTCAAAAACAAGCATAAAGGAAAAGAAAAGAAAAATAACGCTTCAAGTATTCAAACTTTCCATCCCATACTCTCTGTCCTCTAAATGTCTGCTGATTTACACGCATATGACTGACTTTATGAATCGGGTCTTTTTTTTTAGTATATTAGTACCTCCAGGATCGCCCCACTGTCTTTATATATACAAATGTCCCATATTATATACGCTTGAAAGTTCGCTGCAAGCTAACACAATAGGGCCTGAAGAAAAGTGTGTAAGACGCTTGAAAATTCACTGTAAGCTAACACAATAGGGCCTGAAGAACAGTGTGTAAGACGCTTGAAAGTTCGCTGCAAACTAACACAATAGGGCCTGAAGAACTGTGTGTAAGACGCTTGAAAATTCGCTGCAAACTAACACAATAGGGCCTGAAGAAAGGTGTGTAAGACGCTTGAAAATTCGCTGCAAACTAGAATATGGGCGTTTGTGTTCTTTATTGTCTTGTATATTATGTACCTGTAGCAGGTCGGAGGAGGTTAAATACATTTTCTTTTTCTGACTTTATGAAACATCTAGGATTCCTGGATAGGATACATTTTGCGCAGTAAGTATGACTCCACTGTACATTTTATGTCACGAGTGTTTGTGTACGGTATTTTTGTAACATCAAATCTCGTCTCTTTCTGAACAAAAATCATGATTGGAACATAATTATAATCTGGATAGGTTTTATTTTTAGCCTTTGACCTTGTTGAAAAATGAGAGAATGGAATAATGAGCTGAGAATGGGAGCGGGAAGGGGTTAAGGAGGCGTACATCGTATGTCTTCAACTGTATTTAAATCGATCACACGACGTAATTATGGTCCAAAGACAAGTGCTAACGCCACAAATGCTTAGACAACTTAATTATGCTCACTCAACCATTAATAACGACACCCTTATTAATGGGGAATGGACATAAAATCTCAGCACAAAATATTTAATGATTTGATATCTCCAACATATCATTAGAAAGGGGCAGCGTCCAACGTAACGTACCAATGGAAAGGGACAGTGTCCAACGTAACGTACCAATGGAAAGGGACAGCGTCCAACGTAACTTACCAATGGAAAGGGACAGTGTCCAACGCAACACAGCAATAGAAAGGGACAGTGTCCAACGTAACGTACCAATGGAAAGGGACAGTGTCCAACGTAACGTACCAATGGAAAGGGACAGTGTCCAACGTAACGTACCAATGGAAAGGACAGTTTCCAACGTAACGTACCAATGGAAAGGGACAGTGTCCAACGTAACGTACCAATGGAAAGGGACAGTGTCCAACGTAACGTACCAATGGAAAGGGACAGTGTCCAACGTAACGTACCAATGGAAAGGGACAGTGTCCAACGTAACGTACCAATGGAAAGGGACAGTGTCCAACGTAACGTACCAATGAAAACGTAACGTACCAATGGAAAGGGACAGTGTCCAACGTAACGTACCAATGGAAAGGACAGTGTCCAACGTAACGTACCAATGGAAAGGGACAGTGGAAAGGGACAGTCCAACGTAACGTACCAATGGAAAGGGACAGTGTCCAACGTAACGTACCAATGGAAAGGGACAGTGTCCAACGTAACGTACCAATGGAAAGGGACAGTGTCCAACGTAACGTACCAATGGAAAGGGACAGTGTCCAACGTAACGTACCAATGGAAAGGGACAGTGTCCAACGTAACGTACCAATGGAAAGGGACAGTGTCCAACGTAACGTACCAATGGAAAGGGACATCCAACGTAACGTACCAATGGAAAGGGACAGTGTCCAACGTAACGTACCAATGGAAAGGGACAGTGTCCAACGTAACGTACCAATGGAAAGGGACAGTGTCCAACGTAACGTACCAATGGAAATGTACAGTGTCCAACGTAACGTACCAATGGAAAGGGACAGTGTCCAACAATGGAAAGGGACAGTTTCCAACGTAACGTACCAATGGAAAACAGTGTCCAACGTAACGTACCAATGGAAAGGGACAGTGTCCAACGTAACGTACCAATGGAAAGGGACAGTGTCCAACGTAACGTACCAATGGAAAGGGACAGTGTCCAACGTAACGTACCAATGGAAAGGGACAGTGTCCAACGTAACGTACCAATGGAAAGGGACAGTGTCCAACGTAACACATCCAATAGAAAGGGACAGTGTCCAACGTAACGTACCAATGGAAAGGGACAGTGTCCAACGTAACATAGCAATAGAAAGGGACAGTGTCCAACGTAACGTACCAATGGAAAGGGACAGTGTCCAACGTAAGGGACAGTGTAGCAATGGAAAGGGACAGGAAAGGGACAGTGTCCAACGTAACGTACCAATGGAAAGGGACAGTGTCCAACGTAACGTACCAATAGTGTCCAATGGAAAGGGACAGTGTCCAACGTAACATAGCAATAGAAAGGGACAGTGTCCAACGTAACGTACCAATGGAAAGGGACAGTGTCCAACGTAACGTACCAATGGAAAGGGACGTACCAATGAGAAAGGGAGTGTCCAACGTAACGTACCAATGGAAAGGGACAGTGTCCAACGTAACGTAGCAATGGAAACGGACAGTGTCCAACGTAACATACCAATGGAAAGGGACAGTGTCCAACGTAACGTACCAAATGGAAATGTACAATGTCCAACGTAACGTACCAATGGAAAGGAACAGTGTCCAACGTAACGTACCAATGGAAAGGGACAGTGTCCAACGTAACGTACCAATGGAAAGGGACAGTGTCCAACGTAACGTACCAATGGAAAGGGACAGTGTCCAACGTAACGTACCAATGGAAAGGGACAGTGTCCAACGCAACGTACCAATGGAAAGGGACAGTGTCCAACGTAACGTACCAATGGAAAGGGACAGTGTCCAACGCAACACAGCAATAGAAAGGGACAGTGTCCAACGATTTTGAAAAGGATAGTGTTGCACGTATTGTACATAGCACGAACAGGGGCAGAATCTATTGTAACCTAACTTTAAAAATTGAGGCACTGTCTATCCTGACAAAACTTAGGAAACAGGCAGTGTCAAAAGTGACGCAGCATTAAAAAGGAGCACTGTCCAACTGAGAGTGCGGGCATCGTTGTCAAGGTACCAGGGTTAAATATGAGTTTTTAAAAGTTTGTTTAAAAAAAAATTGTGTTTGGATCAGTTGTCTAGGTTCTATATCATCTGACAATTAAATTCCAATACACACAAACACAGATAAACTTAGCCTTCTTCCGGTTCAATTAGAAAAGTGTGTACTAATGGGAATTGAACAATTGCAATGGAATATTCTGGCTTCACTTTTATTGGACAATACCACACGTGCACCAAATTACGGAAATCGTTATATTTTGAACATTTCCACTATATATGATTAGAAACTAACTTGTCTCTGTCTTTATCTCCCTTTCCATCCCTGTTTCTGTCAAGTTTCTGTCTTCCTTTCTTTCTTTGCCCGTTTCTTGTCGTTAACCTTTCCGAATCCTTCCACACTGAACCCGCCACGAGCAAAGAAATGAGTTCATTTCATTATAATATATCGTCCATCAAACAAAGTTTGTCCCCACTCGGACAGATCGGTAACGAAGTTATCGCCAACCTGGAGATGTCGCATTGCCGCCAGACTAACCGTCAAACTCCAAGATGGAGGACCCTGCATGCCCCCCCCCCCTCTCTCCCCCGTCCCCCCCCCCCCCCCCCCCCCACACTCTGTCCCGCAGTTCTGCCAGCCATCTTTGCTCGCTCCTCTTCGCTTCACTTCTTTGCTGTCGTAGAAGAAATGACTTCAGGGCCCGAGTAGAGGAGAGTGGTAGGGGGAGCCGCGCCGCGGCCTTTCAACGGGAGCATCAACCACCCACCCGGTGCAAAGTGGGCCAACTGATTAAACAGCAAATCCCGCCAATATGGCCGTCATCCATCAAATTTCTCTCTGCGCCAAAGCCCCACTTGATTTGGTCGGCCAGAGTCCATTGGCGGGAAATTTATTCATGGGCGGCTTTTGAGAGTCTCGGCCGCGCGGCGTGTGACGGGGGAAGAGCCAGGACATCTATCTCTGTCACCTCGGTCAAGAGCTGAGGGGGGTCCCTGGAACTCGGCGCAGACGCCCTTCTCCCCTACCTCGCCCAGTTCTTCCCACTATCTTCTTCTGGCACTTTTCGGATGCTACGCTTTCTTCTTCTTTTTCTTCTTCTTCTTCTTCTTCTTCTTCTTCTTCTTCTTCTTCTTCTTCTTCTTCTTTCTTTTTTTCTTTCTTCTTCTTCTTCTTCTTTCTTCTTCTTCTTCTTCTTCTTCTTCTTCGGCCGTGTACGCACATAAGCGGATATTCCATGCGGAAACCCGTGCGCAATCCATAAATAAGCGAAACATGGAAGGGAAAAGATTTGCGCACGTGTCCGAATTCCCCCTATATGCATAAACGTTTATCCTTCTTTCTTCCATTTATTTAGGGGTTTCCGTACGGAACCTACGCGTCTAATGTAAACCCGGCCTTCCTCTTCTTCTTTTTGTTTTTCTCCGCATCTGGCGGGACAGAACCGTGAGCACATTTAAGGAGGAGGTTCCCACTTAATAGAAGCGGTAGTACTTGCTCCTCCAGAAGTCAAGTTCCCCCCACCCCCCACCCCGATCTCTTTGAAAGGAGACTCAGTAGAGGACGGGAAAGAGGGGGCGAAATGAAATATGTGAGAAATCCAATTTCTATTAGAAAACTACCCTTTAAAGCAAATTGAGTGAAAAGATAAAGAACGGAAAAAGGGAGAAGAACAAGATGGATTTCTTTTTCCTTTCTTTGTTTTTTTTCAGTTGAAAACTGTTCAATCTTTTGTGAGAGCATGATGAAGAGGTAGATAGATAGCCCACATCAATTAAGATCTCAGTACACTTTAGCATTTCTCACTCTTTCCCCATGGCAACACAGTGATATGCCAGTCATAAGATTACTCGCATATCACCATGTCGCCATAGGGAAAGAGTAAAAAACCCAGTTATTGTGTATTGAGACCATTAACATTCCTGACACAACAAAAGTAGATGACTTACGTAGTTAAACCTGTACTTTCCCCGCCACCTGCAGGGTTGTCAGAACCACCAAGCAATGATGTTCATAGTACTACGAGCACTGTAATGCACTACATCATTCTGTCTGTGCAGCAGCCTTGGGTCCACGGACACATCGCTTAACAAGCAGGAGTAACCAAGAGCAGACATGGAGAGTTACAATGTCGTTAGGTAGAGTCATTTTTTTCGGCTAGGGGACCATTAACCTTCTTTATTCATTCTGTTATAATAATACCCTCTGGCTTTTTTTCTTCATATAAGAGTGATTTGTACTTTTTGGCACAGAACATTTCGATATATTATGTACTCCAGTGTCCTTTCTAAAGGTGTCTTCAAAACCAGAAGCGTTGCCGTTTCTTTACAATGCTGAATTGAATTAGGTGGCGGCTGTGGATATACGTGCGCAAGCATACATGACTATGCATGCTTTCGTGTGTGTGTCTGTGTGTGTGCGTGCGCTCACGCATGTGTGTGTGTGTGTGTGTGTGTGTGTGTGTGTGTGTGTGTGTGTGAATACGTAGGCCCAATACTTTTATTGTGTGTCAGGTATTCAAGGGTAGGAGAGAGACATGGTGGTGAAGGTTTGACACATCATTGTATGATAGCCTGTCACACAAACGTAAGGGTAACATGTTATGCAGGTGGGCGTCGTTACACGTTGTAACACGGCTGTCCCTTAATCTTGTCCTTTAGTTCTGGAAGGTGGTGGGTCATGTCCAGGATCATCTCGGTATTAACAGAATGACAAGAAATTCAGACTATGGAACCATTGACTCTGAAACCTTTGAGTCATTTGTATGCAAATTTGGGCGCCGTGTGAATACTTACACTCTACAAGCATTTTCAGCTGTGAATAAAGTAGCTGGTCGTCAGGTGCTCGTAAGATTTTTGTTTTTTTTTTATTGCTTGATGTCCTTTGTGTAATTGTCATGTCCGCCGTAAAGGAAGGTATTCTTTTTATATGTATAGCATTCTGTCGTTCTTACAACACTAAACACTAACAACCTGAACAAACAACAGCAATAACAACGACAACAAAAACAGCATCAACAACAACAACAGGTATTTAATATAAAGCAGATTGCACATGCTTGAATCCCAAGATGTCTGGTTTGCTCAGACTAGCTGACTGTCCAAAAAAAGATGCAATTTAATTTAAATTAATGGCTAATGGCTGACTGACTTTTCCGCTCGCTTTTTGTGTGTGTGTGTGTTGCAAATCCCCCTTGGACGTAAGTTAGGCTTTACCACGGCTTAACTGTGCAGTGTACGTTGTTGCAGTTTCACACCCTGTCAACCGTCTTGACTGTCATCTAGGTAAAGGATGGCTTGAAGACTTGGGGGGGGAGAGAGAGAGAGAGAGAGAGAGAGAGAGAGAGAGAGAGAGAGAGAGAGAGAGAGAGAGAGAGAGAGAGAGAGAGAGAGAAAGAAAGAGATAGAGAGAGAGAGATAGAGAGAGAGAACACTGAAAAGTTTATTTAACAAGGAGAGAGGGAGAGAGAGAGAGAGAGAGAGAGAGAGAGAGAGAGAGTGAGTATGTGTGTGTGTGTGTGTGTGTGTGTGTGTGTGTGTGTGTGTGAGAGAGAGAGAGAGAGAGAGAGAGAGAGAGAGAGAGAGAGAGAGAGAGAGAGAGAGAGAGAGTTATTTCCCCTATTGTTTAATATACAACAAACAAACAACTACACGACAAGTGCAAAGTGACGTTATTTTATTCACAAGAGACAAAACAAAACTACTGGATATTTCGGCGAATGCGCCTTTATCAACACAGACAAACAATTAAACAGCAAACATCAAATATAGCAAAAGGAGCAAAAAGCAGGCAACAAAAGGAGCAAAAAAACATCAAGATCAAAATAAAAACAATACTTCCCCTCTACAGTCCAACGCGTAAATAATACAACAAAGTTGAAATCAAAGAGCAAGGCTGTGAACACAAATCAAGAAAGAAACAAGGGCGTCGCCGAGCGGCAGACATGTCCGTCACCAGCAATGCCACGCACTTGCGACACCCCGTAGAGTGTCACATCCTGACACAAAATTGGAAGGGATTCTGTCTTCTAGTTAACGAGATACAGCTTGAAGAAGAAACATATAGCGCAAAGAAGGAAATTTCGGTTTTCAAGGTCACACTTCAAGGTCAAGGTCAGGATAGTGATAATTTATGCTGGGATGTTTTCTTCTCTAGGGTATACAGTACCACACACAATCTGAAGCACTTCTGTCAAGTACCAATGTGGAAAATATGGCTTAAAACCCAATGTGTAGACCCCTACCACTTTCAAGGCCTACTGATCGCCCGGACCGTGACCGTGACCTTGATCGGTATGCCACCATCAGAACGGGCATAAGCCAAAGTACCTTCATGCCAAATGTGAAGACTCTAACACTAACGGTGTGGGAGTTATGGCCCCTGAAAGATTTTCGGTTTTCAAGGTCGTACGCCAAGGTCAAGGTCACGACGGCAATATGGTTTGCGCGGATGCCTTCCTCTCATGGTGACACACCAGCACACACAATGTGACGTGATTATGTCAACCCGTTCGAAAGATATCCTTGGGACAGACAGAAGGAGAAAAAAATGACCCTCCGATTTTCAGGCTCCAGCGATCTTTTTGACCTTGACCTTCACCTTGATCGGTATGCCATCATCAGAACGGGCATAAGCCAAACCACCTTCATGCCAAGTTTCAACATCCTATGTTGATCGGTGCCCGAGATATGGCTAAAAATAGATTTTCGGTTTTCAAGGTCGTACGTCAAGGTCAAGGTCACGACGGCAAAATGGTTTGCGCCGATCTCTTCCTATTAAGGAGGCACACCTTCACACAAAATTTGACGCGATTCGGTCAAGCGGTTCGGGAGATATCCTTGGGACAGACAGAAAAAACCACCCCAAAAACCCCCCAAAACCCCCCAAACAAACAAACAAACAAAAATACAAACCAGCCCATCGCAAAGTCCGTTACCTTCGGTGACGGACAAAAATACAAACCAGCCCATCGCAATAGTCCGTCTTGGTGACGGACTAAAAAAATTGAAGTGAGAGAGGTTGGGGACAGTGAGTACGCAATCATAGATGGTAGAAGTTGGAAACAAGGGTCAGTTGTGTGTAAGGGGTGGGGAGGGGGAGGTTTGGTGACGAGAACAAATCTCGTGCTAAAGTGAACACATGTACTGATGTAGCAGAAGCTGACATTACATTTCAATTGAAAAATGAAAAAGACAGAGAGAGAAGAGGGGGGGGGGGGGGGGGGGGGGGGGGGGGGGGGGGGGGGGGGGGGGGGGGGGGGGGGGGGGGGGGTTCGCCGCCTAGCGCATTTCCTATTGTTTAATGTGTGTCTGATTTATTTCGTACAGTTTTTCTAAGACAATAGACTAATATGTAAAACAAATAATAATAAAAAATAAACCGAGCAAGGAAATGTTTTCGCCAATCCATGGCTTTAGAATTTCTGTGGATGTTTTCCTCTTTTTTTTCTTAAAATCTTGTTGTCTATTTTTTCTTTCTGTCTGTCTTTCTTAGTTTTTCTTTCTGTTGTTCTACCTTTCTTTCTTTCTTTCGTTCGTTCGTCCTGCCCCCCTCTTCCCTTATTTTTTTGTTTCTGTCTTAATATGTTATTTTGTTCTTTACGTATGCCTGTGTATTGTATTTCTTAATTCCCTCTTCCGTTTTGGGGTCCTTCTGTCTTTTTTTTTTTTTTCTTTCTTTCGACAATCTTGTTCTTTCGTCACCCCCCCCCCCCCATGTTTACGACCCTCTGTCTCAAAGTCTGCTTCTTTTAGTTTAATAAAATAACCCTAGGCTTGCCCTAACCCTTTCCCCAAAATGGAAGAATGTTGCTTCTTAGTGAAACTTTTCGATGCGAATTTTGTTTTGGGGGGAGAGGGGGTTGACTACAGTGTAAGAATTCACTTATTTCTCTCTTTCCTTCTTTCTTTCTTTTTACGATGCACATTTCTTTTCTTTTTTTTACATAAGCTAGGGGTGGAACATTAAACTTGATAGGAAGGGGATTGCTGTTAGCAGGGGACTGGCGTCAAGACATTCGTTTTGCCAAGACGATTAGCCCATGTCTTCACCATGCTAGCTCAGCCCTTGCATAGGAATGATCAACCATGATGGCAATTATTTGACCATACTCCCAGTTATTATCACCCGGCCAGAGGACGGGTATTAGGTATTAGGTATTAAGTACTTTATAGTCACAGAGGCGTCTCTGTGAAATTCAGGTTGCTCCCACCTGGAGAGGCGGAGGCGCGCCACCCATTTTTTTGTTTTTTTTGTTTTTTGCATGCGATTTTTGTCACTGATGAGGGGGGGGAGGGGGGTAATTTTTTTTACCAAATGACAACTTTTTCGTTGCCACTGGGTTTAGCGTATGCTAAGTGCATGGGCACACGGGACCTCGGTTTATCGTCTCATCCGAAAGACTCCACGTTCAGACCGTTAAGGCCTAGTGCAGAATGAGAGGAAAAAAATCCCCTGTACCCAGGTTCGAACTCGGGTTTACTTGACACGAAGCGAACGCGCTACCACTGTGCCACTCTACACCACATTGTAAACGGGTCTGTCTGTCTGTCTGTATGTATGTCGAATATCTCAAACTGGACAATATTTCAATCAAGCTGGGTACATGAAAATAGTATTACCTATGGAGTTTACTTTTTCTTAAAAATGAAGCTAACCGGTAATGTTGGTTTTGTTTACGTAAGATTTTGTTTAGTAGAGCAGTTAATCATCCTGCACTATTTTTTTTAGTGTAAGCATACAACGTTCTGCATACGTTATAGCTAAAAAATAGTAATAAAATAGCTCAATTAAGCCCCTTTACATGCCAAATTTAGTGCCAAGCCTGGTCAAACGAATGTAGTTATCTCCCTCAATTTGTCTGCTGATCTCTTTCTCTCTCTCTCTCTCTCTCTCTCTCTCTCTCTCTCTCTGTTTTAAGCAAAATCGGCTGTGGCGTTACGGCTCATTTTCACAAATGCGCGCATGCATACACATGTGCACTACCAAACACACACACACACACACACACACACCACACACAACACACACACACACACACACACACACACACACACACACACACACGGACGGACGGACGGATGGAGAAAATGCGCTAGCCTTTGTGCCAGTCGCTGCACACTGCAATTCTGGTAGAACTGGGAGTACAAAAAAGGTGCTGTAGCGTTACGGCTGGATGGAGCGTATTTACATGAATGAGCATAAACCAGGCCCGTGTCGTGACAATCATACGGCTTTATGAGGTGATGTGTCGACATTTATTTTCTCACAGCATTTGCTCACAATGGGGTAAAGATTTCAGTTGTGACACGCTGAAATGAAACGACGGCAAAGGTAAAGATGTGCCAACCCCCCTGCATTTCTCGGTTAATTCTATTTTTCCGTTTTTGCCTTTCTTACCATACATAAAGCTGTATTTTAGGAACATATTCAGCTAATAACCTTTTTGGAATAATAACCCTAACCCTAACCCTAGCCCTAAACCTAACCCTACCCCCCACTATGTACTGCAGTACACCGCGATTTGTCACAGTTGTGGTTCGTTGCGTTTTTCCGTCTTATAGAGTGGGGGGTAGGGTTAGGGTTAGGGCTAGGGTTAGGGTTAGGGCGAAACGAGCAACTACCAGGAGAAACTTTGTCTTTCTGGCTCCCTCTCGCTGTCTCTGACGTTGGCATTCCAACTGTGTGTGTGTGTGTGTGTGTGTGAGGGAGAGATATATTTAAATTGTTTTGACCTCCTTGCAGATAGGTTGGTGACCTTTGCAATTAAACAATTGTTCAAAATTGTTCAAATTGTTCTGACGTTGGCATTCTGATTTTGGAGGAACTCAAAGCAGAAATGTATGTGGAAGATTTTGTGGCGGGGAAAAGGCAGGAGAATGGGCCAATAAGGTAGAACAATAGTAGATGACAGTAAGAAAAGGAATAGACGAGAGTCGATATATTGATAGATTAGAGGAGGTTAAGGAGGTTTCCAGAAGGGGGAGGGGGGGGGGGGGGGGGGGGGGGCTATTTGTACAGAAAGATTCGCCGGTGTCCCCACTGGGGGAAGCTAGCCAGTATTGAAGAACAGGGTTTGGAACTTGGGATGTGATCATGAATACCTCCGTCCAGGGTGAACACGAGTTGCACCCAAGGCCGACAATCTCCGTTTGTCAAGCCCACTAGGAGTTGTCTTTTCTTGCCTCTACAGTTTTGGACAGTGATGAAAGAGTCTTGTGTTGTTGTTTGTCACCCCCACCCCCCTCCGCTCCTCACCTCTCTCAGTCTCTGTCTCTCTCTCTGCCTCTGTCTTTCTTTCTCTTATTGTTTTCTTATTATGACCCCCCTAATTCTTCCCGTTGACCGTTATGATGTAGTGGTTTGCTTAGTGGACCTGAGAGTTGCTTGACGTTCTTACTGCTCTTTAAGTCTTTTGACCTTTTTCTTTACTCTCCGTTGTTTTTAGTTTCTTTTGTTTCCCTTTCTGCCGAAAGTGTGGTTGAAAAGGTACTTTTCAACTCTCGACCTTGACTAAAAGTTGGCTGGCGAATTCTAGTGAAGGTTACATTGGTTTCGCAAGTTGGATTCAGTATCTGTTTTTTATTCCATCATACGAAAAATAAATCTCTCCATTATCTCTCTCTTGGGCCTGGTATTGCAGTACCTTCAGGATCTGCTCCGCGCATTGAATGGTGGTTGTGGTGGTTGGTTGATGGTTCGTCTCACATTGGGCTCTTTGAAGCTGAGTGAACGATAAATCCAACTCTCATTATATCTCTCAATCTGCTCGTGAATTGGGATATTCTAACCATTGTCATATTACTATAATTATGTTATCGCTTAGCTTAGTTATAATGTGTTTGTTGTAATTTTCACCTTGTTATGTACTCCAACCAAAGTTCTTGTTCACAGCATCCCATATCTCTTCCATTAGCCACCCCCCACCACCCCCACCCCGGGCTTTAAAAC
>CM065684.1:42907241-42909741 GCA_017654935.2 Phymorhynchus buccinoides | reverse complement strand
TTTTTTTTACTTAAAATTTATCAACCAAAAAAAGGAATGGTTCCAGCAAAAAAATAGCATAAGTGCATGGCTTTGTACATCGATTTCTCGGCAAATATGTAGATTTACACCCTCCTGCTCTATTTCTTGGTTCTTTCCGTGGTTAGGGATAGGGTTAGGGATAGGGTTAGGGTTAGATGGTCTTTTCTTTTGCCACAAGCATCTGTTTTTTTCGTCAAAATCATCTCTTTTTTTTAGCATTAAATCGCTGCCATTTTTTGTTAAAGAAAAGTCCCTTTTTGAGAGGTAAAAACATTTTCGCAGAAAATTTCAGATGTCGACAAATGGACAGTTTCTCAAAAACATGTTTTTTGCCCTGAAAATTGAAATGCAAGACAGTCGTGTACCTCACGACTTTTGGAGCCCACATATGAATGAAAATATTGTCCAGATACCGTAGAAACTGAAATTGGAAACGGAGACATTGAAACTGCGAAAACATTTCTGGACCTCAAAAAGGGCTGACTTCTGAAAATTGGGTACCATAGAAACAGTTAATGTCTGGAGCACATAAACAAATCTTGGAAAAAACAAATTGTGATCTTCCGTGCAAGGAATCTTCTTTAGAAACCCGAAAAATCGAAACGATATATTAATGTTTTAAATTTTGTTTATCGCCAATTTAGTGGGTTTCATTTTTGGTGAGAAACCCTGTATTACAGCCACCTGTTTTGGGACACACACACACACACACACACACACACACACACACACACACACACACACACACACACACACACACACACACATACACACACACACACATACACACATATAGGAAAATAGATCTTGCAATTTATTATACTAGTCGTCATGTTGTGTGTTCAGTTTGCCCCGTTGTGTAGCTTATGTATGCATGTCTGTCGTTTCCGACTATGACTGTCATATAGCAGAGAGGGCAGCTACTATTCCTGAGGGCTGGCTAAACTTTGTTTACAGTGAAGATGCCTGGCAACGTTGCCTTAATGTATTAATCAATTTAATTCCAGTGTGTGCATGTGCGTGGGCACGTGTGTGTGTGTGTGTGTGTGTGTGTGTGTGTGTGTGTGTGTGTGTGTCTGTGTGTCTGTGTGTGTGTGTGTGTGTGTGTGTGTGTGTGTGTGTGTATGTGGTTGTTGTTCTCGAGTTTAACGCCCTTCCATTAAAAGTGATTCAGACAGATGTGTGTGTGTGTGCGTGCGCGCGCTCGTGTGCGTGTGTGTGTCTGTGTGTGCATATCTGTGTGTGTGTGTCTGTGTGTGCAGGTAACCCATCCAGAAGGCGTAACCACCCCACCATCACTGGCGATCTGTTCGAAGCTCACCAAGGCACCCACATTTTACAGGTAACCCTAAGACCTATTAGTAGCGCCTGTGCGCTTTCACGTCATGGTCTGTTGGTGTTTTGGTTTCTCTGTCTAACAATGGTGTTTTGTTCCTTGGAATTATGCTTATTGGGCTTTTAAAAAAATCGGCAAAAATTGTACTTTAAGCACAGACCCCGCCCCCCGCCCCCCTCAACAAATTATCGCATTGCAAAATGTTACTGAGATTGGAAGAAACATTCTGCCGTTATCGGGAAAGGAATAATAATAGTAATAATAATAATAATAATAATAATAATAATAATAATGGATATTTGTTGCGCTCTTTCTCCAAAGAGCTCAGAGCGCTTACAAATTTTAACTTTAAACAACAATAACAATAGTAATAAATCACAAAACAATCAGAAATATATATATTAAATACAAATCCGATACTTCACACGTGCGCGTGCGCACACGCACACACACACATACACATGCACAGCACATACACACACAAACACACATAAAAGACATTCTTACCCAAAGGCCACATTACATGCAAGCGCGTACCGAAATCATGAGTGCGACCCAGTCAGCCAACACGGGTAGCAAAATGCAAACCAGACCAAACTGCCAGTCGTTCTGCCAGCCTAGTCCAACCCACATCACACCACCCGCATCAACCGCCCAAAACGCACCCACGACCACGGTACCAGGACCAAACAGGTTCAGGAATGGGGTTAGGATCAGCCAAGGGTTATTATCATGAAAATGAAAGATCCAGTCTTTGAGATTGAGAGTCGTAAACATGAGGTGGGTGTCTAAAGTTGAACTTTGTAACAACAACAAAACCTTTGTATTGTCAACAATCATAATCTATACATAAGTATGCAATGCATAAAGAAAAATGATCAAGAAGACGCGAGCTCCTAATGTGCTTGCTATTCGCACATGGGTAAGAAATGACGACTTGTGAACGCGACTACAAAGGATCAAAGATACTAGGAATTTGGTTGTGCTCGTGTGTGTGTCTGTGTGAGCTTTTATCCTCACCATTGATGAAAAGGTTGATCAAATTATATGTGAAGGGATGACGTTTCACACACGCAACAATAATCGATTTGATTTGGCGTATTTTACAATGTAAAAAATTATTCTTTTTTACCTAGCAAATTA
>CM065684.1:42894741-42902241 GCA_017654935.2 Phymorhynchus buccinoides | reverse complement strand
TTTGTGGGTTGCCTTTTGTATGAGTCACCCTTGTATGTTGGTAGGTTTTGTTCTTTTCCTCTTTTTAATTTGATTTTTAAAAATATATAATATGGAAGATAGTATGTTTTAAAACCATGTCTCTTTTCTCTGTTTTCCCCTGTAGTCTTTATTTTCTTCTGGAATCCGCACGATTCCTATTTATTTTCGCAGATTTCCAATCTTATCCTATTCGCTCTTTTATCAATCATATGTTTTCCTTTGTTTCTTACATAGATAGACTTAGGTGTTTCACCTCCCCCGCCCCTTATTGCCTCCACGCCCCCCCCCCCCCCCCCTCCACTTATATATCCGTCTTTCCTCCCTTTGTGCCTTACCTTTCCCACCTCCGTTTAACTATTTTTGTGCAAATTAAGTCAACTGAGGTGCTTTTTTAAACCAAGAGTTCTTAAAAAATGTTTTTTTTTTATAGCACAGATCAGCTCTTTAACTCTTTGGCGACAGGCCTTATTTTTGCAACAGTTCCTGTGGATCAGATACTAACCGAAACAACAAAACAAAAAGAGAACAAGGCAAAGTAACAAAAACCATATCAGGGTTATTTTTTTAATCTATTTTTATTTCTCGGTATTTTAAAAATTGCTTCATGAATTGTTCTAGTAGTCGACCCCTTTGTTTAAAATCTGCACTCTAAAAATACCCCCCCCCCTCCCACCCCATCCCTGCTTAAGGTCTCAATGCAAGTTAACAATTTTCACTCTTTCCCCATGACAACCACAGTGATAAGATTACTTGCATGTCACTGTGTTGCCATGGGGAAAGGGTGAAAAAATGTCACGTGTACGTACAGATACCTTCTTCTTCTTCTTCTTCGATCGCTCAGACAGTTTCCTGTCAATAATGAGTGCAGATGCGTCATGCTGCCGTTATGCGCCTAAGTAAGAAATAATTAGGCCCAGCATGTCCGACTTCGGCTGGAGGAAATGTTTTTGAAAGTGTTTCTTGAAAAAAAGGCAGGAGAGTGGACCGGAAAGGCAGAAAGATAGTAGATGACAGTAAGCAAAGGGAAAAGGCAGAGTCAAAGAGAGTGACAGATTAGAGGAGGCTACAAGCACAGAACTTCCAGAAGGTGGGGGAACTATTTATGAAAAAGACCCCCGGTATCCCCACGGGGGGCACAGAGACCTTCATTCACACACTCTTCCACCCCTGGAATCTCAGCTCCTCCCGAACACACAGTTTTCCATGTTGACACTCATTGCCACAGTTTCACTCATCTTTTCCATTAATATTCAAAGACCGACGATCGAAAAGTAACATTGTGCCCGTAGAAATTAAGTGTAGATAAGAAGCAAGGCATTGGTGTCATTTTCTTACTCTTTTGCTGCAAGACCCACAACCTAAGGTTGCGTTTGTTTTGTGTACTGCAGCTGTAGGGTGTACTTGTCGTTTGGCCAATGTTTCCAATTCTTGCCATTTGTATTTAGATGTAGATGTAAACCAGGCATAACCATGAAGTTCATCCCAGTTTCTGTGGCAGTAATGGCGTTTTCTCTGACTTCTCATAATAGGTCAGATGTACCACTGGTTCAATTAGAACGAGATGTGACCAGGCATCGATATCAAACCCTTAAACGAAACTTCTCGAACGATACGAATTTTCCAGTCGCTTGGCTTTGTTTTCCACACCCCTCCCCTAAATATAGTTTAGGACAAAGGTATATAATATATATGGATTCAACCAGTTCGTTTTTGTAGAATGTTAACGCCATTCTATACATACGTGTTAACAATTTCATCAAGGAATACTTCTCGTCTTCGTTTCGAATTCCAATGATACTTCCAGGATAAAAAAAAATTGTATTGAACAAAAACTCAAACATAACGGCAGAACCGATACTTCAACGCCTAAAAAAGAACTGAAGAGGCAATAAAATAAAAGAAGACGCTTAAAAACAGACCAAGTACCAATAGTCCCAACATGTCCCCATATTTCACCCCCTCTCTCCCCCCTCTCTTTGAAGTGGAATAGAGAGGCAAAGGGAGAAGGAAGGGCAAAGAGCGCAAAGAGCCATCGCCGGGGCTTCTTAACAACCGTGTCCTGAGCTTGTGGATGGCATTTGTATGAGGTCTTTGATTGATTGTCTCGCTGGAGACCTACCCTAATTAGGGCCATAATCAAATTTTACCGCCCGCCCTCAGCGCTCGCCCGAGCGAGCGTCCACGGAGAATTAATTTCCAGCCCGCTACTTGTTCGCCATTCAGGGCGCTCAGCGGCCCTAAAGTAGGGGGACACAGCGTTAACGCCCAGCCCTTCCGTTAGCGTCACCAAAAAGCCTAAATGTTACAAAGAGTGATGACTTCGCAGCCTACAAACCTTGCAAAGAATGAAGCCAACTTCCTCACCTGGAAGGTGAAAAAGGTGGAAGGTGGGTAGTGTTAGTTTTGTTGTAGGCAGTGAGTGAGTTCACAATGATCCCCAGCTGTAGTGTAGCGGAAAGGGTGGGAGTAAGAAAGCCGGCTTCAGTCAGCTGCGGAGTGCGAACTCTTTGTATATTCAGGCTTTTGGGCGTCACCAAGGAAGGTAGCAAGGAAAGGGAAAGGAAGAAGTAGGAGAGAGAGAGAGAGAGTGGGGGGGGGGGGGTATGGAAAAGATACTATATATGGAGAGGAGGATGGGGTGTAGATGGGAGTATTGTTTAAGTAGAAATAATGAAATAAATAGAAATAATGTATACATGCCCCCACCCCCCTCATGACTTCATCCTCTGAGATTTGTTTTAAATCTTGAGCTTTTGTTGAAATACGAAACAGGGGGGAAATCAAAATCAAAATGGATGGGGAAAAAACTGCTTGATAATGTCTTCTTTTGGTCTTAACATTCTTCTCGTGTCATTTCGTCTGCTGGTACGCATGTAGAAAAGTAAACTGGCTGAGAGAGATAAATTCTTTGGAAACAATTTAAAGTTCGGTCCAGTTACATTTCCTCTCACAAATCAGTGTTGAAATTGCTTGAAGAACATAAAACGTAATATTTGACAATGCTATTTTGCCTGAATGCATCAATAACAATGTTGTATTTAAAAAGAAAACTTTTACAGCGCTTGATCTTCAAGCTCTAAGCGCTGTAAATATGGTTTTCAATATCTACCCACAATTCTTGCATAAACCATTAAAACATATCTGTTGGTTCGATCATTTCAGGAGAGAGAGAGAGAGAGAGAGAGAGAGAGAGAGAGAGAGAGAGAGAGAGAGAGAGAGAGTGAGTTTGGAACATTGCCTACATATGTTTTTTTTATAGCAAACCTGACTGTCTGTAATAGAAAGTTTCTATGCATGGACCTAACCATATAACTATAGTATAATATTTTAGTAGTTTCGGAAAATATCAGTTGAACAATGAGTGTCAACTTTAAGAATTTAAAAAAATAAGGAATGAAAGGAAAGCAATGACAGACAGAGCCTGTCCCTACTGAAGGAAATGATTGTGTTGTTCATTCATATTTTCTTTAATAATTTCCTCCAATTTCTTCTCCAATCTTTTGTGGTGCCTCATTAAAAAACAACTTGGGTCAAAGCAAATCGGCTTACCACGTGGACTACTGCACAAGAAAGAAGTATCGATCATGTTCCTCATCGACTAATCTCCCACAATGATACCACTCCAGCGTCACGCGCGCTTCCTGCTACCGAACAAAAGAGGTCCCCCTGGATCTTTCCAGGAGCCCGGGACGTTCGGTGTTCAGTCAAGGAAGCAATCAATGGATCTTACCACCGTAAAACCCCATTCCAAGGGAGTTAACTGAAGAAACTCACTCCTGTGTTGTCTTTTCCTTGTCGGAAAATTATTTTACTCCTTCGACATAAAACAAGCGACCCTCCGATTTCGCAGACGACAGGAAGCAGTCTCAAAGAAAACGGTGACGTAGCATGGCTTTATGAAAAGGAGAGAAGGAAAGGTGCGTCGTTGCTTCCACGTGAAAATCACGCGGTCTCTCTCTCTCTCTCAGCGCCAATGACTGATTGAATTGGCTCTCGCGAGCGTCATCTGCATTGCAAAACAAATTTCTAATGGTAAAAACAGACTCCTGATGAATTGAAATGTGCATAATTAACGTCGGTGAGTGAGGCCTAATGACGGCTAACGGTTTTGTTTGGTTTTTCGTATTTAGCAGAGGCGCGCGTTGTACTAGTGTCATGTATTATATTCACACACAAAAGGCACGCGGTAAGCATGAAGAATACTTTGCAGTGGTTGAATAGACACACACACACACACGCACACGCACGCACGCACGCACGCACGCGAAAAATGTCAAGACAAATAGTATGAACGATCTATGAATTCCAGGGGGAAAAAAAGAAAGAAAATCAATAGTATACCCCTTCACATGTCATTAGTAGATCGCGACTGATTGATTTCTCTGTAAGGGGCATACTGAGCCATCAATCGTTGAGCAAATAATATGAACGATATATGAATTCCAGGGGGAAAAAGAAAGAAAATCAATACTATGCCCCTTCACATGTCATTAGTAGATCGCGACTGATTGATTTTTCTGAAAGGGGCATACTGAGCCATCAATCGTTGAGCAAATACGATATTCTGCCAATCTTTGTGCGAGAGTTAGATGCAAGAAAAAAAAGGGGAAATCCTACTTATACTTTCCATCCGTTGTAAATTCTTTTGCCTCCTGTTAATGCTACACCTTAACCCTTTCCCCCTCTTCTTTTAAACAAAATAATGTCGACTATAATTGTCGTAGCCACCGTTAACTTCGTATACAGAAGATAAGACAGTGCAACACACAGACATGCATACATATTACTAAGGCCTTCACGTTTTACGTTTTCTGACTTAGAAGTAGACCATAGTTTAACTGAAAGCGAGAAGGCAATGCCCGTGACACTTGGCTCAGGAGATCTAGGTCGTGAAGGCTGTCTGCAGCTATCAACATCTTTCTGCGCAGCTGTCGCATACACTGTCAGCTGGTATTAGTCCTGTTTCATCTTCTTCTTTGTCCTCTTCTCTGTCCTTCTCATTTTCTCCCTTTTCTTCTCTTTTTGAGAATGATGTTCATCACTGTCACTTTGGTAAGGTGCATATGTGTCCGATTTTTAGTTTTCACTGGTCTCCCTGCTGCGTACATCCGACACATTCCGATTTCGGAGGAGTTCAAAGGAGAAAAATTACTTGGAGGATTTGTTTTTGAAAAAAGGCAGGAGAATGGGGCCAATAAGTCAGAAAGATAATAGATGACAGAAAGCAAAGGGAAAAGGCAGAGTCAAAGAGAGTGGCAGATTAGAGGAAGTTTCAAGCACAGAACTTCCAGAAGGTGGGGGAACTATTTTTACGAAAGACTCCCCCGGTATTCCCACGGGGAGTATCGTTTTCTATATCCAGTATTTGGTTAGCTATCTTGTACATTAGAGCCCCCCAAATATCCCCCTCAGATTTCCTCATTGAACAGTTTCATTGAGAAGCAACATTCTGCCTTGGTTTATTTTTCTGTTGCTCCTCCTTTTTTTTTACTACTGTTTTTTCTCTCTCCATATCTTTCTCTCTTTTTCCCCTACCCTCTTTTCTTGTCTTCTTGACAAAACACTTTTTTCTTCTTATTCTCGCCTTTCTTTCTTTTTTTTTCTTCTAATTTCAGGTTTTCAGGAATCTTTATAAAATCTTTATCCTTGTCAAATAAAGTTTTCCAGTGTCCAGTGTCCAGTGTTCTTTAGTATTCTTCTCTTCTTGTTCATCTGTGTGTTGTTGCAGTTTTATTATTCAGCAGTGATGTCCCGAGGCCCAGTCATAGGCCACTGGCCTATTAACATTGAAGATGTCCTATTGCATTCTCCCCTGTCAGGACAAATGTCTGATGATGTTCTTAACACTGGCACGCTTTGTCTTATTGATTTCTGCAAGCGCCAGGACATTGTCCTATTGATTTCTCTGGCCTCAGGACAGTTTGTCCTATCACGTTTCGATCTCGGTACCTCAATGATGTTGTGTCGTTGTTCTTGTTCCTTTTCTTCTTGTAAAGATGACCTAAATGGGCCTGTTTCTTAACCCAGTCAATCAATCAATCAATCAATCAATATTCTAAATTTTGAGGATCTCATAATGGAGGCAAGGTAAGGCAATGCAAATGTTTTATTTCATACCCACTTGGGGCACATAAATATAAAACAAAGCACACACATATTTAAACACTCAAGCATCAAAACAGAATGATGTCTATGCATCTGTGCATCCAAAACAAAAACAACAAATTGATATCTATGACATAATGAAGAAAATTAAAACTTATTCTCTCAACCCATACAGTTTCTACTCACTCGATATCTATGACTATTGGATAAGTTTTCAATGTATAACAGCTTTCATTCCCAGTTTCCCACCTATAAATTGGTATTCGCAGTTTTCTGCATTTACTTTTCTTGCTTTAGACCTAGAGTCCATGTCTTTCTTTCTTTCTTTCCTCCTTCGATTTGTTTCCTTTTAACTTCCATCCTTTTTTTTCCTTCTTCCTTTTTTTTTCCTTTCCGTCTCTTCTTTCTTCCTTCCTCCATTTTTTCTGTCTTTGTTTCTTTCTTTCTTTCATTCGTTCTTCTAAGTTTCTTTCCTCCCTCGACGCATCTTTCTTTAGTCCTTGTCTTTCTCCTTTCCTTCTAGGATTCTGTTTTTCTTCTTTGTTTTTTCCTTCCCTTCTACCTTCATTTCTTTCTTCCCTTCTTTCATGTTATTTTTTTTCTCTCCATTTTTTTCATGTTCTTACCTTGCTTTTTTTTATGGTTGAAAAGTTTGTTTCAATTTCATTGGATCAATGCGACAGGGCGTGTTTTGGGGAAGAAATGTTTGACATTGGAAACAAACGTTACTTTGAATGAGAATAATTATAGCTATTTTCTTTATCTTGACACTGGGGTTTGTGTCTTTTGTTTATTTTGCTTGAAGCATATATTATTTAAATCCGTCAATATTGTCTGATATGCACTTTCTCTTATACTGAGCACGCCGTAAGCCTAGCTTGTTGTTGCTTCAGTTTTGTTGCTTTGTATGTTTGTTATGTAAAGACAATAAAACGTTTAAACCAGAATAAAGCGGTTTTTGTAATATTATTTTTGCTTCACATTTATGGAAACTTTCGGGACAAAGAAAGGCAGAGAAGGGAAAAGAAGGGGGGAAAAAGAGAGAGAAAGGGAATGAAGATAAAGTGATGTAGGGAATTTGTCTCACTGTCTTAGGCGATCGTAAAACGTGTCACATTTGCATAAACACCTGCAGCGCTCGTAGTGCGAGAGGTTAAGCCGGCGCCACACTGCTTAAGATTTGACCCAAAATACGATACGATTGTGACGATGTCTGTGAGTCATGATTCACGTGCAATACAACCGTCTACAAATAACGCTACTTTTTTCGTTGACTATACTCATGTAGACCGCAATGCACGAATCAAATAAAATTTCCGACACAAAAATAAGACATTTGATCAGATTCGTGTACGGTAGACTACAAATACAGTG
>CM065684.1:42867241-42887241 GCA_017654935.2 Phymorhynchus buccinoides | reverse complement strand
GTTTCGACACAGAAGCTTACAGAAACACAATTTCGTCGGAATTATGCACATACATTTAATAAACAGCATTTTCATCGCAGATTTGTATAATATTTATTATGTACTTCATAGTTGCGTTTTGTAATCCTACTTTGTCTATGTTTGGAAGAGAAAAAAAAGCTATGGTAATTTATTTTTTGTTGGGTTTCCAAACCATGCATCTTAAGGACTTCACAGAAAGTGAAACTGCATCGTCAGACTGATTCTCATACTCTATACATAATGAAAGTTATGATACGCACTCTGTATAGTGTTTAAGCTATGGTAATTTATGTTTTGTCGGGTTTCCAAACTATGCAACTTAAGGACTTCACAGAAAGTGAAACTGCACCGTCAGACTGATTCTCACACTCTATACATAATGAAAGTTATGATGCGCACTCTGTATAGTGTTTCCAGAATTGTAGCAAGTTTGAGTAAAAACAAGTACAGTATTTGAGTTTTTGCAACTATCCTTTCCCCCTCCTTCCCCTAGTTTGCTTTTTAGGGTCTGTATGTCGTGGTCAATATCATCATCGTCTTGATCCTCCTCGTCGTCGTCATCCTCGTTGTCCTCTCCCTCCCCCTCCCCCTCATTTTAATTATAATTCTCTCTCTCTTTGTCTACCCCCCCCCCCTCTCTCTCCTTCGGAAAACTATGGTTTTCCTAATTACTTGCTTTTGTTAGCCCTCTTTCGTTGAAACTTTTTTTTATCAACAGACATTTCAAGAAGTTATAACCTAATTGGCCTCATGATCCATCCCATCACCGCTCCCTACCTCCTCCTCCTTCACCCAAATTTCCTCTGTTCCTAATTTTTGAGATCGCCCTACTCCCTACTCCTAACATTCTTCCTTTCTTTTCCATCTCCATCTGTGATGTACGGCTCAAATCCACACATTTCATTACGACGCCACCATTTCCCTTTCGAATTCCAGTCCTGTCTGTTGTTTATTTCCCCTCCAGTGATAGTTTCTAATTTCCTTCCTTGAGAGAGTTCTTTCTTTGTTGATGTCGGTCTTCTTCTTCTTCTTCTTCTTCTTCTTCTTCTTCTTCTTCTTCTTTCTTCCTACTTCTGCATTCATCCTGATGAATAATGCTATTCTTTCCTCAACAGAGCCTTTATCTTATTTGTTTGCTCTTCTGTCTGGTGTTTTGTTAAAAACATTATCAGTGTTGTTTGTTTGTTGTTGCCGTACCCTGGCTAAAAGCCTCCAGGGATCATCCCAACAGCTGAAGCATTTAAACACTATGGCACAAATGAATAACGTTGCGTGTGTGACCGTTTTTGTATTTACCCCGCCACTTGGGTAGCCACACTCCGTCTTTGGGGGATCAGTTTTGATTTTTGTTCTTTCTTAGTTACTCCCCCCAAACCCCTTTACAACTTGATATTGTCCCATCTGTTGTCTTTTTAATTACCCAAGACGACATCACATTTCCTCAATGCTGTTACGTATAGCCATCGTTTAACAGAGAAGTAAAACAACCATCATTTTGTAGCAGAGACGAAAGAAGGAAGCAGCAGAACTAACTGAATCTGTATTTATTCAAAGGCAAAACAGAAAACTATATAGGCATATACAACAGACAAACACACAACACGTGTAAAGTGATGTTATTGTTTTTCACAAGAGACACAACATAACTTAAATTATATAGGCATCATTTATAGCAGAAAAGAAAGAAAGAAGAAAGCGGTATAGAAGACTAACAAGGACAAGAACAACGTTTTTATTGTCATAAGAAAACCAGAGGTTTTGTGGGACACAAATGGTTAAGACATTGACGACACCATTATACTGGTGCATGTCATTGTCAATTAGTTGCTTTCGTCTTCATCACCAACATCGTCAACATCTTATTTTAACCAGTTAATATTATCAAAAACTCCAACAATAAGAACATAACATAGGCTAGGCTACTTCAGTTCTTTAGATCCATTGCTATTACAATTATAATCTCCGATGAAAAGCAAATGACAGTATAGAAGAAAACTATTACAACAGAAATTGCAAATGATACAAACACAGAACAGAACTGTTCCTCGTTGCTAGCCAGCAGCCCCCCAGCCGGGCGGTGAGTGACACGGCAATCGGGCCCGGGGCCTGGAGGTCTCCGCCGGACAATTAGGCCACTGTCAGGGGCAGGCCCCGGTGGCCGCTGGGCCCGTGGGCCAGGGGTCCATTGGGGGTGTCCCGGGCGGTCAATTAATCCTGGCTTGTCATCAGGACCCGGCCTGAACGGCTCTCGAGCGCAGAGCGGGCAGCGTACTATACGTCCCCTCCCCTGCCTGTGTTGCTGTCGCCCTCATTTGGGTGACTCCTTCCCCGCTACGCCCTTCTTCCCGACCCCCACCCACCCACCCCCACCACCGTTTTCTCCCTGCCGCAGGGGGGTCGTAAAACTGGGTCCTGTCAATTTGGCCTCATCTTTTCCTCTTGAAACACTCGACGCCTGCGCAACCCCCCCCCCCCCCCCCCCCCACCCCCCCCCCCCACCCCCACCCCTCTCACTCCTTTCTTTCCTCTTCGTCTTGTTTTGTTGTCTTCTTCTCTGGATTCATATCAGTGTGCTGTGGGGTTTTAAAATTAAACTGTCTTTTTCTTCCTCTTCATTATGCACCCGCTCTCTCTCTCTCTCTCTCTCTCTCTCTCTCTCTCTCTCTCTCTCTCTCTCTCTCTCTCTCTCTCTCTCTCTCTCTCTCTCTCTCTCTCTCTCTCTCTCTCTCTCTCATGTTGCTTTTTCCTCTTGTCAGCTTGAATTTCTGTGTATTGACTTATCTAATTATATGTATGATTATCTAATTGTGTGTATCATTTTTTGTATGTTTTATTAACTATTGCACATGTTGAAACACTTATTTTTATGGATTAATGTAGTTTTTGTTGTTGTTGTTGTTGTTGTTTGGTTTGGGTTTTTAATCAAATTGAATTTCTGTTTGTTAACTAATCTAGTTGTTAGATGTTTGGTTATTTTGTTCTTACCCAACTTTGTTTATTGATGCCTTGAATATTTATGCATGCTCATGTCTGTTATCTATTGCCTGATTGATTTATCATAGTATTGTTTACGTCCCAAGGACAGATGGTAAGAATAGGATTGGCCTAAAATCTCAATCCTTGCGCAATAAAGTTTTTCAAGTTCAAGTTATCCCCCCCCCCTCTCTTCATTTCTTATCTCTCGCGCGCTCTCTTTCTCTCTGTGTCTTTCTCTGTGTCTCTAAAATAAAGTCTCTCTCTCTCTCTCTCTCTCTCTCTCTCTCTCTCTCTCTCTCTCTCTCTCTCTCTCTCTCTCTCTCTCTCTCTCTACCTCTACCTCTACCTCTACCTGATTCTCTTGACAAAAGCTGTACATTTTGGAAGTCTTCTTTTCCTTCTGACTGTTGTTTGCCTGTAGCTGTCTGTCTGTCTGTCTGTCTGTCTTGTCTATCTGTCTGGACACCTCTTTCTCTTAAGAACCGTGCCAAGATTCTTACTGAGGTGTGTGTTGTGCGTGCGTGCGTGCGTCCGTACGCGTGCATGCGTGTGTTTGTGTGCGTGCGTAACTTTGTGTGTGTGTGCACGCGCGTGTGTGTGTATGTGTGTGCGTGCGCGTGTGTTTGTGTATGGGTATTGATAGGTGGAGATGGCAGGCAGCAGCATCTTTGACTATGTTCACCAACAGGACCACTCAGAACTCGCTCAACACCTGGGGCTGGCTGCACCGCAAGGTCTGTCTGTCTGTCTGTCTGTCTGTCTATCTATCTGTCTGTCCGTCTGTTTGTCTGTCCGACAGACCGTTTATCCTTTCCCTTTCCCAGTCGTGTCTGACTGTATGTATTTTTTCTGTCTGTCTGTCTGTCTATCTGTCTGTCTGTCCGTCTGTTTGTCTGTCCGACAGACCGTTTATCCGTTCCCTTTCCCAGTCGTGTCTGACTATGTATTTTGGTCTGTCTGTCTGTCTATCTATCTGTCTGTCCGTCTGTTTGTCTGTCCGACAGACCGTTTATCCGTTCCCTTTCCCAGTCGTGTCTGACTGTATGTATTTTGGTCTGTCTGTCTGTCTATCTATCTGTCTGTTTGTCTGTCCGACAGACCGTTTATCCGTTCCCTTTCCCAGTCGTGTCTGACTGTATGTATTTTGGTCTGTCTGTCTGTCTATCTATCTGTCTGTCCGTCTGTTTGTCTGTCCGACAGACCGTTTATCCGTTCCCTTTCCCAGTCGTGTCTGACTGTATGTATTTTGGTCTGTCTGTTTGTCTATCTATCTGTCTGTTTGTCTGTCCGACAGACCGTTTATCCGTTCCCTTTCCCAGTCGTGTCTGACTATGTATTTTGGTCTGTCTGTTTGTCAGTCTGCCCTGTATGGGACACTTGTTGATATAGTACCTCCTAAGGATAGAGATCTCTGTCTCAAGGGCAGCTAATCCACAAGCTATCAAACTTTCAACATGGATACTGCTGGTAGAGGGCTATTATTGTATACTAGATAATGTTTGTACTTTTGGCTTAATAGTACAAATACTTTTTTCTTCAAAAGGTACGAATTACAAGACCTGTTACGGAATTCGTACCACCTAGTTACTGATATCGTACCTGGGGGGGTTATATAACTAATTCAACGGTAGGGTGCACGTGACCTGGCATTCAAAAGACGTAGAAGGTACGAATTACGTGATAGTGGTACGAATTGCATAACTATGGCCTAATTATTTTTGCTTTGAATATTTTAATTTACAAAGTGGACAACCTTGACCCTAAGACCTTAAAGATTTAAAGTGGCATTTCCAGTTTTAATCTTTGCATGTGTGCACTGAATAACAAACAAAAACGCGTTGCCCAAAATTACATCAAATGCTGCCAAGATTAAATTTCGTTTGCCTTGCAAAGGGTGTTCCGCTTCGTTGCATTTTGGTTGTGATAAAATACTTCCCTTCCCCTGTCCAAACTTCACACATATGGCCCACAAATATTAACCCCCAATCTTCTACCGTTTGGTAGGAAACCAGGTGGTACGAATTGTGTTACAGGTACTGTATCAATAAGCCTCCCCTATATAATAGACGAATGTCTGGATTGGTATTATTTTGCCAAACTAGGTTTAAAATTTTGTGCTCTTTCCTGGTATTGTGTTGTACCTTTCGGATCGACCCACTATCTCTACATTTAAAAATGTTCCGTATGTACCTGCACAAGGTCGGAGGACGTTAAACATATTTTCTTCTTCTTGTATTTGCCTGTCCTTGAGTAGAACCTACTTTTTTGTTTTTATCCCTATGTATTTTTGTATATGAAACATTCAGGATAAAAACACCAAGAAAACAAGAGAAAAACTTTCCAAATTTTGGACTTTACTTTGTCTTTGTCAAGGATCACAATAAAATGACAAGATACCAGTCGCATTCTTGCAAGCAGCAACAAAATAGTGATTCAGTTTTCCCCTTTAAGCACAGGAGTGTCAAGTTTGTACCTGAGTTGGAACGTCTTTTTGCCTATTTCTTTTAGTTTTAAATTCAGAGCGTGGTACTCTCTCTTCTCTTGTTTCGATGATAAGTTTATTAGATAAAGTTAACATTTGAGAGAGAGAGAGGGGGGGGGATGTAGTGACTGACATGGGGACGGGCATTCCTTCGCTTTTATGTCTTCTATATTAGATTAGAGAGTAGTTTAATATTTCACAAGCCTACCATCGGAGAATCTAGTGGTCATGTATATTAGGATCAAGGCATTATTTTGTTTCTACAAGTGATTAAATAAATAGTTTAATATTTCACAAGCCTACCATGGGAACATCTAGTGGTCATGTATATTAGGATCAAGGCATTATTTTGTTTCTACAAGTGATTAAATTAGTTTAATATTTTACCATGGGAACATCTAGTGGTCTATATTAGGATCAAGGCATTATTTTGTATCTACAAGTGATAAAAAATAGTTTAATATTTCACAACAATGGGCATCTAGTGGTCCATTGGGATCAAGGCATTATTTTGTACAAGTGTAAATGTTTAATATTTCACAAGCCTACCAGGAAAATCTAATGGTCATGCATATTAATTAGGATCAAGGCATTTGTTCAAGTGTGACATTCATTTGCCAACAGAGTATTAATTTAAACCAATGAAAGCTGGGGGACGTCCTGATTGGCCCTTTCCCATTTGGCTCTTTGTGTAATGCACACACACAAAAAAGGGAGTGCCATTTCGACCTTTCATTTCTTTTGCAAAGACCCCTCTCTTTCTCTCCCCTCCCCTCTCTTTCTCTCTCGTCTCTCGGGCCCCTGTCTCCCCTCTCGTTGTACCCGTCTCTCTTTGTTTTTGTTGTGTTCCAATTAGTGTGCGGTTTTCTCGCGCTCACTCCACAAAAAGGACTAATGTAATAATGCATTACTTTCTTTGAAGCATTAAAATAAAAGCAATTTTATTTAAACACCAAAAATAATGTTTCTGCCTATCCCCTCCCATACACCCAAGGACAAGAGGTTGTACATTTGAGCATTAACACTACATTAAGTATAGCATCCATGATTTGAGTGAGAAAAGGGCGAAATGGAACTCTTGAAAGGGCGAAATGGCACTCCTCGCCAAAGGGAACTCACGTGAGGAGGCCTGCGGCATAGATCAAAGAAAGGGCGAGGTGGGAAAGGGCCAATCGGGACCTACCCGAAACCTGGTTCCATCCCTCTCTGTTCTGGTTTATGTGTAGGGCGACCGTTACATTTGTTTCAAATGTTACATATGACAGAAAAGACGACTAGACGTACGTAATTAGGAGAACAAGGCGTCATCGTATTAATATTTATGTTGGAAAGAAGGCACTTGGTATGATAGATGACTGGGAAAAGAAGAGAGAAAACAAGACGAAAGCTTGACTATGTTTTTCATTTGAATTTGGAACGCAATGTGTTTTGGGCAGCGCTCATTTTACCCATATTCCGGACCACTGTCTTCTTCAATGATGAGATGAAAACTTTTTTTGGCTTATTTTTTGTTTCGTTAAATACCGATAATGCTTTTTTCCCCTCTAATAAATCTGACAGAAACATCGTTGGTATGCTAATGTTCCTGCAGTAAAGTAAAAAAATAATTACAAAAAACCCAGCTTCACCGAAGATCGAAAGCTTAAGCTACGGAATTATTTTTGTGCATTCTTACAGTAGGTTTACTCATCAAAATGCAGGCCATTGCAGTGCTTTTCATATGCCCCCTCCCCACCTCCCAAAGTGAAAGTCAGTTCACAGTGTAGAGTGGCACAGTGGTAACGCGTTCGCCTCGTGTCAAGTAAACCCGAGTTCGAACCTGTGTATAGGGAATTTTTCCTCTCACTTTGCACTAGGCCTTACGGTCTGAACGTGGAGTCTTTCGGATGAGACGATAAACCGACGTCCCGTGTGCCCATGCACTTAGCACACGTTAAACCCAGTGGCAACGAAAATATTGTCATTTGGTCGAAATGTACCCCCCCCCCCCCCCCCCCCCTTCCTTCCTCATCTGTCACACAAAAATCGCATGCCCCCCAAAAAACGTATTGGGTGGCTGCGACGCGCTCTCCAGGTGGGAGCAACCCGAATTTCAGAGACGCCTCTGTGACTATGACTACCTAATAATAATATTAATAAATATGGTGGATTTTAGTCCCCATTTTTTAACCATCGTGAGAAAGACAGCTGGTAATGTTTTCCTGGTTCTCTCTTGTGTGTGTGTATCAAGTCAAGTCAAAGTCAAAGTCAAAAATACTTTATTATCAAGTTAGGTGAAATTACACTGTGGTCTCGTACAAGCACAATACAAGCAAGGAAACACATTTGCATGCATTAAAACTGGAAACAAAACTAAGGAAAAATGGACAACAAATCATGCTTTGCAAGAAGTTGGACATAGTAAGGGTCGATACAAGCGACTATCAAAACATTAAGAACTGCCCTCTTTCCCACCATTTCTATCCTGGCATTCATTTATTCATTATGCGTGTGTCCGGGGGGGGGGGTGGGGGGGGGGGGGGTGCAGACAGACAGACAGAAGCGAGCATAAACTTAGATCATTGCATAATTATTTAAATGCTACAACTATTAGGAGAGTCTGCGTAGAGAGGCCAAGAAATGATCGAGCACCCGGCATTTCTTGACAGCTTTAAATATCGGTTTGTATCTACAAAAAGCGGGGTCGCTGAATAATATTAAAACAAATCCTACAACAACAAAAACAACATACTTGAAAACTACAACAAAGATGGAAGCAGGCTGCAACCCATTGCGCGTTTCATGCGACACATCATGATGACAAAAATGCATGTTACACTATGACGACAAAGGGTGAGGCGTAAAGGTGGGGGAGAGGGGGGCGGGGGGGGGGGGGGCATTGTTCTCTCCCTTGTATATGGATAACTTAACCACGCGAGCATGATAGCTGTCATTTCTAATTTTCACCAACTAGAAAAACACACACACCAACTTTATGTCTTGTTCATCTACCCCCCTTCTTCTTTACTCCCCTCACTCACCTTTTTGCTCGTCTTTCCTCTCCACCGTCTGTCTGTCTGTCTCTCTCTCCCCCCCCCCCCCCACCTTCCCTCCCCGCTCCTCACGCCACCTGGCTAAGCCCGATGTGCTTTGTCTTTGTCGGTTGAAATTAAAAGTGATAACGATGGAGATTGTCTCCCAAGCTCACCCAGACTTAAACAACAGATATCTCTTTGTGATAGATGTATAACGGAGACGGGCTTTAGAAGTGTAAAAAAAAAGTTTTGTTTACTTTGTATGTCAACATTAAAACAAAAGATTGTAGTAAAGAATACTTGACTTAGATCATTAAAAAAAATGACAAGAACTATTGCAAATATGTTATACATTTATTTGAATCAAACGAATATGAAACATGACAAGAAATCTAAAAATAAAATTAAAAATAACAGCATGGTATGTTTATTTCGGTCGAAAAAAAAGTTGTTTATACAAATGCGCAGATAAGCTGAGTTGTTGCCTTAGTGCTTAAATAGTTGTTGAAAAGATAACTTCTTGTCTTCGCAATTTCTATGTAACAGTATAATGGTTAATTTGTAAATATGTATGGGTATGAACCTTCATGGAAGAGGAGATAACATACTGGACGCTGTAAATCACAGAGAAAGGGTTTCTTTCATGGAGTTTGTCAGTGAGCTTTTCCAACTGGAATTACCCCCTCAAATTATAGGGACGCTCTTCAGATAGGTTAATTGAAGGATTAATTGAAGGAAATAAATGAGGCTTTCTTCGTTCGACAAATAATATAGCATACTGGCTTTCATTTGAAACACGCATATGAAGTCAGTATAACAAGCAATGAATAATAATAAATATAGATATGCAACAATTTTTAAAAAGGAAAATGGCGACAACTGATATCGAACCTCCTCGCCCCCTTTAGCCACCAAAGTCGCATTTTAGCACCACAATGATTTAACACCTATGTCACTAAAAGGCATCACATTGGGGTATATTCTTCAAAGACCCTATTGTCTTAGTTTTGGGAACTAAGTGTAGACCTTATTTTATATAGGTCACAGAAGAATCCCCAATACTGCAGATGGATTTTGTTCTCTACCCAGGTAAAATTAATGGAACGTTTTGGCTGAAATATAGCTGGCGATGAAAGGGTTAAAGAAGACGTTTAAATAAAACTCGTCCTTTCTAACCAATTTGTTTGACACCACCCTGTTGATTGTCTGCTGTGTGCAGCCTCGTCCAGCAGAGTTCCTTCCCCTGGGTCATGTGACGAGGACTCTCCGCCCAGCCAGCGCTGCTCCTCGCCCAGCCCGGCAGACTCCAAGGGTCAGTGGCCTTTGTACAGGTAGTTCTGACTCCGGACAAAAAGAACAAGCAAACACAAATTAAGAGTTAGCAAGCGAGAACTATGATGATGATGCTGATAGCTTTATGTACAAAAATAAAGAAGAAGAAAAGTAATGGACAAGAAAAAGTAGCAAAAAGGACAATAATAGGCCTACACACTATCGAAAGTGAACAGGGCACAATTCATAACCCCAGACATCAAAGCATAAACATGGTGAAACCAAAGCAAGCAACACATTTTACACTCATTAACTTCTTCTTCTTCTCTCTTGGGCCCACAATCATTTTAGTCGATCATTATGGCACCCTCAGGAGAAACAAAAGACCGAAAACAGAAGGTCCGGTTCCATTTGACAAAGGACAGTAGGCTACTGCATGGACGTAGGGGCATTTAAGTTTTAGTGACCCAGCCAGCTTTCGCCCGTGATTAACGATCAGTGTGTCAATGGTTTAAAGTCATGATCGTCATTGCTGCTGCTCCGCGTGTCGTTTCTTTGTTGATGCTGACTGTCTTGTCTGACTGTCTGCAGGCCTGGCGATGAAGGTAGATCCTAAGCAGGGCAACCATCGGTCGTTCTGCATTCGCATGAAGTCCACACTGACCAAGCGAGGCGTGCACGTCAAGAGCTCAGGATACAGGGTATGTCTGTCTGTCTCCATGTCTGTCTCTCTATCTGTCTCTGACTTGTGTCTCTTCGTGATCAGCATCAGCCAGCCCCTGTTGTATGTACACCGACTTAGCGATGCGTGCGCATGAAAATACCAGGGTCTAATTAAATGTTATGTTTGTGGGTGTGTCTGTCTGTCTGCCTTTGACTATCTACCTATTAGTCTCTCTGATTATGTACCTGTCTGGCTCTGTTTAGTGTCCATCCTCAGTAATTCTGTATTATGTCCATCATGTTAGTGACTGTGTTTGTTTTGAAGAAAACCATCCTTGTGTTAGAAATACATCTGACTAATTTATTTATTTATTTATTTGATTGATTAATTAATTTATTGGATGGTTGATTGATTCTTTTATTCGTTCAAATACTCGCCCACTCATGAATTCATCCAACTGTTGAAATTGATATTGATTGATCGGTCGGTTGATTAGTTGACTAGTTCGTTGTTGATTGATGGACGCATTGCTAGGAAGATTGTCTGATTCTTGGAATAATTGGTCTATTGATTGCTTTGGAAATTGATGGATGGATTATTATCTTTTAACTATTGATTTGATCTTTACCAGGTGGTGCACGTGGAGGGTCACCTAAGACCTTCCATGCCCCTAGGGGTGAGCGGGAAGGGAGGAGGAGGAGGAGGAGGAGGGACTGGGGGAGGAGGGGGAGGGGGGCAACGTGATGGGGATGGTGGGCATGGCTATCGCCCTCCCCCCTACCACCATCACGGAGCTTCGCCTGGAGCATGACACCTTCATCACCAGGATGTCTCCTGACTTTACCCTCACCTACTGCGAACCCCTGTGAGCATTTGTGTTGTGTGTGTGGGGGGGAGTGGGGATGGGGGGGTTGGGGCTGGAGTTGTAGTGTGTGGTGGGGGGATCGGGTGGAGCATACACCTTCATCACGTGGGTGTCTCCCTGACTTATTGCAAACCTTTGTGAGGATTTGTTTGTGTGTGTATGTGTGTGTGTGTGTGTGTGTGTGTGTGTGTGTGTGTGTGTGTGTGTGTGTGTGTGTGTGTGTGTGTGTGTGTGTGTGTGTGTGAGTGAAATTGGAGCTGGAGTGTGGGGGTGGTGGGGGATGTTGTAGATGGAGTGTGGAGTGGAGCTACAGTGTGGGGGTGGTGGGATGGGGGGTGGACCATGATACCTTAATCACCAAGATGTTTCCTTTGTGAGCATTTGACCGTGTTTTGTGTGTGTGTGGGGGGGGGGGGGGTGGGGGGTAGGGCGTGAAGAGTGGGGGGGGGGGGAGGTTGGCGCTGTAGTGTGTTTATGGGTGGTTGGGTGGGGGTGAAGCATACCTTCCATCAGTTGGATGTCTCCGGACTTCACCCGCACCTATTGCAAACCGCTGTGAGCATTTGTGTTGGTTTGTGGGAGGGGGGGGGAGGGGGGCTGGAGTGTGGAGGTGGATTTCGGAGAACATGGATATTAATGCTGACGAGGTGACCAACCATTCACTGTTTGATGATGATGGTGATGATGATGGTGATGATGATGATGGTGATGATGATGGTGATGCTGCTGCTGATGATGATGACGATGATGATGGTGATGATGATGTATCAGGATAGCGCAGCACATGGACCTGAGTGCTGAGGAGGTGACCAGCCGTTCACTGTACGACCTGTGTCACGCCGGGGATATGACCACGCTGAGACTGGCCCATCAACAAGGTCAGTGGAAATAGTATTTATTGTAGGAATCGTGTGTGTGTGTGCGTGTGTGTGTGTGTGTGTATGTATGTATTTGTGTGTGCGTGTGTCTTTGTTTGAGTGGTGTGTGTGTGAGCGCGTGCGCGCGCGTGTTTGTTGTTGTTGTTTGAATGTGTGTGTGTGTGTGTGTGTGTGTGTGTGTGTGTGTGTGTGTGTGTGTGTGTGTGTATGTGTGCGTGTGTGTATGTGTGTGTGTGTGTGTGTGTGTGTGTGTGTGTGTGTGTGTGTGTGAACAATATCAGTAGACCCAGAGGAATTGTGTGTGTGTGTGTGTGTGCGCATGCGTTCGTGCGTGCGTGCGTCTATGTGCACTCACTCATGTTCTTATTTCCGTTTTGTTTGCAGGCTTCTACGTATGTGTATGCTCGTGTGTGTGTTCGTGCGTGTGCATCGTGTTCTTGCTTATACGTGTGCGTATATGCGCGTTCATAATGCATGTGTCAGCGTACTCACTGGTATGTGTGCGCATACGCCCGTGTGCATACTATAATGTATGTGTGTGTTTGTCAAAAACAGTGCTAGAAAAGGGCCAGGTGAACACGGGCTATTACCGTGTGATGACCCGCTCAGGGGGGTACGCGTGGGTGCAGACCTGTGCCACCACCCTGCTGAACGGCAAGAACCCCGAAGACCAGAACATACTGGCCATCAACTACGTTCTGAGGTGAGTTGTTGACAGAGAGACCAGGGAAAAAAAAGATGTGTCACGCTGAGACTGGCCCATCAACAAGGTCAGTGGAAATAGTATTTATTGTAGGAATCGTGTGTGTGTGTGCGTGTGTGTGTATGTGCGTATGTGTGTGAGAGAGAGACACACAGACAGACAGACAGACAGTGTTTGTTTATATAATATGGCCGGACCTGGGACACATTAGAGGGGGGGGGGGGTTCAAACAAGGTTGGGGGTCACACACAGTGTTTGTATATATATATCAGGGCCGGACCTGGGACACATTAGAGGGGGGGGGGGGTTACAAACAAGGATGGGGGCCTGGGGGCCGGCGCAGGCCCCCAGTGGGGTCCAGGGGGCAACGCCCCCTGAAGCTGAAGCTTTTAAAAAAAAACCCAACTAAAGTGCCAAATCTTCCTTTAAATTGTACCTTACAGCAACAAAACAGTAAGTATGACTGTGTCTTTCATTTTTTTTGTCTTTCTCTTCTTTTTCTTGGGTGGGGTGGGGGTGGGGTGGGGTTTGGGGGGGGGGGGGGGTTACGGAACCCAGGAACCCCCTCCCGCCCCCCCCCCCCCTGGATCCGTCCCTGTATATGAGTGTATGTTAGAGGGGGTGGGGGGCGTGGTATACGTGCAGCTGCAAAGCCGTGCCACCAGCCAGCTCAACGGAAAGAAACACGAGGACCAGCATAATTATGTTGAAATATTGGTCATCAACGACAGTGTGTTCCTAGATAGGTGTGAAACACGCACAGAGAGAGAGAGAGAGAGAGAGAGAGAGAGAGAGAGAGAGAGAGAGAGAGAGAGAGAGAGAGAGAGAGAGAGAGAGAGAGAGATTGTATGTATGTGTCTGGATGTGCCTGCATACCTGTGCCAGCACCCTGCTGAACGACAAGAACCTTGAAAACCAGAACACTGGCTATTATCTACGTTCTAAGGTAGATGTCGAGAGAGAGAGGGGGTGGGGAGAGAGAGAGAGAGAGAGAGAGAGAGAGAGAGAGAGAGAGAGAGAGAGAGAGAGAGAAAACTTGAAAACTTGAACTTTATTTTTCAAGGATAAAGATTTTAGGCAACGCCTATTCTTCCCATCTGACATGTGGAGAGAGAGAGAGAGAGAGAGTATTTTTGGTGTGGTGCAGAGCTATGTCCTCCCCACCCTGCTCAACGGAAATGCCTTTGGTAAAATAAAGGGAGAGAAATAAAGATGATTCCGTTAGTGAAATCAGTTGAGTTGTCTATCTTTATTCGCTAATCTTTTTTTGTTGACATACCATTGTTCCCACATACTGCTAGTCCCACACGCAGTTGTTTTTGCGTGTGTGGGACGCGCATGTAATTATATACTGGATGGGCTTGTGTGTCGAGTGTGCATGTATGTACATGTGTGTGCTTGCACGCATGCGTTTATCTGGGTTTGACAGACACAGAGACGGAGATATTTTGTGGGAATAGCCGTGTGTGTGACTAGTCGAATCATGGATGAAAAAGCATTACTGTGTGGGATTAGGCATCATTAGCGGTATGTGGGAACAATGATATGCTTTCCCCTTTTTTGGTGCAGGTTCTTAGACCAATCAGAGAAATATTATAACAAAAATCATTTTTTTTGTTTGCAGCGGAGTGGAGCACCCTCACAGTGTGATGAGCCTGTGGCAGATGTGCGGTGCTGACCGGCCCTCCCCCACCCCCGTCCCCGTCACCCCCTCCTCCACCACCCCTTCCGCCTCCTTCTACACTGCGCATGCGCCCAAAGAACGCCCCAAAGAGAGAGAGGACAGAGGTATGATCAATCTTTGTAATTTTTGTTCATTTGTGTTTTATTTTGGTGTTTTGATACTTTTGTATTTTGCTATTTTAGGCATCCCCGTGGGGATACCGGGGGGTCGTTCGTAAAACAAAATAGTTCCCCCACCTTCTGGAAGTTCTGTGCTTGTAACTTCCTCTAATCTGTCACTCTCTTTGACTCTGCCTTTTCCCTTTGCTTTCTATCATCTACTATTTTTCTGACTTATTGGCCCATTCTCCTGCCTTTTTAAAAAAAATCTTCCAAATAATGTTTCTCCTTTGAGCTCCTCCGAAATCGGAATGTGTCTGCTGTGCGCAGCGGGGAGACCAGTGGAAACTGAAAACCGGACACATACGTACGTACCTTATTCATTATGGCCATATGGCCTGGGAACGCAGAAGAAGAAGAAGAAGAAGAAGCTATTTCAGGCATTTAAAAAAAAAAAATTGCTCGTTGTTCGTTTCCTTGCTTTTATACTGTTAGCTATTGCTTATTCTGTCCCTCTTCCCTGACTCATTTCACTCGATAATTTATCTCTAGAACACAGAGAGGGAAACAAGTGTAGAAAAACACTTGTTTCCCTCTCTGTGTTCTTCGTGAAATTCTGACTGTTCTTGTGTTCTCTTAGAAGTAAATATTGAGGAAACAAAACACCTTTCGTCTTAATGCATCTAGACTATTACAGTGTGTTATTTTAGAGCTCAAGTATGACTGATTAAATACACTCAAGAATGAGGATAATGAAATGTATGTGGATGATGAAGAGTTTATTAAACGAAAGGAACAAACCCTAAACACGGCAACTGAAATACCCACACCTCAGCGCAGAAAAGGCAAGCAAAGGTACACGCACAAAAAGTCCAAAAAGAGAAAAGAAAAAAAAAGGAATCTGGGACGGTCGCTTATTTTTATCGCCGCAAGAAGAATTTCCCGTAAAATGGACATTAATAATATTGATTGATAGATTGATTGAAATTAGTAAAAATAGGGAAGTTCGAGTTTGGATTTTTTAAAAACAAAAAAACTTACATTGTTAACTATCTTTTTCACTTACAGCTGCTCTCTCCCCTGTGACAGCGGAACACCTCCCCACAACAGAGGACCTGAAAAGCAGAGGGGACAAAGAAAACAACAGCCAGCTTAGCACTGCCTTCTCCCCCTCCCCTCGCTCCCCCCACAGCCTGACGGCCAGCAACGACGCGGACAATGACGTCATGTCTGACGACAGCGCGGACAACGTCAGCACCGTGGCGGGCGAGGGCTACGGGGAGAAGAGCGAGGGGGCCGCCCAGGACTGCAAGAACAGCCGGCGCAAGATGGAACGCCCACGGAAACGGAAGCGGGAGGAGATGGACAGCGCGGAGGGGGACTCGTTCCCTGGCTCCCCTCCCTCTCCCTCCCCGGTAAGGGAGGTGAACGTGGCTGAAGGGAAGAAGAGCGGAGAGACGGAGGGAAAGAAGGGCAGAGCGACGTCCATAGAAACCAGCCTGGTGATCTCCTCCCCGGAAGACCTCTCCCTCAGGTCGTCCTCGTCGTCTGAGGCGGTGTCCAAACTGGCCTACGCCCCTCCCCCGCCCCCTGCGCTCACCTCCCCTACCCTGCAGGCCTCGGACAGGGACACGACGATGACCGGGGTGTGGCAGGGGAACCATGGGAGGACGGCCACCCCGTCCGCTGTGAAGGAGCTGGAGGCGGTGATGAACAGACACCTCCCCTTCCTGGAGTCCCCGCAGCTGCAGTCCGAGGAGTCGTCCCCTCCTCACCGCCTGCAGGCTGCTCAGTCTAGGGGGACCTGCTTCACCAACAACGCCTACCCTGCCCACGCCGCCAAGAAATCCACCATCCAGTGGGTGGGCTCCCAGTCTGCTCCCTCCTCCTCCTCCTCATCTTCAGCGTCCTCTTCCTCAGCAGACCCCATGACGGCCACCAGTTTCCTGCGCTCGCTGTACGAGAGTCGCGAATCGGTGATCCGCTCCTGCAACTCTGCCATCACCAGCAGCTGTAGCAGCAGCACTCAGGGGCCTGGATGCGGGGTGCTGACGGACAGTGGGGCACATCGAGGCATGGCCATGTACGAGGAGGTAGGACACACCATGCTGACGCCTCCTGGCGCCGAGCTGTACAAAGAACACCCTCCCCCGTTCTCCATCCCCAGTATCGTCATCTCCTCAGCCGGCGCTCAGCACTCCTCCTCCTCTGCATGCCTCTCTTCCTCCTCCTCTTCCTCCACGTCCTCCTCCTCCGCTAAGCATCTGGGTCATTACGGGGGAGTCGTGAGAGGCGGGGGGTACCCAGGAGGGGGTTTGTCGCTGAGTCTGACGTGTGGCGGGGTGGGGGACACGTACGGAATGACACCCCCCTCCTCCGTGTCCCCCCAGGACAAACTGGCCTCGCCCTTCGCTGCCGCCGCCCTGGCCTACAACGACAACCCCTGCGGCCTGTCCCGGACCCCCATGCACCACCCGCCCCCCTCCTCCTCGTCCTCCTCTTCACTCCTCAACAAGGACGCCTCTGCTCTGGGGTTTCACATGGGCGGTGGGATGCCCACTGCGGACTATGCCTCGGCCAAGGCAGCCTACTATGCCATGTCAGCGCTGAGCAGCGGACACCCTGCCCACAGCGGCTATGCCGACGTCAACCACAACACCACCGCAGCCTACGACCAGTGTGCACGACCCGTTATACCATGGTACTGAAGCAACACTTGAAAAAATGAAGTTTCTCCCCATGTCACAATTCACTGAAATCGCGCAGAAAACTATGTGCTGTTAGATTGATGAAACGATGACACAAATCACAGTTGTTATAAACACCTGATCTGTTTATAGACCTAAATAGGTGATGCAACGTAGCCAATGCAGTACATATACCATGACAGGATTTGACATACGCTGGCCATGGTTAGAGAGGACACACGTTTCTTAGACATTGTACACTGTACTGTTATGAACACGACGACACAGGTACTGGCCATTATAGATAAGACAGAAAGTCCTTTGGAAAACTAAACTAGGAGTTGTGCATCAATAGACCACAAACGAGCCTCAAAGGAGAGAAGACTTGTCTTAAGGATGTCACAATAAGACATGATAAAGCCGATAAATCACTCAAAATGCTGTTAGAAGAGGGAAAGTGTATGCGTGCAGCAAATTACTATGCTTGCACACAGCTGACAATTTACAAAGTCATTCTGTAACCCATGAGAGTGACTTTGAATGTAAACAATGACAAAACGCTGCCGGATTTGTTTGACTAACTACAATTACTTTTCGATTGGTAATTTATCACTGCCATGTAGGACCTCAAGCGATTGACCATGCTAAAGACAATGCACAATTTAAAACCAATTGACTTTACAAAGACTTCCTAAAACAGCAGACAGATGATGAGAACTTCACAACACGGACATTAGGCTGACCACTGTGCTTACCAGCCGGTGTCCATATGGTTATTTTCCCATCGAAAGGGGATGACGCATTCTACAGTAGTCCCATATACTACATGTTGTTTCTCCTGTGGTGGACAGACCATAATAATTATGTTGACCAGTCCTACATGTAGTGAACAGTCGTGGACCCTTCAGCGCAGAAACACGGGGTTTCTGAATCCCGAACTGCTGATGATTCTTATGCATGATACGTGATTATTTTCCTGCAGCCACTGCCATTTCAGGATTGATTTGTTTTGGTGTTTTTACTGTTGTTGACTTCTTCTAGTCCTTCTTTTGTGGTATTATGTGTTTTTGGTAAAGTTAATACTGATTACTGATGTGCTGTTTTGACGTGATGATAACATTTAGTTCACTTGTAAACAATGCTTTATTACTTATGAATACCAGTAGCACCAATATAGGCGCATACCACGGATGCTCCACACACACGCACACACTCATACAGTTACACACACACACACACACACACACACACACACACACACACACATGCACCATCAACCATACGCATATACCCCCCCCCCCACACACGCACGCACAAGCACATACATACACACACACACACACTCTTTCTCCCACTCTCGGACATGCACACAATCGTGCACACACGCGCTCGCTCACACACACACGCACACACACACACACACACACACACACACACACTCTCTGTTTCTCCCTCTCTCGGACATGCACACAATCGTGCACATACGCGCTCGCTCACACATACATACACACACACACACACACACACACTCTCTTTCTCCCTCTCTCGGACATGCACACAATCGTGCACACACACACGCGCTCGCTCACACATACATATTTATATGTTTTTTTTCTAATCCTTGTTCTGTCGTTGCCATTAGATCACAAGTATTCTTAAAAACAGACCGTGCACAGTCTGAGCTCATCACACTGTTGGGGGGTCGTCTCTGAAAACCAAGATACGGTCCTCCTGTTACACCATGAAACAGGAAAGAGACCCCTCTCTAATGAAACAAATGGCGACAGGGTACAGACCCCTCTCTAATGAAACAAATGGCGACAGGGTACAGACTCCTCTGTAACTGTCAGAAAAACCCATGTAGCAAGATAAAAACCTCACCCTGACAGGGCAGACAGACCCTCGTCTGTGTCCGGGTGTACACCCTTCTGTTACAGGGTAGAGACATAATCTGGGCAACAGGTAGAACAGACTGAAATATCTCTTTATCAGGGTATGCACCGTCGACTATCTTGTACTTAAGTCACCCCTTCCCCCTTCCCCTGAAATGTTCGCATTGAAACATTTTACCGAGAAGCAACATTCTGCCTTTTTTTGGGTTGGGGGGCGGGGGGGTTGGGGGGGAGGGGAGGGGGGGAGGGGGAGGGAAGGAAAAGGATAGGGTTAGAATCAGCCTAGGATTATTTTTATAAAAACTGAAAGAAGTAGACTTTGAGATTGAGGGTCGTAAACACGAGGGGTGGTGGTGACTAAAGTACAAGATTGCCAAACCATGTATTCTGTATAGAGCTGACCTTCAGGAATAAAATTGAAACTCAGGATCATATGTAGACAAACCTGCTAACCTTTTCACAATGGACCCTTGACTGAGTACGTTTTGTGGTTTAAACAAAAAACAAAACAACAACAGAATGTTGACATGAAGCAATGTGCATTTGAAACGATTTTATGATGATATTGGGATCACAATGGTGTTGTGCATAACCCCACCCCCTCTCTCTGTCTCTCTCTCTCTCTTCTTCTTATGTATGTGCGCTGTGCGCGCGCGTGTGTGTACAGTGTGTGTTTGTAGCTGTCCATTCTATAATGTTTTTAGCAGGTCTGTTTTCTTTGTATTTTGTTTCTGTGTAAGGATTTTGTATAGTTCAGCTATTAC
>CM065684.1:42849741-42862241 GCA_017654935.2 Phymorhynchus buccinoides | reverse complement strand
ATATATATATATACCAGAGCAACATTGAGAAGTGCAGCAAATAACGAACACACACGAGATGGCTGGCACACAATTGCGTTCCTAGTAAAGTAATAATAATAATAAACGGACACTTATATAGCGCTGTTTATCGAGTACAAAGCGCTTTACGGTACCCGCTTTAAAATCAGCATTGAAACACTCACATACGCACACACACACGCACAACAGACACACACGCACGTCCGTGCACGCACCCGAGTGAACATACACACACAGACCCACACACATTTCATCAAACACACAGAAAACATGCTCACTGAAACGCACACACACTTACACAAACATGCACTTGTACAAACACGCGCACACAGACACATACAAACACACACGCGCACTTACATACACAAAACACACACGTGCACTCACACTCACAGACACATACTCGCACACACTCACTCCCCCCCCGTCTCTCTACCCTAACACAATCTCTCCTGTGCACACATACACTCATACACATGCAAGCACATATACCCACACAGAACACACACAGCACATTCACACACACAACACACACACAAAGCAAAACGAAGGACCTCGGATGGGAAAACACGCATCAGCAAAGTCCTGCAGAGGGGTTGTCAGTGTTGTCAAAGAGGAAGTATTCTTTTTCGATATAATTATATTTCCGCTTTGTGTCAAACCAATTGACATATAGGCTAGAACACCAAGGCTACATCAAAATGTTGTTATGATGTGCATAGTTATGGGAGGATTGTCTTTAGCCATGGCAAGCTCCTAGCATAACATCAGTCTCCCAAATCCCCTGAGTGTGGCTGTGCAAGTGGCGGAGTAATCAAAACCTGTCACACACGTAATGTTTTCATCTGTAGCTCATGTATTTGTACCATTGTGTTACAAGTGCTTCCGCTGTTGGGATGATCCCTGGAGTCTTTTAGCCAGAGTAAGCCAACAACAAATATATATTTAGCCAATAATAGCTGTTGGCGTGGATTTCTAAAATGAAAACATTAGTATTGTGATCCAAGTTCACAGATGATATTGAAAGTTTCCGGCGACAAAAATGGACACTCGAAATAAACATTCGAACAAACTACTGTTTATAGAATCGTGATAAGAAGAAAGTGAGCAAAACACAATTAAAGAACGTGCGGAAAAAAAAAAGATTTACCAGAAAAGTTTCTGAATGTTTAGTAATTAAAATAAGTTCAGTTGACCAAAAAATAAATGTTCAGTTGACTACTGTTAACAATAAACTGAAACAGACTGCAACAATGCAGACTGTTAACAATATTTAACGATAAATTGACTTGCAAATGTCAGACCTCTCCTAAGGATGAAATATGTGACTGAGGGTGAATCAAGATAACGCGTATTTTCCTTGTGGTATTGGGAATCAGTCAGATCATTGCTATTGTGATCGTTTTAGTTGTTTAAGCTATCTCGGTACAAACCTTCTTTTTGTATTTTGACCGAAAAGTAGACGCAGAGCCTCTCAGCCGGTTGAGAGGCACTCCTCTTATTAGTAAACTATTTTTTAAATATCCTGGACAACGAAGACAAAGCACAATCAGTGTAGAATTTCAACTATTAAAGGTAATGGTCGTAGAGTTTTGGAAATAAGATATCGGATTATTCTGTCCTTGTATACTGTTTGCTCTACACATTGTGTCCATGAAGGGCTTTTTGGTATCGTTTTGTGTTGCTTCGTTTATGACCTTCTAAATTATAAGGTTGGTAAAACAATCGTCGGTTATTTTAGAAGCCTGTGCATTATGCTTGCGACCCCCCCCCCCCCTCTCTCTCTCTCTCTCTCTCTCTCTCTCTCTCTCTCTCTCTCTCTCTCTCTCTCTCTCTCTCTCTCTCTCTCTCTCTCTCTCTCTCTCTCTCTCTCCTCTCTCTCTCTCTCTCTCTCTCTCTCTCTCTCTCTCTCTCTCTCTCTCTCTCTCTTTCTCTCTCTGTATATTTCTGTGTCAGTCTCCCAGTATCAATGTTGCTGTTTCTGTGTAGGGAGGTGGGGGGTGGGGGGCTCAACATGACAAATATACCAACATGATCAGCAACACCCGCAAATTTGCAAGTAACACTAAACCTCATTACCAAATCCAAGCAAGCTTGATCACTTCAAATTATAATATACAAATGAGACCCACTGCATTCTATCATCATTTTCATTCCAAAGGTTTCAGATGACATCTGTCTCTCCCTCTCTCTCTCTCTCTCTCTCTCTCTCTCTCTCTCTCTCTCTCTCTCTCTCTCTCTCTCTCTCTCTCTCTTCTCTCTCTCTCTCTCTCTCTCTCTCTCTCTCTCCCTCTCTCTCTCTCTCTCTCTCTCTCTCTCTCTCTCTCTCTCTCTCTCTCTCTCTCTCACACACACACACACACACATATCTCTTTCTTTTCTATTGGGACTTTAGACTCTGTCTCATCCTGCTTCTCTCTCTCTCTCTCTCTCTCTCTCTCTCTCTCTCTCTCTCTCTCTCTCTCTCTCTCTCTCTCTCTCTCTCTCTCTCTCTCTCTCTCTCCCCTCTCTCTCCTAACATCCTCCCTACAAATCTTAAAGACCCACTGACCCACCACGATTAAGTCCCTTGTTTTTTTCTGGGTAGCTGTGACCCACATACAAATGTCCCCAACTTCAAATTGAGGCTGATCTTTAAAATGATGTTTCGTTTTCCATTTGGGGGCATTTGTATGGGATTCAAACCTGGTCAAAACAAGATTTCTTACCAGCTATAAGAGGGAAAACCCGTGAAACCCGTGACTTTGACACGTGATCTGGTGGGTCTTTAACACGTTGTTGTCAATCCCCCCCCCCCCCCCCCCCCCCCCCCCCCTTACGCCGTCTTTTCAAGGAATTCTACTAGCACCCGAACTGCTCACACCCCAGTTCAAATTAGTCTGTCTAGAAGGGAATTAATGTAATCTACTATGGCTAATCAGACTGTTAGATGATTGGTAACAGATAGCATCAATAATCCATGTTCTTTGGCTGTTAACGTTGTTGGCAACTTGTTGGCACTGTTTTGAGAGATCAGCTGATAACTGATGATATATCATCATTCACACACGCGTGCAGGCACAAACACAGACTTCAAAACACACACGTATTTGCGAGCGGACTTCGATGCATGCAGTAACATAGAGAGAGAGAGAGAGAGAGAGAGAGAGAGAGAGAGAGAGAGAGAGAGAGAGAGAGAGAGAGAGAGAGAGAGAGAGAGAGAGAGAGAGAGAGAGAGAGAGAGAGAGAATGAATTAATGAACGAATCATTGAATGAATACACAGAGAGAGAGAGCGAGAGAGAGAGAGAGAGAGAGAGAGAGAGAGAGAGAGAGAGAGAGAGAGAGAGAGAGAGAGAGAGAGAGAGAGAGAGAGAGAGAGAGAGAGAGAGAGAGAGAGAGAGAGAGACCCAGCATATGCACATAAGAACACCGTCACACAAACGTACAGATATGTACGCATGGAATCATACATATGAAACACCCCATTAGTATGACCCTACTTCTCCATGCTTACTCTTACCGGATGGAAGTTCAGTTTAGCGTCGCGTATCGGCTTTCGCCATGTACAACGGGCTGAACAAACCAACCAGGGTATAAAGAAAAATTTATGTTCCTGAATCACTGTCTTAGCCAAAAGGCCGAGAAGCGATCAGAATTAACTCTTACGTAAATTTGAGCTTTACGTCCTCTCGACCTGGGAAGGCACATATGCAGAATTAACAGAATTAACTCTTACCTTTCCACCTCTCCCTTATATACGCCCCTTCCCTTCTCTTTCTATCACTCTCAACACACGCGCGCGCGCACGCACGCACGCACGCACACGCACGCACACGTACGCACACGCACGCACACGCACACGCACGCACACGCACACACACACACACACACACACACACACACACACACACACAATTGTTCTCCTTTGCCGTCGTTTCAGTAAGCTTTCGCTGTACAAGCTATGCTCTCTCTCTCTCTCTCTCTCTCTCTCTCTCTCTCTCTCTCTCTCTCTCTCTCTCTCTCTCTCTCTCTCTCTCTCTCTCTCTCTCTCTCTTCTTCTTCTTCTTTTTTCTATGTTAATTTTCCATATATGCCTAAGGTGCATGAGTAGTTAACTTAATGTAAGCTTAGTCGTGAAATTTGTCCTCATTCAAAATAATAAAATTCATGTTTGCATGATTTTATGATGAAGAAAATGATGTTTTACGTCCTCTCGGTCACAGACACATATGGGACATTTGTAAATACAAAGATGGTGGGAACAATTCTGGCTGCAATGCCCGGAGGCAGTGCAACACCAGTAAAGTCCCGAGTTTTTAACAATATAGATAGGTGTAGCGGTAACCACGCCTCGGTTAAACCTCATACTGCCACATTAAATAATTAAAATATGATTTTATTGTTTTACCTTTTATTTTTAGTATTGAAAATTGTTCTCGTTTGTTGGTTTGCATGCTTGTCTTGTTTTTACGTTTTTACGACGGGCTGAACAAACCAACCATGGTATAAACAAAAATGTATGTTCCTGAATCACTGTCTTAGCCAAAAGGCCGAGAAGCGATCAGAATTAACTCTTACGTCGACGTCGAAAATGATGTTTTACGTCCTCTTGGTCTGAATCAGACACATATGGGACATTTGTAAATACAAATATGGTGGGAACAATACTGGAGGCAATGCCCAGAGGCAGTACGAAACCAGTAAAGTCCCGATTTTTTATTACTGCAGATAGGTGTAGAGGTAACCACGCCTCGGTTACACCTCATCGGCTATGGCACCGCTACTGATGTGAATTAACTCTTACCTTTCCACCTCTCCCTTATATACGTCCCTTCCCTTCTCTTTCTATCACTCTCAACACACACGCGCGCGCACGCACGCACGCACGCACGCACGCACACGCACACGCGCACACACGCACACGCACACACACACACACACACACACACACACACAATTGTTCTCCTTTGCCGTCGTTTCAGTAAGCTTTCGCTGTACAAGCTATGCTCTCTCTCTCTCTCTCTCTCTCTCTCTCTCTCTGTTTGCATGCTTTTCTAGTTTGAGTGGATCACAGAATGTAAAAAAAGCAGCTGTCAAAGCTTATTTCTTTATGCTCAATAAAAATCATTTTGACTTGATTTGACACACACACACACACACACAGTTCGGAAGTTAGGTGCTAGTCTAAACGGACAGAGTTGTGTGGACTTGACAGAGGACGCAGTTCCTTCCCCTCAACGACTGGCTAATCACAGACAGACCAAGGATCCGCTATGGACAGACCTCGATCACTCAGCACCCCGTGCTATGCGGGTACGTAGAGACGTGCCCCCGTCTCTTTGTTTCCCTGTCTCTGTGTGTCACCAATTTCGTCTCGATGTGTCCCTGCATACTTTATAGTTACACTCGGAGGCGTCTCTGTGAAATTCGGGTTGCTCCCACCTGGAGAGCGCGTCGCAGCCAGTGGCGCGCTACCTTTTTTTCTTTTTCTTTTTTTGCATTGTGTGACTGATGAGGAAGGAAGGAGGGGGAGGGGGGGCGTGGTTAAATTGCGACCAAATGACAACGTTTTCGTTGCCATTGGGCTTAACGTGTGCTAAGTGCATGGGCACACGGGACCTCGTGTTATCGTCTCATCCGAAAGACTCCACGTTCAGACCATAAGGCCTAGTGCAGAGTGAAAGGACAATCGCGAACGCGTTGCCTCTGTCTACTCAACACCACTCACCTACTTTATGTCCCTGTGCCAGTGTGTCTGAAGGGCCAGCCACACGTCCACTAAAATTGCACGACTGTACGACACGATTCGATCTCGTTGTCTCCAAGAACAAATGTGATTGGCGCATCGAGATCACGTGATCGAGTCGTATCGTACAGTCGTGCGATTTTAGTGGACGTGTGGCTGGCCGTTTGCACCCTCCGTCTCTATGTGTCCCCTAACCCTAACCCTCTAGTCCAATCCTAAACCCTAAATCAAGGGGACACATAGAGACAGGAAGCACATATAATATTATAGACGGTGACATGTCTTCTTCTTCTTCTTCTTCTTCTTCTTCTTCTTCTTCTTCTTCTTCTTCTTCTTCTTCTTCATCTATCGCTCAGTTTCCTGTCAATTATGAACACAGATCTGTCATGCTGCCGTTATTCTCCTAAGTAAGAAATAATTAGGCCCAGCTTGTCCGACTTCGGCTGGAGGAAATCTGTGTTTCTTGAAAAAAGGCAGGAGAATGGACCGGAAAGGCAGAAAGATAGTAGATGACAGTAAGCAAACGAAAAAGGCAGTCACAGAGAGTGACAGATTAGAGGAAGCTACAAGTACAAAACTTCCATAGGGTGGGGATATATTTATGCAAATGACCCCGCCCCCCTGGTATCCCCACGGGGGGAAAGACCGAGACATACAGAGATGGGGGCACAAGGAGAGTGACATACTCGGGAAGGACGGGTGAACGATAGATACGGGCGCATATCGATAGCATCCCTGCTATGCTGCACGCGGCGTTTTGCCAAAATAAATGACAGCACTCCCCCCCCCCCCCCCCATCCCCCCACGCCCCCCCCCCCCCCCTCACCCCTCAACGAAGATCCCCGTTAATTAAAGCAATTTGATCACTACTGTCTCGGACACACTTCCCTGCTACCCCGCCCCATTCCCACCATTTAAACTCCCTTCTCGCTATCATCCCGAACTCTTTGTATTGATATCGACAAGCTTACGTGTTTAGACCTGGCAGATGCAGATTACAAAAAAAGAAAAATAGAGTGCAGTTTTGATCATGATTCGAAGCAGAGAAGGAAGTGTTACATGTATGTTCTCTCTCTCTCTCTCTCTCTCTCTCTCTCTCTCTCTCTCTCTCTCTCTCTCTCTCTCTCTCTCTCTCTCTCTCTCTCTCTCTCTCTCTCTCTCTCTCTCTCTCTCTCTCTCTCTCTCTCTCTCTCTCTCTCTCTCTCTCTCTCTCTCTCTCTCTCTCTCTCTCTCTCTCTCTCTCTCTCTCTCTCTCTCTCTCTCTCTCTCTCTCTCTTTCTCTTGGCCTATCATGTTCAAATGGGCCGTTAAGACTTCAGACTTCAGACTTCTCTCTTGGCCTATAGATATTAAAAATAGTGTTCATTGTTCATTGTTCTTTCTCTCTCTGTCTCTCTCTGTCTCTCTCTCTCTCTCTCTCTCTCTCTCTCTCTCTCTCTCTCTCTCTCTCTCTCTCTCTCTCTCTCTCTCTCTCTCTCTCTCTCTCTCTCTCTCTCTCTCTCTCTCTCTCTCGGCCTATCATGTTCAAATGGGCCGTTAAGACTTCAGACTTCAGACTTCTCTCTTGGCCTATAGATATTAAAAATAGTGTTCATTGTTCATTGTTCTTTCTCTCTGTCTCTCTGTCTCTCTCTCTCTCTCTCTCTCTCTCTCTCTCTCTCTCTCTCTCTCTCTCTCTCTCTCTCTCTCTCTCTCTCTCTCTTCTCTCTCTCTCTCTCTCTCTCTCTCTCTCTCTCTCTCTCTCTCTCTCTTGGCCTATCATGTTCAAATGGGCCGTTAAGACTTCAGACTTCAGACTTCTCTCTTGGCCTATAGATATTAAAAATAGTGTTCATTGTTCATTGTCTCTCTCTCTCTCTCTCTCTCTCTCTCTCTCTCTCTCTCTCTCTCTCTCTCTCTCTCTCTCTCTCTCTCCTCTCTCTCTCTCTCTCTCTCTCTCTCTCGTGTTAGAAATATTGAAACAAAACGAATAAGTACTAGTACGGTGCAAACCTCCGCAGAGATGCAGTTCAATTTCAATTTGCTTAAAGCCCCGCTCGTGTATAATTGTTATCGTCATCGTCATCCGGAATGATCGTCATCGTTTAGACGTCGTCGTCCTTGTCTTTGTGCCTATCTCCTTCATCTAAATTCTAACGATGATAACAAGGGAAACATTAAAAAATACAGAAAACACTAAACTCGGATATTTGATGTTTCCGTTGTATTAAAGACACACTGACCAACCACGATTAAGTCCCTTGTTGTTGTTTTTTTGTAGCTCTGACCCACATACAAATGCCCCCAACTTCAAATTCAGGCTGCTCTTTAAAATACTGTTTCATTTTCAATTTGGGGGGCATTTGTATGGCAGTCAAACCTGGTCAAAAATATATTTCTTACCAGAGGGAAAACACGTGAAACCCGTGATTTTGACACGTGATCTGGTGGGTCTTTAACGTACCAGTTACGCATAGGGCAGGCAATACTTGCGTAATGATAATGACATTCGAGAAAGAGCAACAGATGTACTCGTGTTCTCAGAGAGAGAGAGAGAGAGAGAGAGAGAGGGACAGAGAGAGAGAGAGAGAGAGAGAGAGAGAGAGAGAGAGTGAGAGACAAAGAGAGAGAGAGAGGGAGAGAGATTGCGAGAGTAATGAGGGAAACAGAGCTATAATTAAGATTAATGCCGTCGACCTGGGCACGTCTTACTTAACCACCCCAATAGGCTAGTTAATGAACTAGTGAAGCACCCGTCATTTTCCTATCAACGCACACACTAACGTAACCCGCTACTGCATCTTGCAAACAGCATTACGCCATGAGCTTTGATCTTGAGATTCGATCCATTTAGGGCCGGCTACGCGTCCACTAATATCGTACGACTATGCGATGCGATTCGATCACGTGGTCTCGAAACGCGAATAAAAGTTTTGTTTCGAGACCACGTGATCGAATCGTATCGTACAGTTGTACGATATTAGTTGACGCGTATCATGCCCTTTTCAGTCGGGTTCCTTATCCATGCCAGTCATCATTGTTGTACCGATGACTGCCCAAACTCTGTGGTTACTGAATATTCATCGTCTGGGCGTGTCTATTATTAGCAGCTTGGGTCTTCCCTAATGTTTACGAATTAGCTAACGATCGGTTTCGGTCTCCTCAAACGCGTTTGTACAAACGCACTATTGAGCAAAGGAACAACTCAGCTGTCTTTAAAGACCCACCAGATCACGTGTCAAAATCACGGGTTTCACGTGTTTTCCCTCTTATAGCTGGTAATAAATCTTGTTTTGACCAGTTTTGGTAAAGGTCAAGATGTGCCACCCCCCCTACCTATCTCGGTTAATTGTATTTTTCCGTTATTGCCTTTCTTACCATACATAAAGCTGTATTTTAGGAACATTTTTAGCTAATAACCTTTTTGGAATACTAACCCTAACCCTAACCCTAGCCCTAACCCTAACCCTACCCCCCACCGTATAAGACGGAAAAACGCAACGAACCACAACTGTGACAAATCGCGGTGTACTGCAGTACATAGTGGGGGGTAGGGTTAGGTTTAGGGGTAGGGTTAGGGTTAGGGTTAGTATTCCAAAAAGGTAATTAGCTAAAAATGTTCCTAAAATACAGCTTTATGTATGGTAAGAAAGGCAAAAACGGAAAAATAGAATTAACCGAGAAATGCAGGGGGGTTGGCACATCTTTACCTTTACCCAGGTTTGACTCCCATGCAAATGCCCCCAAATTAAAAACGAAACATCGTTTTAAAGAGCAGCCTCAATTTGAAATTGGGGGAATTTGTATGTGGGTCACAGCTTCCCAGAAAAAAACAAGGGACTTAATCGTGGTGGGTCAGTGTGTCTTTAATGATCGTGCATGTTACCAAAAAGCCTAAATGTTACAAAGAGTGATGACTTCGTTGGAAAGCACGATTTTTCAACTTTAATATAAAGTCTTCAACCTGGTGCTATAAACAAGACTCAAAGAGCGATAACTTCGCAGCCTACAAACCTTGCAAAGAATGAAGCCAACTTTCTCACTTCCCACCTGGAAGGTGGGAAGTGTTAGTGTGTTGTTGTAGGCAGTGAGTGAGTTCACAATGATCCCCAGCTGTAGTGTAGGTGAAAGGGTGGCAGTAAAAAACCCAACCGGCTTCAGTCAGCTGCGGAGTGCGAGCTCTTTGTATATTCAGGCTTTTTAATGTTATGTTACTTTGAAGAAGTGTCAATTAGCATTACACCTCTTGCTGATAGAAAAGGATAGGGTTAGGCTAGCTTGTACTTTCTGCACCCCCAACTCCCTCCCCGTCAAATTTTCGCATTGAACATTTTCATCGAAAAGCAATTTTCTGAAATTCTCGGGAAAGGAATAAGGTTAGGGTCAGCCTATAATTATTTAAAAATAATAAAACTGAAAGAAGCAGGCTTTGGGATTGAGGGTCGTAAACACGAGGGATGGTGACGAAAGTACAACTTTTGCCGAATTATAAACAGCACGAGACAGGACAACGAGAATGGAGAATCTGATGTGTATCCTTGGTTCTTTTGGCACCAGAGTTACTCAGCTCTGAACATTCAATGTCTTCCAAATGTTCACTAAAACCTATTTTTGTTACTCTAAGTTTTCATTTATTGGATTTATACGAAATGAAAAGAAACTAAACATTATATAGTTTAGAAAAAAAGAGTCTCTTTACAAAAGCTTAAACCTGTCGAGTTTATTCGCTTACATGAATCTAAGCTCTCTGATAATTAAAAAAAAAATCGACGAGTATACATAAAAAGGAGCCTAAAACAGACCTTACCTATAACCATATGTACCAACATAGACAGACAGTAACGGAGAGTAGACTAGGTTTGTCTTCATATCCATGTCAGTTTACTTCAGCGGTGGGACCCATAGGCTGGAGAAAAAACAACCTAAGAAATTATTTAAAGTCACGAAGGAAGAATCAAACGACCATAAGGATAAATTTCACCCAAACTGTATCTATCTGTCCACGCCTCAGTGGAGAAGCCTGTCACATTATTATTTAAGTGTGCGACCAATACCGGCTGATCCTCTGTGAACCCCCGCCTATTGTGAATCTGTGGACTGGAACAAAACTGAGCGGTGTTAAGGTTTTTGGGGTGACTCTCCATTGAAAACAACGACCAAAATAAACGAACAACTCATATCTATCCACCTATATACTAACATTCATTTGATGCCTGTTTGTGTGTGTTTATTTGTTCGCCCGTGTGCACTCATGAACCAGTGCATAGAATCGCTTCAAATTTTGTGCGGTGATGTGTCATGGTGCACATATGGCCCCGTAGAAATGTTGAACCCCAAGCGCGAATCTCTGCCAAGGAAGACTCATTTGTCTGTAAGATTGTATATTGCTGTAGTAGTTGTGAAAGTAGACTGGCGTACTTCCCTTGGACTATAAACCTGACTGAATGAGAGAGAGAGAGAGAGAGAGAGAGAGAGAGAGAGAGAGAGAGAGAGAGAGAGAGAGAGAGAGAGAGAGAGGGGGGGAGGAGTGAGAGAGGGAGGGAGAGAGAGAGAGGGGGGGGGAGGGATAGAGGGAGAGAGAGAGAGAGAGGGAGAGAGAGAGAGAAAGAGAGAAAAAGAGAGAGATAAAGCGTAGCGAGCAGGTTTGTAGTATAATTTTTTTTAAAGCAAAAAGGTGTGACCCAGTGACAGACATGTCATCGGCCCGTGTTTCCCCACACTGTACCCGTATAATTAAAGTCGAATACCAGTTGTCATGGCCACCATCTTGGGATAAATCTAGCGAACTATTTGGATACAACGTCATCTTTATCCCAAGATGGCAGATGGGCTGGGCCCCATTTTAGGTCGTCAGGCCTACTTGAAGATAGAAAATGATGACTGATATCCAGCCATTTTTCATTTACACTATTTAAACGGCAACATGCAAAAAGCGCGACTCTCTGAATATTCCCATTTGCGCGACCGTACGAAAAGAGCGAATGTCACTGACAGAAAGAGCGAATGTCACTGACAGAAAGAGCGAATGTCACTGACAGAAAGCGAGAGGGTCGTTGAGGATTGGGATGGGGCAAGAAGTACCTTACAAGAAAAAATGTCTGTTACTTTCTTACTATCCCTAACCCTATCCCTAACATATCCCTAACCCTATCCCTAACTTTCTGAGTTTTATGCGACTCTCTGAAATTCGCTCTTTTTGTCATTACTGTTCGCTCTTTTCGGCATCTTGTAGTTCGCGCATTTCGTATCGCGCTTTTCGAAAAGTCGCGCTTTTCGAATGCTCCGATTTAAAGTAGCACCGCAGCGCGTATGGTAATCAAAACACAACAAAAAAGGAGGGGGAGGGGGTGCTAGGTGTAGTCTGCTAAAAAAAATTAAGCTGCGTATATGTTAAACGTAAATAGGACGTTATGAGTATAATTTGTATTTTCTTTTTATAAGAGTGTAATAATTCTGTTGATTAAAAAGGCCTTTTGGTGGAACGACTAATTCGATTATCTTGATCATCAAAATGAAAATCCTTATAATTATCCGTGACGATATTATTTCCACTGTGTTAATTGTGTTCGTAATCCATCCATTAGCTTTCCTAAAAAGAAATGTGCCCTTCCTTACTTGTGAACTTTTGTTGGAAAAACAGTTAACGCAGAAAGAAAAAAGGGTTTGGGGCCTTATTTTTCTTTCAAGTGAATTAATGAACACATATACCATGATATGAAATATTGGAGGGGAAATCACACACACACACACACACACACACACACACACACACA
>CM065684.1:42842241-42844741 GCA_017654935.2 Phymorhynchus buccinoides | reverse complement strand
TGGAGGTGCAAAACCATTGATTATTCTAAACATCATGACAGCTTTGTTGTATTGAAGTTTGTCTGTAAGAGGTAACATTTTTATTGCGATGTAATCTTGAAAAGTTAGAGAAGACGATTTTAGGAGGACTGCTTTAAGGGCTCGCTTATGAACATTGATTAATGGCTTTAATGTGTTGGCACTACTTGAATCGAAGAGTGTAGAGGCGTAATCTATGTGTGATTGAATACATGCATAAAAGAAGTGCTTACGGGCATCGAGATTAAGGAAGTTTTTAATTTTAGAGAGGAGGAAGACTTTTTGTGAGACACGTTTGCTCAAACTACTAATATGGGGAGACCAAGAAAGATTATTGTCTAAGGTAACCCCTAACACTTTGTGAGAACTGACTACTTCAATTTGTTTATTGTGAATATATATTGGAGGCAAAGGAAAGGTTAAGTTTTGTCGTTTTTGTCGTGATGTTACTATCATACATTTTGTTTTTTGTTCATTCAATGTCATGTGGTTAAGTTCTGTCCATTCAACTAGCTGATCTATATTTTCTTGCAATTTAAAGGATAGCTGATTGAGATCAGTATGGTTAGTGTGAATTGACGTATCATCGGCAAACATCTCACAAGGGTCTTTAATATGAAGAGGAAGATCATTGACATATAGTAAAAACAAAAGGGGACCTATAACTGATCCTTGTGGAACCCCGAATTTGATTGGTAAAGAACTAGATTGTTTATTATGAAGGAAAACAGTCTGCTTACGATTTGTAATAAATGATTTGATGAACTGAAGGACAGATTTTGAAAATCTATATATTGCTATTTTCCTCAGTAGTAGATCATGGTCGATTACATCAAATGCTTTGGCGAAGTCTACTAAAAGGACCCCTGTAATTTTTAAATCATCTATGTTTGCAAGCCATTGGTCAACAAGATTAGTCAAAGCTGTGTGGCAAGAGTGATTTGATCTAAAGCCAGATTGATTAGGGTGTATTAAATCATATTTAAATAAATGAGAAATTATATATTTGCTAAAATGCTTTTCTAGAGGTTTAGAAAGAACAGAAACGAGCGAAATAGGTCTATAGTTTGAAGGGTCAGCTTTATCACCAGATTAAAAAAGTGGTATAACTTTAGCTTGCTTCAGAATGTTAGGAAAATAACTTTTATCGATACAGAGATTGCATAGATAAGTCAGTGTGTCTGTAATGAGAGGAGCACTAAGTTTAAGAATAATTCCATCTAAACCATCCAGACCACGTGTACCTGTTTGTTTTAAATGATTAAGATAAAGATAAACATCACAAACTGTTATTGCAGGAACAGCTAGTTCGGATTTAATTTCTTTTGACACACAGAAATCTTTCAGCAATTTGAGATCATTTTGTTCAGACCTATCATGTTTAACGGTAACGTTAGCTACATTAGAAAAATGACGATTTAGTGAATCGGCTGACATTTCTGTGGGAACAACGGATGTTTTGTCCGAGTTTTTACGGGTTAGAGTGTTTATAGCTTTCCAAATGGGCTTTGAGTTATTTTTAGAATAACTGAACACTAAATCATTAAAATATTTCTTTTTTGAACGACGAAGCATGGATGTAACACTATTTCTCTGTTTTTTGAATTGTTCAAATTGTTTGGATTTCAATAAAGTATCTCTAATTCGAATAGCTTCTTCAATTTTCTCTGTAAGCCACGGTGGCTTTGGTAAATATCTAACTCTTTTTGTGACAAAGGGTGCATGCTTGTTATAAATTTCTATGAAACTTTTATGCCAAAATTCAAAAGCTAAATCAGGATCAGTGAACTGATAGACTTGAGACAGCGGAGATTGGGCAAGATCTTCCAGAAAGGCATCCTTATTAAAATTAGCGAAGGATCTGTACGTAATTACTTTATGGCCAGGTGTAGGAACCCTGGCTCCTTTTTTGAGCCACGTTACACAGATAGGTAAGTGGTCACTACAACCACAATGGGGAGAACATATTTCAATTATATTATCTTTTTTACTTGAGTACACGTGGTCTATCAGTGTTTCAGATGAGGAGGTAATTCGTGTTGGCGTACTGATTAGTTGATTCAGATCGAAATTGTCATAAAGTTGGTTCCATCTACTATTGTTTTTATTGAGATCAATATTAAAATCACCCAACAGAAAGAGAGAGAGAGAGAGAGAGAGAGCGAGAGAGAGAGAGAGAGAGAGAGAGAGAGAGAGAGAGAGAGAGAGAGAGAGAGAGAGAGAGAGAGAGAGAGAGAGAGAGAGAGAGAACGAAAACTTAATTTTATTTTACCAGGGAACATGAGATAAGCAATGACAGCTGTTTTTTCACCCAGCCCTGGGGAAATAATACTAAATAACAAGAAATCAAAGAAAACGTAAAACAACAAAAATTAAGTAACGCATGCACAAAACATCGGGGGAAAATGAGGGTAATGGGAGATGGGAGGTGGGAGGTGGGAGGTGGGAGGTGGGAGGAGGGGGGTGGGGATATATCCTTAGT
>CM065684.1:42822241-42834741 GCA_017654935.2 Phymorhynchus buccinoides | reverse complement strand
ATATATATATTTTTTTTTTTTTTTTTTTTTTAAATTATGTACTTTGAAGAATAATGTAAATGTGTATGCATGCCACATGCCGTACCTGTATACGATGCTTGATACCGTATGTTGAACTGAGACTGTTCGCGTGTCTCTTATATGTGTGCGTGCGCACGCGCGAGAAGTGATGAAGTGCGCGTGCCGATGTTTGCTATTCACGTGAAGAGGTGTGTCCTGCAGGCAACCACATCACAGACAGCCTGGGGGAGAATCTGCACTGCATGCTGAAAGTGAGTGCCCGTGTAGTCTTCTTCTGTTGTCTTTCTTTCTCCATGTTCCTGTCGGGGCACAAAGCAAGCATGCATCGTTTCCTTCTGCTGAAGTATTCTAAAGAAGCTATTCATTAGCATATTAACCCCTTGACTGCCCGAGAAAATGAAAGAAAAACAATCATTGTACAAATCACGACACGAAAAAGACAACTGATAGAGCCAATCTGGCAAAAATTGTCTGGGGATATAACTCTCTTGACTGTGCAAGAGCAAAAACCAGCAATATCACAGTTATTCCTCTTCGTCTGATGACGTCATTAGTGATGTCATCAAGTCAGTACGTGCTAGGTTTATGGGCAGTCAGGGGGTTAATACATAAACATTTTAGACATATGCACTCGTTATATACACTAAACTAAAATGGAAATATGAGGACAATGTATTGTTAATCTTCTGGGTGGATGTCGCGAGTGACCAGTGGACGCAAGGTGGTGGGGGTGGGAGGGGGGTTGTGAAGGGGAGAGGTGGAGATAAAGAGGAGCACAGAGCATGGATTCTATATTAACAATGTAGTGTCCACGCACACAGAGAGAAAAAGAAGGCCGTCACTCATCGTTGTATTCTCAGTCTCATTTATGTAGTGAAGATAGATTCTAGATGCTTTAGGTTTTCCAAATCAAATCAAATCAAATCAACTTTATTTCAAAAAAACCTGGGGGCACAAGAAAATGAATACACGTACCATTCACACCTGCGGCATCAAACATTACAAACAATAGCCCAAAAGACCCCATAACAGTACACATCAACATAGTATTACATGGGCTCCAAACAAAAAAACAACAACAACAAAAACCTTTTCTTTAACAGTACTCATCACCATATAGACAGGCACATTATACCATCATGCACAGATACACCACCACACACACACACACACATATGCATGCACAACACAGTTGCTGGAATTTCACATATGAATCCTTTTTTTAAACCGTTAATTAACTTATCTCCATTAACAAATATTGACATATGAAACAAGACAAGAAACAATTAGGACATAAACTCAGACATTCCGTATTTGAATTTAGAAATGGACACCTTAGCTATCAGGAGTACATGATTAATTTCATTAATAACTCCATATATTTCTGATCCTTAGGGTTAGGCAGACCAAAAAGTGCTATTTTTCAGTCTTCAGTCTCTCTCTCTCTCTCTCTCTCTCTCTCTCTCTCTCTCTCTCTCTCTCTCTCTCTCTCTCTCTCTCTCTCTCTCTCTGTCTCTCTCTCTGTGTCTGTCTCTGTCTCTCTCTCTCTTTCTCTCTCTCTCTCTCTCTCTCTCTCTCCCTCTCCCCCCTCTCTCTCTCTCTCCCCCTCTCTATCTCTTTCTCTCTCCCCCCCTCTCTCTCTCTCCCTCTCTCTCTCAATCTCTTTCTTCCCCCCCTCTCTCTCTCTCCTCTCTCTCTCTTCCCTCTCTCTCTCTCTCTCTCTCTCTCCCCCCCTCCCCCCCTCCCTCTCTCTCTCTCTCTCTCCCTCTCCCCCCCCTCTCTCTCTGTGTGTCGTGACGTCAGACCAACAACACGCTACGTCACCTGAAGCTGAGTCACAACGAGCTCGGGGAGCGGGGGGCCCAGTGGTTGAAGGACTGTCTGTCTGAGAACGAGAACCTGCTGTCTCTGGACATCAGCTGGAACCACTTCCAGAGCGGGGACTGCGTCCTCATAGCAGAGGCGCTGAGGGTAAGGGGGGCACTACGATTCGATCCATCTGCGATCCGACTGTGAGATTTGTGAGGCACGAATCATTTGTGACATTTGTGAGTTAGAATCATTTGGATAAGTAGAATTAATTCCACGAGAATCGTCACGCATCACAAATGTCACAGTCGGATCTCAGTTGGATCGAATCGTATGCGGGTTTTTTTGGGTATGAATTAAGAGGCCGACTTACACGTGCAACTACAGTCGCACAACTATCCATCTGTGACATTTGTGTGGCATGATTCTCGTGAACTTCTACAGTCCGAATGAATCTGAAGAAATCCTACTAGTTTTAGTTCACTATATTATTTTGTACACGAGTCTAATGAAATACCTGTGGTTTTTTCATATTGATACTTTTTTTTAAATAATTTCGAAGACATGTAAAGAAAAGAAACATAAAACATAAAAGAATGAAAAAAAAAAAAAATGCCTCATCATTCATTTATAATGAAACATGTACTATCTTGTACACTGATATCCAAGTAAATACGCATTACAAATAAACCTAGCAACAACAGAAATACCTGTGTTTTTGCATCAGACATTTTAATATGTGATTCGTGCATTGGGGGTCTAAGCTTACGTGAACGAAAACAGTAGAATTGTTTTTTAGACGGATTTCACGAGAATTTCACGACACCGCGAATCATCGCAGTTGGATTGAGTCGTATGCACACGGCGTCACAGTCGGATCGCAGTTGGATTGAGTCTATGCAGTGGGTCGGCCCGTCACAGTCGGATCGCAGTTGGATTGAGTCTATGCAGTGGGTCGGCCCGTCACAGTCGGATCGCAGTTGGATTGAGTCTATGCAGCGGGTCGGCCCGTCACAGTCGGATCGCAGTTGGATTGAGTCGTATGCAGTGGGTCGGCCCTAAAAGCTACACGGATGCCAACCGGTGTGGCGTTCTCAAAATGGATTTGTTCTCAACATGTCTGCGCATGTGCGAAATCGATCATGACGTACCGTCAAATTTTATCTTTTGTGTATTCGACACTAAATTGACCCTAAAACTATCCCTAACCCTATCCCTAAGCCTAACCCTAAGCCTATCCCTAACCCTAAACGTATCCCTAACTCTTCGCACATGCGCAGACACGTTGAGAACAAATCCATTTTGAGAACGCCAAAATGGATTTGTTCTCAACATGTCTGCGCATGTGCTAAATCGATCATGACGTTCATTTTGAGAACGCCACACAGGTCGTTTCCGACTATGAATGCCAAATAGCGAAAGGACAGCAGCTGCTGGTGTTCTGGATGTCTGGGCTAGAATGTTGTTTTCCTGGTGGAAATACCTTTCCCAGGGTACATCCCCACTCTCTCGGTCAAAGAGATTTGAGGAAGGACGTTGGCGTTGGGGAAGGCTCACATAAAGGCCAACCAATCCCGTTGGCTGTAGCACTAAAATACTAAAACAAAGACGAGAAAAACAAGACTAAGCTGTGCCTTGAGTTTCCAGTACTGGAGAAAATCATTTATATATGTATTATACAACCCTCATTTTGATGTTGGCCCCTAGCTACAGGCTAATGCCAATCAATGATAGAAACCATTTGATTAAAGGGCCCAGAGAATGGGGTCACTGGGGCCGAAAATGCTGCTGTGCGGCTGGTTGATACAACGTTTTCACGCTGCAGTCGAAAGCAATACAAGTCCGTGCATTGTAAGGTGGTGACTGACACGGTTTGCATTGATGAAAAAATCCCAATAACAACAAACAAACAAAAAGCAATCAAGCGATAAAAGAAGACTTACACCTCCCCTTCAAAGTTTTCTTCATTATCATCATCATCAGCAGCAGTAGCATCATCATCATCATCATCAGCAGCAGCAGCAGCAGCAGCAATTCTTTTGGGGGGCACAATCTGTCATCAGGAAAACGTAGGGCTGAAAGAAATCAACCTCAGCATGAACGGCTTCGGTCTGGAGGGCGCCATTTGTCTAGGGGAGGCAATCCGAGTGAACCGAACCTTGCTGAAACTGAACGCCAGTTACTGCCGCTTGCCCCTAGAGGGCGCACCTTCCTTCGCCACCGGTATGGAAGTCAACGAGACGCTGCGAGAACTGAACGTGAGTCTTATGTCAAGAAAATGGAAATCATAACATGTATGTGGGGGAACAGGGGGTAAAAAGACCATCCTAGGGTAAAAAAAAAACCTCCACCAATTATTGGCCTAGAAGGGGAACTTGTGGTAAAAAAATCCATTCAGCCAAATCATATAGCATTGCAAATTTTGCACACATTTATTGTCTTCAAACTTTCTAGAAAATGTCATCCAATTCAAATGAAGGGAAAAAAGCCTCACACCAATTTTCATGCTTTTTGTCCTGTGCGTTTTTGACCCTAACCCCCCCTACTAATAACCTCTTATTTGCCATGGGCAAAATGGTGTCATTGGTGAAGTTAAAGGTAAAAATAAATGACGCTTGAATTAAGAATTTTGCTTTAGAATAGCCAAGAGATATTTTTTTAGGACAATTTTGCCAGATTGATGTTATACTTTAAAAAAAGGTATTCTCTAAAGTTGTTTCAGGCAGTAAAAAGATTAATGATTAATTACCCCAGAGAAAACCCCTGAAACCAATCTCGTCTAATGATTTGTGATTACATCTTAATGGATGCCAACATGTTTTTGTTGTGACCACCGCTGAATGTCTGAGTAAGACCAAGCGTTAAATGCTTTACAACCATCATCCTAGGAGTCACCCATTAATGGGCTCACCTATCAGGGTAGAGCTATAGTCATAGTCTATAAGTAGCATAAGGGACGTGCACATTAGATCGGCAAGTTCCGTGCGAACGAACGAAAAATGGTGTTTTACGTCCTCTCGGTCTGGAACAGACACATATGGGACATTTGTAGATATAAAGATGTTGGGAACGATCCTGGAGGCAATGCCCGGAGGCAGTGCAACACAAGGAAAGTCCCAAAATTTTAACAATATAGATGCGATAAAACTGTTGGAAGTTCCGTACGGTGAAAATGATGTTTTACGTCCTCTCGGTCATAGACACATATGGGACATTTGTAAATACAAAGATGGTGGGAACAATACTGGCTGCAATGCCCGGAGGCAGTGCAACACCAGTAAAGTCCCGAGTTTCTAACAATATAGATAAGTGTAGCGGTAACCACGCCTCGGTTAAACCTCATTGGCTATGGTACCGCCACAGATGTGCAGTCTGGAAGTTCCGTACAGAAACCCCATTCGCTTATATAAGAAATAAACGGACGCAGAAACTCATCCGCAATCCCACCCGTTCATTTCCTTTAAGCGAATGGGGTTTCTGTACGGAACATACGGGCTGCGGATCTACTGTGCACAGGCTATGAGTCTATATGGATTTGACGGTTTTCATGCTGTGCCAGGTGGGCTACAATTCCCTGGGACCTGAGGGCACCTACGCCATGCTGCTGGGTCTGGAACAGAACGAGTGCAGTGGGATGCAGCTGCTGGATTTAGGGGTCAGTTTCTCTGTATTGTCTGTCTGTTTTTCTGCCTAACTTATACTACTTGTTTTCCTCTTGATTTAACCCCACCACGCCACCCTTTTGGGGGGGGGGGGGGGGGGGGGGGGGAGGGAGGGGCGGAGGTCGGAGGTGAGTGGTAACAGATTGTAGGTTGAAAGTGAGCTCTGTGTCTCCGAACATTTTTGTCTGAAGTTTTTCGTTCCCAAGTTTTGTTTTCTTCTTATTGAAAACAAAGAAGGAAGTAACATGAAAGGAGTATATAACTAAAACACTGACGACACAGTTAATGATGATGATGATGATGAGAACGACGAAATGGGGCAATAATGATGAATGATTCGACAATGACAGGGTTATGACGACGACGATGATGACGAATATGATGATAAATATTATTATCATTATGACAAAGTGACGATGATTGAGACGTTCATTGCGAGAACGACAACTAGGCATACAACGATATGACAACGATGATAATATCAATAATGGTGGTGGTGATGATGATGATGATGATGATGATGACGACGACAGTTATGATGATGATGGTGATGATGATGATAATGATGATGGTTGGTGGTGATGATGATGACAATAACGACTACGACGATGATAATGATGATGATGATGATGATGATGATGATGATGATGATGATGATTTGACATAACGACGACGATGATGATGATGATGATGATGATGATGATGATGAAGACGACGACGGTGATGATCCTGATGCTTATGATAACAACAACAACAACAACAACAAAAAAAGATGATGATAATGATGACGACGACGACGAACACAACGAAATCCATGGCACGTGTCTTCCAACCAGAACTGCAGGGTGACCCGCCAGTTCCAGGACCTTCAGGACAGGCTGGAAGGGGAGAGGCCTCTGAAGGTTCTGCACGGAGGAGTCATGCTGGACACCATCTGCAGGGACCTGCCCCTGGACCCCTGGGAGCTCTTCAAGGTCACGTCAGAGTCAGAGTCCAAAATACTTTATCATTATATCGTTAAGAGAAATCACAGTGTGATCACCGGTATTAAGGTGTGACAAACAGAGACAGAGAGAGAGAGAGAGAGAGAGAGAGAGAGAGAGAGAGAGAGAGAGAGAGAGAGAGAGAGAGAGAGAGAGAGAGAGCGAGGAGCAGAGAGAGAGAGAGAGAGAGAGAGAGAGAGAGAGAGAGAGAGAGAGCGAGAGAGAGAGAGAGAGAGAGAGAGAGAGAGAGAGAGAGAGAGAGAGAGAGAGAGAGAGAGAGAGAGAGAGAGAGAGAGAGAGATAGAGAGAGAGAGACAGAGACAGAGACAGCATGACCATCTCCAAGGAAGAGTCATCACCGGTATTAAGGTGTGACAACAGAGAGACAGAGAAAGAGACAGAGACAGAGAGAGAGAGAGAGAGAGAGAGAGAGAGAGAGAGAGAGAGAGAGAGAGAGAGAGAGAGAGAGAGAGAGACAGAGACAGAGACAGCATGACCGTCTCCAAGGAAGAGTTCATCACCGGTATTAAGGTGTGACAACAGAGAGACATAGAGAGAGACAGAGACAGAGAGAGAGACAGAGACAGTGTGACCGTCTCCAAGGAAGCATAGTACAAACAAGAAAACACATATTCATGCATTGAAAACGAACACAAAACTAAGGGCAAGAATGGACAGTCACTAATCATGCTTCACAAAAAGTGGGACATAATTTGAAATCAATCTTCCCAACACACTCCAGCATGACAGACACCATGCCGTTGGGATAGTATTGACCACTGCCACATACAATATATTTGGTTTTTGGTATAATGTAGTCACAGAAACTTACCTCTGTGAAATGAAATTCGGGCTGCTCTCACCCAGACAGCGCGTCGCCGCAAGCACGACGCCACATTTGTTTTTTTCGGGGAGGGGGGGGGGGGGGGGGGGGGGGGGTACTTACAGTTCTACACAGGCTACAGATTTCTTGTCACAAGTCATGACATGGGATTAGTCCATGCCGTTTGAAGGTGCACTGTATTTGTTTGGTTATTCATGGTGGGTCTCCCTGTACAGCGTTTTTATTTATGTTAGTTTTACTGATTTGTCCGTGTCTGTGTTAAAGAAGTCTTTTAGCAGGATAGCGCAAGAAGTTTATAAACGTTTTATGAATAATTGTTTTCTTAATACTCATTCATTCATTTATTTATATAATAATATACAATAATTATTTATTTATTTGTTTATTAGTAATTAATTAATTTATTTATATGGTTTATAATTTATAAATTGTTTATTTATTTATTTATTTACTAATTTATTAACTGATTATTTATTTATATATAATTTATTTATTTATTTATTTATTACAAAAATAATTTATTTATTTACAATTTCTTCATTTACTCATTTATTTATTTCAGAACGACCCCATGACGAAGCTGAAGGAGTGGGTGGAGCGGGCCGGGTACCGACTGATTGATCTTTTACGCCACTTCGACAAAGACAACAGCATGACCATCTCCAAGGAAGAGTTCATCACTGGTATTAAGGTGTGACAACAGAGAGAGAGAGAGAGAGAGAGAGAGAGAGAGAGAGAGAGAGAGAGAGAGAGAGAGAGAGAGAGAGAGAGAGAGAGAGAGAGATGGCCGGACGGACAGATAGATGGACGGGTAGACGAACAGACAGACAGAGGCGCAGCAGACATAGAGGCAGACAGAGGGAGTGAAAGAGAAAGAGAGAGAGGGAGATAGCGGAGGGGGGGGGGGGATAAAGAAAGAGACGGAGGGAGGGAGAGTGGAGAATTATAAAAAAAGGAAAGAGGGACAAATTACATATACAGAGAGAGAGAGAGAGAGAGAGAGAGAGAGAGAGAGAGAGAGAGAGAGAGAGAGAGAGAGAGAGAGAGAGAGAGAGAGAGAGAGAGAGAGAGAGAGAGAGAGAGAGAGAGAGAGAGAGAGAGAGAGAGAGAGAGAGAGAGAGAGAGAGAGAGAGAGAGAGAGAGAGAGAGAGAGAGAGAGAGAGAGAGAGAGAGAGAGAGAGAGAGAGAGAGAGAGAGAGAGAGAGAGAGCTGAAGTATGTCGTCATTCGGTTACTTCTTTTTCTTTCTCTTTTGACAGACTGCCTTTACAAAAACAAAACTGACCTAAGCCAAAACATAAACCTGCTCGCGGCAGAAGCAAAAAAAACCCAAGCAAAACAAAAAAACAAACCAACCGAACAACAACAAACAAACACCCAACAAAACACACCAACGTTTAACACATGTCAAGAAGAGCTCACTATAAGACACTGGCGCTGTTTTGTTGTTGTTGTTTGTTGTTGTTTGTTTGTGTGCGGTTTCTTCTTGTAGTCGACAAGCATCGAGATCACCGATGAGCAGATTGACATTCTTCTGAAGCGACTGGACACAGACGGTGACGGAGAGATCGATTTCAGGTAAGATACAAACAAAAATACCAACAACAAACAGTCAATCCATCATAATGGAAAGGTGGGGAAAAGCGCCCCCACTCCCCCACTCCCTCATTAAGCAAGAAATAATAATACTACTGACATTTTATATAGCGCTTTACTCCCTTTGCAGGGAGCTCAAAGCGCTTTACATGGACATTAAAACACAAATAATTTAACATTATACACGTAAGAATCACTACAATCAAATCAAATATATTACATTAAAAAATATTAAACATAAATTTGGAACAATATTACAATATTATAAGAAAAGAAACACAATTGCTAGGGAAATCAAAGTTCATGAGCTACGTTATCGCGCAAACACACACTCTAACAGAGAAGCACACAGTCACACATCACGCACGCACACGCACGCGCGCGCGCGCGCATATATATACACACACACATATACAATACACACACACACACACACACACACACACACGTAATAATCAATGGGCATTCACACACATACACACACACACACACACACACACACACACACACACACACACACACACACACACGCGCGCGCGCGTGCCCCCCAAAAATCCATTTTCTCTTCTCTTTGAAACTACAGACATTTTGTATTTTAAAATGTAAACGATAGAGGCCTAATCACTCAATATAATACCCTAACCGTTTAAAATGTGAAAGAATCATTCGCACGCAAGAGGCAATAAATGTAAACAAAGAAGCCTTTTCGCCCCACCTTACCACATCAAACTTCGCGGGGAGGCACGCTTTCTTCTCAACCCTTGTGTGATTTACCCCTGGGAACCGGTGTTTGAACTCACAGCTTTTTCATGACTTAACTACCCTGTCCAGTTTTGTTTTTTCACCTCCCTGCAATATAATAATTATTTGAATATTGCTGATGTGTTGCAGAGCTAGGGATGTTTTAATTTGTTTTAAAATTAATTATATTATATATTTTTTCTTAGAAAAGATCTACTTTGAAAAAAATGCTGAAACGTTTTTGGTATGGAAGTGTGTTTTCCTATTTGTGTAGTGCGTCCTAGATCCTTAAATTTAATTTGCCATTTTATACACATCTACAGCAGATGGAATTGTTCTACTAAATGTCTACGAAGCTGATATTGTAATGATTGTTTTTTGTATTAATTGTTATTCACCTGCATATCTCCTTTTCGTGTAAAACCCATTTACCGTAAACAAAGAAGTTCATGTCTCCATTGCAGCTTATTATAACAGTGGTGAATATATTTTATGCACAGAAACCCGTGTGTGCGTGCGTGTGCTCGCGTGTGAACGTGCGCGAGAGATAGTGCTGCTATCTTAGCTCTCAGTTGCAACAGATCTAATGCGGTGATGGTACTACCTTGAGTTTTTTTTGTTTTGTTTTTTAAATTTGTAAAAAAATGTTTTACTCCTTTAAGTCCACTTTTGAATAAAAGGAGACTATCCACGATCAGACATTGTCGCCACTCTCTTCACGTAGAAAGCACTGACACAATGCAAGCGTTAAACTTATCTGCAAGAAAAAGAGAAAGTAAGCAACTCGAAATGAAAATCTGCTTAACGTTCTCCGGTCTGGAACAAACACATATATGGGACATTAGTAGATATGAAAATGTTGAGAACGATCCTGGAGGCAGTGCCCGGAGGCAGTGCAACTCGTATTGTACTAGGCTGGTAAATATGCAAGACAGTGCTGTTAGGTTCGCTCACAGCTGCAGCTAATCTAATGTGGTGATGCAAGGCCAATAAGCGTTCCTTTCGCATGTAGTTGAACGGAGGTTCTGAGACCAGGTTTGCACTTTGTGAAAAGGTAAGGGATTGCCATTTGTTTTGTTGTTGGAGAGAATATACTATACTTTCCGACTCTGGTCTGTTCTGGTGTGGTTTTGTGTTGTTGTTAGCGAAGGATGATTTTGATGATAATAATAATAATAATAATAATAATAATAATAACAATTTTACATGATGTAGTGCTAAAGTAAACCATGCTCAATGCGTTTTACAAATTGCATATAGAAGGAATGTAAATTTTAAAAAATAATCACCGGCACAAGAAAGGAAATAAAACGACAAGGAAATAGTATTCTAATCTAAATAACAAGTAATTAACTCTTAATTCTAATTGAACATTTCTAGCGTTACACAACTTTTCAGCAGGCGCTGTTGGACAATTTATACAGCAGTCTTCCAGAAAAAAAAATTGAGATGTTTAAAAAAAGTTCCTATTAGTGAATAATTAATATTCCATATTAAATGCACAATGTAGCGGAGCGTTGTGCGTGTGGTACCATAACATTCCGGATATAGAGACAGACAAAATCAACAGTAGGAGAAGACGGGGTAAAAAGCGCATGGGCGGGTAAGAAGCCCACCCCAATTATCTCATGAAATAAAGCAAATTTCAGTCAAATTTGCCCATGAGACGAATGCTAGACATTAACGCTCGTCTCATGGGCAAAATGAGACTGAAATTTGCTTCATTTCATGAGATAATTGGGGTGGGCTTCTTACCCGCCCATGCGCTTTTTACCCCGTCTTCCCCATATGATTTAAAAATAATAAAAAATGGCCGATTGAATTAATTAAGCGCATAAGCAGTGAAACATACGTAAGATGCAACATTTGTTTGTGCTGACAGCTTAATGGCGTTTTGCTGTTGTTGCAAATTTACCTTCCATGGTCGCTGCCAGATGTACCACCCTGCAATGCTTGATCGTGGAAAGGAGCCTAATTAATAAATTAAAATGTGTCTCCACTAAATCTGTTTTGGGTGATGGTTCCTGCCATTGATTTTGTTGTGTACCACGTATTTGCAGCCCATGGTTCAGTGATAGGTAAGCCACCCCGTGTATCTGATTCTTAACCTGTACTTGTAATTCTGTGTTATTGGTTTTTCCACTTGAGTGTTGTACTGTGTATCTAGACGACAATCTTCAGTTTATGTAGGTTTTTCTTTAAAGACAAGACTAATACACGTATTAGTCTTACGTGTAAATGAAAATGATTTAAAGAACATGTGCTTTGAAGGATTCCCTGCATTGCTTTTAGTGATCTTGGTTTCTGCATGATGTGTATGTAGTATAACGTACACGTTTTGTGCTTGCTAATAATAGTCTATTTTCTGGATAAGCTTTAAGCTAAACAAAACAAAAAAGAAACCGTGGGGTTTTCATATTATTTCACGCTGATATTCCTCTGGAACCACGAGCATGTTTGTTTGCTTGGATTAAAAGTATCATGTTTGCATTTGTAATGTCTATGGCTGTCTTCTCGGATAGACTACTTCTGTTCGGTCCGTTTCAAGTTAAAGATGGAAAACAAACAACTAAAAAAGAAACAAACAAACAACACACCAAACAAACAGACAAAAACAACTATTATATTAACAATGCTGACGTTACTTATGTGTGTGTGTGTGTGTGTGTGTGTGTGTGTGTGTGTGTGTGTGTGTGTGTGTGTGTTTTCGTGCGCGTGCGCGCTTGCTTATAATGCATTTCTTGTGAGGGAAGACATTTAAAACTAGATTATCATAATAAGACTAAGGTTTCATTCAAATTTTGAAACAGAAACATCAGATGTTTTCTCAAGAATACATTCTATT
>CM065684.1:42814741-42819741 GCA_017654935.2 Phymorhynchus buccinoides | reverse complement strand
TTAAACTTGTGTGGATAACTGAACATGTGTTGTAAATACGACGATTTTCGCATTTGTGTGTTTGGTATTTTATTCGTTCTTCTTCCGATTGGGAATGTTATGCTTGTCGCGGTACCATAGCCGATGAGGTTTAACCGAGGCGTGGTTACCGCTACACATATCTATATTGTTAAAAACTCGGAACTTTACTGGTGTTGCACTGCCTCCGGGCATTGCAGCCAGTATTGTTCCCACCATCTTTGTATTTACAAATGTCCTGATATGTGTCTATGACCGAGAGGACGTAAAACACCATTTTTTTTCGATTGGGGATGTTTATCCTGCCCCACGCCCAAAGTCTTCGTTAAGACTGCTCTTGGCGCACAGGATGCATGCTATGTGAGTTCGTGTCATCAGAGACAAGTGTCCTTTAGTTTCTAGTGTCACCCATTCTAGCACAATAATTTTTTTTTTTATTAACGCCTTAAGTTTGTGAGGATAATATGTGTTGTAAATACCATGATTTTCGCATTTGTGTGTGGTTGATATCTCTTTTGAGCTGAAAGTTTGATTGAATAAAGCATACGGATGTACTGAAGTGAAATGTATATGTAGGCCGGTGCTGTGCGTGTATATGTGTGCGCGCGCGTGTGTGTGTGTATGTGCATGCGTGCTTGCGCCCGCATGTGTGTGTGTGTGTGTGTGTGTGTGTGTGTGTGTGTGTGTGTGTGTGTGTGTGAATTGTGTTTCAGTGACCAGGACTTCCAGATACCAGAAAACGACTGCACTGATCTGATTGTAGAGGTTGTTGTTGTTAGTCCCCGAGCTAATATATCGCGAAGTTTTGCATGTATTTTAATGCAGGGTTTTTTCCACATTTCTTGATGAATGGTCTATAGGGGAAGACGGGGTAAAAAGCGCATGGGCGGGTAAGAAGCCCACCCCAATTATCTCATGAAATGAAGCAAATTTCAGTCTCATTTTGCCCATGAGACGAGCGTTAATGTCTAGCATTCGTCTCATGGGCAAATTTGACTGAAATTTGCTTTTATTTCATGAGATAATTGGGGTGGGCTTAACGCTCGTCTCATGGGCAAAATGAGACTGAAATTTGCTTCATTACATGAGATAATTGGGGTGGGTTTCTTACCCGCCCATGCGCTTTTACCCCGTCTTCCCCTAACACAGTTGTCATGAATTTTTCTGTGCGCATGATCGCGCGCGCTCAAATCACGGGTCCGAACCCCAAGGCTATAATTATATAAAAAAATTATTCAGTTACGTGCCTGTTTTGATGCATTTTGATGTAGTTATGTGCTGTTTTGATGCGTTTTTATGTATGTGTACAGCCGACACATTCCGATTTCGGAGTAGCTCGGCGATGCTGCGAGGGGACTTTGCAACCGCTCGGCGTTGCACTTGTTGTTGTTGTTGTCGTTCCCTGGCTTAAAGACTCCAGGGATCATCCCAACAGCCGAAGCAATTGAACACTATGGTAGAAAATGCACCAGCTAGGGATGAGAACATCACGTGTCTGACCGTTTTTGATCACCCCGCCACGTGGGCAGCCACACTCCGACTTCGGAGGATTTTGGACTGATGATGTTATGCTAGGAGCTTGCCATGGCTGAAAACAATCCCCGCATGACTATGCGGAGCATAACAACAGTTTTATATAGCCTTGGTGTTCTAGCTTATGTCCATCGGTCTGACTCGGACACAGCCTTATGCCAAGGCGAATTGTAGAGGGCTAATCTGTGACTTTTTTCATTGCGGAAAAACCTTTGCCCGAGCGGTACGTCATCTGCACTGCCCCAGTCAAAACATCTTTCGAACAGCTGGTATTTGGGAAGGTCCCCAAAGGCCAACTAATCCGCTTGGCCGCAGCACTACATCCCAGTGCAAATGCCTCGTGGTTTGAAAGTCATAGTCCTCCCCGTGGGGATACCGGGGGGTCTTTCGTAAAAATAGTTCCTCCACCTTCTGGAAGTTCTGTGCTTGAAACTTCCCCTAATCTGCCACTCTCTTTGATTCTGCCTTTTCCATTTTCTTTCTATCATCTACTATATCTTTCTGACGTATTGGCCGGCCCATTCTCCTGCCTTTTTTTCTCTCTAAAAAAAATAATCCAAATAATGTTTCTCATTTGAGCTCCTCCGAACTCGGAATGTGTCGGCTGTACGCAGCGGGGAGACCAGTGAAGACTGAGAACCTTACCCATTATGGCCGTATGGCCTGGAAACGCAGAAGAAGAGGAAGAGAGTCATAGTCAATCGGTAAAGTCTTAGCTGTACCCCGTGTTGCGTTTATTGTCGAAAGCCATGACTTTATTGTCCAGCTCTCGCTTTATTGTTGCGTCAACTTCATGCAAATATGAACCAATAATTTTAAATTTAATTAAAAAAATATTTTTTTTTAAAAACCGGTTTAAGTTTAGGACCGTGTGTGTAGGCCTACCATTAACATATGTGGTGTATATAGGCCTACGTACTGGGCTATATACTTATTTTACTTTACCCCCTCCCATCCCCAACACACACACACACACACACACACACACACACACACACACACACACACACACACACACACACACACACACACACACACACACACATTTTCGCATAGAAAATTTCCATTGAGAGAAGCAACATCCTGTCATGTTTTTTCCTCAAAGGATAAGATTATGATCTGCCTGGGATTATTTTCAATTAAGCTGAAAGAAGCAGACTTTGAGATTGAGGGTCGTAAACATGAAGGGGGTAGGGTGACTAAAGTACAAGATTGCCTTGACCTGAAATGAGCAAGGTAACAGTGTGGGTTACAATAGGAATTGTTCGGAAATAATTAAGGGGAGTAATTTCATGGTGTGTGGGAGTGATCTTGCCTAATTCAATCGGTCAAACAGGGGAAGTCACTCTACCATCAGCTCTCGTAGCCTATCGACTCGTGTGTTTGAGCAGACATACAACACTTAGAACACCGTGCGTCTAAAAACAATTATGTCATTTATATTTTTACGTTACATTTTGCAAGTCTCATCAGTTTGTGGCTACTGGCCATCCCTAATTTTTCTTAAAAACATTTTTGCAAGTCGTTGACTCGCATCCTGCGGTTTCAAGCTTCGACGCCATTGTTGCTATGGTGTTTGACCGAGTAATGGAGGTAAACAACTCTAATGTTCACGAAGTGCTCTCCCCTAGTTTTTTTTGTCTCCGAAAATCGTTTATTGATCAGCCAGCCTCCGGTGCAACTAACTGAATGATGTTGCGAACTGGTCGAACGCGTTTATTGCTACATTACTATTTGCTGTACATGATGTAAGAAGAGTACTTAGTCTTAGTACTAGAGTTGGCCGGCTTAGTAAGAAAGTTCTAGCAGCAGAGAGGGTTACACTGTGTGTGTGTGTGTGTGTGTGTGTGTGTGTGTGTGTGTGTGTGTGTGTGTGTGTGTGTGTAGTGTGTGTGGTGTGTGTTGTGTGTGTGTGTGTGTGTGTGTGTAAGTGTGTGTGTGTGTGAGTGAGAGAGTGAGAGAGAGAGAGAGAGAGAGAGAGAGAGAGAGAGAGAGAGAGAAAGAGAGAGAGAGAGAGAGAGAGAGAGAGAGAGAGAGAGGAGAGAGAGAGAAGAGAGAGAGAGAGAGAGGGAGAGAAAATGTAACCTCTTTGCTAGCAGTACGCCCCGTTCGCTTCGCTTCGCGGCAGTTATTCCCTGGCGGCGGTTTGCATCGGAGGTTCTAAACGTGGTCTGGTATGATCCTTGGGTGATGGTGGTGTCCTTCGCCCGTTACACTCCTCTACCTCCTCTACCCCCCCCCCCCCCATCCCCCCATCGTAACCCCCGTCGTCTTTGTGTCATGTGGGTGATACACCTCCACACAAAATTTGAAGTGATTCCTTCCAGCGGTTCTCGAGATACAGAAGCGCTTAGAGCTTAAAGGTGATGCGCTATCTAAATGTTCTTAAATAATAATAGTCTCTAGGTCAAAGGATAAGGTCAAGAACAAACACACACACATACGTACACACACACTTAGAATTTTATTATACAGGTATGGCTCCCCTCCCCCACCTGCGTGCGCATCTCGACCCTTCCAACGGAAGTGTCGCCATCTTAGTCAGATTTGTGTGTAACAGCATCGATCTTGCATTTTTCAAACAAAGTTACTGACTAAGATGGCGGTCTCCCATAATATGGCACGCTCCTTGTGGCCGGATATGACGACACGTGGGTACCAGCCATAGACAAGAATGTTACACTGTACGTTATTCTTCAATCAGTCTGCCCTGTCTATACCTGTCTGTGTTCGTCTCTCTGTCTCTGTCAGTGTGTGTCTCTCTCTGTACTGTCTCTCTCCGTCCTTTCCCTAAGCCACCCATTCTCTCTGTCTGTCTCTCTCTCTCTCTCTGTCTGCTGTCTGTCTATCTGCATGTCTCTGATTGTCTGTCTGTCTGTCTGCCTGTAAGTATGTCTGCCTGTCTGTATATATGTAGAGACTCTAGAGACTCCCTAGAGTCGAAACAGCTGTCCTCGGCTGGGTTCTGCCATTGCCTCCCTAATAAGGAGGATAAACTAAGCTAGCACTCTTTGTGTTTTTTAGAACATAGATCAAGATGCCAAGTTAACATATAACTGGTTTTTGGTTTTAATGTTCGTTTCAAAGACATAGGGACAAAAAAGTTTTAAACAATTTTCCTATGTATGAATGTATGTCTCTCTCTCTCTCTCTCTCTCTCTCTCTCTCTCTCTCTCTCTCTCTCTCTCTCTCTCTCTCTCTCTCTCTCTCTCTCTCTCCCCCACCCTCCCTCTCTCTCTCTCTCTCTCTCTCTCTCTCTCTCTCTCTCTCTCTCTCTCTCTCTCTCTCTCTCTCTCTCTCCTCTTTCTCTCTCTCTCTCTCTCTCTCTCTCTCTCTCCTCCGTGTTTGCGTGTGCGTGCGCTAGGAGACCCCACTATCAGATCCACAAAGAAAACGTGTTTGTTTTGCTAGCTTTGCTCGTTTACCTACTTTTGATTTCAAAATCGAGC
>CM065684.1:42799741-42809741 GCA_017654935.2 Phymorhynchus buccinoides | reverse complement strand
GGTGAGACGATAAACCGAGGTCCCGTGTGCCCATGCACTTAGCACACGTTAAGCCCAGTGGCAACGAAAAAGTTGTCATTTGGTCAAAATGTACCACCCCCCCTTTCCTTCCTCTTCAGCCACACAAAAATTGCATGCAAAAAAAAAAGGTGGCGCGCCTCTGGCTGCGACGCTCTCTCCAGGTGGGAGCAATCCGAATATCACAGAGACGCCTCTGTGACTATAAAGTACCTAATGCCTAATACCATATGTGTTCCTTCACTAACTCAAAATGTCAAATATTTATCAAATGTTATGTTGTCTTTTTGTTTTCGTCCCCCTTCCTCTCTCTCTCTAGCATTCTAGCACCATCTGTCTTTGGAAGTTTCTACATCCTCTTGTGGTTTTATCCACATTAATTCTCTCTGTGTCTCTGTCTCTGTCTCTGTCTCTCTCTCTCTCTCTCTTTCTGTCAATCTCGCGCGCGCCCACATGTGTGTGTGTGTGTGGTGTGTGTGTGTGTGTGTGTGTGTGTGTGTGTGTGTGTGTGTTTGTGTGTGTGTGTGTGTGTGTGTGTGTGTTTTGTGTGTGTGTGTGTGTGTGCAGGGCCGGGCCTAAGTTTTTAAGGGGTGGGGGCTAATTCATCAAAGGTGCGAAGCACCAAGACCCCTAGGGGGGTCCGGGGGCATGCTCCCCCTGAAAATGTTTAAATCCGAGAAGCAAAAATTGTTTTTAGTGCAATCTGGGCATGAAATAAAGGACTAATGCCATTACTGTTCATACCCCTATTGAAACATGTTTTGAACCATTAAGTACCTATCAACTGGTGGTGCTGATGAGTGCTAGGTATAGCCCGCGTGGAAATTTATCTGCCGCTCGGCGATATGAATTTTTTTTTTGGGAGGAAAAAGGGTGGGGGCTGCAGCCCCCTAAGACACCCCTCCCCCCCCCCCCGTCCGTAGGTCCGGCCCTGGTGTGTGTGTTCGTTTCATTTTATTAAATTTAAAAACATACGTTTGGCGTGTTTTTATCGTCTAATTAGGCGTAGTTTCTTCCTAATTATTGAACTTTATTTATACGTTTTATGTTCTTTTGCATACTTTTGTATATTTTCTCTCTTTTCTTCTTCGTTATTTGAAATTCATTCATACTTTTCTTCTATTGTTTGAGAGCAAGATGTAAACAAGCCCACCGTGTGCTTATTCTTTTCCCTCAATAAACCCCCCCAACAACTTTCGTCCGTTCATTCGTTCGTTCGTTCGTTCGTTCGTTCGTTACCTCAGTCTTTTCTATTTCTTTTTGTCCCTTGTCTTTTTTTCTGTCTCTTCCCTCCCCCCACACCCCCTTCCCTCTCTGTGTGTTTCTCTGTCCAGAAAGCGGGGTCTGGTATAATGTCAAACACTTAGCAGCCAAAACAAAAGCGTCCCATGCCTACCCATTATACCTCGTACGAGGGTCTAACCCTCTCTTGATTAACGCCAGCCCAGTCCAGTGCCAATTGGCCACTGCAAAGAACACCTTTTGCAAGAGTCAATGCCCCTTGGTGGGGGGGGGGGGGGGGGGATGGTTGAGTACTCGGACCAAAGGAGGGCATAACTCTCGCCAATAACCCTATGTGAGGCCTGACTGCCATTTTCAAGAGTGAATGCCCTTTTGGATACTGATCAACAAGGGATTAACTATTGCCGTCAAGGGCGTTAATGTAATGGTTTGGATGCTAGTGGAGTGTGAAGGGGGGAGGGGGGGGGGGGGTGACGTAAATGTAATTATCGTGATTTAGTATCGGGTTGTTCCTTATGATAAGTGCGTTTTTGTTTTTGTTTTTGTTTTTTAAAAATTTTGCTCAGATTTTTAACTTCTTTGTGAAGCGCTTAGAGCCCCGTAAGGAGAATAAGCGCGATATAAATTGTCATTATTATTATTATTATTGTTAATAACCCTAGTTGCAATGGCCAATCCCGGCGATCAATGGTACACGTTGAAGCTACCCGTACAGACCTCTCTGTTAATCAGTGTTCAGTGTTTGTTACGGTGTCAGAAACGCTTAGTTCTAACCAAAATAGGATTTGGGGTTCTACGTCACCTACCCGTGTAAATTGAGGCACGCAGCATGGTTTTGTTGCGTAGTCTGTCTTGAATTTCGTCAAGTTGTTTTGTCACAGAGAGAGAGAGAGAGAGAGAGAGAGAGAGAGAGAGAGAGGGGGGGGGGGGAGAGAGAGGGAGAGAGAGAGAGAGACTTCAGACATCAGATGTTTAATGTACTTTGGCCATTGACCCATGTACAACGACATACACACAAACACACACAGGAAAATAACAGACAAAACTAAATAAACACACATATACTAACTGCTAAACATAGACAAGTATTAGAGAAAAACAAAACAATAACAACTACAGCATAAACATAGCGAGCATACATCCCAGAGAGAGAGAGAGAGAGAGAGAGAGAGAGAGAGAGAGAGAGAGAGAGAGAGAGAGAGAGAGAGAGAGAGAGAGAGAGAGAGAGAGAGAGAGAGAGAGAGAGAGTTTTGAACAAAAATATGGTCGACGTCACAGCGCCTAAACCACTAAACCCACATTAATGAAACTTGGTAGCTACTACTCTACTTGCAGACTGTGATGTGAGATTAATCAAATAGCAAGCCATGTGAAATCGAACCCTTCTTATTTGAATGTTACAAAAACAGCGAGTATGTGAACAATGGCTGGATTGAAATCGAAGTTGGTATGATGAAAACGTCTCACCTATACAGGATTGTTTTGTTTGTTTAGTTGCAAAAACATAAAAATTGTTGGGTATTGCCATACTGATGCAGGATGGTTTTTCTACACAAAAAGCACGATGATCCAGGAGTCATATATGTGACCCAGCACCACAAAAGAGACATTAAGGGTCAAACTGACCTTTCTGAGAATATTATACATTTGAAAACTTCGGACAATTCTTTTTCTAATGATGCAAGAACCATTCTTGTATCATTTCCCGTTCCAGAGTTATGAGCATTTAAAGTTAGTAGGGTGAGTGTCGGTCATTTTGAGGAAAACGCAGTCTAGCTTTAGCTGAAGAAAATGCATTGACCTACTCGTTTTAAAACACTTATAAGACCATTTACAGACCAAATTAAAGATTATCCTTTATATAATATGAAAGATTAGATGTTAGAGAACACAAACATACCCATAACTCACAATTGACCCCCCCCCCCTCCCCAAATGATATTTTTGACTTTGTAAGCGTGTTGTGTGAAACTAGCCCAGCGACTTAATGTCCCTTTCGTGGTGCGGGGTCACAAAGTTTCTCCCTTCCCTTTCATTTGTAGGTTTCGCTCGATGAAAGTCATATCAAGGGAGATTATTTGAAATTTACAACTAAGTGCACCAAATTTATGTATTTCCATTATGAATTATGAAATGCTGTTTTGATCGCGCGCGCGCGCTGTGTGTGTGTGTGTGTGTGTGTGTGTGTGTGTGTGTGTGTGTGTGTGTGTGTGTGTGTGTGTGTGTGTGTGTGTGTGTGTGTGTGTGTGTGTGTGTGTGTGTGTGTGTGTGTGTGTGTGTGTGTGTGTGTGTGTGTGTGTGTGTGTGTGTGTGTGTGTGTGTGTGTGTGTGTGTGTGTGTGTGTGTGTGTGTGTGTGTGTGTTGTTTGTCACGTGTTGTGTTGTGCTGTGTTGTATGTGCGCGCGCGCGTGTATGTGCGCGCTCGCGCGCATGTGTGTGTGTTTAAATTATCTGTTCAACTTTTTAAGTGGGTGGGCACGTTTTTGACCGTGACACCGGCGAACGCCAGAGCTTTCCACTGCAGCGAGTAGACCCGTGTCTCCAGTTTGTAATAAGTTAGTACCTGACGAAAGCTCTCGGTTGCAGCTTTTGGAGTCGGGTACTGTTTGATCGAAGAGTAGATTGAATATTAGAGTGAGCAGATTCGTTTGAGGACAGTGTTCCCGATCTCTCTGGGCTGCTTTTTGTTGTTGCTGTCTGTCTTTCTTCATTTCTCCTGTGGACCGACATGTACTAAGACAGGTAGGTTCTTTATTTTGCTAACTGGTGTGATGATAGGTTTTGGTGAGGACACAGCTGTTCCGTCCTACACAAAATCAAGCTATTTAGTTAAACGCCTGAATCTAGAAATCTTAGATAAAAACTGCACCAAGCAGTCGGTAAAGATATTTTGGCTGTATGCTCTACATAGTATTTCAAATATATTTCTTCCCTCAGATTTATGGTAAAAACTTTTGTTGTTGAGCAGTATCAATCAACATATTTAGTAGAAATAATATACTTAGTATCAGAAACATAAATAAGATTGCCTATGAGTGAAAATCTAGCAATATCCACTGACTATAAGTAATCTAGTCACATACTACAACATATTCTCGACTGTTATTTATGAAAAGTTACTTATAGTTAACTAAAGTTTGCTTGAAAAAACTTATGAAAATATAGATAAACTAAATGTTCCTCCCGAAACAGCTGTGAGGAAGAGGATGGGGGTGAAGAGTGTGGTAGGTGCGGATCTTAACCCTTTCACCGCCAATGTCGCATTTATGCACCACAATGGTTTAACACTCATGTCACTAAAAGGCATCAAATCAGGGCCTGTTATCCGAAGACCCCATTTTCTTAATTTTGGGAGGTTAAGGATAGGCTTAATGTTATGCACGTCACAGAGGAATTCCCAATATTGCAGATCCCCCCCCCCCCCCCCCCTCTCTACCCAGTTAAGTTTGATGGTATTTCCTGGCTGACAAATAGCTGAATAGTTGGCGGTGAAAGGGTTAATATCATTTTTTTCCCTAAATTGGTTTTGGGATTGGTTTGTTGTTGCAGTTATTGTTGTTAAAATGTTTTTTATTTAGATTTATGATTTGCTTTTTGCTTTCTGTTTGCACCAAAAAACCACGGTTTCTACAAGTGGATTGTTGTTTCGTTAAAATGGTTTTTTTAATTTTTATAGATTAACGTTTTTGTGATTTTCTATTTGCGACATCTTTACAAAAAGCATGCTTTCTGCAAGTTGAAAGTATAGTAAAAAAAAGTTATTTTTGTTAAGATTGAATGGACGCGACACAATTACAGTTTAGCCAGTTTAGGTTATGTTGCGGTCTTCTATCCTTATTTTAACAAACACAACAAACATCTACACACAAAACCCTCTTTCTTTGATTGTCTGTCCGCCTGTTTCTCTATCAGTCTCTTTGTCTCTGTCTGCCTCTCTGTCTCCCTGCCTCTGTCTACCCCCCTCTCTCTCTCTCTCTTTCTGCCCCCCCCCCTCTCTCTGCCCCTCCCCCCCCCCCCCCTCTCTCTGCCCACCCCCCTCTCTCTCTCTGTGATCACTCTCTAATTTTTATTCCTCTGTCTCTATTTTGTAACTGTATGTCTGTCTACCTGCGCCTCTCTCTTAATTACTTTTTTTAAATTTTTATCACTTTTATTTTACTCTTCTTTATTTTAACCCTTTCAACGCCAGCCATTTTCCAGCTAAAACTTTCCATTAACCCTTTCATCGCCAATGTCGCATTTTAGCACCACAATGGTTTAACACCCATGTCATTAAAAGGTGTCAAATCATGACCTGTTATCCAAAGACCCTATTTTCTTAATTTTGGAAGGTAAGGATAGGCCTAATGTTATATATACTCCTCACAAAAAGTCAAGCAACAAAATCAAAGTGGTGTTTAGTCAGCCTTTGAAAATGCACAGGCTAGCTTTTAATGTGAAATAATGCGTTTGGATTTTAATGATGGGCGTCAGCAAATGTGAAGATGGCCTGGGGAGATTGTTGGCCTTTGCTGTTGCTGAGCATGACCGTTATGGAGGTGGCAGTCTGATGGTCTGGGTGGCATTTGGACTGGAGGACGTACCGACCTAGGGGTCTTCCGGAGGGGCACTGTGAACACGATACGCTACTTGAATGACATCATCAGACCTCAAGTGATCCCCCTGATGAAATAGCATGGTGGTAGCTTTGTTTTTGTGGACGACAACGTGCCATGTCACTGCGCACATGTCATCAGCAATGAGTTGAACACCCGCAACATCGCCCACCTTGACTGGCCACCCCGATTCCCTGACCTCAACCCGATTGAACATGCATGGGACATGCTTAGGTGAGCTGATTACAGCATGCCCGCCCGTCCCCAGACACTGGATGCCCTGGAAGAAGACCTGGTAAGGAAGTGAGGAGCCATCCCACAGATCCAGCCGGATAGACTCATTGCCTCAATACCAAGCCGCTTCCAAGCCTGTATTCATGCTTACGGAGGTCATACTCGCTGTTCATGATGATATGAAATGTTTGCGCACTGATATCTTTTAATTTGAAATTGGCAGTTGGCTTTCGTTCACACCTATTTTTGACACCCATTTCTTTTGTTGCTCAGTATCCTGAGATTGAGATGAATATGCTATGTGATTTACTCAGCTTCACTTAATGAAATGTTGAAGATGAAATCACAACAGTAAAAATGTAAGTACGATTTATGATTAAAGTGTATTTTCAGTGAGAAGTTTTGTTGCTTGACATTTTGTGAGGAGTATATGTCACAGAGGAATTCGCAATATTGCAGATATTTTTTCTCTACCCAGCTAAGTTTAATGATATTTTGTGGCTGAAAAATGGCTGGCAGCGAAAGGGTTAAACTTACCTGGGAAGAGAAAAGATTATGTCTGCAATATTGGGGATTCCTCTGTGACGTGCATAACATAGGGCCTGTCCTTACCTCCCAACAGTAAGAACATAAGGTCATAGGATACCAGACCCCCATTTAATATCTTTCAGTGACATGGGTGTTCAATCAATGTGGTGCCAAGAGGCGACAGTGGCGATGAAAGGGTTTTAAGCATTGATACTTAAGAGTGATATTTGTTTTATTCATTGTTCTATCAGTTGTTGTTGTTTTGCTGTTGTTGTAGCCGCGCGTTGTTAATGTTGTTGAATGCCATTGTTGTTATTTTACGGCTGCATCTGCTGCCATTGTTATTGTTGTTGTTATTGTTGTTGTTGTTGTTGTTGCTGTTATTGTTGTTGTTGTTGCTGTTATTGTTGTTGTTGCTGTTATTGTTGTTGTTGTTGCTGTTATTGTTGTTGTTGTTGCTGTTATTGTTGTTGTTGTTGCTGTTATTGTTGTTGTTGTTGTTATTGTTGTTGTTGTTGTTGTTGCTGTTATTGTTGTTGTTGTTGTTATTGTTGTTGTTGTTGCTGTTATTGTTGTTGTTGTTGTTGCTGTTATTGTTGTTGTTGTTGTTGTTGTTGCTGTTATTGTTGTTGTTGTTGTTATTGTTGTTGTTGTTGCTGTTATTGTTGTTGTTGTTGTTGCTGTTATTGTTGTTGTTGTTGTTGTTGTTGTTGTTGTTGTTGTTATTGTTGTTGTTGTTGTTGTTGTTGTTGTTGTTGTTGTTGTTGTTGTTGTTGTTGTTGTTGTTGTTGTTATTGTTGTTGTTGTTGCTGTTATTGTTGTTGTTGTTGTTGTTGTTGTTGTTGTTGTTGTTGCTGTTATTGTTGTTGTTGTTGTTGTTGTTGTTGTTGTTGTTGTTGTTGTTTTGTTATTGTTGTTGTTGTTGTTGTTGTTGTTGTTGCTGTTATTGTTGTTGTTGTTGTTATTGTTGTTGTTGTTGCTGTTATTGTTGTTGTTGCTGTTATTGTTGTTGTTTTGTTGTTGTTGTTGTTGTTGTTGTTTGTTTTTGTTGTTTGTTGTTGTGTTGTTGTTGTTATTGTTGTTGTTGTTGTTATTGTTGTTGTTGTTGCTGTTATTGTTCTTGTTGTTGTTGTTATTGTTGTTGTTGCTGCTGTTGTCAATTGCTTTTCCTCTTTTTCATAAACACGTTATTCCTCTTCTTCATAAACTCGTTATTCCTCTTCTTAATAAACACGTTATTCCTCTTCTTCATAAACACGTTATTCCTCTTCTTAATAAACACGTTATTCCTCTTCTTAATAAACACGCTATTCCTATTCTTCATAAACTCGTTATTCCTCTTCTTGATAAACACGTTATTCCTCTTCTTAATAAACACGTTATTCCTCTTCTTCATAAACTCGTTATTCCTCTTCTTAATAAACACGTTATTCCTCTTCTTAATAAACACGTTATTCCTCTTCTTAATAAACACGTTATTCCTCTTCTTGATAAACACGTTATTCCTCTTCTTAATAAACACGTTATTCCTCTTCTTCATAAGCTCGTTATTCCTCTTCTTAATAAACACGTTATTCCTCTTCTTCATAAACTCGTTATTCCTCTTCTTCATAAACTCGTTATTCCTCTTCTTCATAAACTCGTTATTCCTCTTCTTAATAAACACGTTATTCCTCTTCTTCATAAACACGTTATTCCTCTTCTTAATAAACACGTTATTCCTCTTCTTAATAAACACGCTATTCCTATTCTTCATAAACTCGTTATTCCTCTTCTTGATAAACACGTTATTCTTCTTCTTAATAAACACGCTATTCCTCTTCTTCATAAACTCGTTATTCCTCTTCTTAATAAACACGTTATTCCTCTTCTTCATAAACTCGTTATTCCTCTTCTTAATAAACACGTTATTCCTCTTCTTGATAAACACGTTATTCTTCTTCTTAATAAACACGCTATTCCTCTTCTTCATAAACTCGTTATTCCTCTTCTTAATAAACACGTTATTCCTCTTCTTGATAAACACGTTATTCCTCTTCTTAATAAACACGTTATTCCTCTTCTTGATAAACACGTTATTCCTCTTTCGTCATTCCTCGTTTTGATAAACACGTCATTCCTCTTTCCTTATTCGTCTTCTTGATAAACTCGTTATTCCTCTTCTTCATAAACACGCTATTCCTCTTCTTCATAAACACGTTATTCCTCTTTCGTTATTCCTCTTCTTCATAAACTCGTTATTCCTCTTTCCTAATTCGTCTTCTTGATAAACACGTCATTCCTCTTTTTGATAAACACGTTATTCCTCTTTCGATATTCCTCTTCTTAATAAAAACGTTATTCCGCTTTCGTTATTCCTCTTCTTGATAAACACATTATTCCTCTTCTTGATAAACACGTTATTCCTCTTAATCATAAACACGCTATTCCTCTTTCGTTATTCCTCTTCTTGATAAACACATTATTCCTCTTCTTGCTAAACATGTTATTCCTCTTCTTCATAAACACGTTATTCCTCTTCTTGATAAACACATTATTCCTCTTCTTGCTAAACATGTTATTCCTCTTCTTCATAAACACGTTATTCCTCTTTCGTTATTCGTCTCCTTGATAAACACGTTATTCCTCTTTCGATATTCCTCTTCTTGATAAACACGTTAATCCTATTTTTGTTATTCCTCTTCCTTCTTGATAAACACGTTATTCCTCTTTCGATATTCCTCTTCTTGATAAACACGTTAGGCCTATGCTTTGGTCTGCTGTCTCTGTGCGTCCGTCCCTCTGTCCTGTGTATGTGTCTGTCTGTCTGTCTGTCTATCTCTGTCTCCCTCTCTCTCTCTGTCTCTATTATTTTTGTTAAGATTGAATGGAAACGACACAATTCTCTCTCTCTCTCTCTCTCTCTCTCTCTCTCTCTCTCTCTCTCTCTCTCTCTCTCTCTCTCTCTCTCTCTCTCTCTCTCTCTCTCTCTCTCTCGTTTCTTTTTGGTGTTTACTTAAAGACCCCCCACGTCACGTGTCAAATTCCCTCTTATGCTTGGAAGATTTCTTAGGATTTCTTACCAGCTATAAGAGGGAAAACACGCGAAAACCGTGCTTTTGACACGTGACGTGGGGGGTATTTAAGGCTCACTGATCTGATAAAGTTTATTGTAGACTATATTGTAATGGGCTACCGCCTCTATGCAATTAAATCTAAATTCATTCTCTCTCTCTCTCTCTCTCTCTCTCTCTCTCTCTCTCTCTCTCTCTCTCTCTCTCTCTCTCATTCATTCTCTCTCTCTCTCTCTCTTCTCTCTCTCTCTCTCTCTCTCTCCTCTCTCTCTCTCTCTCTCTCTCTCTCTCTCTCTCTCTCGTTTCTTTGTTGTGTTTACTTAAGGCTCA
>CM065684.1:42767241-42789741 GCA_017654935.2 Phymorhynchus buccinoides | reverse complement strand
TAACTGGGGGGGGGGGGGGGGGGGGGGAGGGGGAGTGTAGATGGGGATTTTTTTTAAACGGGAAAAGAGGACAAGAAGATTGGAAAGTGAAAGAAGGAGCTCCTGTGGTGGTCCAAAGCCTTACCTGAGTCTTTACCCCAAATCTGGTCTCCACACAGAAGGCTTCTCTGCGGCTCTCTCTCTCTTGGGCACTAAATGTGTTGACACAGGCGAAAGAAAGCAAGATTGTGAGAGGTTGAGATAACAGACACAAAGGCAGGCAGGGTGGAAGAAAAGACAACACAGATAGACGAGACACACCACAGATAAGTGGGAGAAACCCTGGGTGCTAGGACATTCGCAGGCTAGAACGAGTCACGGAAGATACAAGAACCAGGAGACAGAGACCAGATAGAGAGGAGCGAGAAGAGTAAAAGCATATGAGAATTTGAAGACAAGCAAAGAGAGAACTGACCAACAGAGACGAGAGGGAGAAAGAGGATAGAATGACGAGAAACCATAGAAAGAACGTGCGAGAAAAGAGAGGCACAAGAGAGTCCTTGTCAAACAAAATCTTGAACTAAAACGTGCACGCACAAAGCCTCAACTTGATAAGATGAAGACTATACTATCATCGAAACACAGCACGAAACACACATTTAAAAGCCAACTGAAAATAGTTTTATTCGTTGAAAAGCTAACAATTAGAAACCTTTCAACTTTTGAGGTGGCTATTCTGAGCAGGACTGAATGGAAACAAGAAGAAAACATGTAACAACTACTGAAAAACATTAGTATTAAGATATGTGAAATGGGGCGGGGTGGATGGATGCAGAATGGTAATGATGGTAAGACAGTCCAAACTGGGGGGGGGGGGGGGGGGGGGGGGGGGAGACGAGAGAGATAGAGGGGTAGTGATGGGGATTTTTTTTAAACGGGGAAAAGAGGACAAGAAGATTGGAAAGTGAAAGAAGGAGCTCCTGTGGTGGTCCAAAGCCTTACCTGAGTCTTTACCCCAAATCTGGTCTCCACACAGAAGGCTTCTCTGCGGCTCTCTCTCTCTTGGGCACTAAATGTGTTGACACAGGCGAAAGAAAGCAAGATTGTGAGAGGTTGAGATAACAGACACAAAGGCAGGCAGGGTGGAAGAAAAGACAACACAGATAGAGTGCGGGGTAGACGAGACACACAGAGAGAGAGAGAGAGAGAGAGAGAGAGAGAGAGAGAGCAGAGAGAGAGAGAGAGATTGAGAGAGAGAGAGAGAGAGAGAGAGAGAGGGAGAGAGAGAGAGAGAGAGAGAGAGAGAGAGAGATACAGAGAGAAATACAAAGAGGCAAAAAGAACGAGAGAGGCAAGAGAGAGAGAGAGAGAGAGAGAGAGAGAGAAAGAGGAGAGAGAGACTGGAGGAGAGAGAGAGAGAGAGAGAGAGAGAGAGAGAGAGAGAGAGAGAGAGAGAGAGAGAGAGAGAGAGAGAGAGAGAGAGAGAGAGAGAGAGAGAGGAGAGAGAGAGAGAGAGAGGAGAGAGAGAGAGAGAGAGAGGGAGAGAGAAATTAGAGAAAATACAAACAGGCAAAAACAACGAGAGAGAAAGAGAGAGAGAGAGAGAGAGAGAGAGAGAGAGAGAGAGAGAGAGAGAGAGAGAGAGAGAGAGAGAGAGAGAGAGAGAGAGAGAGAGAGAGAGAGAGAGAGAGAGAGAGAGAGAGAGAGAGAGGAGAGAGAGATGAGAGAGAGAGAGAGAGAGAGAGAGAGAGAGAGAGAGAGAGAGAGACTGAAACAGAGATAGAGACAAGGAGAGACAGAAAGCAAAAGAGAGAAGAGGTGGAGTTAGAGAAACAGAAGGTGCATGGTGTGTATGAATTTTGTGACGAGTAGATGTTTCATTATTTGAGGGTACATATCAAATATCCAACATAACACACTTGGCCTTTTGCTCAAATGGCTCTTATCACTGGTTGACATTAGCCTGTAGAAAGGGCCAATAGTAAATGAGAGCTATACTATATATGATATTCTACAGAATATAATGGCACACCTTAGTCTTTCGTTGAAGACTATGGCTCTCTAACTAGGGGGCATTTTCACTGGCTATAGTGCTGCAGCCAAAGGGATTGGTTGGTCTTTGGGAACCTTTACCAACGCTAACTCTCGTCATCAAATCCCTTTGGCCTAGAGAGCGGGGGTGTACCCTGGGAAAGGCTTGTCCGCTATAAACAGATTGTAGCCCAGTACGCCGGAATAGTAGCTACCCACTCTGCTATTTGTCAGTGGTTGTCGATGTCGTAAACGGCAGACAGGCAACAGGCAACAACATAACGCACGTAAGCATATTAGTGCGCACGAATCTTATATGCGACCCAGCACCACGACGTGTCGAAATGACCATTCTGAGAAGACTATGCATTTGACAACTTCAGACAATTCTCTTTCTGGTGATGCAAGAACCATTCTTGTATCTTTTTCCGCTCCAAAGTTATGAGCCTTCAAAGTTAGTAGGGTGAGCGTCGGACATTTTGACAAAACACAGTCTAAAGTCTATCCTAGCTGAAGAAACGACATTGACCTATTAGTTGTAAAGCACTTATAAGACAATTCTAGAGACAATATTAAAGAATATCCTTTTCAATATGAAAGATAAGATGTTAAAGAACACGAGCATACCCATCACTCAAAATTGACCCCAAAATGAGATTTTTGACGTTGCAAGCCCTGTTGTGAGAATGCTGGGTCACATATTAGCGGGACTTGGGACTTATTGGGATTTGATGGGAGTTGAATCGAAGACGAGGACGAAAACAACGGCGGTGACTACGACTACTAATGCTATGTATGTGCTGCCTTTAACATTACCGTAGAAGCTCACAAGTCAACAACTATATGCATGAATAAAATTCATTATGGATATGTTTTCTTCTCCTGAATCTAATGGTACTTACCACAACACCCCTAGGTTTACATGACATTTTCTAAGTAAGAACACACAACAAACATCAACATCAGAGTAAAAAAATAAGTATATCAATAAAAAGGTAATTCGTTACAGATCAGATTTACAGACACGCATTTGTCTTATGCGTCTGCAAGTCTTTTAACCGTCTCCTCTTTTGTACCGCGGGCACATATGAACGATACACTTCAAGAATGGCTAAGAATCGAGACTCCAACTTAGCATTCAGTAATAGGGGAAGACGGGGTAAAAAGCGCATGGGCGGGTAAGAAGCCCACCCCAATTATTTCATGAAATAAAGAAAATTTCAGTCAAATTTGCCCATGAGACGAATGCTAGACATTAACGCTCGTCTCATGGGCAAAATGAGACTGAAATTTGCTTCATTTCATGAGATAATTGGGGTGGGCTTCTTACCCGCCCATGCGCTTTTTACCCCGTCTTCCCCATATTACAATATGTTTTTCCGTTAATCTTTACAGCACGTCCCCCCTCTTTTCACGCGTGTTCGCCTTGTGAATAATAATGTGAATGAACGTCTATGACTACTGATTTCACGGTCGTTACACAATGTGCAAAACCATTAGCCTACATCGCACACGCACCTATGCGTACGTTCGCTGCAAGGATTTATAATAAATAAATAAAAGTATAAAAAAAAGAAATCTGTTCAATCGTGCTGTATATGAGGTGCTCATTGGAGCTTTTGTGGCCGGGCTTATAATCCTCTTTAGGAACTTCTCGCGGTGAATGCAGGTGTGAGAAGCCCTACCATTTCACTTTTTTTGGGTCTGCGTTGCGTTTTCCTGTCTGTCTGTCTGTGTGTGTCTGTACGTTTTTGTTTGACTGTGTATCTGTTTGCCAGTTCGACTGTCTCTCTCACTATCGTACCACTTGCACTTTAGCCCCCCCTCCCCTCTCCCCGCCCCCCTCAAAGTTTTGCATTGAAAAGTGTGTGTTTTCATCGAGAAGCACCATTCTGTCGTGTGGGTGTTTGTTTTTAAAGGAAAGGGTTAGGATCAGTCTAGGGTGAAAGAAGCAGACTTTGAGATTGAGGATCGTAAACATGGGGGGGGGGGTGGAGGTGCAGAGGGGAGACTAAAGTATCAAGATTGCCCTCGATCTTCTTTATTTCTTTTTTTCTGGGTCTCTTTCTCTGTCTGTCTGTCTTTCATTTATGACCATATCATGGGTCCTGACTGACTGGTCCATAAAGCATTTCTTGCCTACTTTCTTTATTTTTCTGAGAAAACAAGTGGTCGCTTTACGGAAGAAAGGAAGGAAGGAAGGAAGGAAGGAAGGAAGGAAGGAAGACCACTTTCTCTGTTTCTCTCTTTTATTCTAGTGTCTTCACTCACTCACTCTCTCCCCTCTCTCTCTCTCTCTCTCTCTCTCTCTCTCTCTCTCTCTCTCTCTCTCTCTCTCTCTCTCTCTCTCTCTCTCTCTCTCTCTCTCTCTCTCTCTCTACGACCTTGATTTAAGGTGGTTGTGTTTTTCTTGTATTTTGCCATGTCTTTTTTTTCTATTTGTATTTTTTTAATTTCTTGTCTTTTTGTTCGGAGGGCCGGATGAAAAAAGCCGGTTATTGTGCTTATTCCTCTCTCTCTCTCTCTCTCTCTCTCTCTCTCTCTCTCTCTCTCTCTCTCTCTCTCTCTCTCTCTCTCTCTCTCTCTCTCTCTCTCTCTCTCTCTCTCTCTCTCTCTCTCCTCCTCTCTCTCTCTCTCTCTCTCTCTCTCTCTCCCTCTCCCTCTCTCCCCTCTCTCTCTCTCTCTCCCCCTCCCTCACCCTCTCTCTCTCTCTCTCTCTCTCTCTCTCTCTCTCTCTCTCTCTCTCTCTCTCTCTCTCTCTCTCTCTCTCTCTCTCTCTCTCTCTCTCTCCGCTCCATTTCTCTGTGTGTTGTGGGGTGTAATTTGATCAATGATCAATGTTTTCCTTTCAGCGTTCAGACAAGGTCGTACGTAAAATATTTCTTCTTTCACCTACTTCACTTTCTTCTTTGACTCAAGCTGTGTTCATTTTTAGGCGGAGGCTCGGGGTACGGGCCCGTATATCACATTCTCCAGGCTACGGGTACGGCGCTCAATCACGGGACGCATAAGTTGTGCGCAAATGTCTTCAAAAACTACTGATATTAACTCTGACATGTTCCTAACCCTATCCCTAACCCTTTTTCTTACCAAGATGCGTTAAATATACGAAATAAGAAAATGCATTTGCTGACGAAAAAATCGACTAGGAAGAGTTATTATCCCTGAACATGGTCCGAGTGTTGTAGCAACGCCGTACCCGTATCCACTGTGTAATTTCCATATAAACATCCGTGCTTGTGCGCACGTCACCCTCTCACTCTTTCTATGTGTGTGTGTGTGTGTGTGTGTGTGTGTGTGCGTGCGTGTGCGCGTGCGCGTGCGTGTGTGTGCGTGTGCGTGCGTGTGTGCGTGTGTGTGCATGTGTGTGTGGGGGTGCCTCCCTCTCTCTCTTTCACTCTGCGTGTTTCTGTCTCTTCTCTCTCTGTCTGTCTGTCTGTCGACCTGTCTGTCTGTCTATTAGTCTGTCTTCCCCCCCCCCCCCCCCCTGTGTGTGCGTGCATGCGCGCGTGTGGTGTGTGTGTGTGTGTGTGTGTGTGTGTGTGTGTGTGTGTGTGTGTGTGTGTGTGTGTGTGTGTGTGTGTGTGTGTGTCTGTGTCTGTGTCTGTGTGCGCGCTCGCACGCGCGCGAGATATCCTTTGTTTATTGATGTTTTCGTAATAACATTTGCGAGCTTGTACGCGCACTGAATATAAACTCTGACGCACATAGTTTACACGCATCACCTATACGTTTTCAAAAAACACGATATTTAACCTATTAGTTACACGCAGGCTCTAGTGCTGTAACCAAAGAGGTGGGAGGGCCTTCGGGGACCTTCCCCAGCGCCAGCTGTCCTCAAATCCTTTTGGTTATTAAGAGAGTGGGGTTGTACCCTGGGCAAGGCATCTACACTTTAAAAACAAACGTTAGCCAAGCTCACCGGAATAGCACCTGCCCCCTACTCTGTTATCTGGCAGTCATGGTCGGAAACGACTGGCTGACATACGCTGATACTATACTATGCACACAACTGTCCAGCGACAAATTCTTCTTCGCGTTTGCTCACTGCTCTCACTATAACATTCCAGAAACTTTATCTCTGCCAGAATCGAACCCAGACGATTACCCAGGCCACACGGGCCCCAATCCGGAGATTAATTAGTGGATATCAGTTTCATATCATAAAGCACACATGACCTCGAATAACCTCTACAAGGCCAGTCGTCAAGTTTATTAACAACCCCCAATGAACAAACCCGAAAGCGTTGCCTGGCTGTAACGATTTGTTCCAACGAAACGTAGAAGCTTTAAGGAACGGTGCAAATTGGGGGGAAAAGGTTTTACACAGTCTGTCATTCACCAAATATTTTTCATGACATATTTCAGGAGCACGCTATAAGCGCTAGCTTGTTGATGCTCTCTTTTGCTTTCTGTAATATGTGTTGTTTGGAAATATTAAAGATTTGTTTAAACCAAAAGTGGGGTTTTCCCCTTTCTTGATTAACAAGGGCGTTATAACAGGGATGGAAAATATCTTTAGAGGATTTGTGATGCTTTCATTGATGAAAAATTGCAAACTAAATCTCAGATATATTCGCAAATATGATCACCATCCAACTATGATCACCAACCCTTCTGGTTATTCTTAGCGAACAACCCCTATCTGTGTTTTTTGTTTGTTTGTTTGCTTTGGTTATTTTTGCTGGGTTTTGTTTTTGGGAAGAGCTATTACGCTTTGTGAGTTGTGTTGAAGGTACAGGTGTTGCCAGGGTGTTGGCTATTGGCCACTGCAACTAGGGTTATTAACGCCCTTGACGGCAAGAGTTAAGCCCTTGTTGATCATCCAAAAGGGCATTCACTCTTGCAAAAGGCAGCCCTAAAGTGACCTCAAATAGGGTTATTGGCGAGTCATGCCCTTGTTTGGTCAGTACTCAGCCATCTCCCCTCACCCACCAAGGGCATTCACTCTTGCAAAAGGTGTTCTTTGCAGTGGCCAATGAGCAACTTAGGACGCGCATTTTACCGCCAGGGGGCAATCAAAGCTGTAGGGCCTTAGCGCGCGATATTCTAAGTTGGGCGTAGTGTGTGTGTGAGAGAGAGAGAGAGAGAGAGAGAGAGAGAGAGAGAGAGAGAGAGAGAGAGAGAGAGAGAGAGAGAGAGAGAGAGAGAGATGAGTCCCTAAGAATATCGCTCGCTAAGCCACTACTGGTTTGACTGCCCCCTGGCGGTCAAACCATCGTCCTAAGTTGCTCATAGTGCACCTCACAGCGCTCTGTTCAGCAATCTGTGCGCCTCGCCACGCCCGCTGCATTAGGGTGTGTCTCTGATACTTAATCCCTGCACTTACAGTGCGTACCACAAGAAACTCAACTTACCCCGCTGTGTTGCTGTTAGTGAGAGTGTGGTGGTGTAATCCAACATCGTCTACAACTTTACACTGAAGTTTTCTGTTATAACGCGAGTGTCGTGCCCTGCAGGCCTTTTTGGGGTAAGCCTTCCAGATTCAAAGGAGAATTGAAGAAAAAACAACACCACCCCGATTTGTGTTTTGAGTTTCTGTGGGATTGTTACTGCCGGTGAGATATTCGTGTGCAGTATGACAATAATGAGTAACTTTAGTTACCTATCGTTTATAGACGTTATCAGAGGTCTAGAAAGAGTGATTTATCAACATGTGATATCATTCTTTGTTTCTGTCCTTGTAATGTTGTTTCCTGTTTACAACCAATCGCAGTGCTGAAGGGAGACCGATAGTTTCATTTTTGACAAAAGTCTAGAAATAGTTATTGAAAACATAGAACATCATTCTTTGGCTTTCATCACACACACACCTTTTGGTGTTTTTTTGGGGGGGGCTGTATTTTGTACACGGAAGGGCAAATATAATCACAATGCGTAATTTAAAAAAATCAATAATTTGCGCTGATTTGTAAACTTAACCAGCTAGGGGTAGTTTACATTGACTGCTAGCAAGATTTATATCGTCAATCGTACACGTTGTCCAGGTTCATCTTTTGCGTGTTCATTTTGTTTTTCAATAGAGCCTACTATGGTGGACACAGAGAGAGAGAGAGAGAGAGAGAGAGAGAGAGAGAGGGGGGGGCTGAGCTTGTGGCCTCCCTCTTTTCAGTGCTTAAATGCTTTCTCTTTCCTATCTCTAACACCCCCATCACCCCCTCCTCTCCCTCTCTGTCTGTCTGTCTCACCCTCTTTCAGCTTTGTCTCTCTCTATTGGACGCGTCGGTCATCATTATGCATGAGGGTACCAAATCTCCAACATGTTACATCATACAGCAGGGTGCTAAATCAGTGCCCCCGAGAAACGTTTGAGACACCTAGGGTTACATTCTATGGTGCGTAGGCCTGTCGCATGAAAAAAGGTAGCTCGTAAAAATAAGTAGCTCGCTACTATGAGAGTCTGTATTTGCGACAACCACAAATTTCACTTTTTCTGTACTTTAACCATTTACCTAACCCTAACCCTATCCCTAACCCTACAAAAAAAGTGAAATTTGTGGTTCATGCTCAATGTCGCAAATACACACTGTCATAGGTAGCGAGCTACTTATTTTTACGAGCTACCTTTTTTCATGAGGCCTACCTAGAGTTCACACACTTTCAACCACAGCCATTGTTTAGGACCAGGGTGCAAAGATTAGATCAAGTAAACAGACTAGCTTAGATAAATCCTCATTGAAAAGACATACCCGGCCTGAAAGAAAACGATCAATAAAGGCTAGGTCAACACACACTTGTGATTTACTTGCTGGGATTAGCACAGTGAGGGCAAAGGGCCTGAGGGTTGGACTATGAGAGTAGACTAGCCCAGTAAGTATGCGGACAAACAGACAGTTACCAAATGGCCCCAGTAATACAATGTTTTGCCCGGGGGTGCTTCAATTTAGGGTAGGGATTGGTTTAGTGGTGCAGTCACCCACAGCGGCTCCTGGCTCCTTGGTTTTGGCGGCTAATCGTCTTAATGTCCCGTACACAGATTTTCGTAAAACAACTCTCTCTCGTTCTCTGTCTCTGTCTCTGCGTCTCTCTCTCTCTCTCTCTCTCTCTCTCTCTCTCTCTCTCTCTCTCTCTCTCTCTCTCTCTCTCTCTCTCTCTCTCTTTGTTTCTGTCTCTCCCTGTCTCTCACTATATCATATTTTGTTGTCATGTACCCCCTTCATGAGGGGCAAAGGCCTTAATGAATGCATAAATTGTCATTGTACTCTCTCTCTCTCTCTCTCTCTCTCTCTCTCTCTCTCTCTCTCTCTCTCTCTCTCTCTCTCTCTTCCCCCCTTTCACTATAGTCTTTGGGACACACACTATATGCCAGTTATGAAGTTCAGTGCCTGCGCCCTCTCCCCGTCTTGATGGTTACAGATGACCTTTTTAAGTACAGTTGTTGGCTTTATGTTTTTAATAATGCACTATCTTCTGCGAATCTTAACCCAACATGTTTTTGATATTCTCACAAGTTAAGTGGGTATCACATTAACCTAGTTGCTAACAAGAGCATGCGCACATTTAACGTCACTAGCAGAGAAAAAAAATATGGGAAATCTAATAATTCTCTCTCTCACTCCGTCGTCCGTTACTTCCCAAACCCTTCGCCACAAATAAGGAAGGAGTCCCCCAAAAAGTATAGCCGTTGACACAACCTAATTTTGTTCTAATAATTTTACCTACACGTCTAACGTGAGAAGTTCAATGTCAAACAACAAACATCAAAAGAAATCGACAGCAGACCACTGCATTGTTGTGCGCCATATTAAGAGCTTAGTGTTCAGGGGAGATTATTCGCTTAATCCAAGTTGGGTCTGCGAGGCTTATCGGCCTTCTTTGAAGTTGGCCGACTTAATGTCTAATCTGGTGTATGGACAATAATATGTTAATTGAGAAAAAAGAAAGTATGCATAAGTACATCGCCTGCGGGGAATACAAAGTTCAAGTGCATCCGTGTGACTACACTTCACGTTCATGAATGCTTATCCTATGTGTATGGGTGTGTGCATACATGTGCTTGTGCTTTATTTGCCTACCTGTTCTCGTATACGCAGAGATGCACATTTTGTACTGACACTTTGCTTTACTGGGCCTAGTTTAAAGATTGATCGGTGTTATCCACTATCATTACCAGTCCCAGTGGAACAAAAGACAAGGTGAATTGAAGACAATGGTGTTCATGCAATCCACCATCTCCAACGACCCCAGCAAACAACTCTCTTCCGACTACCGAGCCACGTAAATCGACTCAAAATCACCCATATTGCGAATGCCCATGTGGTTCAGGACCCCAGACCCCTGAACACATTCTTCTTCAACACTGTCCAACCCATGATGCGCTACGACGCCAGACCTTGCCAGGGGGAGTGGAACTACAGGTGCAGCTCTGCGGCAGCCGTGCTGACCAGGATAACTTAAAAGTCTGATGCTGCCAGTCACATCAACCGCTGAAGAAGAAGAAGAAGAAGAAGAAGAAGAAGGAAGAAGAAGAAGAAGACCGGTGTTACATTATACGAGTGAATATTATAAACATCGAAGTTCCGTCCCCCTTTCAATAATGATCCATCTCTGCTTAATGATATGTAGGCAGAGAAGAAGAAATGTATTAGAATTCAACCGTAAAACCAGTAGTAGTTTAAATGTTTATCTAGCAATGAAACGAATCTCAAAGCAATTTTACTCAACTATTTACGGCTCTGCTATGTAGAATTAATAGAAAATGGCATAGATAAAAAGGAAAAGGTGCAGCAGCACCCTTTAATGTAATATAATATGTTTTGTGTCATGATCATCTTTTTACTGTACTTGTTGTCTGTTGTTTGTTTGTCTGGTGACAGCAGCAACATTTCCTTTTATGCAGTTGGTTTAAACCAATTTTTATTGAATAACACATAGTAAAGCAGCGACATAAACAAACTGGAACGAGCACAACAAGCTTAAAGCTTATACAAGGCGCTCAAACACAAGTAGATTATACAATATTGGCTGCCACAAGTAATAAGTGAATGGAACAGAACATGCTAATGAAAATGATAGCATACAAAACGTGCACGAACAAGCAAGCAACAACAAGAATAACACTAACATAGAAATTGAAATTGAAAATGAAATGAAATTGAAAATGAAATGAAATTGAAAATGAAATGAAATGAAAGCAAAACATGAAATGAAATGAAATTGAAATTGAAATTGAGGGGGCAAGAGGCATCTAACTCCAAATAGTATAAAACTATTTGTAATTTGTGATTCAGTGTCAAGACAATCAATTATTTGAATCACACTCTCAGCATATTTCATGCAGTTTTAAAAGGGCAATAAATGATTTGATTAGATTAGATTTGATTTGATTTAATCTCGTTTCTGTGGCTCTCTCTTTCTTTCTTTCTTTCTTTCTTTGTTGCTTTCTATCTTTCTTTCCTTCTTTCCCTTTTTTATATATTGTTTGCATATTTGATTATTGCTTTTGTTATTGACTCTCATTCAGTGCAGTTTGGTGTATCACCAATTGCATCCATTTGGTGGAAGAAATAGTGGAGATTGATACTTATGTCACCTTTTCGTTCGTTTTCAGATTACGCCCCTTGCACCTAAAGCACCGCTGGACACACAGAACAGGGGATTGACCAGCTACTGACTGATGGGCTCACACCCCCCCCCCCCTCCCCCCCCCCCTCACATGACTGATGACCTGGCAAGTTGGTTTTCTCCCATACAGAATCGGGGCTGATCCAATGCTACTACTAATTTTTCAGTCGAAACGTGAGGCTTCGTCCACTACCATGCTAACAACAACACTGCCTTTCAAAGGCAGACACCCTTAGCTGAGAAAACACTTAACGAGAACTGCTAATTTCTTGTAGTAGGCATTGTTTGTGTATTTATCGACATAGAAACACAACTCTTAGGACTGCCAACAACAGTGTTGAGAAAACACTTAACGGGAACTGCTAATTTCTTGTAGTAGGCATTGTTTTTGTATGTATCGACATAGAAACACAACTCTTAGGACTGCCAACAACAGTGTTGAGAAAACACTTAACGGGAACGGCTAATTTCTTGTAGTAGGCATTTTGTTTTTGTATGTATCGACATAGAAATACAACTCTTAGGACTGCCAACAACAGTGTTGAACAAGCATAACTACTCAAGACCATCACGTGCGAGGAAAAAACAACCCACCAACAACAGTTCGTACCTTGAAGCAAAACATACTTAAAAAGTTAAATAAAAAGACTTCAAAAAAACCCCTCAAGCAAACATTTTGGGCTCACCTCGAAAAATTGTAATGAAAAATAATATGGGCATAAACTTATTTCTTTCGTGAAAAACAACCAACCTTAACATTAGTAATTTGAAGGCTATAATAATTATACTCGCTTAAAAAAGCAACAAATAAAACCAAAAGCTAAACCAAAAGCTAAACAAATTCTAAACAAAGAGTGAAAAAAAGAAAGAAGAGAGAGACTCATCCGGCATTTTGTTAGTCTCTTTTCCTCTAATTCTCTTCAACCCGACCTGTCTTCACCGCCACAATGGAAGTGTCGGTCCAAACCAACATCCCAAGCAAACCATTGGCGGAGCCCGGTCACGTGGGGCCCACGCTGTCACGTGCGCACTTCAACAGCGCCTCCACGGGGCGGGGTCCCCTGAGGGACAACAGCCTGGACGTCATCGCGGAGGAGGAGCCGGAGGTGCTCATCACCCAGGTGCCCGATACACCGCCTGAGATCTTCCCCAAGTCCGCGCCACCCAGACTGCCCTTACTTCCTGATGTAAGGCTCTCTCTCTTTTCTTGTTCTTCTTGCTCGTCTTCTTGTTCTTTTTGGTCTTCTTGTTCTTGTTCTTCTTGTTGTTGTTGTCGTTGTTGTTGTTGTTGTTGTTGTTCTTCTTCTTCTTCTTCTTCTTCTTCTTCTTCTTCTTCTTCTTCTTCTTCTTCGTCTTCATCATCATCATCATCGTCATCGTCGTCGTCATCATCATCATCATCATCATCATCATCATCATCACTGTCATCATCATCATCATCATCATCATCATCATCATTCTTCTTCTTCTTCTTCTCCTCCTCCTCTTCCTCTTCTTCTTCTTCTTCTTTTCTTTCTCTCTCTCTCTCTCTCTCTCTCTCTCTCTCTCTCTCTCTCTCTCTCTCTCTCTCTCTCTCTCTCTCTCTCTCTCTCTCTCTCTCTCTCTCTCTCTCTCTCTCTCTCTCTCTGTCTCGTGCGCGCGCGCGCGCGCGTGTGTGTATGTGTGATGCTTCAGACGTTTCAGAAACTTTTTTTGTTATTGGCAATGGCCTAATTAAGCGTGAGAGAGAGAGAGAGAGAGAGAGAGAGAGAGAGAGAGAGAGAGAGAGAGAGAGAGAGAGAGAGAGAGAGAGAGAGAGAGAGAGAGAGAGAGAGAGAGAGAGAGAGAGAACCTGAAGCTCGATAAGATTAAGGACATGTGATAAATTACTGTATGAGTGTTTCAGAGCAGATTGATGACAACTTCCACGCGTTCCATTATTAAAACAAAATTGGCCTCCGAACTTCTGAACAAAGACACTTTTGTAAGTTTCTGACTGTTGAGGAGTAAAAGTCAAACCAAACGAGCTACTGACTAGGTTTTAGTTTTGAAATTGCTGTGCACATTTGTAAAACTTGGTCGAAAAACAAACAAACAACAACGACAAAACTTTCCCTTGGAGAACAAGAACGTTTTCATTTTTCGTTGTTCGTTTTATTGTTTGTTTGTTTGCTTTTGTAGCCTCCGTTGCCGTTTGTCAAGCTCTACCGTACTATATTCTCTGCATAAGTCTTTGTTATGACAAGTGGTTTGTTTTCTTACTTTGTCTACCCTTTACTGTTTCTTCATTACAGCAGGAAGTAAATGAAGCCAGCGTGCTAGCATCATTCCTTCCATTCCACTCCCCTCTCGCCTGCCTAAACTGTACTAGACATTCTCTCCTTCCCTCTTTCTGTCTGTCAATGTCTGTATGTGTTTGTCTCTCTATTTGTCCGTCACCGAAGGTGAACGGACTTTGCGATGGGCTGGTCTGTATTTTTTTTCTTCTTTTTTTTCTTCTGTCTGTCCCAAGGATATCTCCCGAACCGCTTGACCGAATCGCGTCAAATTTTGTGTGCAGGTGTGCCTCCTTAATAGGAAGAGATCGGCGCAAACCATTTTGCCGTCGTAACCTTGACCTTGACGTACGACCTTGAAAACCGAAAATCTATTTTTAGCCATATCTCGGGCACCGATCAACATAGGATGTTGAAACTTGGTATGAAGGTGGTTTGGCTTATGCCCGTTCTGCTGATGGCATAACGATTAAGGTTAAGGTCAAGGTCAAAAAGATCGCTGGAGCCTGAAAATCGGAGGGTCATTTTTTTCTCCTTCTGTCTGTCCCAAGGATATCTTTCGAACGGGATCACAGAATCACGTCAAAGTTTGTGTGCTGGTGTGTCACCATGAGAGGAAGGCATCCGCGCAAACCATTTTGCCGTCGTGACCTTGACCTTGGCGTACGACCTTGAAAACCGAAAATCTTTCAGGGGCCATAACTCCCACACCGTTAGTGTTAGAGTCTTCAAATTTGGCATGAAGGTACTTTGGCTTATGCCCGTTCTGATGGTGGCATACCGATCAAGGTCAAGGTCACGGTCCGGGCGATCAGTAGGCCTTGAAAGTGGTAGGGGTCTACACATTGGGTTTTAAGCCATATTTTCCACATTGGTACTTGACAGAAGCGCTTCAGATTGTGTGTGGTACTGTATACCCTAGAGAAGAAAACATCCGAGCATAAATTATCACCATGCTGACCTTGACCTTGAAGTGTGACCTTGAAAACCGAAATTTCCTTCTTTGCGCTATATGTTTCTTCTTCAAGCTGTATCTAGTGAACTAGAAGACAGAATCCCTTCCAATTTTGTGTCAGGATGTGACACTCTACGGGGTGTCGCAAGTGCGTGGCATTGCTGGTGACGGACATGTCTGCCGCTCGGCGACGCCCTTGTTCTCTCTTCTTTTGTTCACGTTTTTAACAATATAATTGTATTTCTTTTATCCAAGGACAGACTGTAAGAATAGGCATCGCCTAAACTCTTTATCCTTGTTAAATAAAGTTGTTCTTAGTGTTCAGTGTTCTCTATATGTCCCTGTCTGTCTGTCTGTACGAGTAAAATCTCTTTCATAGCAGACAGGTCACTGACCAAGTCCAGCAGGTCCTTTACCTCTATTGCACACAGATTCTACTCATTTTCACGACAGAAATATCATACTACCAGTATCGTCTTCACTATCGTTTCTGGTAGTTTCTTACTCTCCTGTTTACCTTTTTTTAGGACAAGAGTTGTGTGGAAAAAACTAAAGAACGCCTAGAAAAGACGCCGCCAGTGGACGTAGTCGTGACAAACGTTTCCTCAGGACAAGAGTTTTTTGTGACCTTGGCCACTACATGGTGAAATGTTCCTGTCATTAGTTTTGATCTGTTTATTTACAATTTTTAAAAAGAGCTAAATGTCTAATCAATTAATGAATTAAGAACTTGTTTCTATTAAATATCGTAATCAGCAGTAAATAAAGTACTATATTTTTGCAGCACGATTGATTTCCCGAACCAAAACTGCATAGTAAAATCCAGTTTTGATTTCGCTCTAATTATTAGTTATTACAATTTTGACCGTAACCTCTCTTCGCAAAAGCCTATCATGCTTCTTTTGTTGTTGTTGGTTAGGACAAGAGTTTGGTCGAAGAACCTCGAGAGAAGACGCCGCCAGAGGGCGTGTTCGTGCCCGTGGATGACGTGGAGCGGTTCATCGTGGACTGCGATGACCGGCCCCCCACCTCGGCCCCCCCGGGCCCCGCCAGACACCGACCCGGAGGAGGGGGAGGAGGGGGCATCAGGGTAATCTCGCCCTTGCCCGTCAAGCACGCCGTGTCTTCGGACGACGAGGACTACGAGACAGATCTAGAATACGACGAGGAAAGTGAGTGATGTAAACATTAATATGGCTATCTTGTACGTTACGCCCCCCCCCCCCCTCCTTCAACCCCCCTCCCCCCCGCCCCCCCCTCCCCCATACATTTTTGCGTTGAATTTTTGTTCACTGAGAAGCAACATTCTGCCATTCTCGGGAAAGGGAGTAGAGTTAGGATCGGCCTAGGATTATGTTAGTAGATCTGAAAGAAGCAGATTTTGAGACTGAGGGTCGTAAACGTGAAGGGGGTGCCTGACGTGGGCCTACTACTACAACTTTTTACGGGAGATGGGTAGGGTGGTGGTTGAGGTGGGGGGTAGGGGTTGGGTGGTGGTGGTGGGTGGGGCGTTTGTGTGTGTGTGTGTTGTCGTACATTGGTTGGTTGGAAGGACCGTAGTGATGGAAGAGTTGTCTGTGTTGCGCGGTTGTGTGGGTGGGTAGAATGGAGAGAGAGAGAGAGAGAGAGAGAGGTGAGAGAGAGAGAGAGAGAGAGAGAGAGAGAGAGAGAGAGAGAGAGAGAGAGAGAGAGAGAGAGAGAGAGAGAGAGAGAGAGAGAGAGAGATGGATGGCAGTGTAAAAAGTGTGGTGTCCACGTGACCATTTTTGCCTTCGCTTTTTTAGTTCATTTGGGATATTAGTCCCCGAGCCGAAGGTTCGGGGAGCTATTGTTTTTTCTTTTTTCTTTTTTCTCCTTTTTACATATGCATACAACTTTGATGTCACACACACGCACACATCTATGCATTTTGTTGTTATTATTTGACAAACTCTTCTTTTTACTGTGTCCCTCCGCCCCCATTCTTCCTCTATCTCTGTCTTCCATCCTCTCTCTCTCCCTCTCTCTCCTCTCTCTCTCTCTCTCTCTCTCTCTCTCTCTCTCTCTCTCTCTCTCTCTCTCTCTCTCTCTCTCTCTCTCTCTCTCTCTCTCTCTCTCTTTCTCGCTCACACAGAACACAGACACCCACCCACCCACACACACACTCATTGTAAGCTTATATTTGTATCTATCTAAACCCAAGTCGTCGATGACCCATTTTATCATTGTTTCTGTCAGTCTTCCAAACGCCAGAGTGAAGGGTGCCAGACAGTGGTGCTGAGCCCTGCTAATCCTGTTAGTGACGAGAGACTTTCACTGCCATTGCCAAAGCTGAGACCATAATCTTCGATTAAAGAAAATAACAACAAAACACGTTTTCACACACACACACACACACACACACACACACACACACACACACACACACAGATATATATATAGCATATAGATATATAATCAGCACATTATTTTCTTTTATTCTTTTCAGAACACAGAATAAATTGTATAGTTAAAATTAAAGTTATTCAGTTTCTTTCTTAGGCTCACAAACTTAAATATTAGTTTTTTTCAAGCAAACTATATATATAAGAGGAAAGTTTATGGTGTGTTTGTTTTTTCTTCTTCAATTCTTGTACGTTTATATATATATATATATATATATATATATATATATATATATATATATATATATATACGTACGCACGCACGCACACACGCACGCATGCGCACGCACACACGCACATCCACACACACACATATTTACGTAAACATCATGATCGTTTGTTTAATGTAGGTTTAACGTCCTCACACAAATGCTCTTAGGGACAAGTAGTTCATGGTGGTGTAGTCCTTAATCACGATCGTATATAATAGACCTTCTGTCTAATGTTATACACATCTGTATTCAGTTACAAATTCGGGACTTTCCTGGTGTTGCACTGCCTCCGGGCACTGCCTCCAGGATCGTTCCCACCATCTTTATATCTACTAATGTCCCATATGTGTCTGTGTCAGACCGGAGGACGTTAAGCAGAATCCCATCAATGTCAAAACGACGCCGAATAGATTCAGATCCAGAAATGGTTGAAAAGAAATGATAAAAACAAAGGACGAGGAGACATGGGCATGGCGATAAAAGATGACAATAACATCAATATATTCTTCCTGTACATACTCTGCAACTCGTGTAACGCAAGAAATTATCTAATCAAACAGAGAAATGTTTTTGTCCAAAGCAAAAGGAACGTAAATCTGGGAATATTTATATTAATAACGTTGGTGCGTCCCGCTGGATGATTTGGTATTTGGTATTTGGTATATTCTAGCCAACAGAGACTTATCTCTGTGAAATTCGGGCTGCTGTCCCCCGGAGAGCGTGTCGCCGCAAGTGCAGCGCCTACGCAATTTTTTTTTGAGGAGGGCACACTTGAAAACCCTAGCTATCAATTTGGCCATACCAGGCCGCGGGATTTCTCCCTGCTCTTACCGACTTTCAACTGCCGTGGTAGTTTTACGTGCGTAAAGCGCACGGGTCAGACTAGCTTTAAGGACGCAGTCGCCGCAAGGTCCTCTGGCAGTGAGGACAGAGGAGAGAGTTTCTATTCATAGCTGTCTGCTGAACGGATGGGTTTATTTCGCTTACAGATTTTCGGGACGAGACTTTGACCGTTAATCATTTGCAATTGAATCATTCTACACCCCCCTTCCCCGTGGGGATACCGGGGGGTCTTTTATACAAAGAGTTCCCCCACCTTCTGGAAGTTCTGTGCTTGTACCATCCTGTAATTCTGTCATTCTCTTTGACTCTGCCTTTTTCCTTTGCTTACTGTCATCTGCTATCTTTCTATCACACTGGTCCATTCTCCTGCCCTTTTCCCTTTGCTTACTGTCATCTGCTATCTTTCTATCACACTGGTCCATTCTCATGCCCTTTTCCCTTTGCTTACTGTCATCTGCTATCTTTCAATCACACTGGTCCATTCTCATGCCCTTTTCCCTTTGCTTACTGTCATCTGCTATCTTTCAATCACACTGGTCCATTCTCCTGCTTTTTTTGTTCCCTACAAATTCATACAAAGATTTCTTCAGCCAAAGTCGGACATTCTGGGTCTAACTATTTCTTAGTTAGGCGCATAACGGCAGCATGACGCACCTACGCTCATATGACAGGAAACACTGTCCGAGCGAACGAAGAAGAAGAAGAAGAAGAAGAAGAATCATTCGACAAAACAGAATAATTATAGGCATCGTGAGTAGGGATACTGGAAACTGCCCTGTCAAATTTAATCACAACCAGTGCAATAATTTCGGATCCTGGAAACCGCAACACGCAGACAAAGAATTAAACAAAAAACCAACACAACAAACAAACAACAACACAAGTTCTCGCCTCCGGTAGCAAAGTACTCCTGTTCTCACAGAACTTGGAGTAGAGCACGAAACAGGTGCCAGAAAAACCTAGAACTCAGTGCCAACGTCTGGTGGATTAGAAAGTCTAGCGGTTGTAGGGTTTTTTCACCTCGCTTCCCATTGCGACAAGATTGACTCAGTCAGGTGCTGCTGCATGGTTCAACTCCTACAGTTGTAGCACACGAGCTTACAGTTCTTTATCTTATATACTAACCGAGGCGTTGGGGCGAAAAGCAACAGCGTCAAAACAAAATAGTCCAGAACCACCAATGTCGCATTTATGCACCACAAAGGTTTAACCCTTTCACCGCCAATGTTGCATTTTAGCACCACAATGATTTAACGCCCATGTCACAAAAAGGCCTCAAACAAGGGTCTGTTATCCAAAGACCCTGTTTTCTTAATATTGGGAGGTATGGAGACACACACACACACACACACACACACACTCACACACACACACACACACACACACACACACACACACACACACACACACACACACACACACACACACACACACACACACACACACACACACACACACACACACACACACACACACACACACACACACACATACACACACACGCGCGCGCGCGCGCGCGCGCGCGCGCGCACGCACACACTACATTGCCCACACACACAACCCTATAGCTCCGTCTCCCAACCAACAATAGTTGTAAAAGCCAATCAAGAAGTCGCCTGCTCAATCTGAATATTTCATTTCGATGACCAAAGGTTCTCACAACAGATGGTGTTTACCACATGCTTAGAGATGAATGGGGGGAACCACAATTAATGAAGTCGTACATCAACTTTGGATGCGCAAGGACCATTGTTTGTTTTCGACCTTAGTGGTAGGGGAAGACGGGGTAAAAAGCGCATGGGCGGGTAAGAAGCCCACCCCAATTATCTCATGAAATGAAGCAAATTTCAGTCTCATTTTGCCCATGAGACGAGCGTTAATGTCTAGCATTCGTCTCATGGGCAAATTTGACTGACATGTTCTTTATTTCATGAGATAATTGGGGTGGGCTTCTTACCCGCCCATGCGCTTTTTACCCCGTCTTCCCCTACCACAACTATGCTAACGTAAATTTAGCGGCTGAAGATTTGAATTAATACCAGTCTACAAAAATATTTGTTATGACATTGATATTTTCTCTTAAAATCACAAACACCACAGCATTCCCTATTTTATCAGGGATAGCATCTGTATTGTTTAAAAACATTCGGGACTTTACTGGTGTTGCACTGCCTTCGGGCATTGCCTCCAGTATCGTTCCCACCATCTTTATATCTACTAATGTCCCATATGAGTCTGTTCCAGACCGGAGGACGTTAAACAGATTTACTACTATGCTGAATTCAGAATAATTTATTGTCTGTATTGTTATAAAAAAATCAGGACTTTACTGGTGTTGCACTGCCTCCGGGCATTGCCTCCAGGATCGTTCCCACCATCTTTATATCTAACTAATATGTGTCTGTTCCAGACCGGAGGACGTTAAACAGATTTTCATTTCATGCTGAATTCAGTATAGCAATTCTGTCCGATTGCAACATCTCGCTTTCTTTTTCAGTATAGCTAAGATTTGTTTTTGGTTGTGGCACAAGCCACAAACCTATAACTCACTTTGTCGGTCTGTCGGTCTGTCGGTCGGTCGGTCCAAAATTGTCGCACATATTGTAAAAGAGAAAGAAAAGTACAGACAGGAAAAAATACTTGGGCATAAAGTAACATTTCAGTTGTCATATCTACAGTCCTTAGGTATGAATGAATGAACAATAGTGTTTTACGTCCTCTCGGTCATAGACACATATGGGACATTTGTAAATACAAAGATGGTGGGAACAATACTGGCTGCAATGCCCGGAGGCAGTGCAACACCAGTAAAGTCCCGAGTTTTTAACAATATAGATATGTGCAGCGGTAACCACGCTGTATATAAGCAGCGACTGAACAGAGCACATGAATCTTCATTTTAAAGCGTACAAAATAATAAACATATGTAATACAGACACTACAACAGACACGACGAGTATGCGGTGCTTCTTTCGATGAGTATAAGTAGGATAAATAGTTTTAAATGTTTTCCAAAAGATATAAAAAGTTACGAAATGGTGCAGAGATAACATTCTGGTTTACAGATTAAAATTATTGAAAAGCCAGGGGAGGCGACTGAGTGTATGTATTGGAGTGGTAAAAATAGACCGCTGGGCTGCAGTCTTGTGGAGTGAAAGTGTTTGATCAAAAATTGTGTTTGTGAAGAGCATAATGTAAATGCGCAACATTTCTCTTTCAAATTATATTTAAGAATTCTGCCGCTCGGCGATGCCTTTGTTTGTAGTTGAAATAGTCGCGTGCCACAAACGATTGCGAATCCGCGCTTGTTTTAGTGTAGCTGAAATGTTCTGCTCCCACCCACGGGTCAATAGTTATTGCAGATTTTATGTGTGTGTGTGTGTGTGTGTGTCAGCGTGGCTCAACCCGGAAAAGCAGGTGCATGACGTCACGGGTAAAACGAAATACGTGAAGGTGTGCAGCGACTTTGGGGTGACTCCAGTGACGTCATTCATGGAGAGTCTCCACGAAAGGGAGATCAATCTCAAGTTTTACGGGCTGAGCGTCAGCAGTGCCAAGGCGTTATCTGTCCCTTTAGAGGTACGTACTGTTTTGATCAGTTGATTGATTTATTGGTTGGTTGGTTGGTTGACTGATTGATCGATTTGTAGGTTGATTATTTAAATGATAAATTCGTTGTATTGTTTGACTTGATTTTAAGGAGAAGAGAGAGGGAGGGGGGGGGGGAGGGGGGGGGGGGGGGGGGAGCGTGAGGGGGCATTGCTGACAAACTGTTTCCCCTTTGAGAGAGAGAGAGAGAGAGAGAGAGAGAGAGAGAGAGAGAGAGAGAGAGAGAGAGAGAGAGAGAGAGAGAGAGGGGGGGAGACAGAGAATGACAATTGTTTTTATACCCATGTCTTTGCCTGTCCTCCTCGTCCTCCTCCTCCTCCTCTCCTCCTCCTCCTTCCTCTTCTTCTGCATTTGCTGCTGTTGCTAATGCTGCGGTTGCTGTTTGGCATATTTTTCTATTGGACTTTTGGTTTTTTCCTCAATGACATCTTCAACGAAAGACCGTTGATCGTATGGTTTGTGTACATAATTAGTACCAGACTTTATTTTGCTAAGGTAGCACCCATTGTTTCCTGATGGACTGCTATTCTGCGTATATTTCAGACGAACACGATAACAGAAAAGCTGAACCTGGAAGGCAATGGCATCGAGAAAGAAGCCACCAAGTTTCTGTGTAGGATACTGAAAGA
>CM065684.1:42754741-42757241 GCA_017654935.2 Phymorhynchus buccinoides | reverse complement strand
GATGACGGTGCATTACGAGGGTGTCCTCCCGGCGCCCCCCAAGTACCAGCGGTCCGTGGCCGAGATGGTCCAGTTCCGCACGGACCCCATCGGCCACCTCAGGACCTGTCTTCAAAACGCTACCGTGTCCCCTTCGGAGGTGTTCCACCTCAACGGGCCCGCCAAGATCACCAAGCAGGACTTCACGGACACCGTCAGGGTGAGTGGGTGGAAAGATAGGGATAGGGATGGGACGGATGGATGGGTGGAAGGGAGGAAGGAAAGAAAGATGAAGAAAGATTCCCCCAAGCAGGGGGATACTTTCAGGGTGAGCACGGTGGATGGATGGAAAGAAAGGAAGAAGGGGGGGGGGGGGGGGGGGGGAGAAGAATAGAGAAATAGAGCGAAGGGAGGAGGATTGAAAGATGAGGGCCCTACTGAACAAAACTTCAAGGGACACAACTGTAGAGAAAGACACGGTTTTGTTTCTGCTTTTCGTTCAGCTTGTGCATACGAAAACGTTCGAAGACTTGCCATTAATATTTTGTCCAGTCTGTGGCTTACTGCTATTTTGACAACGTGATTTGTTGTTGCAACTGTCCATGGTTGTTATTGGGGTCTGCAACGAACACCTTTTGCAAGAGTGAATGCCCTTGGAGGGTGGGGGAAGATGGTTCAGTACTGACCAGACAGGGAGATAACTCTCGCCAATACCCCCTATTTGATGCCACTAAATGGCTGCCTTTCGCAAGAGTGAATGCCCTTGTCAGTACTGACCAACAAGAGCAATTACTCTCACTGTCAAGGGCGTTAATTACCCTAGTTGCAAAGGCCTATAATGAAAGTATTGCAGTACATGATTGTTCTTTGTCCTTGGTTTTATTATTGTTATCGACGAGATGTAATAAGCTAACCAAGCACTAAAGTTGGTCTTAACTGTAGCCGTGATGGGGACTAACTGTCCCGTGGTCTGTCTGTGTATGTTGGCAGATGGCCCAGCTGGACCTGACAGCAGAGCAGATCAACATTCTCTTTAAGAAGGTGGAAGTAGAGGGCTTGATAGACATCGAGTGAGTTTATCAGTCATCCTATGGTGGTGGTGGTATAGTTCTTGCCAGTGGGTTATCCCTGCTTGTTCCATCGTTCTCCTGTCTGTTTTTATGTCTGTATACCTGTAAACGTCTCTCTGTTTATCTGTATCTGTCCGCCTGTCTCTGTTTCTCTGTATATGTCAAACTGTCTCTGTCTCTGTCAGTCTGTGTGTCTCATTTTCCATCTCCCCGGCCCCTTCCCGCCGTTCTATCTCTCACCCTCTACATGCGTGCTTGTGTATGTACGTACGTACATAGGTCTACATGTGTTCGGGTACGCGTGCGTGCCCACGTGTGTGTCTATGTGTGTAGGGGTTCTGTCTTTCTATGGGTAAATGTATCGATGTGCGTCTGTGAATGTGTGTGTGTATGTGCGTGTGTGTGTGTGTGTGTGTGTGTGTGTGTGTGTGTGTGTGTGCGCGTGTGTGTGTGTGTGTGCGTGTGCGCGTGTGCGTGTGCGTCTGTGCGTGTGTGCGTGTGTGTGTGCGTGTGTGTGTGTGTGTGTGTGTGTGTGTGTGTGTGTGTGTGTGTGTGTGTGTGTGTGTGCCTGCATTTGTGTGTACTCGCGCATGCACTCGTATGTGACTGTGCGCGCAGGTGCGCGTGCGTGTATGCCTGTGTGAGTATATGCGCGCATGTGGGTATGTATCTATGTATGTGTATGTCTATGTGCGTGTGTATGCACTATGCGTGTATTCACTATGTGTGTATGGTGTGTCTCTGTATGAAGGTACATGCTTACAAGCGTAAACACATTCATGAGCTTACCAAATCATTCTCGCTTGTTGCAGGCATCTTCTGGATCTGCTGGAGAATCCTTTGCCAGAGGAAGAAGAAGACTAGACAACGAGCAACTTTGGATTTTGAATTAAACAATTATGAAGCACATTACTCACCACGAGAAGAAACTTTATGACTTCTGCCGATTCTTCAAGATATTGAACCACTATGAGTGTGTGTGTGTGTGTATGTGAACAATGGCCGTTGCCGCTCGGCAGTGTGAAACGTGCATGAAACGAGCAACGATTTATGTAAAGAAAGGCTACAGGATGAGACAAACACGTATTATTATATCGACAGGCCATCATCATCGTCTGGAAGACATGTTTAATGTATTCCCTGCCAGTGGATGACGGCTGATATTATGAGTTGCAGACTGTGCGAAAAACGCTGTGACAAACACGTAACTCGTTTCGTGTGTGAGAAAACATGCTTGATCTTTGTGCTCTCGTGAACAAAACAAGAAAAAACATTCACGAGTGAGACGATGACGTTTTCACTTGTGTGTATTAAGCCCGTTTCAGATTACGTAAACAAGACAATGGCGAAGCATACTTTTTTTTTTAAATTTTAAATCCCGTGTAAAAAAGTATGGACAGTTCCATATTTGGTGTCAATTTAAAAGAAAGACCCCCAAAAAGACACAATTT
>CM065684.1:42592241-42744741 GCA_017654935.2 Phymorhynchus buccinoides | reverse complement strand
AGCCCTCGTTCCTATCCCAACGTACTCTTGTTCTTACAGAACAGGGAACACAAAAAGCGATGACGTACAAGCTCTGTGTCTGTCTATGTATGTCTACCGTCTACCCGTCGGATTCGCGAATAGAGTATAGGGGAAGACGGGGTAAAAAGCGCATGGGCGGGTAAGAAGCCCACCCCAATTATGTCATGAAATGAAGCAAATTTCAGTCTCATTTTGCCCATGAGACGAGCGTTAATGTCTAGCATTCGTCTCATGGGCAAATTTGACTGAAATTTTCTTTATTTCATGAGATAATTGGGGTGGGCTTCTTACCCGCCCATGCGCTTTTTACCCCGTCTTCCCCTAGTAGTATAGTTCCATCGCGAATCGTGTAGTGTAGCAGGCCCTTAAACTGCGAAGCACACACACACCTAGAATGACAAAACAGGAAGAGAGAACTTTCTAGCAAGGTTGTGTTTGGATGTAACTTTGAACTTGTTATCTTTGCACTAAGAAATGTGCCCTGTAGTAGTTACTTGAGGCTCAATTGGGGGTATTTACACCCAGTAATGACGAAAATGCGTAAGTGTTGTATGTTTTTGTTGTTGTGTTCTCGTTTTTGTATTGTTTGCGAATGGTGTGTGCATGGATGAATTGGAACGTGTGGGGTATCAACAATGAAATGAGTCCAGTAGGTCTGTTGAGTGTGTTTTGCTTTAACTTTGAGATAAGTATGACCAGATTAGTTACAAGTCTCAAACAAAGGTGTTATGGAAAAGTGTGTTCTCTAATGTGGGTGAGTGTGGTAGATTTCAGACACTATGACTTTGTGTGCTGTTTGAACAAGCTGTTTACTGAAGGGGAGACAGTACTGTTTGTGCTGTTCTGGGGGAAGTTTGGTGGCTTTTTGACAGAATCTAAATGGGTTGCTAGCACTAGGGTATTTTGTATGTGCTGTTATATGTACTGTTGTATTACACATACTGATTTGTTTTATCACATCGAGCTCACTTTGCGTTTAATGATGTTATTCTTTGACTTTATTAGTAATGTGCATTTTAATATCCAGACAGTTATTGGGATGGCTTTTAATTGTGTCCAATATTTGTACAAATATACATGGTACTTTTTTCTAACTTTGAGCCAAACCTTATTGTGGATTATCTACCTTTCTCTTGATTTGGTTTATGACAGCATTTGTTCTTCTTTTCTATTCATCTTACAATCCTATTTGTTTACACTTATGGTTACCTTATTCACAAACAATCGCAGTAACTAATCCATTTAAAATCTGTTCATATAATTGTAACGGATTAAACAATTCTACGAAAAGAAAAGACGTTTTTGATTTTTTACGAAGAACAAATGCTAATGTTTTCTGTCTTCAAGAAACGCACATAAAGGCAGATACTGAAAATTATATACAAGCCAGTTGGGGTTACAAGGTTTGGCTCAGAGGTTGTGAAACTAACAAAAATGGCGTGGTTATTCTATTTAATAATAATATGGAGTACAAAATACATGATGTTATTAGGGACCAGCATGGTTGTTTCATAGTAATGAATGTTGAATTTAAAAAAAAAGAAACTTACCTTAGTTAATCTGTATGGGCCCAGCAGTGGCGACAAACCAGAATTTTTTTTATAGTGTTTGTGAGCATATTGAAAATATTGGGAATGAACATATAATTATAACAGGGGATTAGAACTGTCCTTTAGATACCAATTTAGATATCCGTAATTATTCTAGCACTGTGAATCATACCAGGACCCGGAAAAAAATTCATAACATTTTGACAGAATATAACCTTTTTGATGTTTTTAGAGAAATTTATCCTGACAAAAGAAAATACACATGGATAAAATTTAACACAATTAAACAGGCACGATTAGACTATTTTGTAATTAGTGAAGAATTGTTATCCGTCGTTAATGATGTGCGTGTGGACCCTGGTTACAGATCAGATCATTCTCTTGTTACCCTAGCTTTGAAAAAAGATCAGTTCAAAAGAGACAGGCGATGCCCTTTTGGAAGTTTAACAATAGCTTACTCAAAGATAAACACTATGTTTCTGAAATAAAACAGCTTATTGGAGATGTCAAAAAACAATACGCAGTACCTGTTTATAATATGGAAAATTTAAAAAACATTTCAAATGAAAGTCTTACTTTTCAGATTGATGATCAGTTATTTCTTGAAACTTTATTGCTTGAGATCAGAGGAAAAACTATTTCTTACGCTACACATAAGAAAAAAGTATTAGGCGAACAAGAATCTGAGTTAGAAAAAAAGATAAAGAATCCGTAAAAATGTTAATATTAAAGGCATTAAAATTAAAGATCAAGAAAATCTGCTGTCCCAGTTCGCTGATGACACTACTTTATATCTAGATGGATCCGAAAGATCATTTAATAAAGCTATAAATCTTCTAACAAAGTTTTCACTCATCTCTGGTTTAAAAATCAATTTTGATAAACCCCAAATCATCTGGATTGGAAGTAGGAAGATCTGTGATATTCGATATATGAGGGACAAAAAATTTGTGTGGGATCCAGGCACTTTTAAAATTTTAGGAGTTAAATTTTCTACTGATACAGATAGTATTGTACGCATTCACTATGAGGAAAAAACGACAGATAACCCCCTTTGGGAAGATAATAGTTATTAAGACTTTAGTGTTTTCAAAAAATATCCATTTACTGATCAACCTGCCAGACCCCCCTGACGACTTTATTACTGCCTTAGAAAAAGAATTGTACATATTTCTATGGAACGGGAAAAAAGGTAAAATTAAAACATCTGTAATTGAAAAAGATTATGGCACTGGTGGTTTAAAAATGCTTAATGTGAGAAGTTTTATATCTTCCATAAAAGTTAGTTGCTTGCGTAGACTTATTTTTTCAAATGACGATTCTGATTGGAAAACATTTACTTTAAATATGTTTCCTACGTTGAATAATATCAACACATTTGGGGCAGAATATGGCAATATTATTATACAGAGTGTACAGAATCCATTTTGGAAGGATGTCATGAGACATTACAAAAAGCTGTGCTTAAAATGTCAACCTTCTTCTGTGCATGAGTTTGTGTCTGAATGCATCCACTACAATGCAAACATTGTTAGAAATTTAAAAAACTTATTTTTTTACAGGAGTGGAAAGCCCACAATGTCCTTTTTGTAAAGCAATTAGTAAATGATAATGGCACCTTTATGTCATATCAAGAATTTTTGATACGATTTCCAGGTATTAGAACCAATTTTATTTTGTATGAGGGTGTTTTGAATTCTATTCGTTCATATGGTCGAAAATTAAATGTTATTCTTACCAACAGGTACAAACTATTAGATCAAAAAGTTTGGTTTGTTATTAAGAAGGGCAATAAATGTGTACACAATATTTTGAACAATAACAATTCCACTCCTGCCGCTGTGAATAAATGGAATAATCTTTTTGATAATCTGGATTGGAAAATATTTTTTTCTCACTGCTTTAAGATCTCAGCAGATGTCCAACTGAGATGGTTTCAGACCAGACTCATGCACAGACTGCTGCCAACCCAGAGATATTTGTTTTTGATTAAAACCATTGACTCTCCAGTCTGTAACTTTTGCCACCAGGAGCAGACAATTCAACACATGATGTTTGACTGTGTCATTGTTTGCAGATTTTGGAACAGATTTGAAAATGTGTTAAAAGGTAAATGCCAACACTGTCATAATTTGGAGATAAGCAAAGAGTTAGTTTTATTTGGACTTAAACAAGATGTAAAAATAGACAAAATAATAGACATTATTATTCTGTTGGCTAAATTCTACATTTACAAGTTCAAACTTCAGGATATTCACCCTAACCTTCAAGCTTTTGTTGCTATACTAAAAAATAGACATAACATAGAAACAATATTTGGCTGTTTTAAATTATACTGCAAGGCAGTTTGAAGAAAATTGGTTCCCGTATCTACCATTAATTTCCTAACTCCCTCTTTTCTCCTCTTGTTTGTGAGAAATACCACATGTACATACATTGTTTGTATAGCTTTATGTCTGTCCACCACATAGTACCTGTTATTTTTACAGCATTAAAAATAAATAATAATCTGAACATTATTTCATGTATGCATACATTTTGATTTTCTTCTCATAATTTATTATCTTTTGGGTGGCGCTTGGGAATCCAGCAGACATGTGTGCCCCACACAGGGACGGGAAGGAGGGAGGGAAAAGTTATGCAATATTCAAGAATGTGTCATTATTCAATGATTTTGTGATCTGTGTGTGTGTGTGTGTGTGTGTGTGTGTGTGTGTGTGTGCGTGTGTGTGCGTGCGTGTGCGTGCGTGTGCGTGCGTGTGCGTGCGCGCGCGTGTGAGTGTGTGTTAATCTACTCTGTGTGTGTGTGTGTGTGTGTGTGTGTGTGTGCGTGTGCGTGCGTGCGTGCGTGTGTGTGTGCGTGTGCGTGCGTGTGCGCACATTTGCTCTTTGTATAGTCTAGATCTTTGATGGCTATTATAGTCATCCTCATTAAAATACTAATGATGATGGAGGCAGTGATAGTGATGACAATGAGGAAGAAGAGGAGGAGGAGATGATACTGATAGTACTGCTATTTTTTTAAATTATGATGGATACTGTACCTAGCATTTCTGGTGCCTATTCAGTGGTCACTGTCGCTGTCAGGATGATAATGTTAGTATTACCATTGTTAAATCGCAGTCATTGTTATTAACATTACTGCAGCTGTTGTTATCCATGTGTTTGTTGAATGCTGTCGTAGTTACGATTAATGTCATTGCAGCTTTTCTAAATTACTATTGTTGTGTACAATATCAATGTGCATATATATGTCTTAGAAACTTTGCAAAACCATGAAAAAATGTTCAATAAAAAAAGAAAAGAAATGTGCCCTGGCACGTTGGTCTAAATGCCACACATGTTATGCATCTCTCATAACATACGCTTCCAAAAAGATTACAGACCATCTAAACAGTCACATACATTGTTTAAAAAAATCGCAAAAAAATGATTATTTAGGTTACATTGCTGATAACATATTAAAGTGGATATTCTTTTCGCTTTTTTTTTTAGCTGACATTTGCCATCAGCATGGCGGTGATTCCGAGAGTGTAAATGTTCATTGTTCATTAAATATTGTTCTTGGGTCCATACTACAAGGAACAAAGAAGTTTTGAGACTTCAACATTGACATTCTCTAAATTTCTCTTGAAGAACACGTTTCCTCTTCATGCAGTATTCCAGCTCTCTGCGCTATACGCCAATACAAGTTTCGAGAGCATTTTGGTAGCTCTTCGTTTGAGTAAGAGCGAGGGCTCTGATTTGAGCTTTTTGCGAGGGTTTGGATGGCAGTGAAGCTCCATGTTTTTATTGTTTACAAGTAGCATACTTAAGGACAATATTTAATGAACAACCCGTGTATCTTGTGAACAAGCTGCGAATGCGAGGTTATCTTGTTCAATTGCATAAAATTCCCTTCAAAAGTCAATGAATTACAACCATTTTTTGTGCTAGATGATCACTAATCATTCGTCGAGACATTCAACAGTAGAACTAGAATTAGTAGAACATGATGCATGTACATAATAGTTTGTGTGGACGAATTGACATAAGATAAAATCGATCTTTCGCCAGAAAATGAAATCCCAACATCAACGCAGAACTCCAACAGAAACGAACCAAGGAGCTCCTCACAGTAGTACCTACGACCGAAACACAGAAAACAATGACGACATAAGCGCAGCAAGGGGTGACGACAACGACACAGAAGCTGGTGACGTCAGTACAGGATTCGATGACGAGGAAGCGCAGGCCCCGGATGGCGGCTGGGGGTGGATGGTGACGCTGGCGGGGTTTATGGTGGCCTTCATCTCGGAAGGGATGGTGACCAGCTTCGGCCTGCTGATTCCAGAGCTGCAGGACACGTTTGGTGCCGGAAAGTCTGTCGCCTCGCTGCCGCCCAGCTTCATGGTGGCCACCTTTCTGCTCTCAGGTCAGTCGGTGCAAGAGTGAATGTTGCTGTTATTGTTCGCTTCAAGTTCTTTCATTTCTTGGTTCAGTTTCATTTTTTTTGTCTTCCATCTGCATTAAATTATTCCTCTATCCCTTTGTGCATCTGCCATCCAGTCTGCCTCTCTCTCTCTCTCTCTCTCTCTCTCTCTCTCTCTCTCTCTCTCTCTCTCTCTCTCTCTCTCTCTCTCTCTCTCTCTCTCTCTCTCTCTCTCTCTCTCTCTCTCTCTCTCTCTCTCTCTCTCTCTCTCTCTCCCTCTCTCTCTCTCTGTCTCTCTGTCTCTCTCTCTCTCTCTCTCTCTCTCTCTCTCTCTCTCTCTCTCTCTCTCTCTCTCTCTCTCTCTCTCTCTCTCTCTCATCTGTCTCTCTCTCTCTCTCTCTCTGTCTCTCTCTCTCTCTCTCTCTCTCTCTCTCTCTCTCTCTCTCTCTCTCTCTCTCTCTGTCTCTCCCCTCTCTGTCTCTGTCTCTCTCTCTCTCTCTCTCTCTCTCTCTCTCTCTCTCTCTCTCTCTCTCTCTCTCTCTCTCTCTCTCTCTCTCTCTCTCTCTCTCTCTCTCTCTCTCTCTCTCTCTCTCTCTCTCTCTCTCTCTCTCTCTCTCTCTCTCTCTCTCTCTCTCTCTCTCTCTCTCTCTCTCTCTCTCCCCTCCCTCCCTCTCTCTCTCTCTCTCTCTCTCTCTCTCTCTCTCTCCCTCTCTCTCTCTCTCTCTCCCCTCCCTCCCTCTCTCTCTCTCTCTCTCTCTCTCTCTCTCTCTCTCTCTCTCTCTCTCTCTCTCTCTCTCTCTCTCTCTCTCTCTCTCTCTCTCTCTCTCTCTGCGCGCTATCTGTGTATCTTTTCTTTCAGTGAATGATTTCCAATTTGACCCTTTCCTTGGTTCCTGTTTGCATGTTCTTCAAACATGCACGGTCTTTGCAGTGTAGGCTTCAACACATTCCAATTCTAATGTAGCCATCTTTCAACTGAAGATGAGGGGTTATTTCCTCCTTCATTAACCGGAGCGTATACTCTAGCCCCACCACTGAGTTTTGTTCGCTATCTGTTATATGTTCGTTTTTGTAGCAAGAATATTATCGAAGGCAAACATCCCTTTTGTCACCAGGGCCTCAAACAACGTTTCCAGCTGGTGTAGATTTTTCCGATGACTTTGAGATGTATCACCGAAATTGTCAGTTGTTAGAGGTGTAGATTGAAGCTTAAATGAGGAATGCATTAGGCGAACAGGGCAATCCTACCTACTTTGTCAAGCGGTTGGATTGTCACCTTGTTCATATGTGACATGGAAATAGGAATATCTTGTGGGTCTCAATAGCCACATAGTACAGCACAATACTTTATTGTATCCCAATGTAATATCATAGCCGAGCATCATGCTGTTGTTATTTCAAGTTTATATCACAGGACCCGTGGCGACCTAAATTATCAAAGTATAGGGATGTCGCTCTGTTGGTTTCTGTGGAGGACTGACGGTTCTTTGTACACACAGTTGTGCACAGTACAGTATGATTTTGTAACTGAATTAAAACAATGTGTGTGCTCTCTGTTCTTTCAGGCCCCATGACAGCCTACCTTGTCAAGAGGTGGGGGTGTCGCCCTGTTGGAGTCTGCGGAGGACTGGTGGTTCCTTGTAGACACACAATACAACACGTTACAGTGTATTGTTGAAACTGAATACATTATAATGTTTTCCTATCTTTCAGGCCCCATGACGGCCTACCTTGTCAAGAGGTGGGGGTGTCGCCCTGTTGGATTCTGTGGAGGACTGGTGGTTCCTTGTAGACACACAATGCAACACGTTATAGTGTATTGTTGTAACTTAATACATTATAATGTTTTCCTATCTTTCAGGCCCCATGGCGGCCTACCTTGTCAAGAGGTGGGGGTGTCGCCCTGTTGGATTCTGTGGAGGACTGGTGGTTCCTTGTAGACACACAATGCAACACGTTATAGTGTATTGTTGTAACTTAATACATTATAATGTTTTCCTATCTTTCAGGCCCCATGGCGGCCTACCTTGTCAAGAGGTGGGGGTGTCGCCCTGTTGGATTCTGCGGAGGACTGGTGGCGGCTATGGGAGTCGCCGGAAGTGCTTATGCTCCCAGCATTCAACTCTTCATCTTGAGCTTTGGATTAGTGTCAGGTGGTGTGTGTGTGTGTGTGCGTGTGCGTGTGTGCGTGCGTGCGTGTGCGTGTGCGTGTGTGCGTGCGTGCGTGCGTGTGCGTGCGCGTGCGTGCGTGCGTGCGCGCGCGCGTGCGTGCGCGCGCGCGTGCGTGCGTGCGCGCGCTAGTGTGTGTGTCTGTGTGTGAGAAGTATGAAAACTTACATTCATCCGTACGTCTCTCTAGTAGCATGCATACATAATTCATGCACAAGCGTGTATGTTTGCGCATGTACACGTATTAGGTTTTTACATGCATGTTTTGTGAATGAGGTAGGATACAATACATGTTTATTAGAAATGGCACCACATTCAGATCTTGCCTGCTTATAATTTGTGGCCTCGACGTGCTGGCTCTCTCTTTTCATGTTAATTTTGACTTGATGGTCCACTTTGTATGCATGCACCTTGATGCCTCTTGCGTTTTTCATATTTAAAACAAATCAGTATGTTAGGCATACGTTTTGACCAATATTACTTTATTTGTTTGCAAAAATCAACAAGATTAAACAAGGTTCGGTAATCATCAAATCCGGCAATCGAGGTTATGATTAATAGAGTTATATGCAAGATAGACTTTAAAACTTGTTTATAGGAATGAATTCTTCTGCTAACTTCTTTGTAATGTGGCTTCATCCCGGGTTTCCTCCCATGCTGAGATTTGTGGACAGTCTGTGCTTTTTAAACAGCAAACACAGATAACTCCCCAGACGTAAAAGACGTAACTACCATCAGGGCCATCCGCGACACCAGCACTGCACACCCCCTACAGCATTTGCCTGACCAGGTGCATAACAAAGCCCCTGAGTGGTAAACTCAGCAACCTGAGCTCTATGCTTCTAAGAAGAAACCTGACGGTGTACTCGTTTGCTACCAAACAGCTTGCATAATATAGGCCTAAAGCCATAGTCAGACCCATTGTGGAATACACAAGCTCAGTTTGAGACCCGCACACCAGTGTTCTCTGAGCTGGAGAAGGTTCAATGCAGAGCGGCAAGATACGTGCTGAACAGACACAGAAATACATCCGGTGTCAGTGCCATGCTCCACCAGCTACGATGGCCAACACTGGCTGAGCACCGCCGCACATCCACGCTTGCCTTGACATAAATTATAAAATCACGAATGGTCTGGCCTGTATGAAGCGCAGCACCCTGAAATCTTTACGTCCTGGCAGCAGACGACAGAACCGCAACATGCAGTTCCAAAGGATTCCCTCCAGAACATACTACCTTAACAACTTCTTTTTACCCAAGAACAGTTCGTGACATGAACTCCCCGACACCAGAAGCCATCCAGACCCCCACGATCAGCTTCTTCACTTCGAAGGTGCTGAAGCTCCCCACATAAAACACACACTACCATCTTTTTTTTGTGTAGGGTCCGGGCGTTCTAGGACTTGGGGTGCTCTATCTATCTTTTTTTTCCTTTCCGCGCAGCATAATTCCTTTGAACCCCAGCACATGTCAATAATTGCCTGTTACGGCAGGTGGACGTGACTGGAAGAAGAAAAAGAAGAAGAAGAACAAGAAGAAGAAGAAGAAGAAGAACAACAAGAACTTCTCAAAGTAAACAGTCCCTGGTTTGTTCATACACCCGTCACCCAAATATCGGTGCTTTCTAATTTGTGTGCTTAGCGGAGGTTTGCACCAGGTCAGTGCTGTCTACTTTGTTGTGTGCTGGTCAGGGCTGGGCGTGGGTCTGATCTACCTGCCCTCGGTGACCATGGTCACCATGTACTTCAACAAGAAGCGAGGAATAGTCACTGGCATCATCACCTCAGGTTCTGGATTTGGACTCCTGGCTCTGGCACCGGTAAGTGGGTATGTTACTGATATGACATAATGAGCTACTCTTTTGTATTATTATTATTATCAGTATTATCATTCTTATCCTCCTTCTAATTTTTGGTGGTAGCCAAATTGTATTTATAAAAGTAATTATACACACTTTGGGGATGCAACCATAGAAAAACAAGCAGAGAAGTATAAATAAAAGTACTGACATATTCTACACACACTAGAAGAACGATTCTGACGATGGCACACAGTAATAAATGTACTCAGGGTTTAAATGATAACAAGTGGATCGCCGAGCGGCAGATAAGTTCCCGAGCGGGCGAACTTGGGCACATAACAGCAGCATGACGCAGTGATAAGAAACTGGGCAATTGCAAAAAAACACCCTCAATAAATAACAAGGGCATCGCCAAGCAGCAGATATGTCCGCATCCTTTGGGTGATACACCTACACACCCTTGACTGGAGTACACATCCTTTACCGGCATGCACACCCTTAAGCGGTGGGGTGTACACCCTTAACACTGAGATATGTCTGCCGCTCGGTACCATGTAGACCCTACATGGCACATTTTGTGCTACAATGTTTTTACTCCTAGTATTACCCCCTGTCCTTCACTGGACATCCTTAATCAGTGGGGTGTATACCCTTAACTCGGAGACATGTCTGCCGCTCTGCAACATTTAAATCCTACGTGTCATAATTTGTACTGCAATGTCTTCTACTCTTCTTTTTACACCCCCACATAACACTTAGAGTGATTCTATACAGTATTTCACGAGATATAAGAGGGTGAAGAAAAACGGAAACATGTCTGCCGCTCGGCGCCATTGTACTCCCGAGGCATAATGTATGTATTACTGTGTTGTACTCTTAGTCTCACACCTCCACACAACATTTGAAGGGATTCTATCTTTTAGTTCATAAGATACAGCGCAGACATGAAATATATAGCGCCAAGAAGGACATTTCGCTTTTCAAGGTCAAACTTCAAGGTCAAGGTCAGCACGCCAATAACGTATGATCGGATGTCTTCTACTCTACGTCATGCACTACGACACACAATCTGAAGCGCTTCTGTCAAGTACAAATGTGGAACATATGGCTTAAAACCCAATTTTTAGACCCAACCACTTTCAAGGCCTACCAATCTCCTTGACCTTGACCTCGACATTGATTGCTTTACCATCATCAGATTCGCCAGACACCAGTGCACCTACATGCCAGATTTGAAGACAATGGTGTAGATGTTTTGGCCTTTTACAGATTTTAGGTTTTCAAGGTCATACGCCAAGGTCAAGGTCACGATTGCAATTATGTATGCGCGGATGCCTTCCTCTCTGGGTGACACACCACCACACAAAATTTGAAGCGATTCTGGCTAGCGGTTTGGGAGAAAACGCGGCTGGATGGACGGACAGACGCACGCACGGACGCACGGACGGACGGACGGACGGACGGACGGACAGATGAAACAGGGAAGCTTCGCTCGGGAACTAATCAGGTGAATCAAACAAAATAAAATTCCTAGTTCCGGAATGGGGAGAGGGGACCTACAAGGAGCTGCCAGTATCACGAAAACTAGTCAGTGGAACAGTGGGCCCAAGGTCAATAGTCTCCCGGAGAAAGTAGAGTTGGTTGAAATTTCTACTGTTTGCTTTTGGTTTGGGGTCTTCCCCGTAAAAATGTGTGACTGGCTTCACCTTTTCCCGGAGACTATTGACCAGAATCACACTTTTCTACGTGTGTGTGTGTGTGTGTGTGTGTGTGTGTGTGTGTGTGTGTGTGTGTGTGTGTGTGTGTGTGTGTGTCAATATTAGGCAGTCTTGTACTTTAGCCACCCTCTTCATGTTTACGACCATCAAGTCTCAAAGTCTGCTTCTTTCAGTTTTAAGGGCTGATCCTTATCCTATGCCTTTCCTAAAAATGAGAGAATGCCGCTTTTGAGTGAACATTTTTAATGCGAAAATGTGAGGTGGGGTGACTAAAATACGAGATAGCCCATTATTATTATTCTCTGTGTGTGTTTATTATCTGTGTGTCTCTGGTCTGCCCATGCAGTTAACAGAGATGCTGATGGAGCGGTACGGATGGCGGGGCTGCTATATCATCTTGGCGGCCGTCACTCTCCACTACTGTGTCTGCGCCAGTCTCATGCGGCCCCTTCCCCTCCACCGAGTCCCCAACCCTCCGTCCCTTCCCTCCTCGCCCACCCAGACCACAGACATACAAATCGACGATGCGGCTGGCGCAGAAGACGAGTGCAGTCTGAGCTTCATCGACGTGCAAGAAGTGAAAAATACCGACGACAGTGATCGTGGCTCTGTCACGGTTCAGTTTGATGGGGAGGGTCCATATGGACATGTTCCCCCTGTTACTCGTCTTGTAGATAATGGTCACACGTCGCATCTCTGCCTCCCAGTTTGTCAAGAGGAGAAGTCCTCCCTTGCTCAGAAAGCTCATCATGGGAATTTGCTGAGCAGTATTAGGAACCCGTTTTCCAGCCATCACTTGATAAACGCTGATCATGTGTCAAGTACCAGTGCTCTTGGACCAAAAACGTTGAGTCGAAGTAAGTCTCTTGGACATTTAGGATCTTCCTCTCCTCACAAAAGCCACAGCCGCCTCCCTGCCCACGCGGTCGACGCGTGGCTTGCGTCTCAACTGCCGCCATCTTTATCCCATCTCTATCTGCTGTCCCGGCAATCTTCAGACAACATGGCTTCCCAATACGAAGGACATGATAATATGCAGAAAGGAAGCAAGCTGCGTCTTGCAGACATTCTGAAAAAGAGACTCCATCATCCTCACCATCAACATCATCGTCATCATCATAGTGATAGTAGGATAATATGCGGCCGTTCTCTTCACTCTGTTCAAGCTGGCGACGATCTTTTGAAGCCAGTCAAGGAGAGCAATCAGTGGAAAAGCAGCGGAACGCCTTTACTTCACGCTAAGGTAGGCCATCGTGTCACCATTGGGCCCTACATGGTCTAGCACTACTAATACGCTGACAGTATTGGTGTCACTGTTTGTCAATTACCATACCTTCATCTTTTCACTTCCATCCTTCCAAGCGGATTAATGTAATACGAATGCTTGTTTTATATTGATTCTTTGTTTTCCGTAGATTTTACTTCCATATATGGTGAAGAATTCGAGAGCAAAAACATTTTGGGGAAGGGGTTGTAATAGTTGGATCCTTGTTTTCACAGACAATTGTCAAACAAAGTTAGACTTGGTGGCATTACAATTCACAGTATCTCATCACTAGATTGAAAACCAAGAACCAAACGTTTATATTTTTTTGTCTATTGCTATTTTCAACGTAACGTATTGATCCCTTCACTTTGCTAGCTCGTTTGTGTGGCGGGATGCTGGGGCAGGACGATGTGAGCGCATCTAGGGACACGCCTGCAAACATTAAGGCAAACAAAATCAAAGAGAGAAAGACAAAGTAACATTCTTGATTGCATCTAAGCAATCCGTATCAACATGTTCCAGGCTTCCACAGAAGAAAGTCACAAGGCGAAGGAAGCCAGTGGAGCAGGGGTGGATAGTTCTTCCTGCGGCAAAGGCACTACCACGACTTCCTTGGACTACGATGTTATTCCTGAAGGCAGAAGGAGAGGACGCTGTGGGGACAATAGGCAGGTGTTCAGCCTGTTCCTGTGCGGGGCATTCCTCATTCAGCTGTTCAACTACGTGCCTCCTCTCTTTACGCCCTCCTACGCCTACCAGTTCGACATCAGCGAAGGGCAAGTGGCCACCATCTTGTCCATCTATGGTCAGTTTGATGTACAGGATACGTGGTAATTATGACAGCAGATCTAAACGTAGTCGAGTTTGGTAGTGGAGGTTGATTGGCTTAAGCTGTTTTTAACTTAGTATTTGACGAGTTGTAGTGCAGTGTATCAATATGAAGCACGGTTTGTTGGCCTACTTCATTTATTTGCATTAAAGCCAAGGTTGCACAAAGACTTAGCTCATCAGTGTTCGTAGCATGCCATAGCATTTACAAACCACACACTCGCGATCAATCATCATTTTGACAACCGTTTTTAAAAGCCGTAAAAAAAACCATGAAATAATTATACAAAATAGCAGCCCTTAAAACTGCATATCCTTTACCAATAAGTGAGTCAGCCATCATATTTCCAATCACATAATGTCAGATTCAGAAAGAAGTTATTCCAGTGAAACGCAATGTCCACTACATTTTGTTTGCTACAAAAAAACAAAATGCAGGCGCACTTGGTATTCAGTGGGCCGTTTTCAGCTAGTTGTCAGCTTTTTGGGGGGCACTGTTTTCAGGGCTGCTGAACACAGCGGGTCGTCTGCTAGCAGGAGTACTGGTGTACTGTGGAATCAGAACGCTGCACGTGTATAACGTAGGAATACTGCTGTCTGCTGTGGCCTGCTTCATCTTCCCCCTTTGCACAACCTTCCCCACCATAGCGATCTGTTTGGGGCTACAGGGCTTCTTTCTAGGTAAGGTTCTGAATAGGCATCTGTTTCGTTGATAGAATGCCACATTTGCGCTTTCAACTATGATCAAGATAAAGGCCTATATTTATGTATGTGTCTGCATTTATGTGTTTTTGTCTGTGTTGTGTCCGTTCGCTTATGTGCAGATCGTTGATGCATTGCAAGAAAAACCTCAGTCTTAGTACATTGCAATGAAGGCCTTCAGAAGTTAATGATCCAACGTCTTATTTCTAAGACCTAGCGGCTCATTTTCGTCTAATGCCCAAGAAGTGCAAGAAGGCCTTATAAGACACCTTAGCCTATGCCTGTCAGCTAATACCAAAGTGATGAATTTGTGGAGCAGTCTGTGACTTGGAACCTGGTCAAAAGCCTTGGGAAAATCTAAACAAGATCTGTTTACCATCTCCTGCCCACAGCTTACAGGTCATGCTTTAAGGTCAGGCAGGAGTTGGTCAGTATGGCGTGTTCATAATCCATTGTTGCAGTCGTGGAGAGTGCCGTATCTGTTGAAACATTTAATGATGATGCTTTTTACCACAGATTCTCGCAGTTTGTGACGTAGACTTGTCAAGAAAACAAATGTATTGTTTACAGTGATGTTTTCATCACCATTCTTGTATTCTGAGTTTAGCCTCCCTACATTGATGTCACATTTCTTCCTCTGTTAACAGTGTCATTCTAAACGGAAATGAATAAAGAAGCTTTAAGTACTTGGCACCATTTAAAAAAACAGACTTTTAGGATGTATTTCGAGTGTTTTTACCGTATCAATTTCAACTTACTGAATATCAACATAAGACATAATTACAGATTATGGAAATGTACAAATAGGTGAGTACTTACAATGACTATTTTTATGGAAATGTATTCTAGGCCTACATGATTGTGTATCTGTGTGCGTGCGTGCGTGCGTACACACACACGAGCGCGCGCGCGCGCGCGCGCGCGCGCGTGTGTGTGTGTGTGTGTGTGTGTGTGTGTGTGTGTGTGTGTGTGTGTGCGTGTGCGTGTTCGTGTGCGTGCGTGCGTGTGTGTGTTGTTCTTCAGTTTAACGTCCTTCCACTAAAAGTGATTCAGACAATATATTATAGTTTGATGTTGGTGTGGTGAGTGTGAGTGGGTGTGTCTGTAAATGTGTGTAAGCATTAAAGTAAGCGATAGGATAGTGATGCAGACCTAATCATACCCCCCCACCCCCCCACCCCATTAAAAAAAAAGATTTACATTTAAAGAATATAACCGAAAATTTAACAATGTTAAAGATAAATACTAAGTGAACTACTTAATAAATATTTACAAACTGAATCAAGAACAGAATAATTGTTAAGAATACTGGGTAATACTGTGTGTGTGTGTGTGTGTGTGTGTGTGTGTGTGTGTGTGCGCGTGCGTGCGTGTGCGTGTGTGTGTTGTGTCGCGTCTGTGTTTATGTACGTGCATATGCGCGTCTATGTGTGTGGGTGTGTGTTAGCAAATTTATAGGAACTAGCGCAACGCCCCGTACTGGCAATGCACCATACTGGTAACACCTAGTAACGGTAAGGGCAAGTACTGGTAACGCTGAGTACAGCAAATTTGAAGCGATTCGGTTAAGAAACGGCGGAGTTATAAGGCCCCGTTTCCCGTTGGCGCTACTCTGAGAGGGACGCGTTCTCCCGATTGTCTTCCAATTTGCTGCTAGGCGTTGCCCGGGCCATAGCAAGCCTGACAGCAAATTTGAATCAATTCGGTTAAGAAACGGCGGAGTTATGCGTGAAAAGGTGAAGCGGCGTATAGCGCGCGCGTTTCGCGCATTTGCCGAACCGCGCAAATGACACGGCCGCCTCGGTTGCCGTTGCCATCGCCGCGTTAGGGCTCACAGCAAATTTGAAGCGATTCGGTCGAAAAACGGAGGAGTTATAAGGCCCGTTTCGTGTTTCAGACAGACACACACACACACACACACACACACACACACACACACAGACACACACACACACGGACAGTTGGCTTTTTACTATATGAATGATGATGATGATTTCGACTTTGACCTCGCCCGCGCAGAGAGAGAGAGAGAGAGAGAGTAGTACTTCTTTCTTCTTCTTCGTCTTCTAAGTTCTTGTTCTTGGGTCGTTCAGGCATGTTTCTGTCAATTACGAACGTAGATGCATCATGCTGCTGTTATGCGCCTAAGTAAGAATAATTAGGCCCAGCATGTCTGACTTCGGGTAAAGGAAATCTTTTTGAAAGTATTTCTTGAAAAAAGGCAGGAGAATTTCTGTCAATTACGAACGTAGATGCATCATGCTGCTGCTATGCACCTAAGTAAGAATAATTAGGCCCAGCATGTCTGACTTTGGCTAGAGGAAATCTTTTTGAAAGTATTTCTTGGTTTTGTTGTGTCTCTTGTAAATAACATAACGTCACTTTACACCTGTTGTGTGCTTGTTTGTTTGTTGTATAAACACAACACGTTATGCACAAAAGTGTTATCATTGTGATGTTATGTCATAATTGCAATCAATTGCTTGATTCGGTTTTGTTTATCAGTTTTATAAACGAAGGTGTTGTTCATTTCCTGTACCTCTATATTGCGTGTGAAATTAGGAATGGTCGTTTTGCATGCCCTAATAACGGGTTAATAAAATAAATAATAATTTTAGTTCTAGTCTGGAAGAGGGAGAGGGAGGAGAGAGAGAGAGTTGAATTGAATGGATTTTATTTATAGAGGGTAATAGAATAAGCAAATATTAATATAATGCTTGTTTACATCCAGCGAAAAAAGCATGCAAAACAGTCATACATAGTAACATAATAAAATCGAACCTAATCGTATGTATGTCTCTCTCTCTCTCTCTCTCTCTCTCTCTCTCTCTCTCTCTCTCTCTCTCTCTCTCTCTCTCTCTCTCTCTCTCTCTCTCTCTCTCTCTCACACACACACACACACACACACACACACACACATACACACACACGCACACACACGTGCACGCGCGCGCAAACACTGCCACGAACACATTTCACAACACATCCACTATGTAGTCTCTACAGCACATCTGTATTATAACGGGCGAGCAGCAACGCGAGGCCAAGTTATAATTTAGTAAGGGTAAAGAAGCAGTGACAGATCTTTCCTTTGACCTTCTTTGAGCCAGTCTCAAACACACGAAAGCGAAACTTTCGGTTTTACATTTCCAAGAAGAAGGCAGCATTTCACCTTCCAAGAAAATGGATCACAAACGTGTAAGGTCTTTCATTTCAGGGGGGGGGGGGGGGGGTCACTTTGACCTCGCGCACAGAGAGAGAGAGAGAGAGAGAGAGAGAGAGAGTACTTCTTCTTCTTCTTCGTCTTCTAAGTTCTTGTTCTTCGGCCGTTCAGGCATGTTTCTGTCAATTACGAACGTAGATACATCATGCTGCTGTTATGCGCCTAAGTAAGAATAATTAGACCCAGCATGTCTGACTTCGGGTAGAGGAAATCTTTTTGAAAGTATTTCTTGAAAAAAGGCAGGAGAATTTCTGTCAATTACGAACGTAGATGCATCATGCTGCTGTTATGCACCTAAGTAAGAATAAATAGGCCCAGCATGTCTGACTTCGGCTAGAGGAAATCTTTTTGAAAGTATTTCTTGAAAAAAGGCAGGAGAATGGACCGGAAAGGCAGAACGATAGTAGATAACAGCATGCAAAGGGAAAAGGCAGAATCAAAGAGACTGGCAGATTAGAGGTAGTTATAAGCACATAACTTCCATAAGGTGGGGGAACTATTTGTACGGAAGAACCCCCCTCCCAGTATCCCTAGGGGGGGGGGGGGGAAGCTTGCTGCGTTCTACTCCCACCATAACTTCCAGAAGGTGGGGGAACTATTTGTACGGAACCCCCCCCCCCCCCTCCCAGTATCCCTAAGGGGGGGGAAGCTTGCTGCTTCTACTCCCACCCCCACCCCCCACCCACACCCACACCCCGGTCAGTTTCTCTCTCTCTCTCTCTCTCTCTCTCTCTCTCTCTCTCTCTCTCTCTCTCTCTCTCTCTCTCTCTCTCTCTCTCTCTCTCCACTGTCTGTATAAAAATAGCTGCAGGGCTCGCAGCGAGCCCGGGGTGAGGAGGCAAGCAAAGAGCCAAAGACATTGAAAAGAAAAGACTGACATCTGGTCCCTTTTCCCTATATGAGTAGTGAGGACAGAAACACTGGTTGTGTCCTTTTTAAACATCTTTATGACATAACACATCGATAGGCCAGTTGAATTCTCCGTTCAAATTCCAATCCGAGTCTTTGCATAGCCGCCACTGTGAACTACCTCACTAACGATAACTCTATCAGCCAGGCTCGCCGTAACTCTTAAGTAGTCCTTCTTCCCCTTTTAGAGTCTGTGGTTATGTGTCAAGTGTTGGTTGAAATTAGCGTCCTGCAAAATAAATCGATTTATAGCGCGTGTTTATGAACGGATGGTGTTGAAATTTTGCACGACGATAGTCTCCGGCCCCGGTCATCTTCCTGCCAAATGCGAAGGCAATCGGCCCAGAAACGCCGGAGATACGGGCGCCGAGAGGCCGGCGGATGCGCGTTTCGCGTATTTGCGAAACCGCGCAAATGACACGGCCGCCTCGGTTGCCGTTGCCATCGCCCCGTGAGGGCTCACAGCAAATTTGAAGCGATTCGGTCGAAAAACGGCGGAGTTATAAGGCCCGTTTCGTGTTTCAGACAGACACACACACACACACACACACACACACACACACACACACACACACACACACACACACACACACACACACACACACACACACACACACACACACACACACACGGACAGTTGGCTTTTTACTATATGATGGTATAACTTTCGGATTTGCAGACTGTTACGTACAACTGACTCAATACTAGCTTTGTGTTCCTGTGTTATGACAAGGTGCCTTCCCTCACTCCTCTACAATGTGTGTTGTTGGTGGAATACCTGTATCTATCTATATACATGCTGACAAAACGTTTCCCTCCCAGGCTCCTTCCCCCCTCTGCAGTCTGTGTTGTTGGTGGAATACCTGTATCTATCTATATGCATGCTGACAAAACGTTTCCCTCCCAGGCTCCTTCCCCCCTCTGCAGTCTGTGTTGTTGGTGGAATACCTGTATCTATCTATATGCATGCTGACAAAACGTTTCCCTCCCAGGCTCCTTCCCCCCTCTGCAGTCTGTGCTGTTGGTGGAATACCTGGGTCTAGAACAGCTGATCTCCTCCTTTGGCACCATGTGCATGGTCAAGGCCTTCGCCGTCATGGCAGGACCTCCTTTAGCAGGTATGTTAAGGGTTTCAATACACGTTAAAGGGGCACCCGAATGGATACGTTTTTTTGCAAGAAACACGTCGAGATCACCAGAAAACCCCCACCGTTTACAGTGATCACAACACTCACTTCGCTCTGGTTTCTTAGAAATCAAACTGTCAAATCGGCGATTCTTCCTTGGCGCAGGTGTCAGAAGTCAGACTGTTTTTTCAGTGAAATGTCCGCCTTAGTCCAAATGGTTTTCACGAAATTTCCACGAAATGTATACAGTTTACCAAAAGGAATATCGCTCACAACAAAGAAAATAGCTCCCTCCCCATCCTTTTCTACCCCCTCAAAAAGGGTGGGCCTTCCTGTCGTTCAGTTGCATTATCACGCCTTTTAACGAATTATAAAAAAGGGGCACAGAATGTTTCCAAAACAGTAAGTAAGAAGTGGTGTATTCACCAAAAGAAGTGTTTTGACCCAGTTTCGTGATTGACTCGGGTTTCCCTTTAACATTTTCCCCACGGCATCACTGTGTTGCCATATGGAAAGACTGAAAAATGTTAACTTGTTTTCAGACCTTAAGGAGATAATGTAAATAAATCGTCGGTTAAGAGCCCAAATCGACTACCAGCCTATTTTAATCATGTTGTGATACTACGTTCTTGCGTTCATTCAGAGATGATGAGATTATCGTCCAATTGGTCGCAGACCCTTATGGACGTTCTTCTAGAAGACGAAGTCTTCCCGTTGAGATGATGATGATGATGATGGAGGTCGTGGAAATGGGATAGGAGTTCGTGACGTGGCAGACGTCGTCGTGGATGATTCCTGGAACACGTTGCGTACCCTGGAATCGCGGATACGCTGTTGGTTGCGGGAACATTTCGGACGGGATCCGAGTCTGTGAACTGGTATGTGATGCTGGCGTTAGCATCAAGGTTAATGGCGTAGATGCGAGCAGCTGTTGAGGCGATAGGAGGCTGAAGCATTGTGAGAATGCCAAAAGGTATCTCTGGGTGCTCCTGTAGTTTCGCTTGTTTGGTCGTTGCCGTTGGCGTTGGCGTCGAGGTGCTGCTGGTGTTGGATGGGACAAGTAGGTAGCAGACCCCACTTGTACCCACTCATACGTCCACTGGGCATCGGCGTTACTGTAGAGATGGCCCAAGTTGCTGCACGTCGATCTTTCCAGTCCGCGAGTCTTTCAACTCCCAATGGTGAGGGAGGAGATCCTGCGTCGCCCTTCCCGCCGGCTGCCACCCAGCGAGACGTCGAATGCAAACTGCCACGTTGCATCGGAATCATCACATGATGAGAGGGTCAGTATAGTCGACCCTCTCACAACGGACACAAGATGTTGTGTGTGTGTGTGTGTGTGCGTTCACTCCTCCACCCGACGATTTATATAAGAGTACACAGATGAGTGTAGGCGGTGTGATTTGATTTGAAGGATGTGAGTGTGTGTGTGTGTGTGTGCGTGTGCGTGTGCGTGTGCGTGTGCGTGTGCGCACACATGCATACATGTGCCTTTGTAAACACACAACAAATAATGTTATAGCCTACCATTTTGAGCACATGCATACACTTGGTCCACATTTGTATGTACGTGCAAACGTATTCATACGTATACGGATTCATTCACGCGTATTCATTCTCTCTCTCTCTCTCTCTCTCTCTCTCTCTCTCTCTCTCTCTCTCTCTCTCTCTCTCTCTCTCTCTCTCTCTCTCTCTCTCTCTCTCTCTCTCTCTCTCTCTCTCTCTCTCTCTCTCTCTCTCTCTCTCTCTCTCTCTCTCTCTCTCTCTCTCTCTCCATCTCTATCTCCCTTTCTCTCTCACTCTCTCTGTCGAATGTGCCAGTACTTTCTGTATATGCGTGTTCATGTATGACTTGGGCCTTTCTAAAAGCCAGTGGCCTATAGACATTAAAATATTGTTCATTGTTCTCTCTCTCCCTCTGTATGTATGTATGCATAATGTGCGTGTGTGTTTTCATGCATTCATGCATTCTTGTGTCCGTCTATGCGCATGTGTATAAATGTGTGTGTGCTTGCATAATATGTAGTCCCTACTTGTACAGGAGTGGCTGCTTGTCATTTGTCTGTCTGTCTATGTGTGTGTCTGTCCAACAGGTGAGCTGTTCACAGTAACGGGGACATTCACTGTACCAATCGTGGAGTGTAGGGCAGTGCTCATGCTATGTGTGTGTCTGTCCAACAGGTGAGCTGTTCACGGTAAAGGGGACCTTCATTGCACCAATCGTGGAGTGTAGGGCAGTGCTCATGCTATGTGTGTGTCTGTCCAACAGGTGAGCTGTTCACGGTAAAGGGGACCTTCATTGCACCAATCGTGGAGTGTAGGGCAGTGCTCATGCTATGTGTGTGTCTGTTCAACAGGTGAGCTGTTCACAGTAACGGGGACATTCACTGTACCAATCGTGGAGTGTAGGGCAGTGCTCATGCTATGTGTGTGTCTGTCCAACAGGTGAGCTGTTCACAGTAACGGGGACCTTCATTGCACCAATCGTGGAGTGTAGGGCAGTGCTCATGCTATGTGTGTGTCTGTCCAACAGGTGAGCTGTTCACAGTAACGGGGACATTCACTGTACCAATCGTGGAGTGTAGGGCAGTGCTCATGCTATGTGTGTGTCTGTTCAACAGGTGAGCTGTTCACGGTAACGGAGACCTTCACTGTACCAATCGTGGAGTGTGGGGCAGTGCTCATGCTATGTGTGTGTCTGTCCAACAGGTGAGCTGTTCACAGTAACGGGGACATTCACTGTACCAATCGTGGAGTGTAGGGCAGTGCTCATGCTATGTGTGTGTCTGTCCAACAGGTGAGCTGTTCACGGTAACGGAGACCTTCACTGTACCAATCGTGGAGTGTGGGGCAGTGCTCATGCTATGTGTGTGTCTGTCCAACAGGTGAGCTGTTCACAGTAACGGAGACCTTCACTGTACCAATCGTGGAGTGTGGGGCAGTGCTCATGCTATGTGTGTGTCTGTCCAACAGGTGAGCTGTTCACGGTAACGGGTAGCTTCATTGTACCAATCGTGGAGTGTAGGGCAGTGCTCATGCTATGTGTGTGTCTGTCCAACAGGTGAGCTGTTCACAGTAACGGAGACCTTCACTGTACCAATCGTGGAGTGTGGGGCAGTGCTCATGCTATGTGTGTGTCTGTCCAACAGGTGAGCTGTTCACGGTAACGGGTAGCTTCATTGTACCAATCGTGGAGTGTAGGGCAGTGCTCATGCTATGTGTGTGTCTGTCCAACAGGTGAGCTGTTCACCGTAACGGGGACCTTCACTGTACCAATCGTGGTGTGTGGGGCAGTGCTCATGCTATGTGTGTGTCTGTCCAACAGGTGAGCTGTTCACCGTAACGGGGACCTTCACTGTACCAATCGTGGTGTGTGGGGCAGTGCTCATGCTATGTGTGTGTCTGTCCAACAGGTGAGCTGTTCACCGTAACGGGGACCTTCACTGTACCAATCGTGGTGTGTGGGGCAGTGCTCATGCTGGCCGCTCTCTGCCACCAGCTCATGGACTGCAAATGCCTTTTCACCTGACCTGACTTTTCACTTGACCTGACCTGACCCATCAAATTGAGGGTGGTTGTGTAAAAAAAGAAAGAAAAAGTATGTTATAATTGTAAGCCAATACCGACCTGACGCATCAAAAAGAGGATAGCGTTGTAAAAACAACAACCCACACACGTAAAAACTACAGTTAAAATTGTTTTACTCTAAGGCGATTCCTAATGGTGTCTGTACACGTTAACATATTCACAAACTATCAATATTTTCCTATGGCAACACAATGAGTTGTAAGTCATGAAGGTCTCTGTACACGTTAACATATTCACAAAATATATATTTTCCCATGGCAGCACAGTGTTAGCCTCTCATAATATGACTTACAACTCACTGTGTTACCATGGGGAAATAGTGATATTTTAATGAATGATGTTAACGTGTACACAGACCTTTAGGAGTGGCGTAACAGTGCGTTGTCGTGGGGAAATAGAGAGATTTTGCGAATATTGTTAACGTGTGCACCGACCTTTACTGACATTGTGACGTAGACAACGATGAACGGATTAGACCGTTTGAATTGGACTCTACCTTGTTGGAACAGCCTGTTGAGCTCCATGCCTTGTAATGCTGCGCTGGGAACTGTGCAGTGATCTAGTGCTGCATATATATCTATGTGATAATCATCGGATTATGATTATGATGTATAAAGAAAGTGATGTTGAAAATTAAGATGGTGATGATGATGATGATGTCAGAAGACAACGATGGTGATAGTCCGGGGGTCAAAGCTGACCACATTGCAATGCATCATAAAGTTTTTTCTTTGCACTTTTCATCTCAGTTTTCATTGCTGATTTGAAATCCGATGGGGGTCCGGCTGAAAAGTTTGGGCAATTTGATTCATTGGCAAAAATCCAAGATGGCCGCCCGCAATATGAATAAATGCAGGCCAAAGACATCATTCGTTCAGTTTAAAGCTACAAACTGCATGGAAACTTTGCTGGTAGCAATTTAAAATTAACTCTTTCATTCCTGAGAACCGCTTTTGAGGTTGAATGTGAGCAACTGCAGATTCCTAGCTTTATAGAGCTCTCTATCTCCCTATTCCTGGGTTTCCAGAGAGAGTAAAACTGTATAAAGGGGTGTTGTGTTATTGTGAACATGCGGCATGTTTTCAGCAGCCTGTTTCTCTTTCATAAACAATACTTGCCCCAGTAAGAAAAGAGAAAACCCTCATTTTAATGCAATTATAGAAGGGCAAAGTAATAACAGTTGCATCATGTTGCATGATATTATGAGCAAAAGAGGCCTGTAGGAATCAACGGGATAATTAACATTTCTCAGCAGCTAAAGAGGTTCTCAGGAATGAACAGTAGTTGAAGCTTCTCTAAATACAGAAACCAAAGAGTTAATGTATTAAAGTTCCATGTAAAATGCTACCAGAATATAGTTTTAAAAACTGCTATTTGGTGTCGCCGAGCGGCAGACATTTCCTCAGCCATTTTTCCCCTCCCGCTTGGATCTGGCACTTAATATGTCATATTGAAAAAGGAGGCAAGTTACTATGTTTAGATAGTAATATCTCCAGTTATACAGTTGCTTGGAAGCTGTTACTATAATTAGATCTATAATTGTATGTCATGAACATTTTGGGTGATTCTGTCTATGGGGGAAAAACTGTCTTGGAATGTCTATGGTACATCGGTTATCTTTAAGATAAAAGGGACAAGTCTTTTGGTGACACATAGTTTTAACACTTCCATTACTTAAAAAGGAACAAAAGTGTGACAGACAGACAAAATCAAAATCATATGCCCCATATGATTCTTCATGGGCCGAGAACAGTATCAAGACTTCCATGTGTGTCAAAACGTAACATAGCATTCTGCTGTAGAATCATTTCATCATCTGCAGTATTGAATAGAGATATACCCGTATTGTTTAAGCTACGCCATTTATTTGTTCTTAAACAAGTAACGCTCACCATCTTCAACACTGACAGTACTGGAAATGCAAAGATACAAAATTCACTTTTTTCAAGCTTCGGCACAATGAGTTACTATACTAAATTCATCAAGATGTGTTTTAACTTTGCAAGCATGTTGTACACACGAGACTCGTTCTATTGCACATGTACTAAACTGTGGTGTTTCTGAGTAAGCTAGTGCAGCTAACAAGACAGAGAACATCCTTTGGAAATGGTAGCTGAGGACTCAATCCAATTGCTGGGGCTCATTGAACTAATTCACCTGCCTACCACAACCAAGAGGGTCAGGGCGTGAAGGACCTGGTTCACATGCAGCTTGCTAAAGCATAACTTGATGGTTGGCCGCCACTGGGGAGTGAGCTTGGAAAGATGACATGTTGGTGGTAAAGGTTCTTTTGGCTGCATTTTTTCCCCCTGAAGCTGTGTGTAATGGTAGTGTTGAGACAGATGAAAGGCTCCTCTCCATGCAACCCAGACTGACAAATTGAAGCTGTGATTTGGCCAACATGGCCAATCATACTCTGGAGAAAAAAAGTCTTGTCACATCCAGTACACCAAGAAGTTAACAATGATATTCAGTTAGCTGCTGCTAACGTCACTAACATTGATGACAAGGTGGTGATTAACATGACTCAATGTTCAGTCAAATTGTTGAAAAGTCCATGGCTTTCCTTGCACAGAGGATGAACCATACTGGCCAGAATGTCCTGCCATTATATTTGACTTCAATGTTGGCAAACACAGGCTTCGGTTATGACGCGGAAGGCCTTCTGCAGCAAAACTGTTTCTTTCAGAACTGACCCATTGGGCACCATGATAGGGGCAGTTCCAGTGACAGTCACTTCAGCATTCAGTGGAGGATGTGTGGTACAAAACCAATACTCTTTATTACAAAAATAATAAAATTGTCTTATTTTTGCTGATTTGTAGATATCATGGTTCATTTAACATAACAGTCAATCACCACATATAAGACTGCTATGATGAACATGTGTAGAATTCACTTCTTTAATTCTTTCAAGGTGGTTTGAGAGAGAGAGAGAGAGAGAGAGAGAGAGAGAGAGAGAGAGAGAGAGAGAGAGAGAGAGAGAGAGAGAGAGAGAGAGAGAGAGAGAGACAGAGACAGAGATAGAGAACCAAATCTATGCCCTGATTTATCTGCAAAACAACTGGAATAGAACTAGGCCTAAACCGCACGAGACATGCTGCATGATGAGTGAAGGGACGCAAGTTGATACAGTATCGGGTTGTTGTGTCTTTGACGAGTAGCTCCCCTTGTGTCAAGGCAGGCATTGTTAACCTATCTTGTCAACATGAACGATTTTACCATCTAAGGAAGTAAGTTCGTCTGGTTCTAGTGTGTCTAACAATACTATTACAAACAAACACGGGGAGAAAGAGGTGACGTTATGATTACAGTCGGAATTGCTGTGTGCTAAAAGAGGAGAAAAACACGCAAGGTTACTCCTCCATTCAAACGGCAGAGACGTGGGATAGGAAACATCATTCTGCCTAACTCACTTTCAACAGCCCAAAACTAAAAAGGTCTCTTGTTATATATTAGCATAGGAAGAAGGAAAAAACCACAAAAACCGATCAGAGTATATAGGGGCCTACATCTGTATCGTTAAAAAATCGGGACTTTCCTGGAGTTGCACTGCCTCTGGGCATTGCCTCCAGGATCGTTCCCACCATCTTTATATCTACTAATGTCCCATATGTGTCTGTTTCAGACCGGAGGACGTTAAACGGATTTTCATTCAGGAAGAAAAAAATTATATCGACGCGTATTTTTGAAAGAGATGAATTAGTGTGAAACCTTCAGTTTAAAAAAAAAAATTATCATTTAACCCCCCCCCCCCCCCCCCCCCCCTTTCATTTGACAAAAAAGGGGTAGTCTCTTGTTTTGTTTTTGTTTTGTTTTGTTTGATTTTAAGAAGTCGGCAATAACACACGTACATGCATACCACGAGGTAATTGACCTCAAAATAGTAATAGAGCTTCTATTATGTTTCACGCGGGCAGAGCACAGACTATAGAGTTGCGAGAACATTGACTGGTTGCCTTTTGTTAGCGTTCCAGAACGTTCTATTATCGTTTTCATAGGCAACACCCACGTCTCTGCCTCCCACATTTCTTTGGTTTCTCTTTTGATTGCTTAGGTTGGTGGGTTCAATGTTAATAATTGGTGCCTAGGTTGGTTGGAAGATCGGCTGGCTGGCTGGCTGGTTGGAGAGTTGATTTGTTGATCGCTTACTTGTTATTTTGGTGTGTGTGTGTGTGTGTGTGTGTGTGTTTAAAGTTTTCTTACTCTATCCGCTTGCAACGCTTACGAGTAATAATTGAAACAGTTTATCTATTCACCGCAAGTGCAAAGACCTATAGGGAAATTCACTTTCTGAGACTGAATATCATTTCACTTTCGTGATCGGATAAGAACCTTGATGTTTTGCTCGTGCTGTCCGTGTGTGTGTGAGAGAGAAACTTGCTTTGGATTGCCCTATCAGATTGTGTTTGTTTGTTGTTGTTTTCTGTTGGGGGAGGCAACTTTGTTTTGACCATGTTATTCAAGAAAAACGCAAAAGAATAGTCTCTTATTGAAAACAGATGAACTGTTTTTCAAGGAGGTTGGGAGGGGGGTGTTAAAGCTTACGGCCCTGAACGATCGGTGTGCAAAAACACCCAAGTTTAATATTAAAGTTCTTTTTGTAGAGCGCTTTGCTAAGGCAACGGGTTAGAGAACTAGTAAAGTGAACGGCGCATGACACACTTGTTCTAAAACTCTAGAACACGTATCTGCCTTTGTTACTTGTAGTTGAATAATGTCCAAAGTCTATGGTATGTACATGGACACAAGCCAGGGCTTTTTTTTCCATTTTGATTCCAGGTTGTGGTAAGCAACCATTGTGCCCATATTGCATGCATGTGTGTGAGTCGTGCGCGTGACAGTGTGTGTGTGTGTGTGTGTGTGTGTGTGTGTGTGTGTGTGTGTGTGTGTGTGTGTGCGTGCGTGTGCGTGCGTGTGCGTGTGTATATTCGAACACTTTCAGACGTGCGGGTGCTCACACATAATACGACCAGTACATACGCGTGTGACCGCCCAAGCATAACAAGGTAAAGGTGTCCCATAGCCTATCGGCCGCAGGAGCAGTGAACTGTTAGAGGTTCACCGTGTCAAGGGCACGGCATCAAGGAAGGCGGAGCCCATCCCTCTTCTTCCGCCGCCTTTTTACCTTCCCTGAACGAATCAGGTACCGATTCACTAGAGTAAGGTACTCTACCACTCACTGCTGGGTGGACAGAGAGGGTTTCCAGGCTAGAAAAATCCGACTCCATGCTGGACTCGAACCCGCGACCTTCCGCACCGCAGCCGAGCGCTCTAACCACTCGACCGACCACGGGCCCCTCCACGGGCCCTGTACTACGCCCAAGCATACACATACGAAATAAGAGAGAGAGGGAGAGAGAGAGAAAGAGAGAGAGATATCCATATGCATACAAGCTCACAATTTTTACGAACATGTTAACCTACACACAAACTGCAAAGCGGAAAATGTATGTATCTCATACAAATAGTTGCAAATATAATAAAAGTGAATCTCACACAAATAGTTGCAACAATAATAAACCAACCTGACATCTGTGCTACACAGCTTTATTTACATGTTCATACTTTCCTTTATATGTATAGCCTACTACTTAAAACATCTTAAAATAGATTCGTAATTGCACATTGTGCCTAAATGTTGCACTGAAATTAGTGAAAAGAGATTCGTTACAGATTAAAGTATTTGTTTGCTACCTATCAACTTAAAAAAACAACCACACACACAAACTTACAATGTACATAAGTATTCATATACAGGCCTATGCATGATACAGGCAATATAGGCCTATTACAATGATTATGTATCGCACAATCATCGATAGTTATCAGCAGATAAATCCATCATCCACTGCTACGCTGTATTTTACTATACGCGCGCCATACACACACACGCACACGCGCGCACACACTTACACACACACACACACACACACACTATTCATAAGACTACCAAATGTTGTATCCTGAATTAATGAAAATCCGTTTAACGTCCTCCGGTCTGAAACAGACACATATGGGACATTAGTAGATATAAAGATGGTGGGAATGCCCGGAGGCAGTGCAACTCCAGGAAAGTCCCGAATTTTTAACGACACAGATGCATTTTAAAAAAATGTATCCTACACAATAATCTACTTAACATACCGATGAAACAAAACAACTTAGCATGTTAATGGCAAGTGGTTTATTACCTCACTGGTTAATTGATAGTATTATCTTTTCCCAAAAAGCTGGATTACTTGATATTCAGTCTCCAAAAGAATGATGAAAGAAATGAAATCATACAGAACCGAGTTCGCGGCGATGAGATGTTTCGAATGCATATTAATGTATTATGCAGATAATGTAACTTTAAAAACCAGGAATTGTAAGATGGATGGTGAAAATTGAGAGAGATAAAGATTGAAATACCACTACACTGAGAAATGTGGATCTATCGTGAACATCGGCAACAAAAATAAATTCGAATATGTTGATTGAGTTCCGGCATATGCACTCACACACATGCAAGCGCGCGCGCACGCGCACACACACACACGCGCGCGCGCGCGCGCACACGCACGCACACGCACACACACACACGCACGCGCGCGCGCGCCCAATTCACGGAGTTAGATCATTCTGCTCTCCAAAGAGTCCCAGTATTTTTGTGTAGGCCTAACTAGAAACGCTAAAAAAACACCCCAAAAACAACATTGTAATGCAAAACGGACAGTTCACTTGTTAAATGTTATGGGAATATGAAACAATTCTTGTTTTTGTTGTTGTTGCTGCTGTTGTTGCTGGTGCTGTTGCTGCTGCTGCTGTTGCTGCTGCTGCTGTTGCTGCTGTTGCTGCTGCTGCTGTTGCTGCATCAGTCGTTGTAGTTGTTACATCTGAACGCCCTTTAAGTAGGCCTACACAACCCTTCTCTATTAAAGACCCACCAGATCACGTGTCAAAATCACGGGTTTCACGGGTTTTCCCTCTTATAGCTGGACAAAAATCTTGTTTTGACCAGGTCTGACGCCCATATAAATGCCCCCAAATTCAAACCGAAACATCATTTTAAAGATCAGCCCCAATTGAAGTTAAAACCAAGGGACTTAATCGTGGTGCGTCAGTGTGTCTTTAAGAAAGAAAGACAGAAACAGATGACATGGTCCCACACAATTTAATTAATGTCTTATAGCAAGATCTGAAGGGGGGGGGGGGGGGGGGGGGGGGGGGGGGGGGGGGGGGCCAAACCCGGCATCAGTCTTGGGTTGGTCTTTTCTGTTTCCGTCTTGGAATGATGAATGTAATGAAACAGGAAGTGGCCAAGGTCAAAGGCCAAGGTCAACAGTCCATGAGCTGATGAAAGATGGCGGAGATCACCAGCAGTGCACCGCACACTGTGATTGGCGCCGTGTATGTCCCCGTGACTGTGAACAGCACGCCTGTCACACACACACACACACGTATCAAATACATAAACAAGCACATAACGCGAACACACACACACACACACACACACACACACACACACACACACACACACACAACAACAACAACAACAACAACAACATACAGTATTTATACGGCGCTGAATCTTGATATAAATCAAATCAAAGCACACACACACGTTAGCATTCATAACGCATTCAAACAAAAATGCAATAGAAAGCGAACACACACGGATGACATAAATGGTAACACACACACACACACACACACACACACACACACACACACACACACACACACACACACACACACACACACACACACACACACACACACACAGACATACACAGAGAGAGAGCGTGTTGCAAACGCGAAATCAGCGATTATTTGTAACAGTTTTACTTCTCTTATCGCCCATTAGGCCCTATAGGCCTATTTAGCAGAGACTGCCCTTATTTTCCTTTCAACTACTTCTCCCATAAGGTGATCAGGTTTGTTGTTGTTTTTATTAAAGGATTTTATTTGTTGATACGTTCCTTCTCTATTTTAACACGTTACACTTCTCCACAAAAGTTAAGGACCAATTTTTCACAAGCACGTAAAACACGATTAAACATTTTATTTCATTAAATTCGAGGCAACAACTCTTTATAGTCACAGAGGCGTCTCTGTGAAATTCGGATTGCTCCCACCTGGAGAGAGCGCGTCGCAGCCTGAGACGCCCCACATCTTTTTGAAACCTCATACTCTCACCTCTAATCCACGTAGTCCTTGATGATATTACCCTGCAGTGTGTGTGTGTGCGTGTGTGTGTGTGGGGGGGGGGGGGGGGGGGGGGGGGGGAGGGCGAGAGAGATTAATACATGCATTTTGTATGAACAGTCTCACTTATTTTTAATGTTTATATTCATTGATACTTGTCTTCATGTTGATTATTCTTGGCTTGGTGTTTATCTGTATGTTAGTGTTTAGGCCTTTGTTCAGCGCTTTGAGCACCCTGCAAAGGGAGTTAAGCGCTCTATAAATAACCAGTATTATTATTATTATTATTTGTTTGGGCATGCGATTTTTGGGTGACTGATGAGGAAGGAAGAGGGGGGGGTGGGGGAGGTGGGGGTGGGGGGGGGGGGGTAATTTTGACCAAATGACAACTTTTTCGTTGCCACTGGGTTTAACGTGTGCTACGTTGCAACTCAACAAGTAATGTTTCTGTTGTTGTTGAAGAAATGGTCCGTAACTTTTGTTGACCTGAATAATAAAAGCGCATTGCACGTGCCTGCCAGCGGAGCCCCAGCGGCAGAGGCGAAGGCCTTGACCATGCACATGATGCCGAAGGTGGAGGTCAGGCGATCCAGACCCAGGTACTCCACCAGGATCACCGACTGTAGAGGGGGGAAGGCGCCTGCAACGAACGAGTCCAGTGATGTCACTAGTGGTTACACGCCTTGGCTTAAAGGGTGTGTCAGACCATTTGACATAGGCTAGAACACCAAGGCTACGTCAAAATGCTGTTATGCTATGCATAGTTATGCGGGGATTGTCTTTAGCCACGACGAGCTCCTAGCATAACATAATCAGTCTCCCAAATCCCCCGAATACGGAGTGTGGCTGCCCACGTGGCGGGGTAATCATAAACGGTCACAGGCGTAATGTTCTCATCTGTAGCTGATGCACTTGTACCATAGTGTTCAAGTGACTCGGCTGTTGGGATGATCCCCGGAGTCTTTTAGCCAGGGTAAGCCAACAACAACACTAGCGGTTACAAGGTGCAGAAGAGAGGAGAGAAGAAGAGAAAGAAAACCCCCGAAAAAGAGATAGGAATTGCGTGGAGAGGAGAGAAGTGAATGCAACAGAAAAGAATAGAAGTGAGAAAACGAGACGAGATGGAAGGGCAGGGCAAGACGAGAGAACTGAGTACAAAACAGATCACAGCACACGACAACAAAGCGGATGAAACAGAAATGGACACAATAGTGCACTCCCATTTGGGGCATACAACACGGAACAATGTCGCAGTGGAACAGAGATAACAGCAGAACACAATCAAACAGAACAGAAAGGAAAACAAGTGGAGCAGAACAGAACAGAAAACAAGTGGAGCAGAACAGAACAGAAAACAAGTGGAGCAGAACAGAACAGAACAGAACAGAAAACAAGTGGAGCAGAACAGAACAGAACAGAAAACAAGTGGAGCAGAACAGAACAGAACAGAAAACAAGTGGAGCAGAACAGAACAGAACAGAACAGAAAACAAGTGGAGCAGAACAGAACAGAACAGAAAACAAGTGGAGCAGAACAGAACAGAAAACAAGTGGAGCAGAACAGAACAGAACAGAAACGAAGTGGAGCAGAACAGAATAGAACAGAACAGAACAGAAAACAAGTGGGGCAGAACAGCACAGAACAGAAAACAAGTGGAGCAGAACAGAACAGAAAACAAGTGGAGCAGAACAGAATAGAACAGAACAGAACAGAACAGAAAACAAGTGGAGCAGAATAGAACAGAACAGAAAATAAAACAAGTGGAACAGCAGAACAGAACAGAACAGAAAACAAGTGGAGCAGAATAGAACAGAACAGAACAGAAAACAAGTGGAGCAGAACAGAACAGAACAGAACAGAAAACAAGTGGAGCAGAACAGAACAGAACAGAAACAAGTGGAGCAGAACAGAATAGAACAGAACAGAACAGAAAACAAGTGGAGCAGAACAGAACAGAACAGAAAACAAGTGGAGCAGAACAGAACAGAACAGAACAGAAAACAAGTGGAGCAGAACAGAACAGAACAGAAAACAAAGCAGAACAGAACAGAACAAGAACAGAACAGAAAACAAGTGGAGCAGAACAGAATAGAACAGAACAGAACAGAAAACAAGTGGAGCAGAACAGAACAGAACAGAACAGAAAACAAGTGGAGCAGAACAGAACAGAACAGAACAGAAAACAAGTGGAGCAGAACAGAACAGAACAGAACAGAAAACAAGTGGAGCAGAACAGAACAGAACAGAACAGAAAACAAGTGGAGCAGAACAGAACAGAACAGAACAGAAAACAAGTGGAGCAGAACAGAACAGAACAGAACAGAAAACAAGTGGAGCAGAACAGAACAGAACAGAACAGAAAACAAGTGGAGCAGAACAGAACAGAACAGAAAACAAGTGCAGAGAACAGAACAGAAAACAAGTGGAGCAGAACAGAACAGAAAACAAGTGGAGCAGAACAGAACAGAACAGAACAGAAAACAAGTGGAGCAGAACAGAATAGAACAGAACAGAAAAACAAGTGGAGCAGAACAGAACAGAACAGAACAGAAAACAAGTGGAGCAGAACAGAATAGAACAGAACAGAAAAGAAAACAAGTGGAGCAGAACAGAACAGAACAGAACAGAAAACAAGTGGAGCAGAACAGAACAGAACAGAACAGAAAACAAGTGAACAGAAAAGAACAGAACAGAACAGAACAGAAAACAAGTGGAGCAGAACAGAACAGAACAGAACAGAAAACAAGTGGAGAGCAGAACAGAACAGAAAACAAGTGGAGCAGAACAGAACAGAACAGAACAGAAAACAAGTGGAGCAGAACAGAACAGAACAGAACAGAAAACAAGTGGAGCAGAACAGAACAGAACAGAAGTGAAAGCAGAACAGAACAGAACAGAACAGAAAACAAGTGGAGCAGAACAGAACAGAACAGAAAACAAGTGGAGCAGAACAGAACAGAACAGAACAGAACAGAAAACAAGTGGAACAGAACAGAACAGAACAGAAAACAAGTGGAGCAGAACAGAACAGAACAGAACAGAAAACAAGTGGAGCAGAACAGAACAGAACAGAACAGAAAACAAGTGGAACAGAATAGAACAGAACAGAACAGAAAACAAGTGGAGCAGAACAGAACAGAACAGAACAGAAAACAAGTGGAGCAGAATAGAACAGAACAGAACAGAAAACAAGTGGAGCAGAACAGAACAGAACAGAACAGAAAACAAGTGGAGCAGAACAGAATAGAACAGAACAGAACAGAAAACAAGTGGAGCAGAACAGAATAGAACAGAACAGAAAACAAGTGGAGCAGAACAGAACAGAACAGAACAGAAAACAAGTGGAGCAGAACAGAACAGAACAGAAAAGAAAACAAGTGGAACAGAACAGAACAGAACAGAACAGAAAACAAGTGGAGCAGAACAGAACAGAACAGAACAGAAAACAAGTGGAGCAGAACAGAGAAACAGAACAGAAAAACAAGTGGGCAGAACAGAACAGAACAGAACAGAACAGAAAACAAGTGGAGCAGAACAGAACAGAACAGAACAGAAAACAAGTGGAGCAGCAGAACAGAACAGAACAGAAAACAAGTGGAGCAGAACAGAACAGAACAGAACAGAAAACAAGTGGAGCAGAACAGAACAGAACAGAACAGAAAACAAGTGGAGCAGAACAGAACAGAACAGAACAGAAAACAAGTGGAGCAGAACAGAACAGAACAGAAAACAAGTGGAGCAGAACAGAACAGAACAGAACAGAAAACAAGTGGAGCAGAACAGAACAGAACAGAACAGAAAACAAGTGGAGCAGAACAGAACAGAACAGAACAAGTGGAACAGAAACAAGTGGAGCAGAGCAGAACAGAACAGAACAGAAAACAAGTGGAGCAGAACAGAACAGAACAGAACAGAAAACAAGTGGAGCAGAACAGAACAGAACAGAAAACAAGTGGAGCAGAACAAAACAAAACGGTTATTGCTATTACAGCTACACACACTGCTTAATTGACCCCCTATTCATTATGCAATAATATGCGTTGTGTGCGCGGGGTGTGCTCTGAATTTGTTTTAATCATACTTACAAGTCAGAAAACACAAACACACAGTTCACCTACCCTCGCAAATAGGTATGTGTACGTGTGTATAAACATAGGTACAAATAACGTATATCCAGCTAGAAGCGCGCATTACATAATTAAGACTTAAAATTTATCAACCAAAAAAAGGAATGGTTCCAGCAAAAAAATAGTATAAGTGCATGGCTTTGTACATCGATTTGTCGGCCAATATGTAGATTTACACCCTCCTGCTCCATTTCTTGGTTCTTTCCGTGGTTAGGGATAGGGTTAGGGTTAGATGGTCTTTTCTTTTGCCACAAGCATGTTTTTTTGGGTCAAAATCATCTATTTTTTGGGAGCATTAAATCGCTGCCCATAATTAAGGGCAGATAGACTAAAACATATGCACTGAGCATATACGAACACACACACACAAAAATCTAATTGATTCATTAGTTTACGTTTGATTATTGAATTGTTGTTGATAAGCACACACATAGGTGCACGCACACGCACACACACACACACACACACACACACACACGCACACACACACGCACACACACACACACACACACACACACACACACACACACACACACACACACACACACACACACACACACACACACACACACACACACACACATCATAATTCATTGATTTGTTGTTGGTTCTTTGTTTGTTTGTTTGTTGTAAGCCTAATATCACCATTGTTGTTTGTTTGAAGTTGTTGTTTGTTTTAAGTCTAATATCACCATTGTTGTTTGTTTTAAGTCTAATATCACCATTGTTGTTTGTTTGAAGTCTAATATCACCACTGTTGTTTGTTTGAAGTCTAATATCACCACTGTTGTTTGTTTTAAGTCTAATATCACCATTGTTGTTTGTTTTAAGTCTAATATCACCACTGTTGTTTGTTTTAAGTCTAATATCACCATTGTTGTTTGTTTTAAGCATAATATCACCACTGTTGTTTGTTTTAAGTCTAATATCACCATTGTTGTTTGTTTTAAGCCTAATATCACCATTGTTGTTTGTTGTTAGCCTAATATCACCATTGTTGTTTGTTTTAAGTCTAATATCACCATTGTTGTTTGTTTTAAGTCTAATATCACCATTGTTTGTTTTAAGACTAATATCACCATTGTTGTGAACAGACTAAATTAAAACAAATCAATCAATCAAAATCAACACAAAATCTAGATACGTCACTCCCCCCCCCCCCCCCCCCCCCCCCCCACACACACACACACACACACACACGCGCGCGCACTAATAGTGCCCACACGTCAGCCCTACCCAGAAAGAAGCCATGCAGTCCCAGACAGGCGGCAATGGAGGGGAAATCTGTGCACAGAGGAAAGACGAAGCAGGCCACAGCAGACAGCAGTGTCCCTACGTTGTACACGTGCAGCGTTCTGATTCCACAGTACACAAGTACTCCTGCTAGCAGACGACCCGCTGTGTTCAGCAGTCCTGAAAACAGCACGCAACGGACTGATGTCTCCATAGAACACAAGCGCTTGTGCTAGTAAGACGACCAACTGATTCTTATGGATCCAGGCGCGTCAACATGTCTATAGCCCTATCCTACAACCAAGTAAGAAAGTTCGGACGAGTGATGTCCCTTGTGTGCCCTGGTGAGTTCCGGTCACACACACATACACAGTGACACACACATACACGCACACACGCCCACACCCACCCACCCACACCCACCCACACCCACCCACACACACACACACACACACACTATGACAGTAAAGAGAAAGAGGAGCCGCTGTAGCTCAGTTGGTAAGTCCGAGTCGCTAGCTCGTAATCCGTCATGGTTTGCGAGTTTTCCGTGGGTTGTTTGTGCACTTTAACAAGTACTTTGCAGGAACTCACCTGCGACACACCAGAGCAGGGGCAGATAACGCTAATTGATCGAGTTTCGGGAAAGTGCTATACCTTTTCGTTAATAATATATCCAGCAGATCATCGGCTAACGCGTGCACTACTCATACTTCAAAAGGATTTGGACGTTACTAAAAGGTGGAATACGTGCCCAAACTCCCTACGCAGTATCTTGTATCAGTACAAAGGTCATGGACAGAGCGCCATAAAGAGACAATCTGCCCTTATTGTTTCAGATAATTATGGACTAAAGATCATGCATCTTTCATGGAATAGATTGATAGTTCATAAGCTAGGCAAAGAATGCGTTGGATAGGCCTATCTGCAATTTTAAAAAAGCCCTTCTTGCCTGCCTGCCAGTTGACATTCTGTCTAATGTAAGCTTATAATTACAGGCCCGAATTCTGTTTTGTCGTTCGCTCGTGCTAGATATATCATATCTTTCTTACCCGTCAACATTTTTTAGTCTTTCCCCATGGCAACACAGCGATAGCCACTCATAAGATTACTTGCATATCACTGTGTTGCCATGGGGAAAGACTGAAAAATGTTGGCGTGTACAGAGACCTTAAGTACAGTACTACATTTCGAAAAAATGTGTGTGAATGTTTTCTTTTGACATTCTCCTGTTTATTTCTCTCTGGAGATTATTTGGTTTATCAAGAAAAGGATGGGATATCCAGATTACGAGTTATTATTTTCTTTTTAAACAACGACACTTATGTTACGTGAGGCATTAGGTATTACTCAGTAGTAATAGTATTAGGTACTTTTTAGTCACAGAGGCGTCTTTGTGTGATTGATGAGGAAGGAAAGGGGGTGGTGGTGGTACATTTTGACCAATTGACAACGTTTTCGTTGCCACTGGGATTAACGTGTGCTGAGTGCATGTGCACACGGGACCTCGGTTTATCGACTCATCCGAAAGACTCCACGTTCAGACCGTAAGGCCTAGTGCAAAGTGAGAGGGAAAAACCCCTGTACCCAGGTTCGAACTCGGGTTTACTTGACACAAGGCGAACGGCGTTAGCCTACCTCTGTGCCACTCTACTACACCCGTTGTGTCCTTTATTGAAACATGTCCTGGAGCTGTGCACCTAATCTCTATAGGGGAAGAGGGGGTAAAAAGCGCATGGGCGGGTAAGAAGCCCACCCCAGTTATCTCATAAAATGAAGCAAATTTCAGTCTCATTTTGCCCATGAGACGAGCGTTAATGTCTAGCATTCGTCTCATGGGCAAATTTGACTGACATTTTCTTTATTTCATGAGATAAATGGGGTGGGTTTCTTACCCGCCCATGCGCTTTTTTCCCCGTCTTCCCCTACAATGTTTGTTATACTGGGTGTACTACAACACTGAAAAACACAAGTTATAACGCAGCTTACCGTAAATAGCCAGTATGGTGGCCACGTGCTCCTTGCTGACGGCATACTTGTAGGCGTAGGATGGGGCCAGCAAGGGAGGCACACTGCCCACCAGCTGCAGGAGGAACGCCCCGACCAGGAACAGGGTGAACACCCGGTTCTCCCTCACCCACCCCCTCACCCTCCTCGCCGTGCTCACGTGGGTCCGGGTGGGGAGGCCAACGTCTTCCACCGATGCCGCGTCCTGAAGGATCAGGGAGTGGTCCGCTCTTGGTTCTTCGTGACTCTCCTTTCGTGGAGGCTGAAATGTGTGGGTTTTTGTTTTTGTATAAGCAAAACTATGCATGTACTAGTATTTGTGTACTTATGTATTCGTTTATTTACTGAGTGAGCTAGTTGGTTAGTTAGCTTGCTAGATGGTTAGTTAGTAAGTTAGTTGTGTTTTCTTTTAATCACAGGTATTTTTGTTTACAAAGAAAGAATATTGGCACATCCATACTAATCCTACAACCGCAAAACACTGTTCATGTTGAAAAGCATCATAACAATTTAAAAAAATTAAGAACCATTTTGCGAAATGACCAATACATAACCGAGTTTCTAAGAAGGACTAACATACATTATTCATTATCTGACAGTAAAGAGTTTCAAAGGGACTCACCGTTGCAGAAACAAGAAGAAACCCGTTCACTTTCTCTTGGTTCTTCAGCAGCACGTGTTTAAACATGTCGTCGGTTTGATGCATGGAGGGAAGCGACTGCCCCCAAGCGATGTCATTTTCCTGACACTTTCTGACCGACGTCATCACCCGCTTCCCTGGGAGTTCGTTCCCTTTCTGGTGCTCATTTCCGGCGCTATGACGAGCCATGTTGTCTGAGGATTGATGGGAATGCAGCGTTTGGCGTGACAAAGATGGCGGCACTTGACAAGCCAGCCAAGTGCTGAGAACGTCAACGGGCGGACGTGAATGTGTCCGGTGAGAGAAGCTGGAATATAGATGACCGTGAGACCTGCTTCTGGTCATCGGTCTCTGAATCAAACCTGCAGCACAGTCAGTGGACATAGTAGGCACGTGACTCGCGTTCACCACGTGATGGTGGCTTAAGAACAAGTTCTTCATGCTGCTAAGTAGACTCACGTGATGGCGGGATTCTTCCCAGCGATCTTTGTGATGAGGATGGGACATGTGTTCATTCCACTTAGATGTTGGTTTGTAGGGGAGATTCATGTCCTGTTCAACGAAAATCTTTGGGGTAGGGTGTTCACCTTCACACGTTTTTTCAAGTTCCTGCGCGCTCACTACTTTCAAGCTGTCTTTGTCGTGGGTGAAAAGGTGGGTCTGTTCCTCCACCACCACCACTCTTTCCAACGTGGAGGAAGAAAGGGAGCGGTGAAGGGGGGTGGGGAGGGGGAGGGGCCGCATGAGACAGGCGCAGACACAGAAGTGGAGAGTGACGGCCGCCATGATGAGATAGCAGCCCCGCCATCCGTACCGCTCCATCAGCACCTCTGTTAACTGCAGAGACACACAGACAAACAAATAGACAAACACATAGGCAAATACACGCACGTACGCACGCACGCACGCACGCGCACGCACGCACGCACACGCACGCACACGCGCGCGCACGCACACGCACACGCACATACACACACACACACACATTTATCAATGCGAGGCAACTTTGAGTGCATTTTTATAAAACATTCTTTTAGTCTTTCTGCCCTGGAATCCTTGTAGAGACACACCTTATTACTTCAGTCCCAACAACTAGCCGCATAAAACTTTACACATTGGTACCACAGACTGATTGAAACTCGATTGGCACTTGAAGACTGGATAAGTAGGCCAAGTAAAAGTTATGTGGCTGCACTAGAGAGACTACATTGTTTAAAGGGTTAATTGAGGTGAGTTTGCGGTTGATACTTGAAGACAACTAAGCAAAAGGACATGGGATGGGGTGTGCGCAATGCATGGACAGGCCCCCTCACCGGTGCCAGAGACAGGAGTCCAAACCCAGACCCTGAGGTGATGATGCCGGCCACCATGCCGCGCTTCTTGTGGAAGTACGAGTTGACCATGGTGATGGACGGCAGGTAGATCAGACCCACGCCCAGCCCTGTGGAACGACAGACAGCGTGCAGACCAAATTGGACACAACGACACTAGGTCAGGCATCTATCAATCAATCGACCAATCAATCAACTAATCAAATCTTTTTTTAATTATCCACATTATGTAGTATGCACGAGAACATGTTTGCTGCCGCTTTAGTCAAACACAACAAAGTAAAGTTTACATTGATGTAAAGAATAACATAGCAGCACGAAACCACACAAATACACACACACACACACACACACACACACACACACACACACACACACACACACACACACACACACACACACACACACGCGCACGCTCGCACGCACACATACATACACACATACACATACATACACACGCACACATACACACACCTGTCTGAATCACATTTAGTGGAAGGACGTTAAACTGAAGAACAACAACACATACACACACACAGGGTGACACACAGACACATACACATACACGCACACACGCACACGCACAAACGCGCGCACGCACGCACGCGCACACACACATACACGCACGCACGCACGCACACGTACACGCACTCACACACACACACACACACACGCACGCACACGCACACACACACACACACACACACACACACCTGACACCACTCCAAAGCTCAAGATGAAAAGGTGAATGCTGGGAGCATAAGCACTTCCGGCCACTCCCATGGCCGCCACCAGTCCTCCGCAGAATCCAACAGAGCGACACCCCCACCTCTTGACAAGGTAGGCCGTCATGGGGCCTGAAAGATAGGAAAACATTATAATGTATTAAGTTACAACATTACACTGTAATGTGTTGCATTGTGTATCTACAACGAACCACCAGTCCTCCGCAGAATCCAACAGGGCGACACCCCCACCTCTTGACAAGGTAGGCCGTCATGGGGCCTGAAAGATGGGACGTCATTATAATGTATCAAATTACAACAATACACTGTAATGTGTTGTATTGTGTATCTACAAGGAACCACCAGTCCTCCACAGAATCCAACAGGGCGACACCCCCACCTCTTGACATATTAGTCAGTCATGGGGCCTGAAAACGATTCAACATACAGCATTGTTAATGTAGCTAACAATAATTATCAACTAGATACACTGTTGGGAACCGGTTTTGTTTTGTACAAATGTTACCTTTGTAAGTTCATCTACAAGGAACCACCACTGTCATCTCCGCAGAATGCCAACAGAGCGACACCCCCGAACCTCTTGACATATTAGGCGCAGTCATGGGGCCTGACAAAACCTGATTCAACATACAAAATGCATTGTTTTGTGTTATTTGTAACAATAGTTACCGCCCCTTATCATACCCGACATCCTCACCTGTTGGGATACCGGTTTTGTTTTCGTACAAATAGTTACCACACCTTCTGTAAGTTCATCTAGCCTATCAATTTTGTGCTCTGTCTTCCACAGATCCCAGACCAGCTTCTCCCCTTTGTAGGCTTACTAAAAGAGTATGTCATACTATTTCTTGGAGTAGCCTTAGTATACTGCAGTTGCTCCTGCATATTTATATTACTTGTGATCTGCAAAACTTACAGAAGAATTTTCATTGGACCAGCCGAAGGCGGACATGAGAGGAGAGAGTTTCTTAGAGAGAGAGCATAACGACAGCATGAGAGAGCATCTGAAGTCTGAAGTCTGAAATTATTTAATTTGTTGACAGGACAACTGTCTGAGCGATCAACAATCACAAAATGCTGGATTGTGCTGCATTGTGTAATAATATTTGTAACTAATATAGTTACCGCACCCTTCACAGAATCAAATAACCCGACATCCTCACCTTTTGACAGGGTAAGCCATCATTACACCTTTAATTCAGAAACAACAATAAAATGCTGTAATTAATGTAAAGGTATATTCTAGTGCTTTGCAATTTTGTGCAATACTGTACACTTACACGCATGCGCACGGGCAATCACCGGTCTTCCACAGATCCCAGACCAGCATCTCCACCTTCTGACAAGGTAGGCTGATATTGGATGTAAAAGAGTATGAATAACATACAAAATATATCTTGGAGTAGAATTAGTATACTGCAGTGTGCTATACTGCATATTTATGTGACATAAACCTACTTGTGATCTGCAAAACCCAGCAGAAGAATTCCATCGCAAGCCGTCAGAGGAGAGAGAGAGAGAGAGAGAGAGAGAGAGAGAGAGAGAGAGAGAGAGAGAGAGAGAGAGAGAGAGAGAGAGAGAGAGAGAGAGAGAGAGAGAGAGGGACAGAGAGAGATAAGTCAGAAGGGCGTGGCATAGACTTTTAGTTGGGAAAATACAACCGGAAGAGGTGAGTTTTCAATGCTCTTTTGAAAGAAGACGCTGATGGGATTTCGCGGACAGGTTTAGGAAGAGAATTCCACTGAGTTGGAGCAGAGAAGGAGAAAGCTCTTTCTCCAAAGGACTTTGTTCAGACTTTTGGAATGCAGAGGGTGAAGTGGTCAGTTGAAGAACGAAGAGATCGAGCGGGAGAGTAAACAGATAGAAGGTTTGAAATGTAAGCTGGGGAAGATCCTGAGAAGAATTTGTGGCAAAGTATTGACAGTTTGTATTTGATGCGTGCCTCAATAGGAAGCCAGTGTAGGGACTGCAGTAAAGGAGTGATATGATCTCGTTTTTTCGCCTTGAACACAAGCCTCGCGGCCGAATTTTGGACTCTTTGAAGTTTATCTATGCAACGTTTTGGACACCCTATATGCCTTATACACGTATTTACAAACTCTAAGAATTATATTTTCATTTTCATTCGACAATAATAATGTCATCTTGTTCAATGAGGAGAGAGAGAGAGAGAGAGAGAGAGAGAGAGAGAGAGAGAGAGAGAGAGAGAGAGAGAGAGAGAGAGAGAGAGAGAGAGAGAGAGAGAGAGAGAGAGAGAGAGAGTAATAGACAGAGAGAAGCAAAAACTTTATTTTACACGTGAGTTCCAAAAACTATCCGCCAGCCAACTGACCTGAGATTTGGTAGGCGCCCACCAGAATGGCCGGCGGCAGAGAGGTCAAGGACATGCCGGCATCGAAGGTGATCAGCAGCTCGGGCAGGAGCAGTCCGAAACTGGCCACGATGCCGTCCACGATAAAGGCCACCAAAAACCCCGCCACAACCACCATCCACCCCCATCCTCCCTCGTCTGTGGACACGCCGTCCTGTGTACTCGCGTCATCAGTTCCCGTGCTGACGTCATCCGTGCCCGAGCTTTCGTCATCAGTGTCTGCGCTCACGTTTTCAGACCCCGTGTCGGTCTCGTCGGTGTGTGTGCTCGTGTCGTCTGCGCCCATCTTTGGGCTTTCCAATTTGATTACGGGCAGGTTTGATGCAGAATCTGGAAAACTCTTTTTCTCGACCGGCTGGTTCGGGAGAATAGCAAGGGAAATTGTAGACGCCATGTTTGCCCTGTTTGTGCGGAGCACAATCACGATCTGGGTTCAGGCGAATCTTGATGACCGCAGATCATAACCGGCAAGCGGTCCTGGTTTCAACTACCACGGATGCTTCGCACAGAAACATCGTTTCCCAACGGTTTCAACTCGGTGGACTAGGTCTTCTCCGCACACAGGCCTACCGTTTTCATTGTAGTGAACACCGTACACAGTTTCCAGCGTGGAAGCATCTAAAACCAGAAACAAATGGCACAACATAAAAATAGGTTATTTTCTTTATAACCCTTTATGTTTTGTAATTGATAAGTTTCACATAAACAATGGCTATTCGAGAATGTAAGCTTAACATTTAGCACTTCAATTAAGCCATATTGTGATGGATAGATCAAGTGTTGGATGAAGACATCTCTTCATTGTTTGTTTTTCATCGAATGTCGAATGCAGACAGAATGTGAACCAGACTCGTTAACTGCACCTTTTTATTTTTAATCTGAAGCTTTATCTTAGTCATTTGATCCTGGAAATCCTAACATTCCAATTATTCACTTTGTTTCTGCTTAGCCATTGGGTTTTGTCATTTTTTTAAACTTTTTTTTTCGTAAAATATTTGATACAGCAAAATCAAAATGAAACTATGAAAACAATTGTCGGAGCAGACAAAAGCTGGAAAGACCAATGAAATTATCCTAAGGTCAATTCTGCAAAGAAAAGCGCCATCTCTGTTGCCCTTTGAGATACATATTGTACACATTAGTATTATTTGTGTTCTAAATCAAGGCCTTTAATAAAATGTCCCATTGCCACCAAACGTACGCCAGATGTAGAGCTAATTGGTTGTTCTGTCAATGACTATTAGTCATCTCATTGATTTAGAGCGGAACGTAGGTATTTTTTGTATGAACACAGATACACGGAGGGTTCAGATCAAGCGATTATTACCCGGCCAGAGGCCGAGGTATTGCGATCGGTTTGTGTGTGTGTCTGTCTGTGTGTCTGTCTGTGTATCGATTATCTTAAAAACTACTGTTTGGATTTTGATTAAAATTGGCAGAGGGGTAGACAGCTTGAAAAGGAAGCTTCCTTTCGTTAATCAACACCGTGCTGACCTTGACCTTGAAGTTTGACCTTGAAAACAGAAATGTCCTTCTTTGGGCTATGTAATTTCCCCCCAGCTTTATTTCGTGAACTAGTGAACAGAATCGCTTCAAATTTTGTGTGGTGGTGTACCATGGTGCAAGGAAGTTTGTATAAAAGTTCAGCTGTATCTCGTGAACTACTGAACAGAATCGTTTCAAATTTTGGGCTATGTATTTTATGCGTTCTGTAAGGGTGGAAAGTGGTGTGTGTTTATGGGGGGGGGGGGTGTTTCATCGGTGCAAGGAAGTTTGTAAAAAGTTCAGCTGTATCTCGTGAACTACTGAACAGAATCGGGGCTATGTATTTTATGCGTTCTGGGGTGGGTGGTGTGTTTATTGGGGGTGGGGGGGGGGGGGGGGTGACAGGACATAACTCTGGCCGGGTTTTCATTGTCACAATGCGTTGCTGCCGCTCAGCGATGCCCTTGTATTTAGGTTCTGTTTCCCGCGCGCCTGTACATGCGTACGCGACTGCGATAGTATGTGTGTGTGTGTGTGTGGGGGGGGGGGGGGGGCATGCGTTCACGTTATGATATGTTCACGAGTGTGACTGTGGAATATCGTGTCTCCTGGAATTCCCACGAAGCATACAAACATTCTGATCAATGATAGTGTTTCGTTTCGTTCGCTAATTCGTTTGTTTGTGTGTTTTGGTGCCATTCGGGGGCATCACCACCACACTACTAAACTCTCAGTAGGCCTATTCCAAGCTGATGTAGGCTACCGAACACCCCCAATTGTCTGTCATCAGCAGAAACCCCAGTATCACACGAAGCTAAATGACGATGTCAAATCGCCAGGCTGTATGTAAGCTAACCCACGACAGGAAACCTTTGTACTGTTTTGCGGTTGAATCGCCACACTGTTGGCTGTCCTTTTTTGATAAGTTGTTTGTTTTACTTCGACTATCACAGCACATCAAGCAATCGAATCCCGTGAGGGGCCATTAACAGCGTGCACAATTTGAAGTGATTCTGTTCAGCGGTTCACGGGATTGGGAAAACTGACAAACCGCTGCACAGAATCACTTCAAATTTTGAAACAATTGACATTGGTAAGCACATATTACCCGAACCTGTGTCCCGTTGCATAGCCATAACCAAGAGGGCAACCGAGTCCTCCGGCATCCCATTTTAATTTGATATATGAAGGTGTACGTAGTACGTAGTATTGTATTCTGAGCACACCATATGTTTCCCTTGTTGCTCCTTCAGCTATGCTACCGAGTAGGCCTATCTATGTTTATATCCTTCAGACTGTGAACATTGTTTAAACAAAAGAGATAGACAGATAGATAGATAGATAGATAGACACAGGGAGACAGAGAAAGACAGAGGTAAATGAATACAGTAACTGTTAACGGCCATCCAGCGCCTTTAATCATTGACTAGCGCAACGCCTAGTACCCGTAACGCCAAGTACCCGTAACGCTGAGTACCCGTTTCGCCGGGTCCGCGAAATTGTAAAGTGGCGCATATTGCGCGCGTTTATTAATCGATGCTGTTGAAAATTGCACCAATATAGTCACTATCCCTGGTCATGTACGTTCCAAATTTCGACCCAATGTCGGGTCCTGTTTGGCCGCGTTTTGTGAAATGGTGAAGTGGCGCATATCGTCCGCGTTTAAGAATCGATTCGCTTCCAACACACTTGGCACACGGATAGTTACTGTCCCGGGTCATCTACCTTCCAAATTTGAAGGCAATCCGTCCAGAAACATTGGAGATACGGGCGCCGGGAGGCCAGTGGATAGGCGTTTCGCGCATTTGCCAAACCGCGCAAATGACACAGCTGCCCTCGTTGCGGTTGCCATTGCCACGTTAGGGCTGACAGCAAATTCAAAGCGATTCGGTCGAACAACGGCGGAGTTATAAGGCCCGTTCTGTGTTTCACACGGACGGACGGACAGTTGCCTTTTAATATAATGATTCATGCTCCTCAACATCTTCAGTACGCATCTCTCCATCCCTATCTACATCAACCCAACACACACACGCCCTCTTCCGCGTCTCAAAATAAGTTACTGTAATCAATGTTTTGGCTGAAACAGCTGGGATAAAGTAAGCCTGAACCTCGTGATCAAGGTTGAAGAACTAGACCAACAAAGGTCAATTCTAAGGATGCTGCTGTTGTTGTTGTTGTTGTTGATGATGATGTTGATGTTGTTGTTGATGATGTTGTTCTACTTGTCTGGTATGTCAGATTTGTTTGTATTTTGACTATAGGCCTTTGCAACTAGGGTTATTAACGCCCTTGACAGTGAGAGTAATTGCTCTTGCTGGTCAGTACTGACAAGGGCATTCACTCTTGCGAAAGGCAGCCATTTAGTGGCATCAAATAGGGGTTATTGGCGAGAGTTATCCCCCTGTCTGGTCAGTACTGAACCATCTTCCCCCACCCTCCAAGGGCATTCACTCTTGCAAAAGGTGTTCGTTGCAGACCCCAATACAGCAGTACAGATAAACGTAGCTTTTAATTTATAAAGAGAGAGAAAAAGCACCAGCTTTAGTGGAAATGTAATTCATGAATGTGTAGTTTATGAATTACATTTCCACTAAAGCTGGTGCTTTTTCTCTCTCTTTATAAATTAAAAGCTACGTTTTATCTATATCGTCAAAATACAAACAAACTGCGGTCAAACAATAACGCATGAAAAAAAGGCGCGCGCGCATGCATGCGTGTGCGTAACAGTGTGCGCGCGCGCACGCGCGCGCGTGCGTGTGTGTGTGTGTGTGTGTGTGTGTGTGTGTGTGTGTGTGTTGTGTGTGTGTGTCTGTGTCTCTCTCTGTCTCTCTCTCTCTCTCTGTCTGTCTCTCTCTCTCTCTCTCTCTCTCTCTCTCTCTCTCTCTCTCTCTCTCTCTCTCTCTCTCTCTCTCTCTGAATGACAATTTGCTGAATGCTAACCCTTTATGGTACAGTGCTGTGTATGTTGATTCAAGTTGAGTTATCGCTATAGTTTGTGTTGAGTCATTAATGCTCTTTCGCATTACCTACCTTTACACATTTGAGTGTCTATGCATAGTATCACCTTGTATCTCTAACCAGATGCTTGCTTTTGACCGTTTGGTTGATAGAATTATTGACCACTCTGTTGATGGTTTATTTGGTAAATTTGTTGATTAATGGTGGTTTGTTGAATTAGTTTGGTGCATTTATTAATTATTGGTGGCTGATTGATGTGGGACTGCTTACTTGTTCTGATTATTTATTAATTAACAATGGATGATTGGTTGTTTGATAGTTTAATAGTTTGGTATATTTGTAATCGACTTGTTCTGGCTAATTGTTTAACCATCTGTTTCATCGACTCATTATCATATTGGATTATTTGTTGTTTTTCTCTTTAATGTACCTATTTATTGTTTGTGGCTCAAGCCACAAACCTATAACTCACTTTGTCGGTCGGTCGGTCGGTCCAAAATTGTCGCACTTCAAATCGAGGCGACGCGGCGAAAATGGAGTTTTACGTCCTCTTGGTCTGAATCAGACACATATGGGACATTTGTAAAATACAAATATGGTGGGAACGATACTGGAGGCAATGCCCGGAGGCAGCACGAAACCAGTAAAGTCCCGATTTTTTTTATCAATACAGATAAGTATAGGTGTAGCGGTAACCACGCCTCGGTTAAACCTCATCGGCTATGGTACCGCCACAGTATATTAATGAATTGTTTTTGATTTTTTTTTCCAAGAAGAAGAAGAAATTTTGGTGTTTTACGTCCTCTCGACCCGGGTAGGCACATGTGTATTAGTTGGGTATGTGAAAATAAGGAAAAAACATTTACAAAACAAACATAGACAGAACGTGGACAACATGCATAATGGAAAAGGGGTATTAATATTCTATGGTAGATAGCAAGTGAGAATGTATTTTTGAAAAGATTGGGAAACAGGTTCGTGCTAAAAAAAAGTATTGGGAACCAGAGTTCGTGTTAAAAGGAGTATAATATTATAAAATTATGTTTAAGATTCATGTATTTTGACTGGCCTGAACGAAACCATTAGATTAAAATTTAAGGGCTTACGAGATTTAAAAATTCGAAAATTTATTTTATTATTAAAAGCCAACGATGGCCCATAATTATATTTATGTTGCCCAGGAGAGTGTGGATATTTTGGGCAAGACGTCTTTACATTTAACAAGCTGCGCAGTCCTCCAGGGCCTGTATTCACGTTGAGATAGCATGAGACTTAGCATGATGCTAACTTAGAGGCTCTTCCAATGTCCTATAGGATTTAATAGGACTTTTGGAAGAGCTTCTAAGTTAGCATGATGCTAAGTCTCATGCTATCTCAACGTGAATACAGGCCCAGAATAGTACTTGCCTCCTTTATGTCTGGAAGTCGTGGCTAGTCAGACAGGACTGACCGATACACACGTTTTGAAGTTTGACATAATTGGTAGATTTTGGCATGCTTTGTTTTATTAGGAAGATGATAGTGATAACGACTGATTTATTTTGAACAAGTATCATCGGTTATACATGATTTTGTTTATCACAATATTTGTCAGTAGCATAGCCTGTTTTGATTTTTAATAATGACGTGTCCAATTTACCATGAAATATTATTTGAACTAGACCTACCATATAAGTAGTAAAGTACACTTTTTGCTTATAGATTCAAATTATTTGAGTAAGTTTGTTCTTTTATGGTTTGGGCTTTTTTTTTAAAAACCTCAATCATCAATAAACAAAGACTTGCTACAATGTGATATGACGTTCAGATGGCTCAGATGTTTCCTTTCCCTTTCTTGCCTTTGGTGTATAGGTCTCGTTGGTATATTGTTGCATATCTTTGGACTTGGGTACTACATCAAATATGGATTTGAGAAGAGTTACAGCTGTCCCACCCCCTCAGAGAAAAAAAATGGAAAGAAAAGAAAAAGAGGCAGAAAAAATGTAGTCCCTTGCTATAGTTTAGCTTATTCTGTCACGAGAAGCCTTGCTTGCTTCTTTTACATTCAGAGTATCAGCAGCTTCTGGTAGGCAAGCCCCCAGACCCTTCACATCACCCCAACTGACCACTTGGAACTAGCCCCTTCCCCTCTTCCATGACTGGCTGATCCGCCCCCAAACATGGTTGTATTTTTATGTCTTTTTGTTGTCTCCTTTCAATTCACATGTTTTCTTTCATTCATAGATTTTTTATTGTTGATTATGGTATGGTTAAAAATAACAAATATAAAGTGTTTTTGTAGCATTTTATTAAGACGTGTAACTTAACCTATGTATCCACTTTCCCTGTGCGTTTGCCCCCCACCCTCCCCCCGCCCCCTCGGTTTGTTGGCAATCCTGCCCCCCTCCCCCCCCTCCCCTGGCTTGAAAACGTTCCTACGCCACTGCTATGGATTGGATATGTGCGCTTTTGAGTGCTGTTTACGTTAACTTTCAGTATGTGAGGAACTGGGTTAAATACCAGTATTTTTAGTGTGTGTGTGTGTGTGTGTGTGTGTGTGTGTGTGTGTGTGTGTGTGTGTGTGTGTGTGTGTGTGTGTGTGTGTGTGTGTGTGTGTGTGTGTGTGTGTGTATGTGTGTGTGTGTGTGTGTGTGTGTGTGTGTGTGCGTGTGTGTGTGCGTGTGCGTGTGCGTGCGTGCCTGTGTGTGTGCATGTGTGTGTGAGTGTGCATGTGCGTGTGCCTATGCCTGTCAGGAAGACGCGGTCGAACATCACATCATACATACACGCACACACGCGCGCACACGCACGCGCGCACACGCACACACGCACGCACACGCACGCACATGCACGCACGCACACACACACACACACACACACACACACATACACACACACACACACACACACACACACACACATACACACACCGTTACGTTTCATTTTCTGCATTGCAATATTCAGATACATACGTGTTCCATTGATTCTCGTATCACGGATTTTATTTTATTTTTTGAACACGAACATTACTCAAAGTTAACATTAACTGGTTTTGTTTCTGAGATTCACAAATAAAGACATTGGACACAGAAAAGCTTTATCAAAGCAAACTATTCTGCATTTCAAATGCACTAACTTTTCAGTCCTTCAGAGTAGGGGTACGGAGCTGGCTATTCACTGAGATTTTTCTTTCATGCTATTTTTATCCTTAATTTGGATACCATCTCAGTAGTTAGCCCTCCCTAGTCATGTCTATTAGGTTTTGAAATTAAAATTTCAGAACATTATTATTTTGTTCATTTTACATAAGATTTTCATAAGAATTTTACTATTTCTGGTTTAACTTTGTGCTGGTTTGCTTTTATTGTGGATTTTCGATTTGATGCAGAGAGGACACCATTCTCTTGTAGAATGTCTTTTTTGCTCAGGTTGGCCATCCACTGGACAGTCAATTTGCAGGCCAATCATGCAAACTGATGAGATCTTCTCAAGATCGAAACAGCTGTCTTTGCATAAGGCACTGTCCCTCCCCCATTGGGAGAAAAAGTAAATCAGCACAATTTATATAACTTTTTAATTTTTTAAATAAAAAAACAAAATTATTTTATTTTTTGAACACGAACATTACTCAAAGTTAACATTAACTGGTTTTGTTTCTGAGGTTCACAAATAAAGACATTGGACACAGAAAAGCTTTATCAAAGCAAACTATTCTGCATTTCAAATGCACTAACTTTTCAGTCCTTCAGAGTAGGGGTACGGAGCTGGCTATTCACTGAGATTTTTCTTTCATGCTATTTTTATCCTTAATTTGGATACCATCTCAGTAGTTAGCCCTCCCTAGTCATGTCTATTGGGTTTTGAAATTAAAATTTCAGAACATTATTATTTTGTTCATTTTACATAAGATTTTCATAAGATTTTTACTATTTCTGGTTTAACTTTGTGCTGGTTTGCTTTTATTGTGGATTTTCGATTTGATGCAGAGAGGACACCATTCTCTTGTAGAATGTCTTTTTTGCTCAGGTTGGCCATCCACTGGACAGTCAATTTGCAGGCCAATCATGCAAACTGATGAGATCTTCTCAAGATCGAAACAGCTGTCTTTGCATAAGGCACTGTCCCTCCCCCATTGGGAGAAAAAGTAAATCAGCACAATTTATATAACTTTTTAAATTAAAAAAAAAAAAAAAAAAAAAAATTTTTTGAACACGAACATTACTCAAAGTTAACATTAACTGGTTTTGTTTCTGAGGTTCACAAATAAAGACATTGGACACAGAAAAGCTTTATCAAAGCAAACTATATATATATATATTTATATATTCATAGTTCACCCTTAAGTGTTCTTTCTATTTTCTTTTGTTTTTATTTTTATTTTCTTCTTTTACAGATGTTTTGAGTTTTCACTCACAATTCAAATATAAAAGGTGTGCGTTATTTAGAAGTTGCCAGTGTTGATATTGAAAAAGTTGGCTTTTACCAACGAAAATTTTATCAGAGAGAATATATTTTTTTAAAATGAAACTGTGTTTTTGTGTCTTTTATCATTTTACTCATATATATATATGCGCGCGCGCGCGCGCGCGTGAGTAACATGCATGTACATGACAAACATGAACACACAATCTTCATACGCACACACGTGACACAGGTAATCGATATCAGTACGACATAATAAGTTCTTTTTATTGTTGACTCAAACTCGTCACGTCGTACCGTTGCTTCAACCTTGAATCGCAGCAGATGTTCAAACATCATTATTTTCTTGTACTCCTTTGTCAAATGAATACGCGAATTGAAAACGGGACAGGAAAAACAGGACAAAAAACCGCGGCGAACAGAAACGAAGTTGACACAGCTGCACATGTGAATCACGTTAAAGAGTTCAGAGTTCATACATTGTAAAGTCATTGCATGTAGCTGCACAACAAAAGAGCGCTTTTCAACGATGTACGAGTGCTGCACGTCAATAAAATGAGTGAGGCTGCACAATCAAGAGGCTTCGTGGAATCATTTTGCTTGCAACTCGATCAGCCAAAGAAGCTGCACATCACAAGAACACAAAATCGTTAGGAGAAAACTCCGTGGTCTTTTGTCGTGTTTTCGTATAACAAAGACGCCATACAGCTGCACATTTATAAAAAAAATAAATAAATAAATACATCAGAAACTGGTGCTTTTCTTGATTCTCTGTTAACTACATGTTCGCCAACTAATGCTGCACAAAAATATAAAGTTCACATTTAATTCAAACACTTCTAGCCAAACAGGTCCGACTCAAGGACCTTATGTACTGCATCGAGTGATTGTTTTGCTGAGCAGCCTTGTCCATCTCCTTGGGATTGTATTTGTGCAAGCCTATTTGTAGTCCCTTTGTTCTGCAAAGGATTACTGCTGTGTATGTCCTTGTCTAAATTGTCTGTGTAGAGATGGTGTAGGTACTATTATTGATACATTTTTAAGCGTTATTCTTGCCTCGTTTTTCAACTGATTATGTCTTGATTGAAAATGTATTTTAAATGTATTCTAAAAATGCGTTCTGCTTTTACTGAACTCACTTGTTCATATTTGTCCGGTTTGTTAATTACAACATCGCAGTTTTATTAGTTATTAGTTCATATTCTTTGTTGTTGATAAAAGTGTTTAGGGGAAGACGGGGTAAAAAGCGCATGGGCGGGTAAGAAGCCCACCCCAATTATCTCATGAAATAAAGAAAATTTCAGTCAAATTTGCCCATGAGACGAATGGTAGACATTAACGCTCGTCTCATGGGCAAAATGAGACTTCCCCTTCCCGTCTTCCCCTACTGTGGTTTTTCTTATGTGCACCTGACTGCAATTTCTCTGTTATGAGATAATAAAGATGATTTGGATTTGGATTTGGATTGGATTGGATTGGATTGGACGTGGCAGATTTCATGGGATCCATTGGGGCTGCACAGAGTTAAAAGGCCATATTAAATGCACAGTCATCTACTTTGCAAAGCGAACAAGTCAAGAAGCACATAAGCCTATAATGGTTCTACAGCCTGAACTCGTGTGGCATAAAACCCCACACAAACAACCATACCTTTTATATACATTTGTATTATAATTAATTGGCATTCAAAACAAAACAAAATTTGTATGAATTGATAAAAAAAAAGGGTAGGGGAAGACGGGGTAAAAAGCGCATGGGCGGGTAAGAAGCCCACCCCAATTATCTCATGAAATGAAGCAAATTTCAGTCTCATTTTGCCCATGAGACGAGCGTTAATGTCTAGCATTCGTCTCATGGACAAATTTGACTGAAATTTTCTTTATTTCATGAGATAATTGGGGTGGGCTTCTTACCCGCCCATGCGCTTTTTACCCCGTCTTCCCCTACAGGGCGAATAGTGAAGTGTTATGTTAGGGCTTGGGTGATGGTTAATGCGGCATTACGGTAGTGAGCGCTGATCTTCGTCAGTCAGTTACACTCAGATAATGTAAAACCGCACACCACTCATAAATTTGAACCAAGTATTTTAACCAACTACTGTTGCCATTACTGGTCCCTTCTAAGCCGACTTGATCATAGAAGTAATCATGTGACTCGCAATCTCACCAAAAAAATGGAAATTTAGTTACGGAGTAGGCCCTATAGCCCTGAATGAAATAAGATACCAAAACCATAGCGTTTTAAAATGGACACTGAGATTGCTCATATTCAGTTTTAAAAAAATGTTCCTAAATCTTCATAGGTCAGACAAGATTGTTAGCGTTTGACCAGGAGTATTGTTAAGACGGGGTAAAAAGCGCATGGGCGGGTAAGAAGCCCACCCCAATTATCTCATGAAATAAAGAAAATTTCAGTCAAATTTGTCCATGAGACGAATGCTAGACATTAACGCTCGTCTCATGGGCAAAATGAGACTGAAATTTGCTTCATTTCATGAGATAATTGGGGTGGGCTTCTTACCTGCCCATGCGCTTTTTACCCCGTCTTCCCCTAATATGAAAACATCAGCCCATACGATTTTGTTTTCTTTATAAAAGGCTAACGATTTTTTTTAGAAACTGCGGAATAGAACGGTAAGAACAAAACAATGCAAGTTTGTTTTACAAATCCGAAATGAGAATAATAGGGGTCTAATCATAAACTGATGTGAATGCCAGTCATCGGAACTCCGTGGTTGTTTCCGAGTGTTTTATTCTGGTAAAAGTTTACACTGAGTCGATTAAGTTATGCCATGTGTGGCATTCTCAAAATGGTTTTGTTCCCAACATGTCTTTGCATGTGCGAAATCGATCATGACGTACTATCAAATTTTATCTTTTGTGTATTCGACACTAAATTGACCCTAAACCTATCCTTAACCCTATTCCTAACCCTAACCCTAAACCTTCGCACATGCGCAGACATGTTGATAACAAATACATTTTGAGAATGCCACACATGCCCTGAATGACAATGTGACCCAAACAAAAGCAGGCGGATTATCGATAGGAAATGATGGGGAAAAGGTGAAAGAAAGCCAACAGACCTAGTAGTTGGCGAGCATCGAGTTGAAAGTCATGATTCCATCGAGACAAGCCTCTGTGCACAGCACAGCGCCTCACTGAATCGCGAAACAGCTGATGTCAACACAATTATTAGTCATGCCTATTTGTGTTGCTTCTGCCCGGCACCACGCACACAACGCACCACACACTACTAGGCTACACGAATCCACCGTGACTGTAAAATGGTGTGGCAGGCCAAAAAAACCAGCCTCCCATGACAAACATTGCACACGCTCGAGCGTAGGTCGTAATGTATTTTTAGAACCTCGTCTTCGTGTCATGTTGGTGCACGTGGCATGTCCTCACGTGCTTTGCGTCCGCGGCGGCGTAAGCTAAACGCATAAAAGTACAGCGTTTTGTTCCATCCGTTTTCGCGTCTCTTTCCGTCCCCCTCTATCGATCTTCAGTTTCGAATGGAGCGACTCCCCTGTGGGGATACCGGGGGTCATTTGTACAAGTAGTCCCCCCATTTTCTGGAAGTTCTGTGCTTGAAACTTCCTCTAATCTGTCACTCTCTTTGACTCCGCCCTTTCCCTTTGCTTACTGTCTACTATCTTTCTGCCTTACTGGTCCATTCTCCTGCCTTTTTCTTGAAATTCTTACAAAGGTTTTCTGTTGCCGAAGACGGACATGCTGGGCCTAACTATTTCTTAGGCGCTAAACGGCAGCATGACGCATCTGCGCGCATAATGACAACAAACTGTCAGAGCGATCGGCGAAGAAAAAGAATAGAGTTCTTGGCACTGGGCTATACTCTCTCTCTCTCTCTCTCTCTCTCTCTCTCTCTCTCTCTCTCTCTCTCTCTCTCTCTCTCTCTCTCTCTCTCTCTGCCATGAACAGACACCGAGCTTTAAATCAGTCTTGCTTTCGCTTCAGTTTTTATATAAGGTTGGCTATTAAAACTTTGGTGTGACCAACTGTATTTTTTAATAAGAATTACATCATTTTGTTTCGATTGGATAGAAAACAACACAGTTTTAGGCCTATGATCCCGTTTGCTTTCTGACTGTAAGTAAGCCAAATTTGATTAAAATCTATCCAATAGTTTTTTGAGAAAATAGACTTACAGACAGACAGACAGACACCCCCCCCCCCCCCCCCCCCACACACACACACACACCGGAGCGGCACAATAGTCCACACTCGGCGAGAACTAAATATTGAACCGTAATGAAGGTTGGAAAAAAAGAAGGTGGGAAAATGTCAGAATCCAGAAATTGTATCGGCCACCCTACGCTCCCACACGTTTATATCAAACGTGTCAGTGTTGATCTAACGATCTTAACATATGTATGACAGAGGCTAAATCGATCAAACATGTTCCAACAGCTGTCGATGCATCTGCTACCTGCTTTCATATCACGTGATTAGACTGTGATTTATGCTGATGGTAATGAATAAAAATCAATCATGGAATAATGACTCTTGTGTTGACAGCATAATGTTGAGAAACGATTTAAATATTACATGTGAATATGATTCACACATACACACACACACACGCACACGCACGCGCGTACGCGCGCATTGTGTCATAGAGTATGTGTGCTTATGAAGTAGTAGTAATTTTGGATTTTACGTCCTCTCGACCTGGGAAGGCACATATGGGACATTTGTGAGTATGTGCTTATGAACTGTCAGATGCAACAAAGTAGACCTAGAGATGTTCTTCAAATCCACAGGTTTCTTTCACTGAGGCATGTTTTCCTCTTTGCCTGCGACGTTCACGCCTCTTCGTAGCTTTATTTCATACTGTAAATCATGGGGTTGTGTTGACGCAGTGGCCAACATTCTTATGACGCCCATGGAACACGTGAAATGGCGAGTTTAACGTCCAATTAGTCGTTGACTCTTACGGACAGTCAGTTGAACACTTGGCAAGCAAAATTCAACAAAGGGGGAGAACTCGTTCTAATTGACTCAGTCCTCTCTTGGCCTCACTATTTCATTGTTTGATTAACCAAAATTCCTTTCGAGGCTTACTAGTTTGCACTGTGTTGTGTGTTAAATGTTGTTTATGTGTAACATATTCAAGGTTAGAAGGCTATACCACTCTTGGGATATATGTTGATTTGTTTGTATGTCGTCCTCTCCACCATTGTTGATGTTTACTGTGTGGGTGAAGGGTCATAAAGGCGAACTTGGCACATTTGTTTTTTAGAACGATGCTTTGTTTGTCTCCCTTTGGCTCTGATCCACGCATTGCTAGATGATTGGTATCGTAATCAACTTTGGTGGAGGGGAGTGAATTAGAAAGTTTTTGTTCAGTTTCGTTATCTCCTCCTTTGGCCTTCATTCTTGGCAAGCAAGGTAATATGTGTCAGTCAATTTGTTGATGGACTGATAGAGATGTGAAGACGTCCAAACGTATACGAGAGATGCTATGAAATGCGGTGAATAAGCGAATGAATGCATCAGTCAGTCAATATCGGATGTTTTTCTGTTCCATTTGGGAAAACATTAACAACTATGCCTATACGTTAAAAAGTAAGCTTATTGGACTCAGGTTAGGCAAGTGGTAGGCCTATGCCAATGTTCAAACCAAGCCAACCAGACATGTTTAAGAAATGCGTCTAGAAGTCTAACATTTCAATGTTACCATCAGCATTGTAAGTAGGTCCTTCAACGCTTTCCCATTTGCCTCTCATCCTCCCTTCTCCAGTTATCTCTTTCCCTGTGGCTCCATTGGACCGTTTTCCTCAAACAAAAGCTTCCCCCCCCCCCCCCCCCGCCCCCCCCCCCAAACCAAGTCGTGCTCACTTCGCCACCTCCAGCGGTTCTTGTTCTTCGAGCATAAACACGTGTATTCCGGTCGAGACCGGTTTTGAGCAGCTGGGGGCAGTACTGACTGGTCGCGCGACGTTTTCACTTCAGTTTCCCCATCTTTCGTATTGCCACGGCTGGTTGTCTGTCATCCCATCGTTAGTTTGGCTGGCTTTAGGGTCAGTGGGCTGTTGATGGATAGGGGAAGACGGGGTAGAAAGCCCATGGGCGAGTAAGAAGTCCATGCCAATTATCTCATGAAATAAGGCAAATTTCCCCCGTCAAATTTGCCCATGAGACGAATGCTAAATATTAACACTCGTCTCATGGGCAAAATGTGACTACGCAAATAAATTAAGATGAGTGAGAGCTTTCTTCTTTTATTTTGCCAACAAACACACAACTTTTTAACTACAAATAATTGAGACAATGCTGCAACGAACACAGTAATCATGTTCATTCAGTTGCATCCCCTGCTGTCTTTTACATTAGTGTAGTGTCCCCCTTCAAATTTTTGCATTGACATTTTGTACAGAGAAACAACATTCTGCCTTTGGGGGGGGGGGGGGGGGGGGGGGGGGGGGGGGGGGGGGGGGGGGGGGGGGGGGGGGGGGGGGGGGGGGGGGGGGGGAGGAATGGGGTTAAGATTAGCCTAGATTATTTTAATAAAGCTGAAAGAAGCAGACTTTGAGATTGAGGATCGTAAGCATGAGGAGGGGGGGGGGGGGAGACTAAAGTACAAGATTGTTGCGCCCTCTCCCTCCCCTTCTCGCTTTGAACAGTTTGTTTTTTCCCCATTCATTCCCTCCGCATCCTCATCCGTCCTCGCTTTTGTTTTGCGGTTGATTAGTAGTACTGTTGTTCATCCAATCAGGCCTACACACACACCCTTCTCTGTCCTCTTGTGGGGGTTTTAATTTGTTAAACAAAATCCGGAGTTGATAGACTGACATGACCTGATTATTGTAAGGTAATAAGGCAAAGATTTGAAGGGGGAGGGGGGGAGGACACTACACTAATGTAAAAGATAGCAGGGGATGCAACTGAATGAACATATCTACTGTGTTCGTTGCAGCATTGTCTCAATTATTTGTAGTTAAAAAGTTGTGTTTGTTGGAAAAAAAAGAAGAAGAAAGCTCTCACTAATGTATGGTATGGCGTGATGGATGGGGTGGGCCAGTGTCCTAAGATTCGGTAAGGTGTTTTTTGGCAAATCATTGGGTAGGCCTACAGGGTGGTTTCTGGCTAAGGGTTTGGTAGAATGGTTTGTGACAAAAGGATGTAATGAAAAATGGTTTCTGATGAGGGGTTGGTCTGTGTATTCAGTTTACTTGATTTCGCCTGCACTTAACTTTGTTTTAAGATTAATATTAAAATTATAGCCCCATCGACAACTAAGGCCATGTCAGGGCTGTCACCACGTAACATTGGTTTAATTAACAGATTATCTGAAATGAAAAAGAAACACCGGAAGGTGCTGATGGGACCCAGAGATTAGTCTTCAGCAGCTGTTGGGAAGTTTTAGCAATATATATTATCGTCATGCCAGTTAAAGAAAGTAATATATGATATTGCAATGAGCACTGCTAAAGCCCAATCGGCCCCAAATGTAACAATTGACAAGAGAACAATTGTTACATTTTGGGCAAGGACGTGTTTTTAATACAGGGTAATGAAGGACAAAAGTGAAGTCTGACTTGAGAGACAGAACAGAGGGGGAACCAGCCGTCGTGGTGTAGTGGTTAGCGTCGCGGAATACTGGCTGGGGGGTCTTGGGTTCGAATCCCATCAGAGGCAAGGTTTTTTTCGGTCCTGGACCGACTCCTACCCAGAGTGAGTGGCTATGGGCTCAATGGGAAGACTGAAACCACACAGTCGAGTATCATCCGCTTAACGGATGCGATTCTGAGAGTGTTGCTCTAATTGCAAGACCAACATTGCAGGTGTCTGTAGTTCTCGGACCTGGTTGACGCCGGGATATCATTATGAAAGGAAGCGTAGAATACAGCCCTGCCATGTAGTCTCAGACCGATACGGAACTCCATAGCATCATCATCATCGTTATTATCGGCCTCATTTTCCATCAATCATAAAATTCATAAAACATGTCTCAAATTCTGTGGCCTTGCATGCCCTGCTCTCATGGTGACCTCAGTTTCGGTTTCCAATCCAGGCTGGGCCTTGGTGCGTTCGGGTCAAAGTCATGGGGATCAGTGTTTTCTGGGGAGCTGTCGGTGGACGGTCGTGGTGGCGCCCTCGGAGGAGGACCTCACTCACGCTGACTCGGCGACTAAGAGAATAGTGTCGTCAGTAGGGGGCTTAGTAGGTGGTGTCCTGAACAGGCTCCACTGAACTCCACCGAAGTGACTCAGCAGAAGTGCAGTGTCTCCTCCGTTGGTTGCCTCCTGATGGCCTAACATAGATTCGCTCCCCTTGGACTGCTGGTCTCGGATTCTGCGATTTGAACAAACCCGGGTGTAGCTGCGAATTGGGATTCGGAACGAGCGGCGTGGAAGCAACGCCACTGTACAGCCCAGAAGATGGGACAGCAAAAAACAAAACAAAAAAAGAACAGAGGGGGACGTTAACGATCGGGATGGAGCCTGCTTGACCAAACTACGGCAGACTGTGGTGATGTTTGCACATTGTTCTCTCTGAGCTTCTTCATCTCTATGTCCCAGCTCGCCAACTATGTTCGTCATCTGATTCTCGCCTCCTTTCCCTTCCCTCCATCCATCTCAAAGCTGCTGGCCAACGTTCTTTTTCCTGTCAAGCACCTTCCCTTTGGAATTCTCTGTCTTCTCCTCTCCGACACTCCAGCTCAGTCTCCTCATTCAAAAAGTCTCTTAAAACCCATCTTTTTCTTGCTACACCCTAAATATTTGCTCAGTTGTCTATCTTTATGTGTATGTGAGGGAAGACTGAATAGGAGGTTTGTGCTGTGTTTTGTGGTGTGTGTGTGTGTGTGTGTGTGTGTGTGTGTGTGTGTGTGTGTGTGTGTGTGTGTGAGCATGCACGTGTGCGTACATGCGTGCATGTGTGCTTGTTATTTTATTTTAACTTGTAAACACCAACAATAAAACGTACACACTTAACGAGAGCGAGTCAGTTTCAACACACCGTGAAAAAGAGGGGAGTCAGCTTTGACAAGAACGTCATTCACAGGCCCGGAAAACACGCTTTAAAAAAAAACCCGGAGGTGTAGTAGCTCTTCGCACAGGTTCAGTCGGCTCGTTTTTATTTCCGGACTAAAGATGAATTCGAGCTGTTCTTGCCACAGTACTGCGTCTACATTATCAACATGAACTCTCCCTGTGACAAAGTTGCATAGCTCGAATCGTCTGCTAATATCGATGCGCATGGTTGGTCATGGAGTTGACTAGCCTAGGCCTAGATCCACGGCTAGACATTCCAAGTGGCACGCACAGAATGGTTTGTGTAGATCTGTGACAGCTGGCACTGTTGATTCAGTCGAGCCATGAATCTTCTAGAAAGTAGCTTCGTTGTATACAGCATTAAATTTTGTCATCAGCGCTGAATGAATCCTAGGGGTAGCACTGCACAATTTGTGAAATTCTGGGTCCAGCTTTGCTAGGAACAGCTCGCATGGCTGGTACCCACGTGTCATCATATCCGGCCACAAGGAGCGTGCCATATTATGTGAGACCGCCATCTTAGTCAGTAACTTTGTTTGAAAAATGCCAGATCGATGCTGTTTACGCACAAATCTGACTAAGATGGCGACACTTCCGTTGGATGCGCACGCAGGTGGGGGGGAGCCATTGACAAGACGGTAATGTAATAATCCTATGTGAAAATAAATAACTGTGACGTCAAGTTTCTAATAGCAACGGTGTATTCTTACACCTTTTTCTCATGTGCGTTTACACTAAGCCTATGGGTTAATATACGCAAATTATATGTCAAGTTATGATTTTATATCCCACGCTTGGCAGCCTTCTTTAGCTCTCTTGGAGATCAGTATAGTACTATATGTGTGTGTGTGTGTGTGTGTGTGTGTGTATGTGTGTGTGTGTATGTGTGTGTGTGTGTTTGTGTGCGCACGCATTCGCATACACACGTGTGTGTATGTGAGTGTGTGTGTGTGTGCGTGCGTGCGCATGATTGTTCATGCATGTTTGGCAATTGGTCACTCATACGTGTGATACATCATGATTATTATAATTGTTGTTGTTAGTGCCATTGTTTATGTCTGGTGCATTCATTTTGTCCATGAGTCTATGCTTCCGACCATCCATGCTTTCTCTAGATGAGCAACAGAGAGGATGCAATGGTATCACACAAGGGATGGTGTGACAGGGAATAAAAACAGAATAACCAAGCCAAAATATATAGTGTTGCACGCACATACAGGGGGATGTTTGAGCCTGCTCAGGTTAACTATTTTCTTAGAACTGTATTACAGAGTATCTTAATATTTCTTTTGTAAACTTTACATTATGTTGCTGGATTTGTTGTGTATAAAATCAGTTAAAGTACCATCCACAAGCTAAGTGCCACAACACAGGAAGTCAGGGTGAGGGAGGTTGAAGAGGTGAATCCTCCCATGTTTGCTCTGAAAGCCCTCTAGTTATTGTTATTATTATTATTATTATTATTATTATTATTATTATTATTGTTGTTGTTGTTGTTATTGTTATTATTATTATTATTATTATTATTATTATTATTATTATTATTATTATTCCATATAGATTACCAGTGGTCAGTGACAATGACCAGTGGTCACTTTGACGTAAATTCCACATTTTCACTATTTAACTGCTTATACGTATGAGTAACATTATTTTTAATATTCATTAATGATCTGCCAGAAGAAGTAAATAGCATATGTAAAGTATTTGCAGATGATACCAGAGATATTTTATATATAAGCTTTCTGATGATACTAAAGTATACAATACTTCAAGCAATAGAGACACATTACAAGCAGATTTATATGCATTGCATAAATGGTCAGAGACATGGAATTTGTATTTTAACATCCAGAAATGCAAAATAATGCACATAGGAAAAAGGAATCCCAAGTATGAGTATTTCATGACAATAAATGGCACAAACAAAATTGAAGTATGCAATAAGGAAAAAGATTTGGGTGTAATATTTGACCCGTCCTTAAATTTTGACATACATGTTCAAAAAATTGTTAATAAAGCAAATCAAGTGTTGGGGCTTATTAAAAGATCATTTGAGTTCCTAAATAAAGATGTATTTGTTAAACTTTATAAAGCTATGGTAAGACCACACTTGGAATATGCCAACTCAGTTTGGTGCCCAATCTTTAAAATGCAACCAATATCTATAGAGAAAGTGCAAAGAAGAGCAACAAAATTGATCAAAGCATGTAAGAACAAAACTTATAGTGAAAGACTAAAATTCCTGGGATTACCTTCTCTGAAGGGAAGAAGAGTCAGGGGAGACCTGATGCAAGTATATAAAATAATGAATAATATTGATGACATAGACTTTAACAACCTTTTTGTTAAAAGTATCACAAACATGACATGGAATAGTACAGAGAAGTTATTTTTAAGACGTTTTTTTAATTTTTCCGCAGAACCAAGGAAGCAGACAAAAGTCACACATTAGCACCATCAAAGTCCCTGGCTTATTTGTGGACATTCTTCAATATTTAGTTGTTGTTGTTTTTGCCTGAGATAATGCGTTGGAACGCGTCTGATCATACTGAGGTGCTCCTTAGCCTAAAATAATGCGTTATCTGGAAAGAGTCTGACCATTCTGAAGGTGCTCCTTAGTCTGAGATAATGCGTAATCTGGAAAGAGTCTGATCATTCTGAAGGTGCACTGCTTCTTAGCCTGAGATCATGGTTATCTGGAAAGCGTCTGACCATTCTGAAGGTGCTCCTTAGCCTGAGATAATGGTTATCTGGAAAGAGTCTGATCATTATGAAGGTGCTCCGTAGCCTAAGATAATGGTTATCTGGAAAGAGTCTGATCATTCTGAAGGTACACTGCTTCTTAGCCTGAGATCATGGTTATCTAGAAAGAGTCTGATCATTCTGAAGGTGCTCCTTAGCCTGAGATAATGGTAATCTGGAAAGAGTCTGATCATTCTGAAGGTACACTGCTTCTTAGCCTGAGATCATGGTTATCTAGAAAGAGTCTGATCATTCTGAAGGTGCTCCTTAGCCTGAGATAATGGTTATCTGGAAAGCGTCTGATCATTCTGAAGGTGCTCCTTAGCCTAAGATAATGGTTATCTGGAAAGAGTCTGATCATTCTGAAGGTGCACTGCTTCTTAGCCTGAAATCATGGTTATCTAGAAATAGTCTGATCATTCTGAATGTGCTCCTTAGCCTGAGATAATGGTTATCTGGAAAGAGTCTGATCATTCAGAAGGTGCTCCTTAGTCTGAGATAATGGTTATCTGGAAAGAGTCTGATCATTCTGAAGGTGCTCCTTAGCCTAAGATAATGGTTATCTGGAAATAGTCTGATCATTCTGAAGGTGCTCCTTAGCCTGATATAATGGTTATCTGGAAAGCGTCTGACCATTCTGAAGGTGCTCATTTAGCCTGAGATAATACGTTTGTCTGGAAAGTGTCCATTCTGAAGGTGCTCTTTAGCCTGAGATAATACGTTTGTCTGGAAAGTGTCCATTCCGAAGGTGCTCTTTAGCCTGAGATAATACGTTTGTCTGGAAAGTGTCCATTCTGAAGGTGCTCTTTAGCCTGAGATAATACGTTTGTCTGGAAAGTGTCTATTCTGAAGGTGCTATTTAGCCTGATATAATACTGGAAAGTGTCCATTCTGAAGGTGCTCTTTAGCCTGAGATAATACGTTTGTCTGGAAAGTGTCCATTCTGAAGGTGCTCTTTAGCCGGCCTGAGATAATACGTTTGTCTGGAAAGTGTCCATTCTGAAGGTGCTCTTATATAGCCTCAGATAATAATTACGTTTGTCTGGAAAGTGTCCATTCTGAATGTGCTCTTTAGCCTGAGATAATACGTTTGTCTGGAAAGTGTCCATATTCTGAAGGTGCACTTTAGCCTGAGCTAATACGTTTGTCTAGAAAGTGTCCATTCTGAATACGTTTGTCTGGAAAGCGTCCATTCGGAAGGTGCTCTTTAGCCTGCAATAATACGTTTGTCTAGAAAGTGTCCATTCTGAAGGTGCTCTTTAGCCTGAGATAATACGTTTGTCTAGAAAATGTCAATTCTGAAGGTGCTCCACGTCTGCTGGGTTGCACAAAGAGGCAATCCATGTTGTGCAGCTTACCCCCCCCCCCCCCCCCCCCCCCCCCCCCCCCCCCCCCCCTCCCCCTCACTCCATTCTCTTTCTGAGAAGAGCTCCCAATTTAATTTGGGACTAATAGACAATTTGAGTGCACACATTTTTACTCAGAAAATAAAACACCTAACATTTCTCTGAAATGCTTAAATATGCACAGTTGTCGTCACAGAGACGAGGGAAGCAGCTGCTGTAAAACTCCATGCTGCCCATAAACAATCATAGACTATAACATGTCTTAATGAGGAAAGGTGTCAGGTAGTTGCCGACTTTATTATTGTGTTTCACGGTGTAAGTTCGTCTGTGGTGCATGTGCCAGAGGTATATGTATGAGAGATGGATCGAGAGAGAAAGAGAGAGACAGACAGGCAGAGAGAGAGAGAGAGAGAGAGAGAGAGAGAGAGAGAGAGATGGATATTGCTTTAACAGATTAATTTTACATGTTTGACACTAAATGTGTGTGTGTGTGTGTGTGTGTGTGTGTGTGTGTGCGTGTGCGTGTGCGCACGCCTGAGTGTGTGTGTATGAAAATTCTAAAGAAACACACTCAAATTTTGACAAACACAACCTGCTCTTTTATTTAACAATTTTTATTGATATAAATTATAATCAAAATCATGCACTGATGTAACACATTGAACTGCAACAATGACCATAGACAAAACGGAGACTTTTACTTCTTGTAAAATATCACACAACATTCATCGATACATGCTATTTGCTCAGTTACATAAAAAATCTGAATAGGTGTGTGGGTGAAAACAAGTGCGCATTACAAAAAAAAAAAGTTTAAATAACTTCTTTAGCATGAGCCCTCTATTCACTCTTTTTTCCTTCTTCAATATCTGCCTCCCGCTACACTTAACAAATTCTCTCTCAATAAATAATTACAGTAATTACAAATTGCTGATTTTCAATAAAGACTAGTTTGGGTCATAGCACTATAAGTGAATATATCAACTACAGGTCATTGTCCGTCATACCTTTGCAATAACTATACTAATCATGCCATTTGACAAGCCCAAAAGGGGCAAGCAATCAAAGAAAAAGAAGAAAACAAATCCCTTGCTGCAAAACTAACAGATTCTAAAATCAATGAATAATGCCAACAAGCCCTATAGTTAAAGACTGCCAGACTGCCACACTGTTCTTAAATGTAATATGTATAATGATACTAGCCAGTAGGTACAATATAAAACAGGATAGTACAGGCCGATATTTCTCTCTTCAAGTTCTATTCATATATACTGGTACTTAGAAACAGAAAATTCCTTGCTCATTTAAAAAAGATTGACAAAAGATTCCATTTTTTAAAACTGTGAGAATAATGTTTCATACATCAATACATGGTTACGAAAGACACTAGGGAAACAATGAGGGTAAATTTCTACTTGCTTTTCTATTTCCCAGTTTTCACATTATTTCTCGATGAGTGTGGTGATTGAGTCATCTATTTTGAGACAACATCAAGGTTCATCACACTGTCTGCTTACTTTCTTATTGGAAACGACTTCTTTACTGTGAAGTGAAGAATATTAACCTCTTCGCTGCCGACAACGTATGTATGTGTCCTCTATAGCGCTTCAGTACTTGCCACCGACGTATACATACGTCGCCGCTAAGTAGCGATATTGTAGCGTTAAAACATTGCGCAGCAAACCGGCAGCGCATGCGCAAATAGTAGATGGCAACAAAATGGTTGAGTGACCTTTCCAGTGCGTGATTATTGCAAACTAGATGTAACATGTTAACACAGGCATCAGAATAGTCTGAGATCCAATCCTCTGTAAACCGTGGTACCAGGGCCACCAAGGCCCCACACTGTAGAGGGACAACACTGAAATCAGTTCCTAACACCACCGAAAAAGCAGTGAGGAATCATTTTAAAATGCAATTTAACAGAACAGATTACACCAAAGATATTCTAAAAGGGTAAGATGGATTACTTAAGAGCTCGGCGAACCGCGCTGATAGAGTTATCGTTAGTGGGGACAGTACATTATTCACAGTGGAGGCTATCCAAAAACTCAGACTGGAACCTGAACGGAGAATTCAACTGGCCTATCGACGTGTCAAATGTGTCCTGTTTAAAAGGGACATAACCAGTGTTTCTGTCCTCACTACTCATATAGGGAAAAGAGACCGGATGCTTATCTTCCCCTAGAATATCTTTGATTACACCCAATAGACGATTTTCGGAAAAAAACTAGGGGAGAGCACTTCGTGAAAATTAGAGTTGCTTACCTCCATTACTCGGTCAAATACCATAGCAACAATGCAACAATGGCGTCGAAGCTTGAAACCACAGGATGCGAGTCAGCGACTTGCAAACATGTTTTTAGAAAAATGTGGGGTGGCCAGTGGCCACAACCTGATAAAACTTACAAAATGTGACGTAGAAATATAAATGACATAACAGTGTTCTAAGTGCTCTATGTCTGCTCAAACACACGAGTCGATAGGCTATGAGAGCTGATGGTAGAGTGACTTCCCCTGTTTGACCGATTGAATTAGGCAGGATCACTCCCACACACCATGGAATTACTCCCCTTCATTACTTCCGAACAATTCCTATTAAAAGACAAAACCTCTGACAATAGAACTAGAAGCCAATCCTCTGTCAGAAAGTCTTAATCCTCTGATAGAAATTTGCAGAAACTCTGACACATCTGATGCCTGTAACAGCTAACACAAATGAAGACAAACATCTGACTGAAAAGCACACACATCCAAACACACTAACCACCAAACCACGATTACACTGGCACTCATAAAAAGACTAAAAGCCATGAATAAAAAAAGCAAGCAAACCCCTGAATAATATATCTGCGTACTTTTACACAAAACAGAAAACATAAGGATTTGGAACCAATCCAAAACACCACCGCAATATTTGTAAACTTTTTTTTTTATTCAACAATAAAATAAATATTTATCATTTTGAAAATGATAACATGGAATTTGCAAAAATATTTGTAAACACAATAAGTCATAAGTTAAAAGCAATAACACATACACATAGAATCAGATTACACCCATATCAAAAGAAAACAAACAACAAAAACATAGGCAGATATCACAGGCAATCTATTGATTTTTGACACTTATTTAGGGACATGTTATTACTGCAATGATGTAATGATGGATGACAAAACTCATCTATAAAACATATTATAATGGACCCCACACCTCCCCTCCCCCCTTTCTTCACTTTTCCCTTCTCTACTTGCCTACACCTAAATAGTGTCAAATACCATTGAATGGCACACATAATGAATAGTTGTCTTTTTCTTTATTTATCTAAATAATGTTCTGAGAATGCCATCAAGCTCAACTACTCTTTATCTATAATGTGAACAATCACATCTTTTCGCTACAACCCTTCTGGATTTTTTTTATTGTGCATAAAACAGGTTGACAAAAAATCTATCCCTAAAATTGTGTTAAAGTCAAATAATCATTTAAATTATAGTACGCTTATTCTCATTACGGGGCTCTAAGTGCTTAGTGCAGTAAAAGTATTTGGTGGGTAGTTCTCTTTTCATTTCTTAAACTATACTGACTAAATTGTGTCAAATTCAAGTGTAGTTAATGAAGCTGTCTTTGCCTTCGATCAACCTGTCCAGATAACGGTGACGAGTCAAGTCCATTTGTGTTTTTGTTGTTGAGTTGTCTTCCTTTTTTTCCCCCCGTTAAAATATTCATAAACTGGTGTCAAAGTCAAGTCAGTCAGGTAAGTTTGTAGAATAGTCATCTCCTTCCTTTCCCTCCTCTAAAAATGATCATAAACTGGTGTCAAAGTCAAGTCAGTCAGGTAAGTTTGTAGAATAGTCATTCCTTCCTCTCCCTTCTCTAGAAATGATCATAAACTGGTGTCAAAGTCAAGTGTGTCATGCAATTTTGTCGAGCGGTCATCTTTTATAATAATATTGATCAACTGGTGTCAAAGACAAGCTCGTTAAGTGTTTTTGTTGAGTAGTCATCTCATTCACCCTAAACCTGTTCATAAAAAGGTTCCTAAACCTTTCCATAAACTGGTGTCACAGACAAGTTCGTCAAGTGTTTTTGTGGAATAATCATCTCCTCCCTCCCTCTCCTCTCCTAAACCAGTTCATAAATAGGTGTCAAAGTTAGTGTGGCCAATAGAAATTTTGGCCCCCCTAACCTGTCGATAAACGGGCATCAAAGTCCTGTGCGGTGTGTCGTTGGTGACAATTCCTATGGCAAGGGTGCACTCCTTATTCAGAACTCGGGGCTGCCAAAGCCCACCTTCTTCTGTTCTGACTGAATCTCCGCCAACAGCGCTGGGTCCTGCAGCTGCAGCTGTCAACACGAACCAACACACACACGCACGCATGCACACACACACACACACACACATGCACACACACGCACGCATGCACACACGCACACACACACACACATGTATTATGTGTATTTTTCCCATATTTTTTATTGCAAATTCATTTTTTGTTTACAGTTTTTATTTTTCATCTTGTTTGCTTCAGTTGTGTTTCTCATTTATTTATGACGACAAGATGAAAAAAAAGCTTTGTTTAGCTTATTCCTTTACTGTCAATAAAGATCATTTTGACTTGACTTGACTTGACTTGACGCACACACACACACACACACACACACACACACACACACGCGTGCACACACTCACACACACACGCACACACTCACTCACACACACACACTTACTCACATACGCATAAAAGCAAGTACACACACACACACACATGCATGAAAGCAAGTACACACACACACACACACAAAACACACACACAGAGCACAGCACTGCACACACACACATATATGAATCATTTATAACTGATAGTTGGATAGTTGTTTGGGCACTTTTTGCAGTTTTTCTTTCTTATAGTTATACAATAGAATCTTTTTCTTAAATTCTTTTTTGTACATTTTCTTTTAAGGCTAATTCTACTCAGTCAATTGTTCTACTTTTCCTTCTTCTTCCATCGCTTCCTGCTTGCTGTCACTTTTGTTGTGTCTCCGTTATGTTGCGTGTCCTCCTTGCATTGAAAACGGGCTTATAGTCCGAAACGTCTGCATTGTTTTTTCTAATAAAGGACCTTTTCCCTACCTGACAGACTGATGTGTTGTTCCTGTGTGCAAAGGTCCTAGTGGTCACAAATTACTTTCAAGTTACCTATAGAAAAAAAATCACTTTTTTCACCACCAGAATTGACTTTATAAACCTATCTTACTACAAGTACAAGACGTTGAATGAATAATTCATTATGTTTGATCTTAGAAGATAACAATGGTCATACTGCAAACATGTCACCAGAACATCCCCAACTTTGCAGGTGCCACCACAAAAGCACATAAAACTTAGAAAAATAAAAGAGAGAGATTTTCGGAATCGTAACATTTAATGTATAGGCCTTGATTCCAATGTCATGGGGATGGGATTACAAAGGAGAGAGAGAGAGAGAGAGAGAGAGAGAGAGAGAGAGAGAGAGAGAGAGAGAGAGAGGGAGGAGAGAGAGAGAGAGAGAGAGAGAGGAGAGAGAGAGAGAGAGAGAGAGAGAGAGAGAGAGAGAGAGAGAGAGAGAGAGAGAGAGAGAGAGAGAGAGAGAGAGGGAGGGAGAGAGAGAGAGAGAGAGAGAGAGAGACTAGCTGACCTTGATGGCATGTTTGTAGGACTGCTCGGCCTCCACCTTGCGGCCGGTGCGCAGGCAGACCAGGGACAGGTAGCCCCACACCTCGGAGTCCGAGTTGTTGAGGATGTTGGCCTCCATCAGTGCATCCTCCGCCTCACCAAGCTCCGCCAGCTAGGAACATGACAGTAGAAGAAACGGAGAATGACAAAATTGGAAAGAACGAGACTAACTAGGCCCACTGGATAATGTTTCAGATTTAAGTACTGGGTATCTTTTTTTTTACATGTTATCCTTACTGTATGAATTCCAACAAAATGTTTATTTTCAGAATGTCAAATAACTTAGCATCACTGTGCATTGTGTGTTTATCTTGTAGCGATATATGTTACAGAAGATTTGATCATATCCATGCCATTTTCATTTTGTAACACTTAAACGTCAAGAAAGCATGAATGCATATGGCTTACATTGTATCACACACCAAGAGAAACCATTATCATTTTCATTCTACAATTCAACAGGGAGTCAAGGCATACCCATATTTTATGGAATTAAAGATGAAACTCCCCCCCCCCCCCCCCCCCCATTGATGATTGCCTTGCACCTAATATGACTAAAAATAAAGTAAAAAATAACTTAAAACAAAGTCAGATTTTTTTGTAAAATTTTACAGTCCATTAAATAGGGGCAAAGACTCTAAAAGGGTAAGATGGACTACTTAAGAGTTACGGCGAGCCGGGCTGATAGAGTTATCGTTAGTGGGGTAGTTATCCAAAGTATAACTGACTCATGAAAAGATAACTCTCTCAGGTTTGAAAAAAAGAGTTAATGTAACCTAAATGTGTCACGTTTAAAAGGGACATAACCAGTGTTTCTGTCCTCACTACTCATATAGGGAAAAGGGACCGGATGTTAGTCTTTCTTTTCAGTGTCTTTGATAGGGGTACATGCTATTTTGTTTTACCCTACTTTACACTGTAAGGTCAGCTATGATACAATGTATTCCTCCTGCACAGTACACGGAAAGTGGGGAGGCACTAAACTGACCCTATAGCAGGAGATGCCCACTCCCAGCCAGGACACGCAGGATGGAGATCTCTTGCAGGCCATCAGGAACGTCTGCTTGGCTTTGTCAAACTGAAACACAGCAAGTTTCGGGGAACACAATGCAGGCATACATACAAAGATGCACATATGTTTACAAGTTTACTTGAATTTCCTGTAAAATATTTTTATTCTGCGTTGGATATTCTTTTAACATATTTGTTGGCCTACCATTATTTTTTTTAATCCATAAAAATAGTATTAACTGTATTTTTGTTTCTCTCCAGTTTTTCAGTTTGTTTGTTTTTTTAATTTTAAAAAAAATTATGAACTGTAGTTATTAAACATCTTTGCTTGCCTGCTAATATTTTTTTCAAATTATTATTTCTAATACCAAGTCACTTTATTACGATACAAGATTTGTTTGGACGCAGTTGTTTTAATCCCATTGTATGAATGTTAGGAGTATTTTTCATTAAAAAACACCCCCAAAAATTAATTCTCTGGTTTTCTTAAAACAAAATCTCTAATGTTAATAATTATCCCTTCTCTTTTTTCATTATATTTCAAACTTTGGGAATAATCAGGCATGTTGATAATCAATGCTTTACGTGAAAAGAACTAGGAATTTACGATAATCTAATCCCCAGAACCCATTGTGGAAGAGGCAGACAAGCGGGCGCAGACCTGTGCATTCTGCAGGTAGATGGAGGCCAGGCGCAGGAAGATGGAGTGGGTCTCTGAGGCGTCGGTGACGAAGGACAGGGTGCGCTCATAGCACTCCTTGGCCGCATCACTGTCCCCGCTCAGGTACTTCACGTGGCCCATCAGGGCCCAAGCATCCGGGTTCTGCACACAACCAACAGGAAGAATTCATCATAATGAATCGCTGTCCCCTGGATCTGTCAGCTCAGGTACTTCATGTGGCCCATCAGGGCCCAACCATCAGGGTTCTGCACACAACCAACAGGCAGAATTCATCGTAATGAATCGCTGTCCCCGCTCAGGTACTTCACGTGGCCCATCAGGGCCCAACCATCAGGGTTCTGCACACAACCAGCAGGCAGAATTCATCATAATGAATCGCTGTCCCCGCTCAGGTACTTCACGTGGCCCATCAGGGCCCAACCATCAGGGTTCTGCACACAACCAACAGGAAGAATTCATCATAATGAATCGCTGTCCCCGCTCAGGTACTTCACGTGGCCCATCAGGGCCCAACCATCAGGGTTCTGCACACAACCAACAGGCAGAATTCATCATAATGAATCGCTGTCCCCGCTCAGGTACTTCACGTGGCCCATCAGGGCCCAACCATCAGGGTTCTGCACACAACCAACAGGCAGAATTCATCATAATGAATCGCTGTCCCCACTCAGGTACTTCACGTGGCCCATCAGGGCCCAATCATCAGGGTTCTGCACACAACCAGCAGGCAGAATTCATCATAATGAATCGCTGTCCCCGCTCAGGTACTTCACGTGGCCCATCAGGGCCCAACCATCAGGGTTCTGCACACAACCAACAGGAAGAATTCATCATAATGAATCGCTGTCCCCGCTCAGGTACTTCACGTGGCCCATCAGGGCCCAACCATCAGGGTTCTGCACACAACCAACAGGCAGAATTCATCATAATGAATCGCTGTCCCCGCTCAGGTACTTCACGTGGCCCATCAGGGCCCAACCATCAGGGTTCTGCACACAACCAGCAGGCAGAATTCATCATAATGAATCGCTGTCCCCGCTCAGGTACTTCACGTGGCCCATCAGGGCCCAATCATCAGGGTTCTGCACACAACCAGCAGGCAGAATTCATCATAATGAATCGCTGTCCCCACTCAGGTACTTCACGTGGCCCATCAGGGCCCAATCATCAGGGTTCTGCACACAACCAGCAGGCAGAATTCATCATAATGAATCGCTGTCCCCGCTCAGGTACTTCACGTGGCCCATCAGGGCCCAACCATCAGGGTTCTGCACACAACCAACAGGCAGAATTCATCATAATGAATCGCTGTCCCCGCTCAGGTACTTCACGTGGCCCATCAGGGCCCAACCATCAGGGTTCTGCACACAACCAACAGGCAGAATTCATCATAATGAATCGCTGTCCCCGCTCAGGTACTTCACGTGGCCCATCAGGGCCCAATCATCAGGGTTCTGCACACAACCAACAGGCAGAATTCATCATAATGAATCGCTGTCCCCGCTCAGGTACTTCACGTGGCCCATCAGGGCCCAACCATCAGGGTTCTGCACACAACCAGCAGGCAGAATTCATCGTAATGAATCGCTGTCCCCGCTCAGGTACTTCACGTGGCCCATCAGGGCCCAACCATCAGGGTTCTGCACACAACCAGCAGGCAGAATTCATCATAATGAATCGCTGTCCCCGCTCAGGTACTTCACGTGGCCCATCAGGGCCCAACCATCAGGGTTCTGCACACAACCAGCAGGCAGAATTCATCGTAATGAATCGCTGTCCCCGCTCAGGTACTTCACGTGGCCCATCAGGGCCCAATCATCAGGGTTCTGCACACAACCAACAGGCAGAATTCATCGTAATGAATCGCTGTCCCCGCTCAGGTACTTCACGTGGCCCATCAGGGCCCAATCATCAGGGTTCTGCACACAACCAACAGGCAGAATTCATCATAATGAATCGCTGTCCCCGCTCAGGTACTTCACGTGGCCCATCAGGGCCCAACCATCAGGGTTCTGCACACAACCAGCAGGCAGAATTCATCATAATGAATTGCTGTCCCCGCTCAGGTACTTCACGTGGCCCATCAGGGCCCAACCATCAGGGTTCTGCACACAACCAGCAGGCAGAATTCATCATAATGAATCGCTGTCCCCGCTCAGGTACTTCATGTGGCCCATTAGGGCCCAACCATCCGAGTTCTTACACAATGCACATGCATGACTCACCACTCTGAACCAGCATGTCAATTATGAATCCCAATGTAAAGTGTAATGTCCACTAAAAAGGGTTCAGAAACAAAAATTCTTCTGTTCTTCATCTGATAGAGGATTGTTTTACTGCCCCATACCCAAAATCTTTGCTTAAGACTCCTGTTGGTGCACAGGATGCATGCTTTGTAAATTTGTGTCATCCATCCCCCAGGCACTACACAGCCTACACCTTTTGTGTGTTCTGTGTTCTCAGGCCATGGCTATAATGGGTTAAATAATGTGAATGCCAATCTGGTGTTGTTTCCAGGTCTCCTAACTTGTCCTCTCAGCCAACACATTTCTTTTTTTTTTTAAATCAAAGAAAAAATAGGTTAAAAGAGTTTTCAAATAAAAGAAGGTGTGAGAATAAACCCTAAGGCAGAAGAATACTAGATGACTGTAAGCAAAAGGGAAAAGCACAGTCAAAGGCAGAAACAAATTGGAGGAAGCTGCCATCACAGAACTTCCAGAAGATAGAATTATTTGTACAGGAAGACCCTGGTATCCTTATGGGGGATACCAGAGTAAAACAAATCAAGCCTGATGTTCCACCTGTATGCTCTGTGTCCTTGTTCTGATCCAGTCACCCCCCCCCCCCCCCAGTCACATACTCCCCCTTAGGTTAGTGTGACACTGATCTAGATCACACACACATCCCGCGTCATACAATGAAAATCTGGTAAGTCAAAATTGAAAGGACTGAAATGTTGCTTTGAGCTAGTCAAAATTTTGAGACAAAAAAAGCTTTGAAATAGTTAGTTAGTTAGTCTGTTATAGTCCCGTCAACAGCTATGGTTATCTCAGGACTGTCACCGCATAAAGTTCTACCACGTATAGCAAAACACAAATCCATGAATCTTAACAACGTACAAAACCTGCAAACAAAAAATTTAGTACAATTCATAACATGACACTTCCATCATTATACCTTATAGCACATAAGTGCTGGAAACGTGGAGCCACGCTACTCTCATTTATCGGATCCAGGTTAAAAAAACAGTAAAAAAGGATAACAAATACATACTAGTAAGCTAAAATACATAAAAAAGGCTATATAAGCTAATATGCACTGCAGAATGGACAACAGGTGCCCACTCAAGTGCGCAATTATCACGCGTGGACGCCAGTGTACAATAAAAAACACCTGGCATGTCATAAATTGTAAAAAGGAAAAATGTGGAAGAGTTTTATAGAAAAAATGCAGGTGAATGAACCAATAATGCAGAAAAAAGTAGACGCCAGAAAGCAAAAAGAAGAGAAAAGGCAGAGTCAAAGAGAGTGACAGAGTAGGGGAAATTACTAGCATAGAACTTCCAGAAAAAGGGGGAACTATTTCTGCTGAAAGACCCCCCGGTATCCCCACGGGAGGGCTCTAACCACATAAGCCAGCCTAAGCCGTTGCCCGCCTCCTACGACGAGGACGTGTGGTTGGACTTTAGGAGGCTGCTGGGCTACTCTCCGTAAGCCCCCCCCCCCCCCCCCCCACCATGACAGGTGGAAGCCCGCCGGGGGGAAGCTTTGAAATAAGATGAATTATCCACTTTTTGGTGGTACCCATTTATCAGTTAACTGCATGGTTTCCACTGTACTCCCCATTACGATACTGCGCTCCAGGCCCTCTCACCTGGTGTTCCACCTGCAGCGCCTCGTTCAGGGAGCTCTCCGCCTCCTCGTACTCCTCTTTCTGCAGCTTGAGGCGCGCCGTGGCGATGTGGAAGGCCGGCGTTTTGCCATTGGGCGACGTCAGCAGCTCGTGGGCCAGGGCCTGCTCCGTGAACTGTGGACATTAGGAGGACAGGACAAAACATGGTTAGCTTACAAAACACACCCTCAGTGACACTGATCTGTGAACTGTGGGCATTGGGAGGAGAGGACAAAACATGGTTAGCTTACAAAACACACCCTCAGTGACACTGATCTGTGAACTGTGGGCATTGGGAGGAGAGGACAAAACATGGTTAGCTTACAAAACACACCCTCAGTGACACTGATCTGTGAACTGTGGGCATTGGGAGGAGAGGACAAAACATGGTTAGCTTACAAAACACACCCTCAATGACACTGATCTGTGAACTGTGGACATTGGGAGGAGAGGACAAAACATGGTTAGCTTACAAAACACACCCTCAGTGACACTGATCTGTGAACTGTGGGCATTGGGAGGAGAGGACAAAACATGGTTAGCTTACAAAACACACCCTCAATGACACTGATCTGTGAACTGTGGACATTGGGAGGACAGGACAAAACATGGTTAGCTTACAAAACACACCCTCAATGACACTGATCTGTGAACTGTGGACATTGGGAGGACAGGACAAAACATGGTTAGCTTACAAAACACACCCTCAGTGACACTGATCTGTGAACTGTGGACATTGGGAGGAGAGGACAAAACATGGTTAGCTTACAAAACACACCCTCAATGACACTGATCTGTGAACTGTGGACATTGGGAGGAGAGGACAAAACATGGTTAGCTTACAAAACACACCCTCAATGACACTGATCTGTGAACTGTGGACATTGGGAGGAGCTGATCTGTGAACTGTGGACATTGGGAGGAGAGGACAAAACATGGTTAGCTTACAAAACACACCCTCAATGACACTGATCTGTGAACTGTGGACATTGGGAGGAGAGGACAAAACATGGTTAGCTTACAAAACACACCCTCAATGACACTGATCTGTGAACTGTGGACATTGGGAGGAGAGGACAAAACATGGTTAGCTTACAAAACACACCCTCAATGACACTGATCTGTGAACTGTGGACATTGGGAGGAGCTGATCTGTGAACTGTGGACATTGGGAGGAGAGGACAAAACATGGTTAGCTTACAAAACACACCCTCAATGACACTGATCTGTGAACTGTGGACATTGGGAGGAGAGGACAAAACATGGTTAGCTTACAAAACACACCCTCAATGACACTGATCTGTGAACTGTGGACATTGGGAGGAGAGGACAAAACATGGTTAGCTTACAAAACACACCCTAAATGACACTGATCTGTGAACTGTGGACATTGGGAGGAGCTGATCTGTGAACTGTGGACATTGGGAGGAGAGGACAAAACATGGTTAGCTTACAAAACACACCCTCAATGACACTGATCTGTGAACTGTGGACATTGGGAGGAGAGGACAAAACATGGTTAGCTTACAAAACACACCCTCAATGACACTGATCTGTGAACTGTGGACATTGGGAGGAGAGGACAAAACATGGTTAGCTTACAAAACACACCCTCAATGACACTGATCTGTGAACTGTGGACATTGGGAGGAGCTGATCTGTGAACTGTGGACATTGGGAGGAGAGGACAAAACATGGTTAGCTTACAAAACACACCCTCAATGACACTGATCTGTGAACTGTGGACATTGGGAGGAGAGGACAAAACATGGTTAGCTTACAAAACACACCCTCAATGACACTGATCTGTGAACTGTGGACATTGGGAGGAGAGGACAAAACATGGTTAGCTTACAAAACACACCCTAAATGACACTGATCTGTGAACTGTGGACATTGGGAGGAGCTGATCTGTGAACTGTGGACATTGGGAGGAGAGGACAAAACATGGTTAGCTTACAAAACACACCCTCAATGACACTGATCTGTGAACTGTGGACATTGGGAGGAGAGGACAAAACATGGTTAGCTTACAAAACACACCCTCAATGACACTGATCTGTGAACTGTGGACATTGGGAGGAGAGGACAAAACATGGTTAGCTTACAAAACACACCCTCAATGACACTGATCTGTGAACTGTGGACATTGGGAGGAGAGGACAAAACATGGTTAGCTTACAAAACACACCCTCAATGACACTGATCTGTGAACTGTGGACATTGGGAGGAGAGGACAAAACATGGTTAGCTTACAAAACACACCCTCAATGACACTGATCTGTGAACTGTGGACATTGGGAGGAGAGGACAAAACATGGTTAGCTTACAAAACACACCCTCAATGACACTGATCTGTGAACTGTGGACATTGGGAGGAGAGGACAAAACATGGTTAGCTTACAAAACACACCCTCAATGACACTGATCTGTGAACTGTGGACATTGGGAGGAGCTGATCTGTGAACTGTGGACATTGGGAGGAGAGGACAAAACATGGTTAGCTTACAAAACACACCCTCAATGACACTGATCTGTGAACTGTGGACATTGGGAGGAGAGGACAAAACATGGTTAGCTTACAAAACACACCCTCAATGACACTGATCTGTGAACTGTGGACATTGGGAGGACAGGACAAAACATGGTTAGCTTACAAAACACACCCTCAATGACACTGATCTGTGAACTGTGGACATTGGGAGGACAGGACAAAACATGGTTAGCTTACAAAACACACCCTCAATGACACTGATCTGTGAACTGTGGACATTGGGAGGAGAGGACAAAACATGGTTAGCTTACAAAACACACCCTCAATGACACTGATCTGTGAACTGTGGACATTGGGAGGACAGGACAAAACATGGTTAGCTTACAAAACACACCCTCAATGACACTGATCTGTGAACTGTGGACATTGGGAGGACAGGACAAAACATGGTTAGCTTACAAAACACACCCTCAATGACACTGATCTGTGAACTGTGGACATTGGGAGGACAGGACAAAACATGGTTAGCTTACAAAACACACCCTCAATGACACTGATCTGTGAACTGTGGACATTGGGAGGAGAGGACAAAACATGGTTAGCTTACAAAACACACCCTCAATGACACTGATCTGTGAACTGTGGACATTGGGAGGACAGGACAAAACATGGTTAGCTTACAAAACACACCCTCAATGACACTGATCTGTGAACTGTGGACATTGGGAGGAGAGGACAAAACATGGTTAGCTTACAAAACACACCCTCAATGACACTGATCTGTGAACTGTGGACATTGGGAGGAGAGGACAAAACATGGTTAGCTTACAAAACACACCCTCAATGACACTGATCTGTGAACTGTGGACATTGGGAGGACAGGACAAAACATGGTTAGCTTACAAAACACACCCTCAATGACACTGATCTGTGAACTGTGGACATTGGGAGGACAGGACAAAACATGGTTAGCTTACAAAACACACCCTCAATGACACTGATCTGTGAACTGTGGACATTGGGAGGACAGGACAAAACATGGTTAGCTTACAAAACACACCCTCAATGACACTGATCTGTGAACTGTGGACATTGGGAGGACAGGACAAAACATGGTTAGCTTACAAAACACACCCTCAATGACACTGATCTGTGAACTGTGGACATTGGGAGGAGAGGACAAAACATGGTTAGCTTACAAAACACACCCTCAATGACACTGATCTGTGAACTGTGGACATTGGGAGGACAGGACAAAACATGGTTAGCTTACAAAACACACCCTCAATGACACTGATCTGTGAACTGTGGACATTGGGAGGACAGGACAAAACATGGTTAGCTTACAAAACACACCCTCAATGACACTGATCTGTGAACTGTGGACATTGGGAGGACAGGACAAAACATGGTTAGCTTACAAAACACACCCTCAATGACACTGATCTGTGAACTGTGGACATTGGGAGGACAGGACAAAACATGGTTAGCTTACAAAACACACCCTCAATGACACTGATCTGTGAACTGTGGACATTGGGAGGACAGGACAAAACATGGTTAGCTTACAAAACACACCCTCAATGACACTGATCTGTGAACTGTGGACATTGGGAGGAGAGAACAAAACATGGTTAGCTTACAAAACACACCCTCAATGACACTGATCTGTGAACTGTGGACATTGGGAGGAGAGGACAAAACATGGTTAGCTTACAAAACACACCCTCAATGACACTGATCTGTGAACTGTGGACATTGGGAGGAGAGGACAAAACATGGTTAGCTTACAAAACACACCCTCAATGACACCCTCGGAAGAAAAATGAAGGGAAAAAGCCAATACCCACTGAATTTGGAGGAGAGAATTGATGTGATCATAAGGCGTATCCCTAAATTTACATAAAATTCAGATTCTGTTATTATATTTTCTTACTAAATTACTAGTCATATTATAAGGTGGAGGGGTCTCAGTCTGGGGAAATAAGTATTGCTTTTGAGTCAGAAAAATACAGTAGTTTTGTCAAAGCACACAAAAAACCAGTTCTTACATTATTTTTTACTTTTACCTCTGTGCCCTTACAAACACACAGCTATCTATAATCTATAGAATACCACTGTAGGACCCTTTTCAACCAAACTGTTTTGACCTTGCTGTTAAAATGTTTAATGCTGATAACAAAAATGGACTCCCTGGTACTACCAAGGTCAATAGTTTTTAATAACATGACGTCATGCTATTCAACCTTGGTAGTACCAGGGAGTCCATTTTTGTTATGTACATTCTTGCTGCAATGGCTGGAGACACCCCCCACCCCCATCTTCTATTCTTTCCTTTGGTCACATCTCCAAAGTGTGTACAATTACTTCTAAATAAAGCAGTTGGTCACCGCCAAGAAAGAAGAAGCAGATTCTGTGTGGTTGGAGTGTCGAATACAGAACATGATGCAATGTATGTTACAGCACCATGCCAATACAACACAACCGCTCTTTCAGACTAACTCATAGGAATGTTATACAGTGTCACACAAACACATACAACACAGCCTTACTGCATGCTGAATCACAAGACAGTCACAGAGTGGCACACACACACACACACGACCCTCTGTCAACAGTGCCAACTCACAGGGACGGCCTTGACGTCCAGCAGCCAGTCCACGACCTGCATGTAGATGACAGTTACACACACACACACACACACACACACCACCCTTTGTCAACAGTGCCAACTCACAGGGACGGCCTTGACGTCCAGCAGCCAGTCCACGACCTGCATGTAGATGACAGTTACACACACACACACACACACACACACACACACACACACACACACACACACCACCCTTTGTCAACAGTGTTAACTCACAGGGACGGCCTTGACGTCCAGCAGCCAGTCTACGGCCTGCATGTAGATGACAGTTACACCCACACACACACACACACACCCACACCCACACCCACCCTCTGTCAACAGTGTTAACTCACAGGGATGGCCTTGACGACCAGCAGCCAGTCCATGGCCTGCATGTAGATGCTCATGGCCGGGATGGGGGTGGGCTCGCGGGGGGCCACCTCCTCCAAGTGCTCCCCCTCGTCCATGTGGGGCGTCCCCCGCGCTGACCCCTTCAGGTGGCTGCCTGGCCGCGAGGGGGTCATGGACTTGCCTGCGGACACGGGGGGCACTATAGACCCTGGCAACGGCCAGAGCCAGGTGGGGAAATGTCAGGGGGAAAAGGACCCAGCAGTGCATAGAAGGTGGGGGGGATACAAACAAGGCAGCCAGGTCGGGAGGGGGGGGGGGGGGGAGGGGGCATGTCAGTGGAAAAGGACCCAGTAGTGCATAGAGGATGGAGGTACAAAGAAGGCAGCCAGGATTTGGTGGGGGGGGGGGGGGGGCGAGGGATGATGTGGGGGAAAGGGCCCAGCAGTACATAGGAGAAAGTGGAGGTATAACGAGAGAAAAATTGTGGGTGGTAAAATATGGGGAAAAGTGGAAACAGCCATGGTGAGGTGAGTTGAACAGGCATAGCATTCATTGAAAGGCAGGCAGGTTTTGCGTGTAGAGCCGCAGGCAGGCAGGCAGGCAAAGGTGCAGGGCAGACCAACGTGAGAGCATGCGTGCAGAAACATGCAACAGCCAAGAAGCATGGGGAGAAAAAAAGAGCAGACTGTGAGCAATACATGCGTACACAACAGAATGCAACATTCCCTTCCACCTTCGTACACACATGCAGGATCAGAATCAGACAAAATCACCCCTCTCAAAAGTATGTTATGCTTAATTAAACTTCCATGGCAGTCACTGTAATATTGTTACCATGTTCAAAGGTATTACATAAAAGGAAGCATCTCAATAAAGAAGACCAGTTTTCTCAAATTGTATTCATTTTGGAAAGAAATCCTGATTAACAACTTACCGTTTCAACTACCACTGCATGTTAGTTTGCTTAAAGTTTAAAAATCCAATTAAGGGGTGAACTATCGAAATCTTCCTACTGGATGCACTTTGTTATCACTGTTGTTTGTTTGTTTATGGGTTGAAATTATACTACTATAAACAGTTTTTAAAACTGTTGGCATATCACTCAGACATGAAAACTGAACAGATTGTAAACAGAAAGGAAGAAAAAGAAAAGAAAAACTTTGAACACCTGATTACAAAATAATAAAATCCAACTATGCACATTATCATAATCTAACACTTAGCTTTTATAGAGTGTGAAAAGTCTTGAGCAAGCACAGATTTTCCGTTTCATGATAACTGTTAACCATGAAAAAAAGTATGACATTCTAATACTATTTTCTTTCATGAGGAGTGTACGTAGATACTAAAATGAAATAATTACTCATGGAGTAGCATTTGATATCAAAATCATGTCATTTTGAGGATGCAAAGTATCAAAGTCTATGATACGAGATAATAATTCTAAACAGATTTATTACAATTTGAGAAATGTCTGTAATGATCCAATGTAATAAACAGATGCACACACACACACACACACACAACACACACACACACACACACACACACAGTCACACACACACACACTTCACAGTCTAAGTACACACACACACACAGCACACACACACACGCACACACACACACACACACACACACACGCACGCACACACACACACACACACACACACCATGCACTTCGCTCCATTAATTCATTGTCATCAAACATCGTAGCCAATAAACAACAACAATAAAATCAGTAAATGCATCACATGAATAAACCTAACAATGGTAAGATAGCTTTATCACGAAGAACAAGAAACTGTACACAGAAGCAGTCTTAAGCAGGGGGAGACAATGCTTCATACACAGAAGTGTAGCCATGCAGGGAACTCTACCACATTACATTACACAGAAGGAAAAATCTCAACGGCCCACTGCTAGAAAGGATACAAATGGAGCGTTATACAGCAAGGTTGAATGGGATTGTGTCCCACACCATGTAGGTTAGGTTAGGTTAGGTACATTATAGTCACAGAGGCGTCTCTGTAAAATTCGGGTTGCTCCCACCTGGAGAGGGCGTCACAGCCAGAGGAGCGCAATCCATTTTTCTTTCTTTTTTTTTTCTTTTTTTTGCATGCGATTTTTGTGTGACTGATGAGGAAGGAAGGGAGGGGAGTAAATTTTTGACCAAATGACAACTTTTTCGTTGCCACTGGGTTTAACGTGTGCTAAGTGCATGAGCACACAAGACCTCAGTTTATCGTCTCATCCGAAAGACTCCACGTTCAGACCCGTATAAGGTCTAGCGCAAAGTGAGAGGAAAAATCCCCTGTACCCAGGTTCGAACTCGGGTTTATTTGACATGAAGCGAACGCGCTACCACTGTGCCACTCTACACTGGTAGAACACACAAGGAGACACACATGTACAAAGAAAAGATGCATGCAGATCAACAGAAAAGGATGGACATTCTCTTCTATTTTTAATCTGTCTTGTCCTTCCAGCAATATCATTTCTTGATTGACCAATCGGTGAAGATCTATCTTATTGAAACAGAAATGCTGGCCCATGCTTCTGAAAATTAAATGACACAGATGTTATCACATTTACATGCAAGTAAAAGACATGAGACATGAAATAATTGTTCATCCACACAAACACCCACATTGCTCTAATATGTAATCTCCTTCATCAAAGAATAAACCTTATGTATGTGTACTGGGTTTTCATTTGACGGTTCATTGTTTTTTCTAGATTTTCATTTTATTTGATCTTTTCGAAAATGTGGTGATTTCAGTTGTAAAACAGTGCAAGTAACAGTGCTGTTACATAAGTGCTGTATATACACACTTGTATTTTTTTGCTTTATAAATTTACATTGGTGTTATTCTATTAGGTAAGGACAAGAAAGAAAGGTAGTTGACATTGAAGAAGAAATAGAGACCCAGCCAAAACGTGATTAAAAGTTCTTAGAGAGAGAAAGAGAGAGAGAGAGAGAGAGAGAGAGAGAGAGAGAGAGAGAGAGAGAGAGAGAGAGAGAGAGGGAGAGAGAGAGGAGAGAGAGAGAGAGAGAGAGAGAGAGAGAGAGAGAGAGAGAGAGAGAGAGAGAGAGAGAATTAATTAATTAATTTTATTTATAGAGGGTAATAGAGTAAGCAATAACATGCTGTTTTACACCCAGCCCTCTGGACAAAATACATATATAAAAGTAGAAAATGGAAAGTAAAATAAACACAGACAAAGTAATATAAAGAGAGAGAGAGAGAGAGAGAGAGAGAGAGAGAGAGAGAGAGAGAGAGAGAGAGAGAGAGAGAGAGAGAGAGAGAGAGAGAGAGAGAGAGAGAGAGAGAGAGAGAGAGAGAGAGAGAGAGAGGAGAGAGAGAGAGAGAGAGAGAGAGAGAGAGAGAGAGAGAGAGAGAGAGAGGGAGAGAGAGAGAGAGAGAGAGAGAGAGAGAGAGAGAGAGAGAGAGAGAGAGAGAGAGAGAGAGAGAGAGAGAGAGAGAGAGAGAGAACATATGTGTGCATATCCTAATGAAACCGCCTTATGAAGATCATAATCTAAAAACATCAGTCCTGTAAACAAGTATGGTTAAATCTGTGCAATGCTCAAATACTAGGGTGTCTTACAAACACAAAGAAAAGAAGGGGGGAAATTAGGGAAAGGAAAACATGTGCATCCTATCATTAAAACAAAAAAAATCATGCATGGCCTCATGATATTATGCTTGTCTTCTTTTTCCATCTGAATCGCGTCAACTCATACTAGAATCTTTAGAAAGAATAGATTCATTAATTCCCCCCAGTTCTGAGACCCCTCTCACCCCCACACCCCCCTCAACATGATTGTAAGGTAAAAATTCAAAGAGAACAACTGTGAATAAATTCAAAGCACAAGGCAAATTTGAACAAAGTCAAAACAAAACTATTAACCCTTTCACCGCCAATGTCGCATTTTTGCACCACAATGATTTAACACCCACACCATTAAAACTCTTGAAACCAGGGTCTATTATTCAATGATATTGTGTTCCTAAGTTTGGGTAGTAAGGCTTGACCCTATTATAAATGTGTCACAGATAAATCCCGCAATATGCAGACGAAATCATTACTGTAGCCAAGTATGTTTAATAGAAATGTTTGGCTCAAAGATGGCTGGCGGTGAAAGGGTTAAACTGCTTATCCATTCTGTTAACACAGAAGTGCATTCAAAAAAATACATACCAAACCTTTTTTCCTCATTCAAGTTAAATAACTTTGTAAACATGGTGCTTCTAACCCTGAGAGACTTGTCACAGATGCCACATTAAAACTGCATCGATATTTATTAATATAAATGTGACTGCAGATCATATTTCCAGTGCAAAAAGCGAAGTTTTTCTCACTCAATCCACCCCACCAATCCATCCTCCATTACACCCCCCCCCCCCCCCCCCCTCCTGCATACATCACTAACCCTTTCACCGCCAATGTGGCATTTTAGCACCACAATGGTTTAACACCCATGCCACTAAAAGGCATCAGATCAGCGCCTGTTATCCACAGGCCCTATTTTCTTAATTTTGGGAGGTAAGGATAGGCCTAATGTTATGCATGTCACAGAGGAATTCCCAATATTGCAGATTTTGTCTTCTCTACCCAGTTAAGTCTAATGGTATTAATTTGCTGAAAAATGGCTGGTGGCGAAAGGGCTAAAGCCCCAACCCTGCAAAATATAAAAACCCACACACATCCTGGAGGTACAATACATAATTATTGACATTCTCACTTTGTAAATCCAGGGAGAAAAGAGATAATGTAGTGTACAGTGCTTGTCTCTCTCTGTCCCCTCTCTCTCTCTCTCTCTCTCTCTCTCTCTCTCTCTCTCTCTCTCTCTTTCTCAGGGCTGAGTGTAAAAAAGCAATGCTTATCTCTACCCTGTATAAATAAAAATTTGTTTCGTTTCGTTCTCTCTCTCTCTCTCTCTCTCTCTCTCTCTCTCTCTCTCTCTCTCTCTCTCTCTTTTTTTTCTCTCTCTCTCTCTCTTTTTTTTTTCTTCTTCTTTTTTCTCTCTCATCCCCCCCCCCCCCCCCCCCCCCCCCCCCCCCCCCCCCCCCTTCTGCCGTTGACTTGCCCGTGTTTTGGTCTTGCGGTCAATCAACAGCGTCCATTTCTCTGTGTGTGTGTGTGTGTGTGTGTGCGTGTGCGTGTGCGTGTGTTGTGCGTGTGTGAGGGTGCGTGGGTGCGTGTGTGCGTGCGCGTGCGCCTGTGGGTGTGGATGTTGGCGTGTAAGTGTACCGTATGTATTGTTGTTTCTGTGCAGTCATATTTTAAAAGTTGTATATTTCCCATAGTTTTCGTGTGACGTGCTGTTTTATATTGTCTTAATTGATAAATGTTTTTAGTCAATTTGTGATTTTATGTATGATACTTTAATATGATGCTGTTAACTATATGTTTTGCTTTGTTTTTGTTTTTAGTTTTTAAAAATGATTTGTAATGCATTTATCGATGAGCCCATTGTAGGGTATCGCGCTATATAAGTATCCTCTATTATTATTATTATTATTACAGTGCGCATGTAGCTGCATAACCTGGGCAGCTTAACCTGGGAAATGTTTTCTAGTATGAAATTCCAAGATCACTGACTTCTGACCAAAATTCACATTTATAACTACAGACTGTCTGAGAGGCCCAGATGAGACATCACAAACACAGCAAAAGTCATTATAGCGCTAACCAACAATAAGTCAAGGAAAGTGAAACTTTTGTAACTTATTATTCCCCCTATGGGAATAATACCCGTCAGACGGTGTCTGTGTGTGTGTGTGTGTGTGTGTGTGGGGGGGGGTCTTTCGTACAAATATTATCCCCATCTTCTGGAAGGTTTATGCTTTGTGACTTCCTCTAATCTGTCACTCTCTTTGACTCTGCCTTTTCCCTTTGCTTACTGTAATCTACTATCTTTCTGCCTTACTGGTCCACTCTCCTGCCTTTTTTCAAGACTTTCTTACAAAGAATTTCTCCAGTCGAAGACGGACATGCTGGGCCTAGCTATTTCTTAGAACCCCTTTTTCTCTAATTTGTGAAGCTGAGATCTGCAGCCAGGACTAGTTTCCAGCCTCGTAGCTTTCATGCCCATCTGTGACAGGCTTCAACTCACGTTTTAGACAAGAGCGGCTTGATTTTTCCGTAAAAGGTTTGTCGGTGCAACTGATACTCAAGCTTGCTCTTCCCTGTGTGTCTGAAAGTTATTGATTGATCCAAACACGTACCTTCTGTTATTCAGGTAAAAAAAGAAATAAAAAACAACAACAAAGAATCCCCCCCCCAAAAAAATAGCAAAAGAAACCCCAAACAACCCCCCCACAAAACCCCCCAATAAACTTCCCCAATGAAAATAAAAGTTTATGTTTTTGTCAATGCATATGATTACCCAGTAGTCTGCTACCCGAGTAAATAGCACCATCTTTTCATTTTTATCCGAAATACATGTACCCTAAGACACCAAATGTACTTATCATTTGAATCCAACCAACCCTTTTAGAGGATAATGTATACCAGACTAAATTTTCATTATCTGTGGTGTACAAATCTAGACCCGGCTGGCTGGGTCATCTTTGTAGAGTAGGTTTTTGTTTCATAGTGTTTTTGATGACAGACTTTGGACCTCGACCGCATATAGTATCATAAAATCAAATTGATGATTGTGAATACTCAACGTGAGAAGAAGAAGCTGTTGTGAAGATCAAAGTGCTGTTTTTGTTTTCAACAGAAATATTCAATGATGATGCTTTCCTTTCTCTAACCAACTGCAATTTTCATTAATGGTACAGACTTTACTTCCACAAACTCTGACATGGGATTTTTTCTTTACTTTTAACTTTTGAGTCAATTTGATAATAAAGTCTATAAAAGACGAAAATTCAGAATGGCTGTGCCTACTAGTTGTCTTTTCGGTTCTGCTTCCTATGCCACTTCTAACAAATTTTCTACCTCCAACAAACAGCGATGTGTTACTAGTGGTGCATTTTTGTTATTTCACCAAACACACATTTTCAGTCAATAACTTGTTATTGGTTTTATTGCTTGAACATGGCAACATTTGTTTTTGTTTGTTTTTAATTTAACAAACTGTTTAAAAAATGTTTTGCTAAGGTGCTTTTTGTTGTTAAAGTTCAACAAACTGGCATGTTTTAGTTTAAAATACACACCCCACACACAATGCTTCCAACTCGGCATACCCTATCGGCTGACAACCTAACCTAACCCAACCTATTTCCACCCCCTGTAGTAGAGGTGGCGTGCCTCACCCCGCTTGCCCGCCGAGTTCTTATTGACTTTGAGGGTGGAGGTGGACTTGGCAGAGGGGGAGGGGGACTGCTCCCCGGACGGCGTCCTGCGCTGCTTCACATCCACCGCTGGAACACTCAGCCCCCGATCCTCCGAGGACCCCACCACCTGTTCCACCATATCCCCTACACAAGGCACACACCACCCAGGTTGCACACACATGCATGCTGCTCAACTAGCACGGTCGCCTGGGCATGGGTGCTTCTACACAGTCCTGAAAACCAGGGGTTGTCTGGCAAGGTACAGGAGCAGCTAGTATCCCTGTTGAGGGGGGGGGGGGGGGGGGGGGCGGGAGCATTGCCCCCTTGAAGCTGAAGGAAAATAGCTATTTTGAAGGGATTTGACAAGAGCTCTTCTTCAAACTAGCAAAGTACAAAGTTTGGCAATATGGTAATACGTACAGTACAAATCGTTGAAGTCAAAATTGAAGGGACTGAAATTTTATTTTGAGATAGCCAATATTTTGAGTTTAAAAACTTTTCAACACAGAGATTATTATACTGGGACACAAATATGATTGTGAGTTATTCAGTGTTTTTGAGTTATCAGTTAAGTTATCCGCTGTATGAAAAACAAAAGGGAAGGTGAGAAAGGGAGCTGGTTCTTCAAAATTTTAAAAACCCTTAAAATTCAGGCAGAAGTCTGAAGCGAAGCACCCATGGCCTACCACAACCAGACACCAGGCAGTTTTCACATGCACATATGGCTCATCTAGCACAGTGGCCTGTGTTACACGGTCAAGCACCATGCAGTTCATACAACACCAGTGCCATAATGCTTACCACAGACAAGCGCCATGCAGTTCACATGCACACACACCAATCAACTGGCGACGGGAAGGGAGGGGAGGACACATGGCAGGCCATAATGTCTCACAAGGGTGCAAGTTAACAACGGTCAGGAATCTCAAAACCAAGCTTTATAATTGCTCTTTGCCTGACACAAGTTACTTCAAGCTTGAGAAGATTTGAGCTGGGATAGGGAGCATAATAGCCATCCCATTTATGCTTTCTCTGCCCTCTCCTGCTCTCTCTCTCTCTCTGATGTAGGCTTTCAAAATAAGGGGGGGAAAGGTAACAGTCAGCCAGATGGCTGATACAAACAGACTCTTACTGAGCCAGAGCTGTCAACATGTCCCGAGCAAGACGTGCTTTAAACAAAGAAACAAACAAAAACACACTCACATATTTTGCAAGCTGAAATTCTGACCCATGCCAGAACACTAACTTGCACCCTTCTTATTACTGCTATTACACATCGGCTCGATCAACTAGCAAGGGAGAAGGGAATAGACTTCTTTGATCACATATCTAGCGGGAAGGGTGGGGGTGAAATCAGCAGACTGGAACTAATATCCCCACAGACTGGAAATCTTATCCTCACTGGCAGCAACAAGATAATACAACACGGAAATGACAATGTTGGTGATATTGCAATGACTGCGACCATTCCTACTTGTGACAGATGATACCAAAACGATATTTAGCTGTGTCGGCTGCGGAAATGTTTTGGCTGTAAAACCTTTTAAACAGGCAATATTATGTTTTCCTCGCGTGTAGAGTGCATCACCTAAACAAGAATTGTAAAGCACCCAAATGAATTCTAGAAATTTAAAGGGGTTTACTATACACAATTCTGCAGCAGAACTGCACTATTTTTTGTCCTCAAACGAACTGACATTTTCTGATTGTGGTTGTTTTGGGGGTGCTTTTTTTTGTATAACCATCTCTACTATCATTTTAAGCTCCAAAGCCACTAATGTCTGCAGTTGTTTTCTTCTCTCCAGAACAGAGCAGGGATGATAAATGTTGAGCCAAACATCTGGTAATAATATGACCATTCCTATTTCTCACAACCCTTAAAAAGCAGCATGTTATTGCCAAATACACACCAGGAACTCTTCTTGGCCAATGGTATAATTATGACTGTCAGACTCCTTCAAAAATATAATGTCAATTATTTTCTTCTGCTGCCCGAGAGACTGATTTCCAGCCTGAAGCATAACATGCACACAACCATGAAAGCAAGCAAAATGAACATTATTGACCATGAAGCTTCTACCATGCAATGAGTCGCTGAAAAAAAAGAGTGTTATTTCTTCTAGTCTACAGCCATCATCGCAGTGCTGCTGCACATGCTTCTGACTAGCAGGAAGAGCCAAAGTAAATGTGCAAGGTTTTCCAATTGTTACGTGTCCCACACCACATGTATAAACATGTACCACACAATTCTGCAGGAGAGGGGCAGAGTTCTGAAACTCTTATAGTTAAAACACAGAAATGAAAGGGGATGAAATACACTCGCCACATTTAACCCTCTGGGCACTACGTAAAAGTTAAAAAACGTAAGCTAAAAGACAGGCGTAAAATTGAAGACTGCAGAAACGTCAACCGGTACTTCTTATTTTCACTTTTCATCTCTCATACAAACATTTGACTGGGAAACCTATACACGTTTAGAAAGAAGAAAGCTTGAATTTTGCAATGAAAGTAAAGAAATCAACTTGCCTTGAATATGGTGACAGCAGTAATCCAGTAAAGCACTTTCACTGTGGCTGCAGCTAACCCCACCCCCACCCCATCCCACGATGATGTCACTGCTACTCATGTCAGACATCACAAAACCATGCAGTCGAACCCTTTTCCTTCACTTTGCAACACGAATACAAGCCTAATTACCTTCCTAGTCTGCATCAGAGTAGCTATCGGCAACATCCTCATCCTCATCACTACTTTCATCACTCATTTTCACACAGACAAATGCAAACCGGTTGAAAAATGGCTAGACTCAGACAGCAGGAAGTCGTACGAGTGCTAGTGCTACAAGCTTTCTGATCGGTTAGCTGTATTCATTATTCGATTGGCCAAAGTTCAGCGTGAAATATGAATGAGCCGAACTGAGCCCCGATTGTGGCCCATCGTACTCGTCCGGGGGAGCCCCGATCGGGGCTCATCGTGCTCAGAGGGTTAAGAAGCTATATTTTAAAAGTAAAAAAGCCAGAAATTGATTAAAAAAAAAGTTCCCACGAACAATGAAAATGACTCACTAAATTAAAATCAAAGGTGATACAACCGAAGCAACCGTGGGTTTGAACAAATCAAACCCTAAAACTTACCGTATTTTACGGACTATAAGGCGATACATTTTCCCCAGACTGAGACCCCTTCACCTTATGACTAATAAGAAAAGTAAGAAACTCTTATAACAAAATCATAATTTTGTGTCAAACTTGGGGGATGCACCTTATAATCGGGTGCGCCTTATAGTCCCTAAAATACAGTACATCAAAAAGGCAACAAACCCAATTCCAAAACTTATAAACCAACAATACAACAAATGAGAACAAAACATAATCTTGAATGGTGTGGTTTTCCGTCAAGCCCGCTAACTAAAGCATGCACTATACCTAGCATACACACACACACACACAAACATGGTGTATATACCGTCGACCCGCGGAGTTTCCGTGACCTCTCCGTCCTTGTCCTTCTCCTTCTTCTCCTTGTCGTGATCCTCCTCCCGCGCGGCTCGTGCGATGGCGCCGGCGTGAGCCATGTTCAGCTTGTTAGCCTCCAGGTAGGCCATCTCCGCCCTGATATCGTTGTTGACCGCGTCATAGAACAGGCCTGGAGGACAAACAGGTCAGACAATGAGGACAACTAGGCCATCCCGCCCTCATGTTGTTGTTGACCGCGTCATAGAACAGGCCTGGAGGACAAACAGGTCAGACAATGAGGACAACTAGGCCATCCCGCCCTCATGTTGTTGTTGACCGCGTCATAGAACAGGCCTGGAGGACAAACAGGTCAGACAATGAGGACAACTAGGCCATCTCCGCCCAGATGTCATTGTTGACCGCGTCATAGAACAGGCCTGGAGGACAAACAGGTCAGACAATGAGGACAACTAGGCCATCTCCCCCCTGATGTCATTGTTGACCGCGTCATAGAACAGGCCTGGAGGACAAACAGGTCAGACAATGAGGACAACTAGGCCATCTCCGCCCTGATGTCATTGTTGACCGCGTCATAGAACAGGCCTGGAGGACAAACAGGTCAGACAATGAGGACAACTAGGCCATCTCCCCCCTGATGTCATTGTTGACCACGTCATAGAACAGGCCTGGAGGACAAACAGATCAGACAATGAGGACAACTAGGCCATCTCCCCCCTGATGTCATTGTTGACCACGTCATAGAACAGGCCTGGAGGACAAACAGCAAGGGGGTGAGGTGGGGAGTTGGGGTTGGGTGTGGGTGTGTGTGTTAGTGAGAGAGACTGCGCTGCTACACTACCTTTCAACAATGAACAATTGAAAAAAAAAGATAAAAAGCTGTTAAAAGAATAAAACTGAAAAACAGTTCCAGATGCCATTCAACGATGAAAAATGAAAACATCGGTTCCAGATGCCGTTCAACGATGAAAAATGAAACCAATCTCAGATGTCCTTCAATAACGAAAAAACAACTAACTCTGAATGCTGTTCAATAATAAAAAATGAAAATAAAAGTCCCAGAAGTTGTTCAATGGTGAAAAATGAAACCAAAAATTCAAACTTGAAAATTTCTCACAGAGCACACATTTCACAAGCATTTTGCCAAAGGCAGGAGTGTTCCTACACATTGATTTATCATCAAAAGTCATCGAATCACGACTCATTGCCAAACTAAATTATTGGAAAGAGTCTTCGTCTGCAGAATTGATTGTTTAGGTACATGAAGCTTTTATCTTTTGGACTTAAGATTGTAGGAACATTGAAAAGTCAACAGAGATGCTTGATCAATTTTTTTTTAAAGCCTATATTTCAAAATTAGTCCAGAAATCCAGATAACTGGTAAATCAAAAAATTGCTATAGTTATTACCTAGCAAAGTCCAGGCTAGGATGCTCTTGGGGTCCACATTGGTGGCCGCCTCAAAGAACGTTTCTGCCGCCTCACTGCGCTCTGCCAGGGTGCACACTATGCCGTACAGCATCAGCCTGGAACATATTAACATTAACATAGCATCACTCAGCATCAGGCTGGAACATATTAACATCAACATAGCATCACTCAGCATCAGGCTGGAACATATTAACATCAACATAGCATCACTCAGTATCAGTCTGGAACATATTAACATCAACATAGCATCACTCAGCATCAGTCTGGAACATATCAACATAGCATCACTCAGTATCAGTCTGGAACATATCAACATAGCATCACTCAGCATCAGTCTGGAACATATCAACATAGCATCACTCAGCATCAGTCTGGAACATATCAACATAGCATCACTCAGCATCAGGCTGGAACATATTAACAACATAGCAACATCAGCATCTGGAACTCAACATAGCATCACTCTGGAACAGGCTGGAACATCAACATAGCATCACTCAGTATCAGTCTGGAACATATTAACATCAACATAGCATCACTCAGTATCAGTCTGGAACATATCAACATAGCATCACTCAGTATCAGTCTGGAACATATTAACATCAACATAGCATCACTCAGTATCAGGCTGGAACATATCAACATAGCATCACTCAGCATCAGGCTGGAACATATTAACATCAACATAGCATCACTCAGCATCAGGCTGGAACATATTAACATCAACATAGCATCACTCAGTATCAGTCTGGAACATATCAACATAGCATCACTCAGCATCAGGCTGGAACATATTAATATCAACATAGCATCACTCAGTATCAGTCTGGAACATATCAACATAGCATCACTCAGCATCAGGCTGGAACATATTATCAACATAGCATCACTCAGTATCAGTCTGGAACACATCAACATAGCATCACTCAGTATCAGTCTGGAACATATCAACATAGCATCACTCAGTATCAGTCTGGAACATATCAACATAGCATCACTCAGTATCAGTCTGGAACATATTAACATAGCATCACTCAGTATCAGTCTGGAACATATTAACATAGCATCATCAGTATCATCTGGAACATATCAACAGCATCACTCAGTATCAGTCTGGAACATATCAACATAGCATCACTCAGTATCAGTCTGGAACATATCAACATAGCATCACTCAGTATCAGTCTGGAACATATCAACATAGCATCACTCAGTATCAGTCTGGAACATATCAACATAGCATCACTCAGTATCAGTCTGGAACATATCAACATAGCATCACTCAGTATCAGTCTGGAACATATCAACATAGCATCACTCAGTATCAGTCTGGAACATATCAACATAGCATCACTCAGTATCAGTCTGGAACATATTAACATCAACATAGCATCACTCAGTATCAGTCTGGAACATATTAACATCAACATAGCATCACTCAGTATCAGTCTGGAACATATCAACATAGCATCACTCAGTATCAGTCTGGAACATATTAACATCAACATAGCATCACTCAGCATCAGTCTGGAACATATTAACATCAACATAGCATCACTCAGTATCAGTCTGGAACATATTAACATCAACATAGCATCACTCAGCATCAGTCTGGAACATATCAACATAGCATCACTCAGTATCAGTCTGGAACATATTAACATCAACATAGCATCACTCAGCATCAGTCTGGAACATATCAACATAGCATCACTCAGTATCAGTCTGGAACATATTAACATCAACATAGCATCACTCAGCATCAGTCTGGAACATATCAACATAGCATCACTCAGTATCAGTCTGGAACATATTAACATCAACATAGCATCACTCAGTATCAGGCTGGAACATATTAACATCAACATAGCATCACTCAGTATCAGTCTGGAACACATCAACATAGCATCACTCAGTATCAGTCTGGAACACATCAACATAGCATCACTCAGTATCAGTCTGGAACATATTAACATCAACATAGCATCACTCAGTATCAGTCTGGAACATATCAACATAGCATCACTCAGTATCAGTCTGGAACATATTAACATCATCACTCATAGCATCACTCAGCATCACTCTGGATCAGTCTGGAACATATCAACATAGCATCACTCAGTATCAGTCTGGAACATATCAACATAGCATCACTCAGCATCAGTCTGGAACATATCAACATAGCATCACTCAGTATCAGTCTGGAACATATCAACATAGCATCACTCAGCATCAGTCTGGAACATATCAACATAGCATCACTCAGTATCAGTCTGGAACATATCAACATAGCATCACTCAGCATCAGGCTGGAACATATTAACATCAACATAGCATCACTCAGTATCAGTCTGGAACATATTAACATCAACATAGCATCACTCAGTATCAGTCTGGAACATATCAACATAGCATCACTCAGTATCAGTCTGGAACATATCAACATAGCATCACTCAGTATCAGTCTGGAACATATTAACATAGCATCACTCAGTATCAGTCTGGAACATATCAACATAGCATCACTCAGTATCAGTCTGGAACATATCAACATAGCATCACTCAGTATCAGTCTGGAACATATCAACATAGCATCACTCAGCATCAGTCTGGAACATATCAACATAGCATCACTCAGTATCAGTCTGGAACATATCAACATAGCATCACTCAGCATCAGTCTGGAACATATCAACATAGCATCACTCAGTATCAGTCTGGAACATATCAACATAGCATCACTCAGTATCAGTCTGGAACATATCAACATAGCATCACTCAGCATCAGTCTGGAACATATCAACATAGCATCACTCAGTATCAGTCTGGAACATACAGTGGAACCTCAGTATTGCTCTGCCAACATAGCACACTATATGCCGTACAGCATCAGGCTGGAACATATTAACATCAACATAGCATCACTCAGTATCAGTCTGGAACATACAGTGGAACCTCAGCATTGCTCTGCCAGGGTGCACACTATATGCCTTACAGCATCAGGCTGGAACATATCAACATAGCATCACTCAGTATCAGTCTGGAACATATCAACATAGCATCACTCAGTATCAGTCTGGAACATACAGTGGAACCTCAGTATTGCTCTGCCAGGGTGCACACTATATGCCGTACAGCATCAGGCTGGAACATATCAACTCATCATCAGTCTGGAACATATCAACATAGCATCACTCAGTATCAGTCTGGACCTCAGTATTGCTCTGCCAGGGTGCACACTATATGCCGTACAGCATCAGGCTGGAACATATCAACATAGCATCACTCAGTATCAGTCTGGACCTCAGTATTGCTCTGCCAGGGTGCACACTATATGCCGTACAGCATCAGGCTGGAACATATCAACTCATCATCAGTCTGGAACATATCAACATAGCATCACTCAGTATCAGTCTGGACCTCAGTATTGCGACCACCATACAGACTGGCCACAACTTTCCGTAATTGCAAGGTGGTCGCTATACTGGAGATTCTTTTAGTAATAAATAAGAAGAGAAGTATCTGCGATACCTTCTGTCACAATAAGTTATACATCTGTATTGTTGCTAATTCAGGACTTTCCTGGTGTTGCACTGCCTCCGGGCATTGCCCCCAGGATCGTTCCCACCATCTTTATATCTACTAATGTCCCATATGTGTCTGTTCCAGACCGGAGGACGTTAAACAGAATTTCATTCATTCTGCGATACTGCATGTGACTGCTAAGCGGGGTTCGACTGTATCAACACAGCATCACACAACACACCATCACTCATCAGTCTATCAACAACGACACATGATGATCACTCAGAGGTATCTGTGCCCTACTGACCTCTGTTAAGCCATACAACATCAACCTGGCAATACAATACAGCATAACAATATCAACACAGCATAACACAACACACCACTCATCAGTCTATCAACAACGACACATGATCACTCAGAGGTATCTGTGCCCTACTGACCTCTGTTAAGCCATACAACATCAACCTGGCAATACAATACAGCATAACAATATCAACACAGCATCACACAACACACCACTCATCAGTCTATCAACAACGACACATGATGATCACTCAGAGGTATCTGTGCCCTACTGACCTCTGTTAAGCCATACAACATCAACCTGGCAATACAATACAGCATAACAATATCAACACAGCATCACACAACACATCACTCATCAGTCTATCAACAACGACACATGATGATCACTCAGAGGTATCTGTGCCCTACTGACCTCTGTTAAGCCATACAACATCAACCTGGCAATACAATACAGCATAACAATATCAACACAGCATCACACAACACACCACTCATCAGTCTATCAACAACGACACATGATGATCACTCAGAGGTATCTGTGCCCTACTGACCTCTGTTACGCCATACAACATCAACCTGGCAATACAATACAGCATAACAATATCAACACAGCATAACTCGTGCTAAACGTCCTGTGTTGCTGCCCCCAATACAAAATTCATTGTTCCAGAGAATCACACTTAACAACCTCTGATTAGCATAAGTGTAGCGTAGTGAGAACAGTAGTATGTAATAGTCCTCAGATATTTGGAAGACTGAACAAGAAAGCAGAATTTGTTACGCTTATGCAGCATTGTTTTTAAGTTCAAAATGTGCGTGATAATTTATATGTATGCGTACGTGGTCTTTTATCAGCTGCAATACCACTAATGCTTATCTCTTTACAAATATCTTTTGTTCACCTCATCAGGTCGTGTTTTTTTCCATATCCTGTAAGAATAAAAATAACTGCAAAGGTTTTTAGGGGGACACAATCTTTTGTCTCGTGTTTTCCACAAAACAAGTGACTGTGTTCAAACTTTCTGAAACTCAAAAAAAGGATCACACTCACCCATCCATGTGTCGCTGGTTGATGGAAATACACTTGTGGAAACACTCCTCCGCCTGCACAATACATAAAAGGTTAATGATCACTTTTTGTTGTTGATTTATAAAGAAAATGTTTCAACTCATTCCGGACAAATTCTGAGTATACTCGGAATAGGAGAACGCCAGTCAGGGCCTAATTCTGAGTATTCTCGGAACAGCGATTTTTTAGTCTAAAACTTGTCTAAATCCATGTTGTTTTTTTCACAGCAAACCACGTTTTCGAGTTACTTCTCTTCATCACTGTTTTAGCCTTCGTTTCACATATGGTTGGCGATTCGATCTCAATTTAATGTTAAAAAGGTAAAAAAACAACAATCGTCCCTAGACAAGCCACAGAAAATACTCCAATACGTTTTTTAGTTGTAAACTTTTTCAGACACACTTTGCTTTGATTGCGTCGTTTAGAAGAACATAAATAAATGCTATTAATGCGGTGAAAGGGCAAAATTTCCGGATTTTTCTTTTCTTTTTTTAAATAAAACTATGCTCAGAAATTAATAAATTCATCTGCTAAAATGAGACTTGGAACTGGAAATGATGACACAGATCTTGAATGTAAAGGAAGTAGAATCGCATGATGCCAATGTCAAAGCGCTCATGTCGGGCGCATGAACTACAGACACATGTGTCAAACAGTACCTTTCATTGATTTCCTGTGAAATGCCTACAAAAGTCAAAAGACTGAACTCCAACAACCACAAAAACTCTGAGAACAAGAATAATGATCGTCAATCGAATTCAAACTAGTTCTTGAGTTGACGTCAGAGGGTTTTCCTTCTACATCACAAGTGGTGAAACGTCACAATTCTAAAACTTTCTCGAATACATCCCCAGTTGAAATTCGATGAACGAGGCGACATCAAAAGCCGCACTTCAAATAAAAAAATCATTTCAATTGCGACTTCAGGTGATTTGGAGACGAAAAAGACATAACCAGAAAAGGTGAGAGAACTGTATTCTTCAAACTACAGTAGTCAACAAGGGTGCATTTTCCCCTGAGAGCCGATTTTAAACGATTTTTCAGCAAAAAGAGCCTGCACAAAACCTTTAAGTCAATGATACAAGAAGAGAGACAGGCAGACAAATGGATAGACACGTAAAGAGAGAGAGATTCCTCTATCATTTCAAAAATTCTGACATACATCAATGCTGTGTGTGTGTGTGTGTGTGTGGTGTGGTGTGGTGTTGTGTTGCTGTGTTGCGTGTGTGTGTGTGTGTGTGTGTGGTGTGGTGTGGTGTTGCGTTGCTGTGTTGTGTGTGTGTGTGTGTGTGTGTGTGTGTGTGTGTGTGTGTGTGTGTGTGTGTGTGTGTGTGTGTGTGTGTGTGTGTGTGTGTGTGTGTGTGTGTGTGTATGTGTGTGTGTGTGTGTGTGTGTGTGTGTGTGTGTGTGTGAGAAGACAGACAAACAGACAGACACAAAGACAGAGAGAGAAGCAAACAAAAGCATTGTGAGCACAAGTCAAGAAGATGACTTAAAGCTCATACTCCTGTCAGTGTATATAATCCCCCACCCCCACCCATCCCAGCCTCTCCCCTTTCTACTGTTACCTTGGAAACGTTGTTGATGTAGAGGCAGAAGGTGCCAAAGTCAAACCAGTTGTCTGCATTGGTCTCGTCACGAATAATCCTCTGCGAAACAAAGAGACAGGACCATCGTTAATAGGTGCAAAGTCAGTAAACTGTTCAGTTATTCACTGCGTCTAGCATTCAGTATCGGAAGGCATCACGGCATAAGGTACAAAACACGTGTATAACTTTCAACCACAGATTGCTTTCATCCTGTGAGCTGCTTCCCTTGTTAAATCACTACCATTTACTGCGATTTCTTTGTCTTTGATCGGCAATTTGACAGCAGATTCAAATGAAAATTGCCAAATTATTGTGGTCTAACAAGAGAGGACATTCTCCATCTTCTCGATCTTGACAAACCTGATGATAAGGATGGAGAATATATGTTTTCTGACTCAGAAAGCGATGACAGTAGCGAGGATGAATGTGAAAATGAAGATGCTGAATGAAAACGAAGATCACAAAATATGACTAAGTACAGGTAGGTTTGCAAACCAAATGTATGTATACAATGAATTATTCTGCTTTTTCAAGGCGGCATGTAAAAAGCGTTAAACCTATCAGCATAAAAAGACCACAGATAAACTAAACAGCATTCTTGCAGTAAGTTTGCAAAATTTGGTCTTGATACAACATCATTCAGCTTTATTAGATACGCTTGTTTACAAGCACCCAAATTTTATGAGCTGCCCGAAGGCAGGCACTGAGAATAGGCAGAGGCAGCATCAGTCACAACAGTGTTAAGCTCCCCAAACGTAAGTCAGACACCCATCTGCACATGACTATGTCCCCCTTGAGGATACCGGGGGGGATCTTTCTGTACAAAATATTTCCCCCATCTTCTGGAAGTTCTGTGCCAGCAACTTCTTCTAATCTATTCTCTCTTTAACTCTAGCATGTCCCCCGTGAAGATACCAGGGGATCTTTCAATACAAACAGTCCCCCCATCTCCTGGAAGCTCTGTGCTAGGAACTTCCTCTTCTCTCTCTGACTCTAGTATGTCCCCCGTGAAGAGACCGAGGGATCTTTCAGTACAAAATAGTTCCCCAATCTTTTGGAAGTTCTGTGCTAGCAACTTCCTTTAATCTATTCTCTTTGACTCTGCCTTTTCCCTTTTCTTAATGTCATATACTGCTATTTTTCTGACTTTATTGGCCCATTCTCCTACCTTTTTTCCACAAAAAAATCTCCCATATAATGTTCTCCTCTGAGCTCCACCGAAATCGAAATGTGTCAGCTGAATGCGGCAAGGAAACCATCGCAAACTGAAAACCAGACACACGTTTTTTTGTTGATTGTTTTTTAAAACCCATTATGACCACATTACCTGGGAATGCAGAAGACTCATGAGTATTATCTTATCATAAGGTGCACCCCCCAAATTTTACACTAAAATTCACATTTTGTCACTATATTTTCTTACTATATTATCAGTCATGTTACAAGGCGCAGCTAGGGGTCTCATTCTGTGAAAAAAGTATCGCGCGAAAAAAGCATCCCCCCAAAACACGGTACCCTACCTCCTGGTAGTACTTGGTGGCCAGGTCGAAGTCCTTGTTGACCTCGGCCTCGCGGGCGAAGTGCTTGAGCTGTGCGTTGGTGGTGAGGGGCGGGGGGATGGGGGGCTGGTCCTCGATCTGCAGCACCTTGTTGAGGGACCCGTGCATCTGGTCCACCAGGTACACGTACAGCTCGCTCAGGAACGTCTGCACCACACGAATCAACACACAGTGCAACAGGATGGTTAGCCAGGTAAACGTACTTCCAGATAGCACCAGGTACACGTACAGCTCACTCAGGAACGTCTGCACCACATCAATCAACATGCAGCACAACAGGATGGTTAGCCAGGTAAACGTACTTCCAGATAGCACCAGGTACACGCACAGCTCGCTCAGGAACGTCTGAATCAACACACAGCGCAACAGAGCCGAGTAAACGTACTTCCAGATAGCGGTATAAGTTTGTAGCAGCATTATCTGACGCTGTTGCTGGTCATCGAAACTGCAAGCTGTCAGATACTCTTCTCTTAGAACAATGATGATTGAATTCCACTAAGCGAAGAAATAATGTTTTACGCCCTCTTTGGCCTTTCGGCCATGTGGGGCATAATTCCACTAAGCGATAGCTGTGTTTCTTTTTTATAGTCATTCTAAATACTGTGGGTACTTACCTGGCTGTTTGTTGCTGCATTCCCTGAAGCTGCTAGGCCATTTACTCAAATGTCTTTTATCACTGGTTGACCTCAGCCTGTAGCAGGGGCCAATAGTAAAAGGGAGTTGTTCGATTCATGATTTTCAACAGCATTGGAATACCATGGTTCAGCCTAGTCTTTTGAGGAAGACTAAGACTCTCAAACTAAGGGGCATTTATTTACACTGGCTATAGTACTGCAGCCAAAGGGGTTGGTTGGCCTTTGGGGACCTTCCCCAATGCCATCTGTTTTTAAATCCCTTTGGCAGAGAGAGTGGAAATGTACCCTGGGCAAGGCTTCTCCACTATGCACAAATTTTAGCCCAGCCTGCTGGAATAGCGGCTGCCCCCTCTGCTAGCAACTGGCTGTCATGGCTGGAAACGACTGACAGGCATAATAATAATAATAATATTGAATCATTTATATAGCGCACTCCTCCACCAAATGTGGAGCTCTATGCGCTTGAAGTTAACAACAACAAAATTAAAAGCAAGAAATTCAACAAAAACAAATAATCGCTCACACACAAGAAAATAAGCATACACATACATCCCCACCCACCCACACATACATACACACACGCAAGCACGCACGTACACACACACGCATGCGCACGCACGTGCACACACACACATGCACGCACGCACACACACCCACACACCATTACCATCACCTCCACTCACTCAGGGGGGAGGGTAGGGGGGGGGGGGGGTGGTAGGGTAGGGTAGGGTGAGAATAGAATCGAGAAGTAATGTGGCCTAAAGGTTGTGATGTAGCTTGAATAGGTGGGTCTTAAGATGGCAACGACTGGATATGGTGAACTTTGCGTGGCATACAATACCTGAAGCTGTTGTCGGTCGTCGAAGTTGGTGGTCCTGAGGTACTTTTCCCTCACGATCTTGATGACAGCATGCTTCAGCTGCTCCTTGAAGGCAAAGTACTTGCCAGACGTGTTCAGCTGATACATCAGCTTCTGGCGCCTACAAACAACATTCGTCTTCAACATCATCAACATTTGCATTATCATCGTCATTCACATCATCGTCATCAACAATATCATCCTCATTAACATCATCACTATCATCATTATTATCAAACATAATTATCAACAAGTTTACGTTGTCATTTTTACTATTTAGAACTTACCGTATTTTACGGACTATAAGGCGATACTTTTTTTTTTCCCAGACTGAGACCCCTGCGCCTTATAATGTGACTGATAATACAGTAAGAAACATATAATAACAAAATCTGAATTTTGAGTCAAATTTGGGGGGTACACCTTATAATGAGGTGCGCCTTATAGTCCGTAAAATACGGTAATAATCTTCCTCATTCTTACCTTCATTGCTATTGTATTTTTTTGAATTTTCATAATCATATTTACACCCAGTATGAGACACAGTATCATGACACCCCCCCCCCCCCCCCTCCTTCTCTCCCCCCCAAAAATAAAAAAGAAGCCACAGGCCGGACTATAGCCAGCCTACTTTGTATAAGAAACACAGACAATGTAGAAACAAATACAGCAAAGAGGAAAAGGGAGGCATGCATGGTCAGACTAAAATGAAAAAGAGTGGGCTAACCTGATCCAGCTTCCTCTCTTAGCGGAGAAACTGTTTCTACAGAAAGATTCCTCAGACCAATCTACTATCACAGTATCAAATGTGATTTTTTAAAATCTTAGTTAAAACCTTCAATCATATAGTTTCACATTGAAACATATTTTATCCACATACTCTCATCATAAAGTTGCTTTTACACACTCACAAGGTAAAAGGGGGAAAAGTAAGAAGATGAAACTTGTCAAAAATGTATCAGCAATGGTAAAAAATCAGGCGTCCTGACATGAGACAAAAAAACCTTTCTCCAACAAGGACAACCAGAACAGCTCCCATGCAGCATCTTCACATGAGACAGAAAACATTCTCCAACAAGGACTTCCAGAACAGCTCCCATGCAGCATCCTGACATGAGACAGAAAACAGTTCTCCAACAAGGACAGCCAGAACAGCTCCCATGCAGCATCCTGACATGAGACAGAAAACATTCTCCAACAAGGACTTCCAGAACAGCTCCCATGCAGCATCTTGACATGACACAGAACACATTCTCCAACAAGGACAGCCAGAACAGCTCCCATGCAGCATCCTGACATTAGACAGAAACAGTTCTCCAACAAGGACTTCCAGAACAGCTCTCATGCAGCATCCTGACATGAGACAGAAAACGTTCTCCAATAAGGACAGCTAGAACAGCTCTCAAACAGCATCCTGACATGAGACAAAACGTTCTCCAACAAGGACAGCCAGAACAGCTCTCATGCAGCATCCTGACATGAGACAGAAACAGTTCTCCAACAAGGACAGCCAGAATAGCTCTCATGCAGCATCCTGACATGAGACAGAAAACTTTCTCCAACAAGGACAGCCAGAACAGCTCCCATGCAGCACCCTGACATGAGACAGAAAACATGATCCAACAAGGACTTCCAGAACAGCTCTCATGCAGCATCCTGACATTAGACAGAACACATTCTCCAATAAGGACAGCCAGAACAGCTCCCATGCAGCATCCTGACATTAGACAGAAACAGTTCTCCAACAAGGACAGCCAGAACAGCTCTCATGCAGCATCCTGACATGAGACGGAAAACGTTCTCCAACAAGGACTTCCAGAACAGCTCCCATGCAGCATCCTGACATGAGACAGAAAACGTTCTCCAACAAGGACAGCCAGAACAGCTCTCATGCAGCATCCTGACATAGACAGAAAACGTTCTCCAACAAGGACTTCCAGAACAGCTCCCATGCAGCATCCTGACATTAGACAGAAACAGTTCTCCAACAAGGACAGCCAGAACAGCTCTCATGCAGCGTCCTGACATGAGTCAAAACGTTCTCCAACAAGGACTTCCAGAACAGCTCCCATGCAGCATCCTGACATGAGACGGAAAACGTTCTCCAATAAGGACTTCCAGAACAGCTTTCAGAAAAGTTCTCCAATAAGGACTTCCAGAACAGCTCTCACACAGCATCCTGACATGAGACAGAAAACGTTCTCCAATAAGGACAGCCAGAACAGCTCCCACGCAGCATCCTAACATGACAGAAAAATGTTCTCCAATAAGGACTTCCAGAACAGCTCTCATGCAGCATCCTGACATGAGACAGAACACGTTCTCCAATAAGGACTTCCAGAACAGCTCACATGAGACAGAAAACGTTCTCCAATAAGGACTTCTAGAACAGCTCTCATGCAGCATCCTGACATGAGACAGAACACGTTCTCCAATAAGGACTTCCAGAACAGCTCTCATGCAGCATCCTGACATGAGACAGAACACGTTCTCCAATAAGGATAGCCAGAACAGCTCCCACGCAGCATCCTGACATTAGACAGAAACAGTTCTCCAACAAGGACTTCCAGAACAGCTCTCATGCAGCATCCTGACATGAGACAGAAAACATTCTCCAACAAGGACTTCCAGAACAGCTCTCATGCAGCATCCTGACATGAGACAGAACACGTTCTCCAATAAGGACTTCCAGAACAGCTCACATGAGACAGAAAACGTTCTCCAATAAGGACTTCTAGAACAGCTCTCATGCAGCATCCTGACATGAGACAGAAACACGTTCTCCAATAAGGACTTCCAGAACAGCTCTCATGCAGCATCCTGACATGAGACAGAACACGTTCTCCAATAAGGATAGCCAGAACAGCTCCCACGCAGCATCCTAACATGACAGAAAAATGTTCTCCAATAAGGACTTCCAGAACAGCTCTCATGCAGCATCCTGACATGAGACAGAACACGTTCTCCAATAAGGACTTCCAGAACAGCTCACATGAGACAGAAAACGTTCTCCAATAAGGACTTCTAGAACAGCTCTCATGCAGCATCCTGACATGAGACAGAACACGTTCTCCAATAAGGACTTCCAGAACAGCTCTCATGCAGCATCCTGACATGAGACAGAACACGTTCTCCAATAAGGATAGCCAGAACAGCTCCCACGCAGCATCCTAACATGACAGAAAAATGTTCTCCAATAAGGACTTCCAGAACAGCTCTCATGCAGCATCCTGACATGAGACAGAAAACATTCTCCAACAAGGACTTCCAGAACAGCTCTCATGCAGCATCCTGACATGAGACAGAACACGTTCTCCAATAAGGACTTCCAGAACAGCTCACATGAGACAGAAAACGTTCTCCAATAAGGACTTCTAGAACAGCTCTCATGCAGCATCCTGACATGAGACAGAACACGTTCTCCAATAAGGACTTCCAGAACAGCTCTCATGCAGCATCCTGACATGAGACAGAACACGTTCTCCAATAAGGACAGCCAGAACAGCCCCCATGCAGCATCGTAACATATGAGACAGAAACAGTTCTCCAACAAGGACTTCCAGAACAGCTCTCAGACAGAACAGGTTCTTCAATAAGGACTACCAGAACAATCTCAGGGCATCACTTCACTGTGTATTGACCTGTTGAAGATGACTCTTCATTGTCTGCATTGTAGGCTTTCCTCCTCTTCTGTGACCTCTACAGTTCCATACAGAGCTTGTCCGACGGGTCTGGAGAATGGTAATCATCTAAAAAGTGTCAACCCAGTCAAAACAATGTTTACACATGATGCTTCTGAAGGGTACTTGATTGCTGCCCGATCATTCCATTCATGGCCATGGTCATCATAATACAACTGAAATGCTGAAATACATGAACATCCTAATGTGTTCCAGACCTACCTCTCTTCCATGGCTTGACTGGTCTGTGATTCCTCGCTGCTCATCTCCTGGCCAAACGTTTCCCTGTGAACATGCACACCAATATTAAAACATTACAAAAAACTTGGACTTAAAGCATGTGCACACGTGTGTGTACACACACACACACACACACACACACACACACACACACACACACACACACACACACATATGTCAACTTTCACAGTGTACATCACCCAATGTCATTTATCACAACACACATATGTTACATCCAAATGAATGGCTGCGACACTTCTAATTAAAGTCAATCCAGACTTTAATTTTCCCCCCCAATCTTTTTCGTAAAATATCCTTCAGAACAAAATCAAACATACAAGCAAATAGAGCAGCCTCCACCGAAGTACTCAGCAGCAGTGCAGTGTCTCTGCTGGTGGTTGCCTCCTGATGGCTTAACACAGATTTGCTCTCCTTGGACTGCTGATTTTGGAATCCACAACCTGACAAACCATGATGTGGCTGCCAGTTGGGACTCGGAATGAGCGGTGTGGGAGCAACGCCACTGTATGGCCCAGAAGATGGGACAGCAAACACACACGCATGAACGCACACACACACACACACGCACGAACGCGCACACACACACACACACACACACACATGGGGCAGCAACAGAACAGACTAGGGAGAACTGAAGTACGGAACACGCTAACCTGAACTCCTCCAGAATAAGGGCCGCCACACTGGCAATCTGTCCATGGTAGTCCTCCACTGCCTATAGAATAAAACACCAGGGTCAACCACAATGGCAAAAAGAAAATCCATACACCCATCATAAAAAAATTCAGCATGTGTTTGTCTGTCTGGGCTGAAGGCTGCAGGATGAGGGCAGAAGGATTACTGTCGTAAGAGAATGCTATCACTGACTTCAGTTTGTTTGGACCGCCATGTGCAGACAATGTCTTAAAGACCCCCCCCCCCCCCCCCCCCCCCCCCCCACACACACATTACGTGTCACATTCCCTCTTATGCTAGGGAGATTTCTTAAGATTCCTTACTAGCTATAAGAGGGAAAACACGTGGAAACCGTGATCTTGACACGTAACGTGGCATGGTGGGTCTTTCAGTCTTATCACCTGGAATGGTGAGCAGGCATCAAACAATGCCTCAACCATGTCTTCAGTTCAACTTCAACGTCAATGCTTGGGGGGGAAAGCAGTGATGTCCCGAGGACCCGGTCATAGGCCATTGACCTGTTCAAATTGAAAATGTCTTATTGCGTTCTCCCCTGTCAGGACAAATGTCTGATTAAATTGTTAACACTGGAACGCTTTCGTCTTCGTGATTTCTGCAAGAGCCAGGACATTGTCCTATTGATTCATCTTGTCTCGGGACAGTTTGTCCTATCACTTTTTGATCCTCGGTACATCACTGGCCTGGAAAAGTGGAGAGGAAGGACGTATGCAAAGGGAGAAAAGAAGAGTGTAAATGATGGTAGTAAATGAAGAAGAGGGAAGAGGAAGGAGAGAGTTGTTAGAAGACAGGTGAAAAGTTTGTTTGTGGAGAGAATGATTATGGTAGTTATTATGAACAGGTATAATTAGTCTGTGTGCATTTCAAGTGATTCTGTGTATGTGTGTTAGTTAAGTCAAGTCAAGTCAAAATGATTGCGCATGCGCGCGCGTGCGCGCGCGTGCGCGCGTGTGTGTGTGTGTGTGTGTGTGTGTGTGTGTGTGTGTGTGAGTGTGTGTGTGTGTGTGCATGCATGCATGTGTGAGTTTGTATGCTGTGGTGGTGTGTGAAGTGTGAAGTGTGTGTGCGTGCATGTGCGTGTGTGTGTGTGTGTGTGTGTGTGTGTGTGTGTGTGTGCATGTGTATGTGTGCTTGTGTAAGTGTGCATGCATACACATATTTGCGTGTGAAAAATGCATACCCTGTCAGCACTGTCAGTCCTCTTGGGAAATGCTGGTCTAGGAGGAATCAGTTCGGCAACCCTGTGAACACAAAACAGCTGTATCATCATCATAATCATCATCATCATCACCACCACCATCATCATCTTCTTCATCATCATTATTATAGTTAGTTCAGAGCTGGTGTAACATCTTTCAACTGTTTAAAATTGTATTACTGCACTGTATCATAACGACCAGCACCCACCTTCTAGCCAGTTCCTCTGGGGTCTCTTGGAGACATGGGGACGGGTGAGGGAGATGTTGATTATGTAAATCCTGGTATTGTATTGAATAGTACTGCACTGCACTGCACTGTACTGTACTGTACTGTATACCAACACCCACCTTCTAGCCAGCTCCTCCGGGGGTCTCTTGGGGACGAGGGGCCGGGTGAGGGAGATGTCGATGAGGATGTAGGCCCGGGCATCAGCGTACTGCTGGCCCTCTACGTTCACCGGAGCCTGGCCCTCCATCTCCGACCCTGTGTCTGACTTGAGGGTGGTGGACGCCTGTCAGGGAGCAGGGGGGGTGACAAGGGTCAGAATTACGAGCAAAACTATATATAATATAGTGACCATAGTTTACAGGGTGGTGGACGCCTGTCAGGGAGCAGGGGGGGGGGGGGGTGACAAGGGTCAGAATTACGAGCAAAACTATATATAATATAGCTACCATATTTTACATACTGTAAGGCGCACCTGATTATAAGGTGCCCCCCCCCCCCCCCCTCCCCCCACTTAGCATTCTATTTCCCCCCGTGGGGATACCAGGGGGTCTTTCATAAAAAGTTCCCCCACCTTCTGGAAGTTCTGTGCTTGTAACTTCCTCTAATCTACCACTCTCTTTGACTCTGCCTTTTCCCTTTGTTTTCTATCATCTACTATCTTTCTGACTTATTGACCCATTCTCCTGCCTTTTCTCAACAAAATCTTCCAAATAATTTTTCTCCTTTGAGCTCCTCCGAAATCGGAATGTGTCGGCAGTATGCAGCAGGGAGACCAGTGAAAACTGAAAACCGGACACATGCGTACCTTACCCATTATGGCCATATGGCCTGGGAACACAGAAGAAGAAGCAGAAGTTACTCTATTTTCTTACTATATTATCAGTCACATTAAAAGGTGCAGGGGTGTTAGTTAGTCTGGGGAAAAAGTACCGCCTTAAAACACTGTACCCACATTAACCCTTTTGCCGCCAGCCATTTTTCAGCCAAAATACACCATTAAACTTAACTGGGTAGAGAAAGGTAATTATCTGCAATATTGTGAATTCCTCTGTCACATGTATAACGTTAGGTCTATCCTTACCTCCCAAAATTAAGAAAATAGGGTCTTTGGATAACAGGCCCTGGTTTGATGCCTTTTAGTGACATGAGTGTTAAACCATTAGGGTGCATAAATGCGACATTGGCGGTGAAAGGGTTAACAGATTTTCTCATTCAAAAATGTTCACTCAAAAGAAATGGTAGAATTTTACCATGATATGGGGCATGGTGCTAATGGCGAAAAACAACAAGCTTTCTACTCAGGCACTGCGATTCAATATTGTGCGTTGATTGGAACACTTGATTAGGATTAGGTTAGGATTATTTACATGAAACGGAGAGAAGGAAACATTAAGGTTCAAAGCTAAGAACATGTGGTGAGTAGACAAACTACACCTTTACTGAATTGGGATCTTTTGCTTCAGTTTATGCTTTTACCATAAGTACACACATACAATTTCAAGATATAAACATTATCAATTACGCCAGAAATTTCACAACTTTACAAAAAATTAGAAACCTTCCTTAAGGGAGTAATGTTTCATATCTTATATACACGTGCGCACAAACACACGCATACTAACTTCACAAGAGAGAGAGAGAGAGAGAGAGAGAGAGAGAGAGAGAGAGAGAGAGAGAGAGAGAGAGAGAGAGAGAGAGAGAGAGAGAGAGAGAGAGAGAGAGAGAGAGACAGACAGAGAGAGAGAGAGAGAGGGGGGGGCAGACAGACAGACAGAGAGACTGACAGACAAACAGTCAGGGGAATATAACATGCTTCATTCAAGTGCCAAATTCATAATCAGGAACAATTGTTCTCACTCCCCCCCCCCCCCCCCCCCACACACACACACACACACACAGAGCCACAGACAATCAGTCCAAATGAAAGCAACTCTGTTTCTGACCTTAAACTTGCTGCATGACACTTGCTTCTCAGATTAAATTGTAATATATTGATAATACACAGATACATTGTCTGCAAGCTTTTTTTAATTTTTTCAAAAGCAGTTACACACAAATAGGTCTATTCAATAATCTAGTATGAGGCAGCTGAATGAACGGAATCAATTCATCGCTAACATTTTTTTAGACAAGTAAAAGCATTCAAGTGATAACTTTGCGACATTATCAGTAAAACAAAATATAGACCCAAAAATCATGTGCTACATAAAAATGCATCCAAAACATTACAAATATGCAACAGCAACACAAACTGACACATTTGCATGCACAGAATGAAAAAAGTATCATAATAATAATAATAATAATAATAATAGATAATAATAATAATAATAATAATAATAATATGTCGTTTATCATTTTGATGTTTGTCTGTCCCACACATTCACAGACACATGCACAAACAGGGATGCAAACATGTGTATGCATGCGTATGTGCATGTACACACAAACACACACAACAAATACCAAGCACACTGGCATGACACACAGCCCGTCCTCCCTCTCTCTCTTTCTGACACACAAGCACAATAATTATGACTGCACCACAAAATCGAACGAACAATAAATGATAGATCTTTCTCTAAAACATGCAGACACTTGCACATGAAACCACCTTCACAACGTACAGTAACTAACTATCAAAATGGCCTAATACGGACACCAAGCATTTCATGACTTGCAACTGCAATTGAACACTGACCTTTGCACTTAAACAATACACTTTTTTCCTCCATGCAACATTTATATTATACAAGTTAGATTACATTATTTTTAGAAGATTCACAATTCACAGACTACAACAGACCTGCTTACCCCCTACACAAGTCTTGAGTAGTCTGGATAGCTGAAATGAGTAGTTTTGGTGTAAAATGAGTAGTTTTATTCATTAAACCATCAAACAATGTTCACTGAAAATGAGTAATTAGAGCATTTTTTTTCAATTTTGAAGAGTAGTAGAGGTCCAAATTGAGTAGAATACTACTCGAAAAGAGTAGAGTAAACAGGTCTGCTACAATGCTAAATGCCTTGGGATAAAAACAGTGGAACTTGGCTACTTTCAGTCATATCAGACAATCCAGTGATTGAAAATTGTGTTTTGACTTGATATTTCAATAATTTCATCACTGAAAATGTTAGTTCATGAATATATATTGTTTCTTTACTGATCTAATTAGAGCATTGTACACTTTTGTACTACACTAGCAGAGTATATCTCTTTTTCACTTGACTGTGATAATAATTTAAAATAAATAAATAAACAGATAGATAGATAAATAAACAAACAAACAGACAAACATATAAATAAATATACAAATAAATAGCTAAATATATAGATGAATAAACAAATAAATAAATAAATAAATAAAATAAATAATTCCATCATTGAAAAATTTAGTTCATGAATATAATATTGTTTCTTTACTGATCTAATTAGAGCATTGTACACTTTTGTAGTACACTACCAGAGTATATCTCTTTTTCACTTGACTGTGATAATAATTTAAAATAAATAGATACATTAATAGATTGATAGATAAATAAATAAACAAACAGACAAACATGTAAATAAATACACAAATAAATAATTAAATAGTTAAATACATAGATGAATAAACAAACAAACAAATAAATAAATAAAATAAATAATTTCATAATTGAAAATTTTAGTTCATGAATATATATATATTGTTTCCTTACTGATCTAATTAGAGCATTGTACACTTTTGTATTACACAAGCAGAGTATATCTCTTTTTCACTTGACTGTGATAATAATTAAAAAACATAACAACTCTAAAATATAAGCAGACACTAGACAAATGAAATAGACAATACTTTATAAGAGAGACTGATGTCAGACAAACAGACAAACAGATAGACACACCTACAGACAGACAGACAGACAGACAGACAGAGGAGAGGTGGCTGAGTCAAGTTTCGTATGTATTTCTTTTTGTCAAAGTTCTGTTTTACTGAATAAATCATTGATGGGGGTCAAAATAATATAAAATGATGCAACAAACGTTCACAAGGAAGAACGAATGAAAGTTTACGTTTAACGTCCTCCCGGTCACAAGGACACATATGGGACATGACTATGGAAGAACTGTTTACGGATACATTAAGTATGCACGACATATACTACAGTAATTTATTTTTCAAATTATATTGATTTAATACACCACAAATATACATGCTCATAACCAACGTATACAACAGTAGTTTCATTTCTAAAGTATATCATTACACCATGAATATACATGCCTGTAACCGGATCCCTTTGGCCTAAGCGGGTGGATAGCAAATAACCAGCAGAAATAGTTTGTTTAATTGGGGTAATAAATCAAACGTCACCACACACCTAATATACCTGAAACGTTCTCTTCTTTATTCTCCACACTTACACACACACAAAAAAAAAACCCAACCAAACAGAACACAATATGAATCCATCAAAAACCAGCCCCGAGTTTTCAAACCACTCATGCAAAGATCATCCAAGGTCAAAGTGAAGGCAAAACGCCAAAAGAACAAAGAAAGCAGCATAGATAAATAAATGATCAACAAATTGCCTTTAAGCAGTTATGGAGGTTGAAATGCAGTAACATAAAAGGCTGCATGGGATAAAGCCGGGGACTCACTTCGTACCGCACAAAAATGATTACCGGTACGTATTCTGCTAAAGTAGTTCTCAGTCGATGTCTAAATAAAGCAATATGGATTAGGGGCTGCAACACATCCTACTATTTAATGCACCAATAATTAGATACGATACAAATTTCTTTTGTTGTTGTTGTTTTACTGTAAAAAAACTAACAAAAGCACTCAGGCCCCACTATCATGTTGGCATACGTTATATGTACCGGTGCTTTCGTTCAGTTCATGCGACAACAGGCACAGTCATGCGTCCATTTCTTAGCACTTCTAATATTGTCGGCTGTTCAAGTCAGGTTTGTGACTTGGCTATGAGGTTTACTTATTCATTAAGAAGATTTGTTTAATAGCGCATACCTTAAAGCTCTATGTGCTTAATTGTCTAGTATTTCACCACTGGCTCTTTACATTTATACTGGCAGCGCTTTTTTGTTGTTGTTGTTTAGTTGTTGCTATTGTGGTTGTTTCATTAACTGTGTTTCACTTTTAGCTAAAAATGCATCTTGCTCTTCCACACTCCGCTTATATAACCTAACCATTCACAACAACATGGGCAATGCAAAAATGCAAACGTACATCTATACATGTGAAAACAGAACAGTCACTTGAGGCCGTCCTTCTTGCTTGTAAACAGGAACACACTTTCACTGCATAAACCCGTTTCGACAAAAACAAAGTACATGCACCCAGCTGGTTGCTTGGTTATCTGACTAAACCCTGAACTAAAACTAGCATTGAAGCCAAACTAGGAAGGGATAAGGATGGGCAAACTTCAGTTCAAGCAAAACGAGAATAGGGGAGAGGGGAGACAAAAATGGGATGGTAAGGAGGATAGAATGATGAAGAGGACACCTTAGGGGTTGGGGGTGTGGGGAAGGGTAAACTCGGGGTGGAAGGAAATGGAAGCAAAAGCAAAGCGATTGAACTGTAAAAATAGGTTGCGTTTTGAGGCACTGTTTTGAGGATGATTGAAATTATTTATTATTTGATCTGTAAAAAAAACCATTGCATACTGTATCATATTTTTCTTTTCATAACAGTTGAATTTTTTTTTTTTAAAGCATAAAGATTTGGAATGTTTCGATGAAATTATATTTAAAATAATTTAAATACAAGCAAAGGCAAACAAAATCAAAATTAAACCTCCCCCAGCAGAAACATAGTTTTGAAGCGAATGTTTACCATACATGTATTTTACAAATCAGGTCTTTTTTTTTCAAAAACAAAATTCCTTAATGTGGGAATATTTGTACGAATTAAGTGCCCTTTAAAAGACCTAGCTGATAAGACCTAATACTGTATTTTGAAATGGCATTTGAAAGCAATGTGAAAAGCAAACACGCCCTTAATGGACTCATTTACTACACTAAATACTACATATTGCAAAGTGTGTGTGGGGGGGGGGGGGGGGGGGGGGGGGGGGGGGGGGAGCCAGCTACATGCAATAATCCACGCAAAACAAAAAAGGAAAGAAAACAAACAAACAAGCAAAATCAGCCAAGAAATTCAGCTAATAAAGTCATGAACAGTTACCAAAGGTTTGGTTTTAAGAGTCGCCTCCTGCTCAAATGACAAAACATGAACAGATGCAATTGACGTCAGTGGAAAACAAGAGAAGAGAGAGCCAAGACTGGAAACAAAAATGCAATCACCATTGACAAACAACATGAGAGAATATAAATTACCGTATTTTTCGGACTATGATGCGCACCTGATTATAAGGCGCACCCCCCAACATTTTACACAAAATTCTGATTTTGTTATTACATTTCCTTACTATATTAGTAGTCATATTATAAGGCGCAGGAGTCTCAGTCTGGGAGAAAAAAGTATCGCCTTATAATCTGAATAATAACAAAACATCATGACAAAATGCTACTATGCTGTAGCTGAATGCTTTTCGTTCGAAAATGAAGGATTGATAATCAAATTTAAGCTGTGGATTTATTCATGTAAGATTATAATTTTAATAGTACCGTATTTTCCTGACTATAAGGCGATACTTTTTCCCCAGACTGAGACCCCTGCACCTTATAATGTGACTACTAAAACAGTAAAAAAAATATAATAACTGAATCTGAATTTTGTGTAAAATTTGGGGTGTGCGCCTTATAATCAGGTGCACCTTATAGTCTGAAAAATATAGTAGGCTATGCTTATCATATTTTTCTTCTCTATTTTACATATCTCACCCTGTGTGCGTGTGTGTGCATGCATGTGTGTGAAGGAAAACACTCAGAGACAGAAAGATACATGGACACAGAGAGAGAGAGAGAGAGAGAGAGAGAGAGAGAGAGAGAGAGAGAGAGAGAGAGAGAGAGAGAGAGAGAGAGAGAGAGAGAGAGAGAGAGAGAGAGAGAGAGAGAGAGAGAGAGAGAGAGAGAGAGAGAGAGAGAGAGAGAGAGAGAGAGAGAGAGAGAGAGAGAGAGAGAGAGAGAGAGAGAGAGAGAGAGAGAGAGAGAGAGAGAGAGAGAGAGAGAGAGAGAGAGAGAGAGAGAGAGAGAGAGAGAGAGAGAGAGAGAGAGAGAGAGAGAGAGAGAGAGAGAGAGAGAGAGAGAGAGAGAGAGAGAGAGAGAGAGAGAGAGAGAGAGAGAGAGAGAGAGAGAGAGAGAGAGAGAGAGAGAGAGAGAGAGAGAGAGAGAGAGAGAGAGAGAGAGAGGAGAGAGAGAGAGAGAGAGAGAGAGAGAGAGAGAGAGAGAGAGAGAGAGAGAGAGAGAGAGAGAGAGAGAGAGGAGAGAGAGAGAGAGAGAGAGAGAGAGAGAGAGAGAGAGAGAGAGAGAGAAGAGAGAGAGAGAGAGAGAGAGAGAGAGAGAGAGAGAGAGAGAGAGAGAGAGAGAGAGAGAGAGAGAGAGAGAGAGAGAGAGAGAGAGAGAGAGAGAGAGAGAGAGAGAGAGAGAGAGAGACGAGAGAGAGAGAGAGAGAGAGAGAGAGAGAGAGAGAGAGAGAGAGTACTGTGGTAAATAAAACATATTTTATGAATGCATGCTTTTAGAGTTATTTTGCTATGTCTGTGCAAATGTGAAACAAGAAGATGCATATAGAAAGACAGACAGACTGACATAGACACATAAAGAGAGAGAAACAGAGACATTGTGCAATGTACATAACACATAAATCACATGTAATACAAAGTACATCATTTTCTTTTTGTTGTTATTTTTGCTTCTCTGCATATTCATGTGCAATAGAAGTGTACACCAAAACGGCTAAGTGCATTTTATACACGCGCCAAATACAGAGAGTACAATATTTCTGAGTAGTACTTTCAGGATCATTTCCTCTACCTTGGAAGTAAATTGATGAGCGTAGAGAGATTGCTTACATGTTACAGGCCAAACCCTCAGCTTACAGGCCAAACCCTCACCTTTTTGACAACTTAACAACATGACGTTGTAATAAGACGACAGTAAATAATACGCAGAGTGCCACCTTTCCAACTATTAATGATAATAAAAATCAAAGGATGATTACAGTGCATTACAATATGCAAAGTCCAGTCTCACTGTTTTTTAAACGTGACATGAGTGGAGAGAGAACCAAAGACATTCTAAAAGGGTAAGATGGATTACTTAAAAGCTCGGCGAACCGGTCTGATAGAGTTATCGTTAGTGGGGACGTGTACACTATTCACAGTGGAGGCTATCCAAAAACTCGGACTGGAACTTGAACGGAGAATTCAACTGGCCTATCGATGTGTAAAATGTGTCACGTTTCAAAGGGACATAACCAGTGTTTCTGTCCTCACTACTCATATAGGGAAAAGAGACCGGATGTTTATCTTCCCCTGCACAGTCTTTGAGGGAACTAAGAAATTGATTCAAACCTTTCATCGTTTACAATTTAATAAGCAACATGCATAGGTTATTGATCAGTACACTGAAAGCCTTGCCTTTCCAAGTAACAAGTGATGTCAACCGACAGTTGTGAAATGTATGCAAAGCCTGTTCTTATTAGATGAATTTAATAAGTGATACATGCAGACCAATTTAAGGTGGGGGGTTTCTTAGTCATGTGCATTAAGCCTCACCTTTTCAAAATTGAGTATATATGTGATGGACAGTGAATGTGAGTTGAAAACAAGGCCTCTCACCCTTGCTGGTTTAACAAATTACAAGTGAAGAAATATGCATTAGATTGTGAATTATGTGTGAAACCAGGCATCTTTCCAACTTAAATGCATAAAATGTGTAAGAAAGTGATTGTTAAGTACATATTAAATATCGCCTTTCCGGGTTTCATGAAAGGGGTGTGTAAAAAAAAGTGACAGTGGATGAAATGCTATATCTTACCTTTCCAGATGCCTATAAATTACACAGGTATTGGTACGATTTATTATTTTAGTCAATGTAAATGCTTACTAAAGACATACAAAAAAATCATGCATAATAAATAACTTTGCGCAATTTATTTTTAAAAAAGGATTTTTAAAATTATTTTAATATACACGTTTACACAAGTATACGTAACACTAGTAATTTACCAAAATGATATTACCAAGGTCATGCATGCTTGTCACAAAAAACAAAAGATGTCTCTCTCTCTCTCTCTCTCTCTCTCTCTCTCTCTCTCTCTCTCTCTCTCTCTCTCTCTCTCTCTCTCTCTCTCTCTCTCTCTCTCTCACACACACACACACACACACACACACACACACACACACACACACACACACACACACACACACACACACACTGCAACATTGCAAATATGAATGCAAATATGAATGCAAATAAAAATAAAGTCGCATAAGATATGCATAACATACATACAGTAAATAAATCAGAAATGCAGAATGCAACAAAACATCACAGTAAAATGACTGGCTCCAACTTAAATTTCTTTAATTTTTATGCAAAATCCCACTGGAACGTAGTGGAACCTCCCTTATAAGACTCCCTCCCATATAAGACCTACTTCTCTTATACACTGCCCTTCTTTGAAAGTATTAAAATCACCTCCCTTATAAGATTCCCTCCCATATAAGACCTACTTCTCTTAGACACTGCCCTTCTTTGAAAGTATTAAAATCACCTCCCTTATAAGACCCCTCCCTTATACGACCTCATTTCGGTTGATTTTTGAAGGTCTTAAAAAAGAGGTTCCATGGTATATTTGGAATGGCTATGACTCAACTCTATGACAAGTACGGCAGTCAAGGGGATTCGGTCGGCCTTTGGGGACCTTTCCTGATGCCGAGCATCATCATGTCCTTTTGGCCAAGAGTGGGGATCTACCCTGGGCAAGGCTTCTCTACTACAGAACTTCCCTATGAAGACCTTAAAAAAATCAGCCACAAAAAGGTCATATAATAGGGAGGGGTCTTACTAGGGAGGGGTCTTCATAGGGAGGTGGACACTCAGTAGTCTGGATATGAAGGGGGGGAGGGGGGGGGAGGGGTGAAAAATGTTTGGGTCACATCTTTGAGGGGGTCTTATCTCATTCGCATCGCAATGATTATGAATTATTCAAAAAACTCAACAAATCACTCCAGCCATACACACAAACAAAACAGACATTAACAAAAGGAGAAATGAAAGAAAATTACGGGTTTTTACTTCAGGCTTAGACATAGGGGGAAGGACTCCGGCCTCTCCTCTCTCTCTCTCTCTCTCTTTATCCCCAACTAAGAATATAGAGAGGATTAGCCCCACTTGAGCGTTTTGCCACCTGGCGGTCAAAACAGCCAGCTAAGCCGCTCACTGACTGGCACACACAGATAATCAGTCGTGTCCAACCAGAACATTATAATCATCTGAGTGTGAAACCAACATAATGCCTACCAAGATGCAGTTTCCATGCCCTGAGTGGACGATAAACCGGGCCCCCTATTTCACCTTATTTTCCACCATACTTTACACAGTACAGGTACACACATACTTGTACAGTCCTTCCTAAGGAACAGGGGTACAACTACAGTGGAGTACTCTTAGCACAAAACTGGATAATGCACACAAATCTGTTTGAACTGACGAAACCCCTCTTTATTATTACTGCTTAACACAAAATACTGGTTAACACACAACAAAAAATCTCCCCTGAATTTCGTGTTAAGTGTACTCCACTGTATACAATCTTTCACAAAGCACAGGCACATTCATACGATCTTTCACATAGCACAAGTACAACCCATCACAAAGCACAGATATGGTTATACAATCCAAATCCACACATCACAGAAGTGACACAAACTCAGGAACTCATTAGCTGCCGTCATGAAAATAAAGATTAAGACTGAAAGCCTAAATTTATAACTTGAGAAGAAGAAAAATTACAACGGAAAAGGGCGTTAAAAAATATTATTATCAATATTGATAGTGGTAGTTTGTGGCTGATATAATGCATTTATTAGGGTGCGGCTTTCCATAGGATGTAGATACTATAGCCAATCATGAAAACGTCATATCGCAGCGATCACACACACACAGTTCTTCACAATGCAAGGTTTCTGTTGTTGATCACTATTCCACTGTGCTGTATTTTGTCACTCCTATAATTAATAAAGCTTATACAGCTTACAGCACAATTTGCTTAGAAAAAACAAAGGAAAAGACTTTGACTTTTAAATTAGTATTTAATGGAGAGAAAAAAACCATTCCGCTAGAAAAACCTGAAAACAATCTTGTAATGTGAGAAAATAATAGTTTGAGCTTCTTTAAAACAAACATTTAAATGCAGTTAGATCACAAATCCATAGGTTATTGGTTTATTTTTCACACTCAAAAACAACTAAAACTGTTATAAAAAAAACATTTAACGTATGACGTATTTCTAACAACTCCAGCTTCTTTTTAGAAGCATAAAAATCAAATAATTGATCTCAATATGTTTGCAGTTGTAAGTTTGGCTGTCAGACTGGCCGCTCAACAGATGTCCTTCATTGTCACTCTAGAAAATGCCCATCCTAGTGATGCTGATTGTCTAGCAAGATGGACAGATCCCAACTATACCTGCCATGTACAAGCACAATAACGCCTGAAACTGAAAGTATCACTACCCTTTCCACTGCGAACCATTACACTCCAAAGTTAATTGAAAGGAGCATCACTGACTGCATGTGAATTAATCGACCGAGCCTGCCAAATGCGTGTTCCTGCTTAGCCATGATGCTGAAGAAAGCATGTCATTGTTGATTTGTCACGAGCTTCAGAGTTTCATCCGTCATTTAAACCAAAGTGGAATCTCAGAAAGGTTTTTTTCTTTCTTTCTATTCAGAAGTAAAAAAGATATTTCATGAAGTAAGTACAGGGGAAATCCAAAGTTCACAGAAAATGTCCAGTCCTTCCGGTATTCGCGGTTCTCAGACATTGGAATTAGTAAACTATGGAATTTTTTCTTCTTCTTTTTTCTCTCTCTCTCTATATTGGCATGTCAGCACACCCAAAAATACTTCTCTGCATGATTGCGTACAGACAAAGATTTGTGCTTCGAACACTTCAAACTGAAGCCTGTGTTTCACTTACTGTTATCACAAGTTCATGACAAACGCACACTTGGTAATTGTTAAGCCTCTTCACACACGCAGAGAAAACCACCCACCCACCCGCCTCAACGTACATTACTACTATTAAAAAGAATTATTAAAGTCACCACACTTCCGTCACGCTTTAAACATCGATGAAATCACAGCAAACACTGGGGGGGGGGGGGGGGGGGGGGGAAGAGAAGAGGGAGAAAGGAGGTAGGAGGACCCCTTCCCCACTCCCCCACCCCCACCCCCACTCTTCACTTTCTTCCCCTCCATATAGGGACCATACCCACCTCAGGGTCATGACCTTGAACTATGCTATTTGACCTCTGCAAGAAGTAACCCCCACAATTCGGGTCATGTACAATACATACACAGTAATTACACCAGAAAACAGTATTTTATCAAAGACTCTTGAACATGAAAATTGTACAATGCTATTCAAAACATACACATGAGAGAAAACAAAATCAATCTACTGATAGCAATGCTTATATAGCTGCAAACCATTCCAAATTTCCCAGAATGTTTCTGTTTTCCGCATTTCCAATTATGACAATAAAATTCCGGATTCCGAAATCGCAAGGAAAAAAAAAGAAACAATGTAAAATTCATGTGGAAGTTAACATGCGTGCCGTTTCCACAGCCTTTCCAAATGCCAATCCAACATCTATTATCCCGGAAATCGTAATCTGCGCATGTGTAGTAAGTTTCAATGGCGTCAAACAAAACTGTAAAGTTGCGTCAAGTTTACCGAAGTTTGTTCCTCGGCATAGAGAACAATTTCCCATCAACGATGTGTCCCACGAAGAGGATAGTTACACTTTCTGCACTGTGTGCCGACGCAACTTCAACATTTCTTACAGGGATCTAAAATAACATCGCTGTTCACGAGAAGCTTGTACCGTGAAACTGACAGCAGAAGTCTTCAGTAGTGAAAACGATCGCGATGACGTAGTCATTATATAGAGCTTCGTCACTAAAACAGCACAATCAGTGGAGAGGTAAGCATGGCGTTTTATTCGACTTGTGTAAGACAATGTTTTTGTGTCATGAGATGAAGAGTTCGCTTATTTATATATAAAAAAAACGCTCTCCCCCGAACACCCCCCCACCATATTTCTGTTTTTTGAGTCTGGAAAGTTGACAGCTATGTGCTTATCTTTCAACAAAACCAGCATTGTGGAGCAATACTATGCAACAACAGAAAATCTGACTTTATAAACTCTTAACTACTAAATAAAAGTCTTAAAGACCCACCACGTCACGTGTCAAAATCACGGTTTTCACATGTTTTCCCTCTTATAGCTAGTAAACAATCTTAAGAAATCTTCCTAGCATAAGAGGGAATGTGACACATGACGTGGGGGGTCTTTAAAGGTCACAAACCATACAGATTATCTTCAGCATATCAACCTATCGGTGCAAAAGTGAAAGCCAAAGGCAAGCTTGATAAAGAACCGCTGCTATGTGCCGTAGGGTGCAGCAATGTTTCTTGTTTTGTTTTTGTTATTGTTGTTTCTGTAACTTGGAAGATATAATTACTGTATAGCCAAAGAAAAAGGACTGCATTCACACAAAAATTGGATACGACCAAAACGTTATTTCTTAAAGGAAAGCAGGTGATTTTCTTTTCAAACAATGACTGAAAAGCTTAGTCTAGAAGCAGTAATGTGCAACTAAAAGGTAAAACAACTCCAAACATGAAACAATTCCCCAATTTTATCCCCCAAAAGTGACATGCTTTTTGCTGCCGAGCAGGTAAAAAAAGAGCGACAACTTAAGAATCACCCGACTGATGCTTACCCCTTTCCTGGCATCCTTCTTCTCCCCTTCCTTATCCTTGCCGGCTCCTCCACCTTTCTTAGGGGCCGGGGACGCGCTGTTGCGATTCAGCTGGTTCATGGCCAGTCTGGTTGCCTCTTCCGCGATGCCACATTTGCGTTTTGTCTGACGATCGGGACCAAAAAAAAATCAGTTACAGAATAATGATCAATTAAGGAACAACAAGTTACATACATACACGTCTGTGCGAGTCTAAATCATAAACAGTGTGTGCGTGTGTGTGAAAAGGAGATGGAAGCTAGATGGAGGGGGGGGCAACAAACAAACAAAAACAAGAAGAAGAAAATTCAGAATGCTTTTTATACCATCTTCTGACCAGTGTGTTATCCTTTTGACACCAGCATTATGTCACAAAGAAAACAAACACAGGGTGTCACCAAATACAGCCACAAATCCTCCACTGCTTTTCCCCACCCTCAGTTCAAGGTCAGAGGTCAAGGTCAAGATCAATAAAGTTAGAGTCACTTGGCAGGACATGTCAGCTTATGCCAGTATACTATTTATTTACTATTACTACTGTACAAAATTTGAAGCACATTCTAAGCAGGAGTTCACAAAATAATGCATGGACAATCACATGAATCACAATTTCAAAGGGAAATGATTTTGATCATGAAAACAAGATACATGCATCTCTTCAAAGCTCCAAATTAGTCCCTGCCTGTTACTTTGCTGGACAGTTTATTCATCATGTGTTGGAAAATGGCCAACTGTCTCTTTGGTTGTTTCTTTGGCTCAACAGCGATGTAAAAACCTAAGAAATCATTTTTGTTACAAGCTATTTTACGTTTAAAAACAAGCTATTCAGTAGGGAGCGTGGGCACAAAAAAGTGGGATGCAAAAACGGAGGAACAGCATCCGGAAACATTCCGAGTGACAGACACTGAAATCTATACCTTTGTGTGGGATTGATTGGTATCTATGATTGGTCTGATCTGTGAAGGGATATGTCGGATCTGGTGGGCTCTGTTGATAAGAATCTGTAGAAAATAAAACCCACCTTCTCCTGCAGTAAGTGGTCTGATCTGTGAAGGGATATGTCGGATCTGGTGGGCTCTGTTGATAAGAATCTGTAGAAAATAAAACCCACCTTCTCCTGCAGTAAGTGGTCTGATCTGTGAAGGGATATGTCGGATCTGGTGGGCTCTGTTGATAAGAATCTGTAGAAAATAAAACCCACCTTCTCCTGCAGTAAGTGGTCTGATCTGTGAAGGGATATGTCGGATCTGGTGGGCTCTGTTGATAAGAATCTCTAGAAAATAAAACCCACCTTCTCCTGCAGTAAGTGGTCTGATCTGTGAAGGGATATGTCGGATCTGGTGGGCTCTGTTGATAAGAATCTCTAGAAAATAAAACCCACCTTCTCCTGCAGTAAGTGGTCTGTGTATGGCAGCACCTTGTAAGCACCACGGATCCTCTTCACTGAAACAAGGAAAGAGCGAGGATGCTTATCCAGAGGAAAAGCACAAAATAAGAAAAACAAACATCATATGTAGCATTATACTTGGTCTGAAATTTGTATTTCAAACATGCAAAGTGTAAGTAAAAAATAAGGATGTAGGTTGTTGAATTACACATATGCACAGACCTGGAGAGACACATACAGAACGCACAAGCACATGCGCATGTGTTTTTGTAATTTACACGAGCGTGCAGCAAGGAGCATGTAGGAATGTATGAACGTGCAGACACATGCACACACACACACACACACAGAGTGAACGAGACTGAAGGTTAGGATTAGGAAAAGAGAGAGAAAAGGACACAGATAAGCAAGATCAAAGAAAGCCAAAAAAAGAGAAGGAAGCAGAGAAAGAAATGTTCCCCTGCCAACTTACCCCCCGGGTAGAGGAGAGGGGCCAGGTTGAGAAACGCCACCCCATGGAAACTGACCGTGCCGTCGTCATCCTGACCACACAACAAAACACGCCAGTCACAATGCTGCTTACAGTTCACAACATCGCTCATTGGCTTTGCTCTAAAAGTCTGCTACCGGACTGGACTCGAACCAATTTATTGTCAGATTAACTATAAAAAGTTGTTCTCACATTGAACAAAAATATATAACAGACAATAAAATTCGATAAACAACAAAGGAAGTGAACAAGAATGAAATTGCAAACTAAAAAAAAACCAAGAGAAACTTCCTCACCCACATACCCCCAAAACAACACCCTCAAACTCCCTCTCACTGTCAATCTCTCTGTGTCTCTCTCTCTTACTCTTTTTCACTCTCTCTCACCCCCTCTTTCTTAATCTATATCCCATTTACTTGATCATTTTGGTTCTCACTCACACACACACAAACACACACCCTCTCATTGAAAACTATCACAGTTAATATGTAAAATCCCTTATTCAACCGCTATCTCTCTACCACACGCACACACACACAAAGTTGGTTACAATCCAACCAGCTGTCACAAATAAAATTACATCTCTTAAAGACCTGCCAGCTATCTGAAGCTGTTTGCTGCCTACTGTCACTGCTTTGCTCTCACTTTCACTTCACTGTTGGCCCTTCAAAATGTCTCCAAGGTCAAGGTCAAAGTCAACAATCTTCAAAATGTCTCCCATTGCATTCCTTGGATGATGCCGATCAAGAACATACAGTACGTGGGGGTATGACCAATAATCTCATTTCAACACACTTATCTTGGTTTTTGCTCTTAAACTAGATAGTGACAGTTGATTGTCTTTGCATAGTACACTGAAACATCGCAATTAAACAGTGTTGCTTACAGACTGCAAGAAGACATCTCCTACATGTCATGCTTAATCATATCTATTGCTTCATCATTTCCAGCACTGTTTGGAAACAATGGGTACAATGATGAAGGTGTCATATAATAAATTGTTTTGTGTTTTTGTAATTTTTTTAGGTTGTTTGTAAGGTAAATACATGTGGGATGTTGTCGACGTGTTTGATGTTTACCATGGTGACAGTCCTGAGAAAACCATTGCTGTTGACGGGACTATAAGCAATGTAAAAATAAATAAATAAATTGCTCCATCATCAGCAGTTTACAGGGAACAGTCTGTGTCAAGATGTCGAAAGCAAACCCACAAGAGAATACACTGCACTTCTGTTGAATCATATAGGGTGAGGGCAAGCTGGGGTTGGGGGTGGGGGTGGGGGGCATATTTGTCAGGATCAGAACTGTAATATTTTTAACGGTAATCTATATTTATGACTCATTTGAACAAGTACAAGCTTTAAAATCTGACTGTTGTTCAGTCATTACTGACTTTTTAATTTGTATTATACAGACAACGGTATGTTCAAATCAATCACTTTTATTTTGATTGTGTGTGTCCTCTCTCTCTCTCTCTCTCTAAATAGCCAATGACATTAAAACAGTTCAGTGTCCAGTGTTCTTGCTCTCTCTCTCTCTCTCTCTCTCTCTCTCTCTCTCTCTCTCTCTCTCTCTCTCTCTCTCTCTCTCTCTCTCTCTCTCTCTCTCTCTCTCTCTCACACACACACACACACACACACACACACACACAGTCTCACTCACACACATGACCACCTAAAAGACAGGCATATTTAAGACCAAATCAGTGTTAAATTAGTCATAAAAATAATATTGTCCTGTAAATTGACTAAAAAATATTTAGTTGAAACGTTCATGCATGAAATGTCATGAAGAATAAATAATCAACATTAATATAACATTCATTCAATTGTTCTTGAGACAGGTTAAGAAGTAAGTAAATGGACAAAACAAAAGGGGGTAAAAACTCATGCTTTTAAATTGTTTAAACAAATTTAAGAAATAAACGTTGCAGGATACACACACATTTCTTTGAATACAACAAGCTTTAAAAGCTCATAAAAACATACCCAAGGTTGAAAAAAATCATTCTGTTATTGAACCCTTTCACCGCCAATGTCGCATTTTTGCACCACAATGATTTAACACCGATGTCATTAAAAGCCTTAAATCAGGGTCTATTATTCAATGATATTGTGTTCCTAAAACAGTAAGGATTGACCCATTCTAAATTGTCAAAAAATCCCATATTGCAGATGAAATCTTTTCTGCAGCCAAGTAAGCTTAATAAATGTTTGGCTCAAAGATGACTGGTGGTGAAAGGGTTAAATTTACCATGAATATCGTTCATAAGAAGTTAAAATGAGATAGACAATGGTTGTAAGAATGATCTGCAAAAACTGTGGTACACCTTAATGTGATCAATTCTATCAAATAAAACTACAACAAAAGAAAGCTCAACAGTTGGAACATACAGTGGAATCCTAACTAGAAAAAAAACCACTGGATAACTCACACTAAGTTTCTGGTCCCAGTTTAACTCTTCCAGCACCACGGGTGAATACGTTCGCCCAAGACATCACTCTACACTCCCACCAAATGCAAAGACATTCACTGCCAAGCACCCTGCCATGTGTTTGCTATTTTTAGAGCTTTTGTCACTGTTTCTGCCGATAAAGCAACGCATGCACACTCGGAACAAAATAGTTACCCTCTCTTGTCGGTTGAGATGCAACGGACAACCAAGAACGTCAAAAAATGCATGGCGCGAGAAGAGTTAACAATCTTTATGCTAAAATATCTTCTTAACTCAAAATATTGGCTATCTCAAAATAAAATGTCAGTCCCTTCAATTTTCACTACTCATCTGTATCTATTTAAAATTTTGGGACTTTCCTGGTATTGCAGTACCTCCAGGATCGTCCCATTATCTTTACATTTAAAAAATGTCCCACATGTGCCTGTTCCAGGTCGGAGGACGTTAAACGGATTTTCCTTCCAAAAGGAAAGCTTTTTTTAAACTTGCTTTGTGACCAGAAATATGTATGAACAGATGTGCATATTCATAATGAAGAGATGATGTAACTAAAATACGATATATAACACCATGTGTCTATCAGCTGGACAATGATCAACAACCACAGAGGTCCCACACCCATGACATGCCCTAACATACATTGTCACGAAAGCAGAGAAACATTTCTCCTTTATTCCTACACTTGGTGGAATGCATTGACTCAATAGGAATTGTTCGGAAATAATTAAGGGGAGTAATTTCATGGTGTGTGGGAGTGATCTTGCCTAATTCAATCGGTCAAACAGGGGAAGTCAGACTACCATCAGCTGTCGTAGCCTATATCGACTCATGTGTTTGAGCAGACATACAGCACTTAGAACACTGTGCGTCATTCTAAAAAATTATGTCATTTATATTTTTACATCACTTTTTGCAAGTTTTATCAGTTTGTGGCCACTGGCCACCCCTAATTCTTCAAAAAAAATGTTTGCAAGTCGCTGACTCGCCATTGTTGCATTGTTGCTATGGTATTTGACCGAGTAATGGAGGTAAACAACTCTAATTTTCACGAAGTGCTCTCCCCTACTTTTTTTCTCCGAAAATCGTCTATTGAGTCACATACAAAATGGCATAGTGTCTCCCTCAGATCGCATTATTTTAGGCCATTTTCTAAAAATCGCCAAAAATCAAATGCACACCATTCAAACATGCAACATGTACCGAGTAACAGATAAATCAGTATATTTTTGAAGACTTCTTACTTTGAACGAGTGAGCCGCATATATTTCACGATGTAAATAATCTGATGAAATGCTCTTCATCAGGAAAACAAAAACTTTCTACTCGACGGGCTGACCACTTTGTTATGATCTTGATCTAGTAAATAGGAGACGCTAGAAACGGTCTAAGGGAAGCAACTACAAGAATAACGTCTCAGGATTAATAGGAACAGCAAGTTATTTCCCTTTTATTGGTTTACACGACATCCAAAACCGCTAAAATCGATCGGAAAACTCCCTCCAAAGGATTGGAACAGTGTTGGAATGACGTCTCCAACATGACGCCATTAAGTTAAAACAAAATTTTGGTGATTATCCCCAACACAAGATTTGAGGTCCTTTTGTCAAGCAGTTCAAGAAATATATCCCGGACAGACAGACAAACGGTAAAACAAACAGACGAGCACAAACTTATACTCCTTTGCCTACTATGGTGGGGCAAAGGACAACAAATGAACCAAAAGATGCACACCTGAGACCCCAAACAAAAAGCTGCTTTTCCCAACATTAGCATGTGCAAAATATTAAAGACAAAACATCTTATAAAATGCGTGGGAGGATCAGAAGATATTCGTAAAAGAAAAAGAAGCAAAGATAATCTCCCTCATATGTTTAATATCTGGCCTACCTTACCCCCGTCTATGTGACTATGTGACAGTAAAGAGTTCAAATCAAGTTCTTTGTGTCAGTAATACTGTATACAATGTTACATCCACAGGAAGTGCTGTCAGATTATGCCATTATGCAATGTTCAAACATCGCTTACAAATTAACAACATTTCATATATTTTAAGCAATTTTGTCGTTGTTAATTTTCCACAAAGAGGGGGAAAAAGTCAATACAGTACCAGAAATGGGATTCAAGCACACACATAAAAAAACACCAAAAAACATGTGAGATGAGGAGTGGAGGGAGGGGGGATATTGGAGGCGCACACACACACGCACACACGTACGCACACATGCATGCACACGCACACACGCGCACACGCACACACACACGCACACACACTGCAAACACAAACTTAGTGACTGACAGTAAGAAGAAATGGATGAAATAAGAGGGACAAAGTGGGGACACACACACACACACACACACACACACACACACACACACACACACACACGCACGCACACACACACACACACACACACACACACACACACACACACACGCACACACACTGCAAACACAAACTTAGTGACTGACAGTAAGAAGAAATGGATGACACAAGAGGGACAAAGTGGGGACTCACACACCACACACACACACACACACACACACACACACACACACACACACACACACACACACTTGGTGACTGACACAGAAATGCATGACACAAGAGGGACACACACACACACACACACACACGCACGCACACACACACACACACACACACACACACACACACACACACACACACTGCAAACACAAACTTGGTGACTGACAGTAAGAAGAAATGGATGAAATAAGAGGGACAAAGTGGGGACTCACACACCACACACACGGAGGCGGAGGCCGGGGGAAGGGAAGACAGTTCTAATTCTGCTCCGTTCTTATTAAATAAAGGATACTTCAAGACTCAGCAATTATTCTTTTTCTCACTTTGAGTAAAGGCCTGTGCACATTACAGCCACAATCCGCAAGTTCTGTACGAGAATGAAAGTTCGCTTAACGTCCTCCTCAGGCATATATGGGGCATTAAGAACACTAAAGATAGTAGGACGATCCTGGAGGTACTGCAATACCAGGAAAGTCCCAAAGGTTTTTTTAATAATCAAGATAAATAAACTTATAAACGGGAACCCCATTTGCTTATAAAGGAATTAAGCGGACACAGAAACTCATCCGCAATCCCATCCATTTATTTCCTTTATAAGCGAATGGGGTTTCTGTACAGACCTTGCGGATTGGGGCTCTAATGTGCATGGGCCCATAAGTTGGTATAATAAAAAAAAAAGGAAGAAAGGGAAGAGGATGATAAATGAGTAGTTTCGATGGTAGATAAATCAGGATTGGTTGTGAAAGTAAAAAGAAACCCCCCAAAACAGGAGAATATCTGTTGAGGGGGTTGACAATTTACATCCAGTAGTTTGTTGTTGCTTCATGCCACATGGTTTATGGCCAGAGAGGGGGGGAAGGGGGGGCAAACAAACCAAACCAAACACACAAACGAATGTTGGGTCGGCAACCCACAGAACAGTGGACCTGGTCATTTAATAATTCTAATTTATTATTAGCTGGTGGTGAGCATGTTTTAACACTATCCTGCTTGGGACATCCCCCCAAAATGAAAACGTTTGACCAGGGAGTGGGAAACAACACGCACAGAGACACATGCACATGCATGCACACACACAAACACACACACACACACACACATGCACACACACACACACACACACACACACACACACACACACACACACACACACACACACACACACACACACACACACACACACACACGCACACACACACACACACACACACACACACACACACACACACACACACACACACACACATGCACACACACACACTCAAAAAATCAACCACCACAAAGTCATGAGATATAAATTTGCAAATGAATGTCTTTTGTCCTTTTTGACGGAAAGAGGGGATAACTAATGCCATATCTTCCCTTTCTCTTTGCTTTATGTGATTTGGTATAATTAACCATGATAATATAAATAAAACCGTTACTGCATTCAGGATTTACCATAACTGAATAACAGTTGACATAAATCAAACTAACAGCAGTGCAAAAGGCAAAAAGCATGCTCACATCCTCCCTGCATGGTTTCAATCCCCCCAAAAAGGTCAGGGAAAAACATTGTGCTATTAGTACATTCTATCCGCACGTTCGTTGACTTTATAAATGTGCACCATCACCAACATTGTTCCAATACCCCCTTTCAACCAGCTCCACTGTACTGCAGAATGTACTCAGTATTTCATTTTCTCCTTTCCAAACTCAGATCGTCCGTCAAAATCATACCCACCCTTCCCTTCTGGTTCCAAATACCATGGAGAGAAAAAGAAAAACAGAGAAAAAAACACACAAAGATTTAAGTGTAACAACAAATTAAGATATATTCTTTGCTTGCAAATTACAAATTAACGAACCAACGAATAAACAAATTATAAACAAATTGATACAGCTTACAGAGATTAATCATCAAATTCAATGTAATAATAATCAAATAGCAGAAGAAAAAACAACTTCCAAAAGCAAAGACCAGAAGAAAACCTGAAACAATAAAAATGTATCAAGTTTTAAAATGTAAAGCATGTAAAAAAGAAACATTACAAGAAATTAAAACATATACATGATTCATTTAATCAATAAACAAAAGCATGAAAAAGAAACATAACAGAATAAATGGAAATAAAAGGCACATTCAAGAAAAGTGGAATCTTTCCAATTCATTTAGGTTAAGATGCATATTAAGACTTATTGAAATATTCTTTTAAAAGTTTAAAAAATAGATAGCTATTCATCTTCAATCAAACTCTTCTCTTAGGCATTTGCAACGCTCTACCTAAATCGATATTCCATGGTTTTGATTTTGAAATATATTTGAAAAACGTGATGCAGTTGCCAACTTGGCTTTTTCTGAACAAGTAAACATACTCTTGATGCTGCTTTTCAGTTTTAAAATGGCTTCTTTTGGTACTCAATTCTCTAAACTACTTCAGTACAAATTCTTTCAAGTGTTCAACTACACATAGAAATGATCACCATTTCGGTTACCTTTTGCCATTTAATTCACGCAAGAACATTTAAAAAAAGAGTCTTTGGGGACAATATACTGGTGTTCGTTCAGCACATCTCAATTCATAACATTATTATTTTTGAATGAGGATAGAGTTCCACTATTCTTGATTAAGTGCCTGCAGCATGCATCTTACCATCTTAATTGCCTGTACACAACGCCCCAAACACATGTGAATTCAACTGTATATTTGACACGATTAACCCCTTCACTGCCTGCCCTTGTCTACAACAGGGTGTGTGATGTCATTGATGATGTCATAACTTTTGATGTCATAGTCTGGAAATGCTGTTTTTTGGCTTAGACATATCAGGAGAGATATATCCTCAGACCATTTTCACAGATTGATCCAAACAGGTCTTTTGAATTTTACAACAAGAAAATCGAGAATTTTCCATTTTTTTCTGGCAGTGAAGGGGTTAAATCCCTATGTTGAGTGGGGTTACATTCCATTTGAATACAACCTAATTACCAACAGTCAGTACTTTCCAGCAAAGCGCTAATATGTTACTTTCATGAATCGGGTGGTGAGAGAATCGTGTGTGTGTGTTTGGTATTTGGCATATTCTAGTCACAGAGAATTATCTGTGTGAATTTCAGGCTGGTCCCACCACTCTGTGTGTGTGTGTGTGTGTGTGTGTGTGTGTGTGTGTGTGTGTGTGTGTGTGTGTGTGTGTGTGTGTACATGCGTGCATGCATGTATGTGTGAGAATGTGTGAGTGTGTGTGTATATGTGTGTGTGAGTGTGTGCATCTACTTATCTGTCTGTCCTGAAGTCTCTGTGCATCCGCATATGTATGTGTGTGTGCATGTAGGAATGTAGGTGTGGGTAAGTGATGGAAGTGCGGATGTGCATGGATGGCCATGGATGAATGTGTGAGAACAATACTTGGTGAAATCATACATACGGTGTAATTCCCACATATTGTTTCATTAAAAAAAAAAAAATCAACTAGAGGCTGGTTGATTTAGGTCCCTTTTATTTGAAACAACACAATATTTTTACGTTTCAGGCTTATTTCCTTCTCTGTCACACTGAAGACGGGCTTATAGCCAGAAACGTAAAAATATGTGTTGTTTCAAATAAAAGGGACCTAAATCAACCAGCCTCCAGTGTTCAAATCACGTCGGGGTCACAATTTTTAAGAATTCCTGATCGCTTCTTGGCCTTTTGGCTAAGACAGTGATTCAGGAACGTAAATTTTTGTTTATACCATGGTTGGTTTGTTCAGCCCGTCGTACATGGCGAAAGCCGATACGCGAGGTTAAACTGAACTTCCAGCCTCTAGTTGAGTGTTTTTGTGTGTTAACTGGTCCTAGTGGTCATTTATATTCTCAAGTGTTTCATTCATTTTTATTCCTGTGTGAAAAAATGCATCAGTAAGTGAACATTTTCTAATGTTTCATCTTTTTTTTTCCCCTTCTTTTTTTGTTGTTGCTCCCCCCCCCCCCCCACCTCTCCCCATGTACAAATTGCTGGAATGCATCTGAAGCTCTTAACAAAATCTCATATCAACAATCAATATATATGCTTTTACGCTTTCAGATTTGCATGCTAGTAAGCCGCTAACACACTGAAAGACACAGACAGAGACACACATACACATGTTCACACACACACACACACACACACACACACACACACACACACACACACAAACACAAACACACATGCACTTACTTTTTTGCTCTTTCCTCCAGAGGGCTGTGGCAAGCGGAAGATTTCTACAGGCCAGAAGCGATTCTTGGCCACCGAGTCCTGAAATCTGGAAACACAGAAAAACACCACACTGCCGCAATTTCATCATCTTTAACCCCCCAAAACAACAACAAAAAACAACCAACAAACAAACAAATCTCCCACAAGAGAGGCAAACTCAATTTCAATGTGCTAAAAATCATGCTCAGAATATAAAAAAATAAGAGGAGACACAACTTGGTAAGATCATTCCACTACCAGGTAATTTACTCGTTCAAGAAATTCTAGTCTTTCATATTAAAATGGAAAGAGTAAAAAACTAAAAATCATCCCAAAAGACGCTTCAATTCTTCTAGCGCCATGTATTTTTTGACGTCCTTGGTTGTCCGTTGCATCTCAACCGACAGGAAGGGAGTATCTTTCTTTTTTGGAGTGTGCACGTGTTGCTTTAACCCAATGACTGCCAGAGAATATTAAAGAAAAAATCATTGGACGAATCATGACATGAAAAAGACAACTGATAGAGCCAATCTGGCAAAATGGTCCGGGGATATAACTCTCTTGACTGTGTTGGAGCAAAAACCAGCATATCAGAGTTATTCCTCTTCATCTGATGATGTCATCAGTGATGTCATCAAGTCAGTACGTAATACGTTATATGGCAGTCAAAGGGGTTAATGGAAGAAGCAGTGACATACGCTCTAAAAAACAAACACATGTCATGGTACTTTGCAGTGAATGTCTTTGCATTTGGTGAGAATACAGAGTGGTGTCTTGGGCATACATTCGCCCGTGGTACTAGTAGAGCTAAAACGTACCAAAATATGATGGAATGGTTTTTTAGGTCTTAGGGTGAATGAATGCGGGTTAATTAGCGTGCAGTACTGACTTTTTGTTGCAGAAGTCTGAACTCATTCGCATCGCAATGATTTTTAATTGTTAAAAAACCCTCACAATTCAGTCCAGCCATACACACAAAAAACATACATAAACAAAAAGAGAAATGAAAGATTACAGGTTTTTACTTCAGGTTTAGACATAGGGAAGGGGATGGAAGTTCAGTTTAACGTCGCGTATCGGCTTTCACCATGTACGACGGGCTGAACAAACCAACCACGGTATAAACAAATCTTTATGTTCCTGAATCACTGTCTTAGCCAAAAGGCTGAGAAGCGATCAGTTGACACTAATTTAGACATAGGGAAGTGGTAGATCAGACTTTTTATATATATAGAAAAACTCTCTACAGCAATTAGTTTCCCCACTTCAAACCACTACAAACTCATAGTAAGAGGGAAAAGTGTGGTCTAAGGGAGCAAAGCGAGTTTAGAAGTGACCAAAGTGTGGTGTGCACACAGATTTATTTCCCTTGAAAAACATTCATCAAATTGACAGCTTTACATTAATTCCGGCCATATATGTGTGGAACGACTTGAATGAGTTAAAGAATCTCCATTGTTTGGTGTTCTGTGAAGCCTGCAGTTAGTCTATGACAACCGTGGTTTACATGCTTAGCTTGCAAATGACAGAAATGCTATCTTTCCCGTTCTTTTCTCATAAAATATCGATATGTACACACCCTCTAGCAGCGGAGGCCTCCGCATTACACCATTACCATATTTTATACATTACAGACTATAAGGCGATACTTCTTTTCACAGACTGAGACCTATAATATGACTTATAATATACAGTGGAACCTCCCTTATAAGACCTTCAAAAATCATCCAAAATGAGGTCTTATAAGGGAGGGGTCTTATAAGGGAGGTAATTTTAATACTCACAAAGAAGGGTAATGTCTCAGAAAAGTGGGTCTTATATATGGGAGGGATTCTTATAATGGGAGGTCTTATACGGGAGGTTTGACTGTAGTAGTAGTCTGAATTTTGTGTAAAGTTTGGCGCAAGGTGCGCCTTATACATGTACAGTCCGAGGGGCGCAGCAGTTAGGGGGCTGCAGCCCCCACCCTTTTTCCTAACCCCCCCCCCCCCCCCACAAAAAACCAATTCATGTCGCAGCAGCTAAATTTCCTCATGGGCTATACCTAGCACTCATCAGCACCACCAGTTGATAGGTACTTAATGGTTCAAAATATGTTTCAATAGGGGTATGAACAGTAATGGCATTAGTCCTTTATTTCATGCCCAGATTGCACTATTTTGCTTCTTAAACATTTTCCGGGGAAGCCTGCCCCTGGATCCCCCTAGATGAATTAGCCCCCACCCCTTAAAAACTTAGGTCCGGCCCTGACAGTAAACAAAAGCCGTTTGAGTAAAGAGTGAAGCACATCCTGTACAGACCCTCCGACAGCGGAGGCCTCGAGGTAGCATCGCCTCTCTGTGTTCCAGGTGACGCGCATTTCTCTGTCAGCTCTCATTTACTATTGCCCCTTACTACTGGCCAATGTCAACCAGTAAACAAAAGCCATTTAGGTAAAGGGTGAAGTACAGATCCTGTGACAGCGGAGGCCTCGAGGTAGCATCGCCTCTCTGTGTTCCAGGTGACGCGCATTTCTCTGTCTCTGACAGCTCTCATTTACTATTGCCCCTTACTACTGGCCAATGTCAACCAGTAAACAAAAGCCATTTAGGTAAAGGGTGAAGTACAGACCCTGTGACAGCGGAGGCCTCGAGGTAGCATCGCCTCTCTGTGTTCCAGGTGACGCGCATTTCTCTGTCAGCTCTCATTTACTATTGCCCCTTACTACTGGCCAATGTCAACCAGTAAACAAAAGCCATTTAGGTAAAGGGTGAAGTACAGACCCTCTGACAGCAGAGGCTTCGAGGTAGCAGCGCCTCTCGGTGTTCCAGGTGACGCGCAGTTTCTCCGTCTCTGACAGATGGCGGTGCTCCCTGTCCTCCTTGCCTCGGAAGTCCCCGTCCTCATCCTCCACCTGGTCGCACGAGATGAAGCTGCGAGGCAACAGGGGACAGGGCTTACCACAGTGCGTGAGTTGGGGGCAAGGGGAGATAGGAAGAAATTAAGAGATTATATACACTGCAGTGTTAAAAGAAGAGACACATAAGAAGACTTATCACAAAGTACTGGCAGTTACTTTGCAAGGAGACGAAACAAAATGTTGGTCATTATGAGAACATGCTTCGCTTCTCTATCCTCTTGAAACAAAAGTCTCTCCTCCATCATCCCCTCCTCTCTCTCTCTCCCTCTCTCTCTCAGAGGGCTGGATGTAAAAAAGCATGTTATTGCTTACTCTATTACCCTCTATAAATAAAATTCAATCAATCAATCTCTCTCTCTCTCTCTCTCTCTCTCTCTCTCTCTCTCTCTCTCTCTCTCTCTCTCTCTCTCTCTCTCTCTCTCTCTCTCTCTCTCTCTCTCTCTCTCTCTCTCTCTCTCTCTCTCTCTCTCTCTCTCTCTCTCTCTCTCTCTCTCTCTCTCTCTCTCTCTCTCTCTCTCTCTCTCTCTCTCTCACTGCTTGGTGTGTTTCTTTCTGTCTCTGACTGTCTTTTCTACACCCTTTTTAGATGCTCTCTACCTCCCCTCGGTTTTCTTGTTTCCCCAATTGACACTATACATCATTATGTTACGGACCACAATGGTTACAGAACTGATAAACAGCCCCAATTAAACACCAAATAAAACATGCCCACCAAACATAAGACCATTCCTTCTTGCTAACTTTAAGCACACATAAAATGCCCTCTTCTAGTCCTCCCTACAACCGATGTCATGTATTGTCCAGCATTTTCATTAGTTGCCCCACATTCTGCATGCCCAACATGGGGATACCACGAGGGTCTTTCAGTACAAATAGTCCCCCCACCTTCTGGAAGTTTTGTGCTAGTAACTTCCTCTAATCTATCACGCTCTTTGACTCTGCCTTTTCCCTTTGCTTACTGTTATCTATCTTTCTGTCTCACTCAGTTCCTGCTCCATTCTCCTGCCTGAAATTCTGGCAAAGACTTTTTTTCTTCAGCCAAAGACGGACATGCTGGGCCTATCTATTCCTTAGTTAGTTGCATAACGGCAGCGTGATGCATCAGCACTCACATGACAGGAAACTGTCTGAGAAATTGACTCCCGTGGGGATACCGGGGGGTCTTCTGCACAAATAGTTCCCCCCCCTTCTGGAAGTTCTGTGCTTGTAACTTCCTCTAATCTGTCTCTCTCTTTGACTCTGCCTTTTTCCTTGCTTTGTGTCATCTGCTATCTTTCTGTTTTTTGGCCGATTCTCCTGCTTTTTTTCCAAAATATCTTCCATATCATTGTCTCCTTTGAGCTCATCCGAAATCGGAATGTGTCGGCTGAATGCAGCAAAGGACACCAGTGAAAACTGGAAAACGGACACATACGTACCTCATTGTGGCCTTATGGCCTGGGAATGCAGAAGAAGAAGAAGACAAAGAAAGAAAGCACACTGGATTCCTGATAACTCAAAAACGGATGCTTCAAAAGCACTGCGTAACTCACAATAATTTTCTGGTGCCAGTTTAATAAACTTTATGCTGAAATGTCTTTTTAACTCAAAATATTGGCTATCTCAAAATGAAATTTCAGTCCCTCGATCATCGAGGGGCGATGCGTCACCTGTCGGGAATGTAGAGAGAGTTGGCGACAGCGCTTCCGGGCGCTGCCCATCTCTTCTGCTTGTTGGGCAGCTCCTTGTCCACCCCGGGCTTCAACAAACCCCCGGGGAACACCACTGGCACTTCTTTCTGCAAAACATACTGTCGTGTTACTCCGTGCATTTTTTTTTAAAGAAGAAAAGGAAGCTTGTTCTAAAAATTAAAAAAATTAAAGTCACGATTTATCGTCAGAAGTGGCATCTGCGACGTATCCAGACAGAAACAGAAACAGTAAAAGGCTATGAGTGAGAAGGGAAGGCCTGAATTCTTATTCTTCTTCGATCGCTCAGACAGTTTCCTGTCAATTATGAGCGCAGATGCTTCATGCTGCCGTTATGCGCCTAACTAAGAAGGAGTTAGGCCCAGCAAGTCCGACTTCGGCTGGAGGAAATGTTTTTGAAAGTGTTTGGTGAAAAAAATGCAGGAGAATGGACCGGTAAGGCAGAAAGATAGTACTGGTGACAGTAAGCAAAGGGAAAAGGCAGAGTCAAAGAGAGTGACAGATTAGAGGAAGCTACAAGCACAGAACTTCCAGAAGGTGGGGGAACTATTTATACAAAAGACCCCCGGTATCCCCATGGGGGAGAAGGCCTAAATAAGACGCAATGCTTCTGCTAGGTTTTTTTTGTATGTGCACAGAGGCGCCCTGTGCGTGCGTATCACTGCATGCTAAAATCAAGTGAATGGGAATCAGGCCCTGGATTTTTAAGAAAATTGGAAATTCTTAAATCATTCTCTCTCTGTATAGTGGTGCGGGGGTGGAAGGTCTAGTGATAGCTTAGCTTGTAAACCCTTGGGGGCTGGAAAAGAAAGTGATGCAAGAAACAGACAATACTCTGTCATGTAGGCCTATTTGTTTTTTGTGTAAAGGTGAGTTGGGCCGTGTCTAATTCTCAATACATGAATTCCCATGATAATGTTGCAATGTAAAAGAAACTTCAGAAAGTTGTTTATTATTATTATTCAATGTGTCAGAATCTTTGAAAATATAGAGGAAAGTTATTCTGAAGGCAGCAAATCCTTTTTTGTTTTTAAATATAAAACAATAATGATAAAAAACAGAAAATAATAATTAAAAACAACTAACTAACTACTGATTAATTTAGCCAATAAACCATACCAGATATAGAATTGGACTACAAAAAAACATAGTCAAAATTTCTATCTTAGAACTAATAGAAGCCAGATTTTCATTGAGAAAAATATGCCCATTTGACAAATTATTTTTAACAAATGCTAAATTAACATATTTTATACCACGAACACAAGCCTGGAAGTCCAGACACCACTAGTGCATTGTTACGGGTGTCAAATTAATCTCCTATGTACGAAGAAATATAAGGCTATATAACATATCATCATACATTCTGTCTTTTTATAATAGCTCCAGAATTATTACAGATATATTTTAGTGCAGAGATCGCCACCACAAAAAGTCACACAGAAGAGACCATAAACGAGCAATAATAAAATAACCAACAAAATAATACAAAAGAAAAAATAAACAAACAATAATAAAACAAGCAATCAAGGAAACAGAAAGTCAGTTCAACGTGTAGCCCTTTCAAAGCAATAACTACAGTATGTAACTTTGTAAATAAAAATGGGATTTTCTGTCATCGTTCATGGACCAGTTTATGCCATAAACGTACCGTAATTTTCTGTCTATAAGACGCAACTTTTTTTTTTACTGCACTTTGACCCCTGTGCCTTACCTGCTGATAGCGCCTTATCTATACTCAAAATGGGAAAAACTTGCAGAATGGCAAACACCTAAAATGAATAACTTGCTTACATTCTCACAGATGTGTCATTTCTTCGGATTGCAAGCGCAAAAGGTGTGATAAACACTTTCAAAAGTGGCACCAATTGCCACTGAAGAAGACTAGCTAACCATTTTTGCTCAATTGCTTTGTTTTTTAAAATGTTTTTCATCTTCACAGAGTTATTCACCCTCCATTACCAATTAAATGTGGCAATCAAATTTGTGCGTGTTTTCCTTTATTAATATTTAGTTGCACCTTATCCGCTGCAAGCACCTTACCTGTGACAAAAAATTTTTTTTAAATATAAATATTAGGGGGGGGTTACTTTTGCGCTGTAGCGCCTTGTTGGCCGAAAATTAAAGTAAATCAAATGAACAGTTCTAAAGACAACTCTCTGGGCTTTTTCTTGCAAGAACACAAAGTTATCGCTTTATTTTAATGTCTACATGGCAGCAATTAAACACCTATTACGACAACATGAAGAAGTAAGGTTTGTAAGTTGTTCAACTTTATATGCACTACCGTATTGTACGGACTATAAGGCGATACTTTCTTCCTAGACTGAGACCCCTGCACCTTATAATGTGACTGATAATACAGTAATAAACTATAGTAACTAAATCTGAATTTTGTGTAAAATTTGGGGGCAGGGGGGTGCCATATAATCAGGTGCGCCTTGTAGTCCGTAAAATACAGTAATGATTTCTTCAATGAATGAAGTCCCTCTATGTCTCCCCCACCCCCCCCCCCACCCCATTCCTCTCCCTGTTCTCATTCCTCCTGCTTTCTTAGACTCTTTCCTTTAGGGTCATGCGATTGAAATAAAATGAATGTCATTCCTTTAGTTTGCTACATTTTGAAGACCTGTCTTGAGCAATAGCAATAGTATGAAGCAGACGTAACACACTGGGGCTATGTCTGGAGACCAAACATGAGAGCTCTGCTGGTACTGAATGAGTTAAAATTGAATCAATTTGCTTCAATGAATCACTCCTACAGCAACAAAAGATAGTGTGGTGAGTCACAAAACTGATATTCTCTTGCTTCAGGATAAGATTAAAAATTACTAACACTTTTAATCAAATCCCAAACACTGAATATTCATGTCTAAATAAGGCTAAGCAGCATAGATAGGTAACTTGTACAAAACCACAGCAGGGAAGGGATATGCATTTGTACACACTGTCACACTGGTATGTAGAATGCAAGCTGTAAGTCTCAAATACATTTCACACACACATACATTTCACACACACACACACACACACACACACACACACACACACACACACACACACACACACACACACACACACATACACACACAGGCAGAGAGAGAGAGAGAGAGAGAGAGAGAGAGAGAGAGAGAGAGAGAGAGAGAGAGAGAGAGAGAGAGAGAGAGAGAGAGAGAGAGAGAGAGAGAGACACACACACACACACACACACACACACACACACACACACACACAGTAACACACACACACACTTAGACACTACTTTGACAAATGTTTCAGTTCAAAGTTGCTGACACATACAATTTGGAAAAGCTAGCAACAGAAGCTTTGTACATAATGAAGCACACTTTAAAAAATAAAAAATAAAAATTTTGGGGTGTGTGTGTGCTTTTACTCAACATTTATTTGAAACCAAAAAATTGAGCACACATTTTTGACCTAGGTAGGTTTGGATAAAATGTTCTTTAAAGAAAAAGGGTAGGTGGGAGGGGAGTGCTCTTTATTCCAAACGGGCAAGCATATATTCCATTTATTGTTGTCAACAAAAATGTAAATACATGCTCCAAGCTCTACATGCCACACAAACCAAAGCCAACCCAACACAATCTGCACATGTCAATGTTGAAATCACTTGCCTTCGAGTCTCCACCATCCTGTAACAGGTTTTTTAACTCATTGGCATCGCAACGATTTTGAATCATTAAAACAAAATCACAAATCACTCCAGCCATTCGCACAAACAAAACAGACATAAACAAAAAGAGACATGAAGGAAGATTACGGGGTTTTTATTTCAGGTTTAGACATAGGGAAGTGGTAGATCAGACTTTTTTTTTATATAGACTTTATATAGAAAAACTCTCTACACCGATTGGCTACCCCACAACGAACCACTACAAAATCAAAGTCAGAGGCAAAATTGTGGTCTAAGGGAGCGAAGCGAGTTTAGAAGTGACCAAGGTATTGCGTGTGCACAGATTTACTTCCATTGAAGCAAATGCATCAAATTGACAGTCATCTATTAATTCCGGACATATATGGCCGGAACGACTTGAATGAGATAATTAAAACTTTTCGGGCTGTCCAAATTAGTCATTAAACTGATTTCGAAAATAAAAACAAGACAAATTCAGATAATTTATAACATGTATAGAAATAAAAGAGATAAAGAAGTGGAGTGGGGAGGGGAAGGGAGAAAAGCAGGAGAGGGGGGGGGGGGCGTAGGAAGGAAGAATGAGAAAGCTAAGGGACGAAAAATCACTGGGCAGAAAAGAATTCAAATGCCAAGTTCTACAACACTAGGTAACTTAAGTTTTAAGACACCAAGCAACTGAGATTTTGAAATCATATTGATGCGCAAATGATGTGATTTTTTTTTAATGATGTGAAAATTAAATGGATTAGACTATAGTAACATATAAATTCTATTTCATTTAATCTTCACATCATTTTTTTTTTTAAATCACATCATTTAAAGATCCACCTCTGTTATCTAATTGCCTCCCCTCTCCAGCTCCCCCTCCACACCCACCAACCGCCCACACATAACTAGAGTTGAGAACCAGTTAAAAAATCTGAACCGGTTTCAAACTGGTTTACCCTCTCCGAACCGGTTTCATAGAACCATGTTTTTTAACCAGTACTCACATCACTAGTTTTACTTATGCAAACACATTTTTTTGTCGTCAGAATATTCACACACACGCACGCACGTGCACACATACACAATAAAGAGACTTATGACTTATGACACACACACATTCAACTCAACACTCAAAATCAAAGTCAAAGCCATACACCACCACAAACTAGAAACAGCTACTCTTAGTTTACAAACACCCAATCTGCGCTGAGAATCAGTGTTGTTTTTCCAAAAGAATGCGTAATTCTAAGAAAAACTTTCAGCTTGCAGTTAAAAAAACGTGTCACCGCAACTCAAACCGGTTTTTCGAACTACGAATGATTAGCACCGGTTTTTCGGTTCAAATCAATTTTTCCCCCCACCTCTACACATAACCCGCCTCACCTCACAAGCGGCAGGCACGGGCACAGCGGCGCTGTAGAAGTAATGGGTGCCGGAGAGCTGCCAGGACTCGGGGGGAGAGAAGAGGGACTCCACGGTGACCGTCATCAGGTTGCCCTCCTGCAGCTGCTGCTGGTCCAACAGCGGCTCACTCACCGCCACCATCACCTCCATCTCCGGCTAACAAGACCAGTTCATATCGCCAATTTTACAGTTTGATGATTAACCCTTTCGCTGCCAGCCATTTTTCAGCCAAAAAATACCATTAAACTTAACTGGGTAGAGAAAAAAAATTATCTGCAAAATTGGGAATTCCTCTGAGATATGGATAACACTATGCCTATCCTTACCTCCCAAAATTAAGAAAATAGGGTTTCCAGATAACAGGCCCTGATTTGATGTCTTTTAGTGACATGGATGTTAAACCATTGTGGTGCATAAATGCGACATTGGCGGCGAAAGGGTTAAGGCCGGTTCACATTAGACGCGTAAGTTCCGTACGGAAAACCCTAAATAAGTGGAAGAAAGAAGGATAAAAGTTTCCGCATATAGGGGAAATTCGGACACGTGCGCAAATCTCTTCCCTTCTTTGCTTCACTTATTTATGGATTCGCACGGGTTTCCGCATGGAATATCTGCTTATGTGTGCACACGGCCTAACAGTTATGCGCTTAATTTAAGGAAATTGCCTTTGCATGCATGCAGGAAAATTTGCCTAACTCGGTATGATAGCAGCTGCACACTTATAGGAAAATTGCCTTTGCATGTTTATAGGAAAACTGTCTTTACATGCTTATAGGAACATTGCCTTTACATGCATGCAGGAACATTGCCTAACTCTGTACGATATACCAGCTGCATCATTACAGGGGAATTGCCTTTGCATGATTCTAAGGGAATTGCCTTTGCATGTGATTCTAGGGGAATTGCCTTTGCATGATTCCATGAAAATTGCCTCTGCATGATTCTAGGAAAATTGTCTTTACATGCATGTAGGAACATTGCCTAACTCTATACGATAACAGTTGCATGATCATAGAAAATTGCCTTTGCATGCATCTGGTATTGCAACAGCCTGACAGTATCCATGTACTTTTTAATATGAAATACAAAGGAAGTCTTTAATTAAAAAAACAAAAACATGAAAAAGCACAAATCGCTAAAAGTAGCAACACAATAAAACAACAGCTTGGAAAAATGGTTTTCTTAATTAAATTAAGTGGTAAGTCTTTGATTATTTCCAGGTTAAGAGTGCAAGCGACTTACTCTTGGGTTTTCAGGAGGAATGGCCTCCAAGGGTGATCCAGGCAGGGGGTTGATTAGTAGGGTGTAATTGCAGCTGGTTTCTCCTGCAGCAACAGGAAAGAGAAACCAAGAAATATATGTTCAGTAAGCACAGTAAATTGCATATTGATACACAGCAGGCACACATACACACAAGCATACACACATACATACATACACACACACACACACACAAAAACACACACACACTCACACACACACACACACACACACACACACACACACACACACACACACACACACACACACACACACACACACAGCACAGCACAGCACAGAACAACATAGCACACGCAGCATAAAAAAATTAATACAATTTATATCAGTAACATCTGAATAAATAATCCATTAGTTTCATGCAAAGTACGGTTTCCTGTATTAACACAAGCTACCGCCCATCTTGACACATGACAGTATGGTCACTCACCCTTGACCAAGGGCAGAAGGTCCACTGTGCACTGTCCCAAGATGTTGGTCTTCTCCTCCTTCTGCCGTCGCTCCTTTGGCATCACCTCGATCACTGTCACTGTCACACGACATGACAGGAGATTGTCGGGGTCATTCATAATTCACCATGCAAGTTGTGATTTAGTACAGCAAAGCTCTTAATACTGAATAGCATCTTTTTAGAACAATCTAAAAAAAAAGGCAGCAACACACTTTTTAAAGGTGTGTTTTGTTGTTCTTGTTTCCTAGCAAAACAGAGACTGTGAGAGGAAGCTCTATGAAAACCAGAGATGCAAATGAATCCATTTGCTGCTCGCTTTAGTTCCTCACTATGATTTTGAAATATGTTTATAAAACGGCACTCTTTATTTCTATTTTGTAGAACATAGTACAGACAAACCTCTATTTTAAGACTTCCAAAATGTCCGGAAAAATCGGTCGTAAATTGGAGGGGTCGTATGACGGAGGTTTTCACTGGCAGCCGTAGAAAGAAAAAGTTCAGCACAGTTCATACTCTCTTCTTCATGCACACATACAATGACATATTAAAACTGGATTTGGGTCTTTCCAACTCCATAGGATTGTGCAATCGATGTATTACAGTTTCACTTCGCCGACTTCTGTTAATCACCTCCACTCTCGTCCAAAGTCAGTGGTTTTCTTTTTCAAAGTCAGTGGTTTTCGTGCTTTTCCTACGCTTTCCGCCATCTTTTCTACAACAAGGGAAGCGACTCCGCTTTCAGGCCCTTGACCGTGGTTGTTTCCCTTTGCTCGAAGTCTATGCAGACGACAACAACGGTCGTAAAAACCAACAAAACGGCGGTCGTAAGTCGCGTTTTAGAGGAAGTCGTTTAAGAGAGGTCGTTTACATAGTAAAATGCATCCGTGCCAACAAATCCGGTCTCAAATGAGAGGTGGTCGCTTAACAGAGGGTCGTAAAATAGGGGTTTGTCGGTAACAAAGCATACAAATAAGACAGGTGCAACTTACGGGATCCTATTAATAAAATTTGGCACATTGACAAAAAAAAAGAAACCATAACCTCTAGTCTATTATTATTAGATACTCCTTTTTCTTTTCCTCTTTTAATCATCAGTAAACATTGTGTATTTTCTTTACTTGTCTGAATAGCCTTCTTTTTAAAAATCTCCACACCAACTTTCTTCTCGGAAACTGTCTCTGCTGCTTACCCCATTTCCTAGACGTTCCATTAGGCCTGACTCAAGAACACTTTCCCTTCAACCATATACCCTTACAACCGAATTGTGGCACTTGGCACACCATGAAATCAATGAATGAATAAACTGGGTTTTTTAATTGAGAGATAAAAATGATAAGCTCTACTCAGGCTTAGGCATCTAGCCCTCAAGCAAAAGAAAAAAAAATCAATGAATTCAGTGTTAATTCTATCTTTGAAACCAGGCTGTCAGAATCAGGGCACGAATATGCTTCTAGATTTTTAGAGAGTCACGTGGATATCTTAGAGGGTCTGTCTTTACAATTTTTTAACATTTTATTTTATAACTGTGCGTCAGGTGAAAATCTGCTACGCTTTGCGACACACTGGCCTGACATCCAACGCGTCAGGTGAGAGATTTGAGCGTCATAGACGCACAGATCTGTGCGCAATAATTAACACGGATAGAAAGCATAACAATGTGCATGAAATGAGCGTGCAAACGGACCTCAGTCAACCACGATAGTAAATCATGAACTAAGGCACTATCAAGCGTTACTAAAAGCACAGACTCTGCTAAAAGCGATGCTTACGGACGACAGGCTTGTAGGCGATTTCGTCAAGGGCCAGTGGGTCCTCAAAGGTGCAGGTGAGGTTGGTGCTGAAGTTGAAGTCAGCGGGGGTGTCTGGCGTGCAGTCCATCTTGGGTGACTCCCCCAGCACCTTCTCTGAGAACTCCACCTTCACCATCACGTTCACCGCCTCCCCTTTGGAGCCACGCTACAACAATGAATGAATAAACGAATTCAATTCAAATTAAATTAATTCAGCAGTAATTTAAACATGACTAAGACAATAAAGGACAAAATAACAATAAGACATTATGTAAGCCTACAACAAAGATACGATCTACAACAAGAATGATAAAGACAACATGCGCGCGTGTGCACACACATACACACACGCACACATGAACACGCACATGCACACACACGTGCACACATTCACATACACATCCAGCCGGCTAGCCACCTAGCCTTGCATTATAAATACACCCATCCAAGACCGAAACAGTGTAACAATAACATAAACATATAGATCAGTAAATAAATAAATAACACATAAATCAATAAATCATCTAATCAAGAAAGAACGAAAGAAAGACATAAATTATTTGAATCTTTTTCAGCAAGCTGTGTAAAGGTATTTCTCTACATGTTCAGACAGTCCGGTCACATTTTGGTAACACAGAGATTGCATTAGAAATTTTGAAAACAAGTCCCACTGATGACAACCCAGCAACCTGTGTCAGAACTGCAAGGTCCCAAGAAACCAGAAACCAATGAAAGCCACATAAACCCACAATATCAAGGCCTCTGATAAAACAATGTACCAGTTTTTAGCAATCAGTCCCTGTGGCCGGCAGGTTAAAAAAAAAATATTCTGCTTTGCAATCGGTAGTTATCAAAATTTGCCATCTAATGCTCCCACTGTGTAACACAGCATTTCGCAAAAGATATTGAAAGGATCATACTAACATTGGTAGAAGTGTGCCTGATGTCTCAATTTTGAATCTAAATGTGATGTCCATCACCCCAGTTCACTCACAAGACAAGCCATGATACAAACTTAATGGGCATCAATCTACACAATTTCTGGAAGTACATGTATGTATATTGACTGCCATCTTGTTTTTGTTTTGCTTTGCAAGAAGACAATAGGGCAGTGTCATGCGACAGACTGCACTCAGAGTCTGAGTCCAATAAAAAAATCAGTGCACGACATTCTAATCTGAGCCAAAAAATATGAGAATATGATAAAAAAAATCTTTCAAAATTATTCTACTTAACAATATGAATGCAAACATATGAATGGACCAAATATGTAAACTAAAGCGCATTCTAAAGCAATGCATTACCAGATGGCGGGCGCTGCATACTGTGATGACAATGGGCTCTGGGGGCCGCACATGGGCCGGTTCTGTCTCTGCCATGTTGAACAATTTGTACTGCAAAAAGAAAAGTCATCTGTAGAAAACAAAGAGGCAGTATGGTTGTCAAGTTCCTCCCACTTTACAGTGAGGTACTCTACACCTTTCATTCTCCTTTTCTTTCTTTCTTTCTTTCTTTCGATAGGGGATGGTTATCCTGCTCCATGCCCAAAGTCTTAATTTACTCATCTTAGACTACAATTGATGCACACAGGATGCGTCAGGATATGTGACTTCGTGTCATCCATCCCACTGGCACAACATGGCCTACTCCAACCTAATCAAATAGGGAAATGGGATTTAAAGATACACTGACCCACCACGATTAAATCCCTTGGTTTTTTCTGGGTAGCTGTGGCCCATATACAAATGCCCCCAACTTGAAACTGAGGCTGCTCTTTAAAATGACGTTTCGTTTTCAATTTTGGGACATTTGTATGGGATTCAAACCTGGTCAAAACTAGATTTCTTACCAGCTATAAGAGGGAAAACATGTGAAACCCATGATTTAAACACGTGATCTGGTGTGTCTTTAACGTTTGGTGCAAGATCTTGTGCATGCATTCATACACACATGGGACCTCAGTTTTAAGCTTCATCCGAAGGGCTCTTTCCCTGACATTAGGCACCCATTTACACATTACACCTGGGTGGAGTGAGTAAAAATATGAGTAAAGTGTCTTTCCCAAGGACACACCACCGCAGACAGAGCTGGCCCTAGGAGAGCTATCCAACTGTAACAATTTAGTTGCCTCAGCCTTACTGAACTTACTTAGTTACTGTCTAGTCAGACTACTGAGACGTGTCTTTCTTCTTCAGCATGACGTCGAAGTCTCCAACTTCATTGTTTTGAAGATTCTGACAATATTTATCTTTAGTAGTAGTAGTAGTAGTAGAAGTAAGGGGACCGGCTTCTGCAGCGAGCCTAATCCTTGCGGCTTATGTTATATAAATGTCCCATCCAAATGGGTTTTTTTAGTAGGTTGCATTTGTATGTGAAAGGAAAGCAATGATCGCAACGTCAAACATCATAAACATAAAAGTTTTAAACAATGCATTTTCTTATTTCATATATATAACAAATCTTGGTAAGGAATAGGGTTAGGGATAGGGATAGGAACATGTCAGACTCAGAGTTAATTATTAGTAGTTTTTGAAAACATTTGCGCACAATTTATTTTTGATTGAGCGCCATACCCGTAGCCTGGAGAATGTGAGATACTGCCTTATCATAAAATGATAAATTGATGTGGGTTTGACAGACACTGAGACAGTGAGTGAAGCAGAGGGAGAGAGACATGTTGTGGGAATAGCAGTAGTATGTGGGACTCGTTGTATCATGACCATGGATATATAATTACAGTGTAGGACTAGCGGTCTGTGGTAACAAAAGTATGCTTCCGAATTTATGTGAATGATGAATCCCGCCAATGCGGTGAATGATGCCTGTCGCAGCCAAAATAGTCGCTCGTTCAAATAAATCGCCCACTACTATGAGAGTGTGTATTTGCGACAACCACAAATTTCACTCTTTGAAGTCTTTCTTTACTTGAACCATTTACCTAACCCTAACCCTAACCCTAGAAAAAAGTGAAATTTGTGGTTCATGTTCAATGTCGCAAAATGTCGCAAATACACACTCTCATAGTAGCCGGGCGATTTATTTGAACGAGCGACTATTTTGGCTGCGACAATGCGGCATGCCCACTAAATAATCTCAGTCACTCAGACTCAGTCAGCTTTGTTTTTAAAAATCACATACAAAAAGAAGGCAAAAAGAACGATTAAATGCACAACAAAACATCAATGGGGTGACTGACAAGACAACACTTTATATTAAAATTCTAAAAAAGAACAGCCTTGAACCATTATTTCAATAAGTTACCAATATTTTCTCAAATAAAACGACTGTACCCTGCAGCCCACCTTCTTGAGATTTTCAACTTCCGGTTTCTCATAGCAACAAGCCTAAACATGTTAAGAGTAGTGTCCCTTAGTCAAGGTCATCTCAGTCACCTGTCTCGCCCCCCCCCCCCCCCCCCTCTCTCTCTCTCTCTCTCTCTCTCTCTCTCTGTAGGCCTAAATATGCGCGTGTGTCGTGTGTTTGTGTGTGTGTGTGTGTGTGTGTGTGTGTGTGTGTGCGTGTGCGTGTGCGCGTGCGCGCGCGTGCGTGTGCGCATGTGTGTGTATGTGTGCGTGCGCGCGCGCGCATGCGTGACTGCGTGCATGCGTGAATCACAGTGTGTGTGTCTGTGCGCACGCGCGCGTATGTGTGTTGTGTGTCACTGTGCGCGCGCGGCATGCCGCGTCCGTGCGTGCGTGAGTCACAGTGTGTGTGTGTGTGTGTGTGTGTGTGTGTGTGTGTGTGTGTGTGTGTGACGTGTGTGTGTGTGTGTGTGTGTGTGTGTGTGTGTGTGTGTGTGTGTGTGTGTGTGTGTGTGTGTGTGTGTGTGTGCGCGT